>CM035091.1:12357459-13022873 GCA_020205505.1 Panax japonicus
GGAGTAATCGCCCAACTGTCGTTCTCCCATCTTCAATCAATTCTGTATTCACCAGTACAAAGTACCTAATAGACAACACTTAATAGATAACGTTTTTTATAAAAACGTTGTGGTTTTTTTTTTTACAACGTTTTTAAAAAAAACGTTGTGTATGTATATGTAAAAACGTTATCTATTTAAAAGAGCATTTTTTTTGTTTTAATTAGATAACGTTTTTTTTAAAAAACGTTATCTATGGAGAAAAACACGGAGACTTGAACTTAAAATTAAAACATACGGAGCATGACTTGAACTTAAAATTAAAACATACGCTTTTTCTCTCTCCAAGGGCTCGTCAGTACGCAGATAGCTTCGATCGGTTTCCTTCGAATTACAGATCTAGCTTCGGTTCTCTTCGTTCCTTCTCTCTAATTCGTTCCTTCTCTATTCAGTTTCCTCTCCTCGTTCTCTTTCAGTTTTCTTCTCTGATTATGCAGTGTTGGTTATGCAGTGTTGGTTGTGTTCTGCTCAGTTTTCTTCTCTGGTTAATCATTAGTTTTTGGTAAAACTGAAAAACTGTAAAACTCCTAGTGATGGCTAAGCTCTGTGCAAGTCCAGCATCGAGTCGCATCCCGAGCGTAGCTCTTAACCCGATTATCAAGCTCCTAGTGATGAGTAAGCTCCGTTCGGAATTGCATAACTTATCGCCGATTAGTTGTTGCACTTCTTGTTTTGCCGTCGGAGATAAGCCCTCGCCGCGACAATTTCGGGTATTGAAGTTTTTGTTTTTCTTTCTTTCCGACAATTACTTTCTTGTTTGACAATTACTTTCCTGTTAATAATATTCCATTGTTGGGAATATTTTCTCTGATGTTAGGCTATTCGATTTTTGGGAGTTTTTTTTTCTTATGGAGATACCTGGTTTGAATCTGTATTCTACAGCTAAATATGCGAAAAGATGGTGGTTAGATTTTTAAGCTTCTTTTTTATTTTATTCCAATGCAATGGTTTGATGATGGTTACAAGGGCAATTGGGTAGTGTTTTTTAGCAAACCTTTTGTATGAGCTTGTAATGTTTGGTTATTTGTCTATGAGAAGTTTGTGTATTTTTTCCTTGGTTGAATTCTTTCCTTACTTATGTCTTGTAAAAGGTGCAGGCATTCTGCAAAGGGCAAAAGTCTGGCGTGACCAAACTTGTGAATTGCAGTGAAATAGAAAGGAGGATTCTATTTTTTGGATAGGAACCATGTATTATTTTTCCTTCACATATACAGACTAATTGTCTGAAAAAATAAAAAATTTATAATAAATTGGGGTTGAGCAAGCCAAGAGTAGTGTTGTGTGTGTGTGTATATATATATATATATATATATATATATATATATATATATATATATATATATATAGTTGTATAGTAATTATAATAGTTGTACTAGTAATTATAATATATATACTTGTTAATTTGACGTGCAGCTAGCTAGGCATGGGAAGGTGCATTAATTACAAACATTATTTGGACAAGCTTTTGGAGCTGGACAGCTTGATATGCTGTAATGCTGGGAATATACATGCAGATCGAGATCATAGGTTATACACTTGTACTCAACTGCACCGCTTTTCTGCTCATGTTTCTCTATATTTTGGCTGCACCCTTCTTCTTAAGACTAATAGACATATCGCGAGAAGCGGGGAAGTTGATGATATGGATGATTCCGCAGCTGTATGCATACGCTATGAACTTTCTTATAGCTAAGTTTTTGCAGGCGCAGAGCAAGAATATTAATTATGGCCATGGCTTGGATATCGGCTGCGGCATTAATTGTTGAGCTGGCTGTTGATGATGAAGTTGGGGTGGGGGCTGGAGGCTGGAGGCAGTGCTCAACCTGTCGTGGTGGTTCATAGTGGTAGCTCAGCCGATGTATGTATATTTTGATTTTTCTTCTTCGTTTTTTCAATTGATTTACGGTGACGTACAAATGGAGTTGTATATATTCAATTGATTTACGGTGATTTTTCTTCTTCGTTTTAATGGTATGGAGTTGTACAAATGGGGTATGGTATTTTTCTTCTTCGTTTTTTCAATTGATGTATGTATCGTATGGTATTTTACGGCACTGATATTATTATTTGCCTTGCCGGATATCTAAAGAACGCTGAAGTTTTTCTTTACTCTTCTCCATACGTATATGTATATTTACATTGGAGTTGTTACTATTAGATATGTGTTTCCAGGCTCCAGCTCCAACTCCTTGAATGAAAGGTAACTAATATCTTTCTGTAGGCCTCGGCCTCGCCCTCGGCCTCGGGCCTCACTATGGGCATATAAGTTTGCCCGCAAGTCCTGCAAATTAATCTTTGAAATTGACATTTCTTCATTTAGGTTCTTGTGAAAGATCTTCTTAGGAAATATCCACAATGGAGTCATGATTATGAATGATGAATACTGTAGCTTCTGAAGGTATGTTATTATTTTATTATAATGAATCTATTCGCTTAGCTTTTTGGTTTTGGTTGTTACTTTAGATTTGAATAATGTAATCCAAGTGTTTTGATCCTGTTATTCCTTTATTTTTTATATTATACTTGGGGTTGGGGATTTATATGTACATGGTAGTATGGTATATGTACTGTATTCCAAATGTTAGAATTTTCCAAACTTGTGCTGTTTGATCTTCATTTTGATTTGTCAGAGTTGAATCAGATTTAATACAATATGTTTCTTTTTATATTTTAATGAGTTTATGTTTAAATGTATAGATGGTTCCAAATTTTATGTTCTCTGTTTAATTTGGGTTCCTTAGTAGAAGATCTGTAGAGATTATATATTGAGGAAAGTGGAAATAAATTTGGTAGATATGCTGTTAATATGATGATACTGTAACTAATTTGTTATTTGGTGGGTACAGAAGGATGGAATAAATTTTAATTCTACTAAGTTTTGCAGGGATTTGAAGATATTGTGTGGTTGCATTCATTTTAACTTTCAGAAAGATTGACGTTCTGTATTGATTTAGGCCAATTCTATGTGGTAGATGATATCATATAGACTACTGAGAAAATAAAAAAGTAGTTTCCAATTGCATTTGAAGGGCTTCCTTTTAAACTCAGGAGACGATTACCATGGTTGAAGATTGTTTCCTGCTTCAAGTTTGAAAAATGGCTGTTGCTGGTTTACACAATGTTTCTGTGATTAATTCTTCTGTAAGTAGGGAATCTCATCAGTCTCCCTTGTCAAGATGGCGGGGTGGTCGAGATAGACCAAGCACCCGGGCATCCTCTCTTCTGCAAATGTGGCGGGAACTTGAGGGTGAGCACTTCACTGATCATCCCCAAGTGAGAAATGGAGAAAGATCAGTGCAAGGGAGGGCTGATGGGGTTAATACCGAATTTGGGAGTACTTATTTGTCTGGAGAACGTGGGCATGACAACGTAGATAGCTTGGTGGATACTAATGAAGTTGAGAATGAGTGCACAATATCTCACCAAGGCTTGCAAAATGAACATGATGATAATACAAGTTTAAGCTCGGAGTCTAATGATTCACATCTAAACAGTTGTTCAAGGTCACAGTGGCTTGGTGAAAAGGAGTGTTCACATCCCAAATTCAGAAGCTATGGATGATGAATACTCTGCAGAGGTAACCAACTTTTAGTTTTTCAAATTTATCGTTTTCATTGACTTCTTTTGGGGCTTACCAGAGTGTCTTCTGAATCCTCCTCTCCTCCCAAGTATCATTTTGCTTACATGCTAATGTACTTGAAGTTTCAGTCTACAGTACTGGGATTCTTGATTATCTAGTTACCTGTTCTTCAAAACTGAAGCACTTCTTCCAATGGGGTTGCTAGTGTGGAGTTTTCATTCCCAAAGTCAGAACAGGAACTGCACAGTGAACAAATCTGAATATTACGGTTAAAGTATTGTTTATCTCAAAAGTGTATGGTATTAATATTGTTACAAGATTACTATTGCTTGATTCACTTGTTCACAGGTTTGATGAGAATGTTTGGGATTTTGAGTGCTCAGTGGAGTTGTAATTTCTATATTGTTTTATATATATACCATCCTTTTTATGGATAGTTTGGTATATATTTTGTGGATGTAGTAATTTGAAATTGTAAATGAATGGTATTATTTGTATGTATTTTGAATGGTTGATATATTTTGGCTCATTTGAATTTTAATTTGAAATTATAAATGAATGGTATTATATTTAATATTAATTTATTAATATTTTTTTTCTTTTTTTTTCTTTATCTACAACATTTTAAAAACGTTGTATAAATTGGTTAAAAACGTTGTCTTATATACTAAATAACAACGGTTTTAACCAAAAAAACGTTGTGGAATCATACTTTCTACAACGTTTTTAAGCATCTGTTAATTTTTTGAAAACAAATACACAACGTTTTTTCCTAAAAAACGTTGTGTATTATGCTTAACTACAACGTTTTTAAAACGTTGTGTAAGGGTGTCAAATAGACAACACCCTTAACCACGACGTTTTTCTGACAGAAACCACAACGTTTTTTCCTCGTTGTCTATTTACTGTTTTGTAGTAGTGATTCTTCGTGGATTTCTCTCCTCCTCAGCCAACACGAAACCCTAACCCTAGCAAGGTACGATTTCCTTGCCCACATTCTTTTGGCGACTCTGCTGGGGAGGTGTAGAATTCTTGAAGGGTATGCCCACAACTCGAAGTGGGAGAACTACAAGAAGAGTTGCTTTACCAACAAATAGCATTACCTCACCGGATCCAGTTTCAAGGCAAGCAACTCAAGCTTTCCAAAATGTAAATCTGGATTTTGACCAATTAACCACTTATTGAAGACGCTTCAGAAAGAAGTTCGACATCACCACATATGGCCAATCAACAACAAACCAATGTAGGAAGGCAAGGTGAGGATGCAAGTGGAGAGCAAGCAAATGATGTGCAACTGGAGATTCTCAAGGCGTTGAAGGAAGCACGAGAAGGACAAGGGATGATGATGACCATGATGCTGGAAATGCAGAGGAAGCAAGAGGAAATGAGGAATTTCTGCCTGCAGTTGATGCAACTCCCTACCTTCAACGATAATTCGTGGTCGTGATACTAAAGAATATTCTTGGCCGTAGTGCAGGGGTGATTCGATGATGTGGATTGTTTATTAAGCTGAGTCCCAGCGATAAAAGTGATGAAAAACCTTTTAAATCATAGAAGATAGTAGATTTTATTCCCTACTTGACTCTTATAATGGATTGCTTGTTCCGCTGCAGTTAAACTTGATAGTTATTATATTTTATAAGTTTAACACTATTGAAGGCTAACGATAAATTATTCTGCATTATCTTAGTCATAATATTTCTTACTGGGCTAGTTGAGCTCAGCCTTTCTTTCACTGTTCTCTTCAGGAAATGAGAACGTAGCTGAGACTAGTCGGGGAACAGAGTGATGGTCCTAGATGGTGCATTAATAGTCCTCACTATTCTGTGAAATAGTGTGATAATAATTATAATGAGGACTCTTTTTGAGTTTGTATACTCTCTAGTAGACAATATTTGTATTCAAACTCACAGTTTATGTTTTGTCGTATTGTACACGACAATTGTATTATTAAGTTGTATTTGAATTCTGTACCTTGTATCTAGCAACTCAAGATGGGTGATGTATACATAATTTTGGGGGCGTCACATGGGCCGTTCAAAATTTGAGATAAATCCCACCGTCCATACAGTTCCGGAGGCATGGGACCCAGCTAGTGTGTATATATTTATAGGTAGTGATCCATAACAAACTGTTGCTATGTATAAGGATGTAAACGAACCGAGTATTAAGTTGCTCAGATTTGATATATTCACAATATTTATGAGTATAAAATAAGGTTTAATTGAAGATCATTTAGCTACCGAGTTGAGAACGATTCCGAATCGATCCCGAGCAATTTGAACTTTTTGAACGTATATGATCCGAGTATATCAATAGAAAATTATAATTTGAGTAGGTTCGAGTAATTTATCAAATTTTAAAATTTGCTCATATTTTACTCATTTATATTTCGAGTCGAACAAGTCCAAATTGAGCCCGAACGGTTTGCTCATTTTACAGCCTTAGCTATGGACACTATTTCAGCAAATAGATATTACACCGTTAATTCTGAGATCCAATGACCCAAAGAGGAACTGGTCGTAAATCTTAGTAGTGACTAAAGATTTTTTTTTGCTGGCCACTACTGAGAGTAATGATTATAAAAAATATCAAAAATACCCCCACCTTAATTAGATTTAAATAGTATCAATGTATAAATATTTGTATAAATAATTTTTAAGCAATAAAATTTAAAATTGTCAAATATATTCTATGTATTTATTTGTATTTCTTAAGTAATAAAATTTAACATTGCCTACTATATTAAATGTATTTATTTTTATAAAATATTTGTATAAATAATTTCTTATGTAATATAATTTAATACTGTCAATTATTGTTGCAGTTTGATTATTTTTAAATTTTAAACTCCATATTGTAATACAACTTTGAATTAATTACCTTATAAATATGTTATATATTGAAATTATTCAAATCTAACTAAAGTGGGAGTGTTTAAGACATTTCTCTTAATTTATACTCTTTATAATGGGTGGGGTTGGGGTTGGGGTTGGGGTTGGGGTTGGGGTTCGGTGCTAACGACCGGTACCTGTGTATTAATTTTTTAGTTTTATTTTTTTTAACCACAATTATAAGAATAAAAAATAAAAAATAATAGTGCAAGTTTGAATAAAAAATTATAAAAAATATATAGTGTTTTTTTAATACAAAATATATCTTCTTTTATAGTTTTTTATTCAAACCTACACTATTATTTTTTATTCTTATAATTATGATTAAAAAAAATAAATTAATACACGGATACCAGTAGTTAGTACCGCACCGGACCGCCCCCAATCTCTTTATAATGGCTAGTAAATAAAATATTTCCTAAACGAACCGTTAGATCTTTAAATTAACTGTAAGATTTGTTTACTATATTAAAGCTGCACTTTTGCAGAACTAGAGTAAAGAGATATATAGTGATAAATGCATATGTAGTAAAGTTTTAGTCTGAGAAATTAATTCAGCAAATGTACTTCCCACACTCATCATATTAATTCCACCACCAACAACCCCGACGTACACGCCAAGGAGCAAGGACATTGGATATATACTATACTTAATAAATAGGATAAATAAGGTTTTGGTCATTGTACTGGGTTCGATTTTCATTGTGGTTACTGAATTTTTTTTGTTACAATCGAATAACTGTACTTTCAAAAAATTACAAAATGGTCACTCCGTCCGATTTTCCGTCCAAAAAACGTTAGGAATGCTGACTGTGCAAGTTGACTTGACTTTTTTGCTGACGTGGAACACAGAAAAAACAAACAAGCGGATAATTATAGCACAAATGACCAAAACTATTAACTACTTCACCTAAATAATTCCAAAACTAATAATAATAATACTAATAATTTCAAAATAATAATAAAAAAATGTTAATTTTAAAAAATTTTAAAAACGTTAATTTTCCATAATATTCAAAAATAATATTTATAAAAAAATTCATCTTTATTTATAAAATTTGGGGTCTTACAATATCCATGACCCAAGCCCATAGTTATGGCTCTAATAGCTGAGAATATTCGTCCCATATATACTCATCTGAAATAACATCTTGACCTACATGGTTAACTTATTAAGTCTATGGTCCATTAGAGTATATATATCATTAATTTTCTCATTGTATTTAATTTTGATGTGTGACTTTTCTATTGCGCCGTACCTCAACCCAAATTTGAACTTTAAAGCCAATATGAGAACTTTTTCTAATTAAAATTTGGATGTCATTTTTTTTTAAAACAATTAAATTGTGTAATTAATTATTAGTACATTTTACATTACAATTTTCAAAATTATATTATCTAAACTTAAAAAACTCATACTAATCTTACTTATATTTTTGAACGAATGGTATATATATAAAAAGTCGATATATATTTTTTGTGGTAAATTATTTTTTTGTATTATGCTTTTGTTATTAATTTTTTTTGAATGTACAACCGGATACCATTATAAATAAAAATAAATTTCATAATCAACATTAATAATCACTTATCAACTTTTTTGTTTTAGCAACTATATATTTTTTTTATAAAGTCCTATAAAAAGAAAAAATAATTTTCATTGATAAAGAAGTTTGTGTACGAAACTCTAAAGATGATTCAAGTGATTGTGAGAATCATGATTACTGCATCTAAGTATGTACGGGTCACGTATTTAAAATTCATAAAAAGACTTTGAATTGTGATTTTATTCAATGCACCAGGACCATATATATAATAGTGAAATAGTTTACTACTAGTAAATGTTAACATTTCTAATTTAATGAAGGTAATTAACCTTTAAAAAACTTTGTCAACATGAAAATTGGATATTAATGTTTTATAATTTCATTTATTAGTATTTTAATTTTAATAAAAAATAAAAATATAAATAAGTGAAATTAAAAAATTAACATTCATTTCAGCATAAAAGAGCTCTTAACCTTTGGATGTTGTGGATATAAATGATTGGCGAGAGTGAGTTGGATAAAAGCAGTCACCGTCGCGATTAGTTGGGAGTTGGTTTGATAACTTAAATTATGATGGATGGGTAGACTCAGACCGACGCACGGCAGTTAATACCACGCGCAATCGCACTATCATTTTCATTGCTTGAAAGCAATTACTCCTACTAATTAGGAAAATGAAATGCACAATTAAGCTACTCCATATTCCATATAGGATCGATAGGAGTAGTATAATTGATCCCAAAATAATTAAATGATGGACGATGATGTATAGATTAGCCTCAATACTCAGCTTCACATTTACTCCATCCCTTCCTATTTAAATCACGTTTTAGAGTTTTTTATTTGTTCAAATTTAGGAGAATTAATGATATTTTTTCCAAAATTACCCCTCATTACTCTATCTATTTTTTGATACTTTAAACTTTTGTGCTACGATAAATTAATGATTTAAAGGTATTATAGACAATTGAGTACTATATTTAATGCATTCAAATCATTATCTTAATTCTTGTGTCCATCTTTAAAACGTCATTTAAATAGGGACAGAGAGAGTACTACTTAAGGAAATAATAAGTTCCACAATTAAAAATTGATATTTTCATAATATCTCAACCACATAGATATTCATGTGAAAGGAAACTTTGCATAAAATTATTAATTTTATTTATGAAAATATCAATTCTATTTACTTAATTAATGTTTGGTGGTTTCTTAGAGCTGTCAATATATATATTGTCTGGATCTTAAACTTACCCCTTATCTAGCTCACCTTGTATACCCTCCTTTAGCGATAGATCGGACGACGATTCGGTCCGTCGCTATATGTTGTCTGTCGCTAAAAGCTAAGACGACGGTTCTATATATAGCGACGGACCGAATAGTCGCCCAATCCGTTGCTAAAAGAGGGTATGCAAGGTGAGCTAGATAAGGGGTGAGTTTCAGATCCGAACTATATATATATATATATATATATATATATATATATATATATATATATATATATATATATATATATATATATATATATATGGGAATGATCCGTGAAAAACGTTAGCTATTAACACTGTTTGAACTAACGCTAATCTAGCCGTCCAATATTAGAGTTAATGGCTGAGATGAATGTCCAGCCGCTAGAGGGAGTAGCGGCCAGTAATAAATTAAAAAACCCTCTAGCTGCCAACACAGAGGATTTTTTAATTTGGCCCATGGCCCAGCCGCTAGAGGGAGTAGCGGCCAACAAAAAAAATTGGCCAATTACTGATTATCCTAATTATTCTCATACATGCTACTAATTAATTAGTAAAATAAAATAATAAAAAATTATAAGTATAATTATAAGGATAATCAATAATTATCTTTATACTTATTAATAAAATAAGTATAATATAAAAATAATCAATAATTATTTTTATACTTATATGATCACAAACCAAAGAAATGGAATTACTGGGGACTAGACAATTATGTTTCCATCCCCTGTCCATATGTCATTATGATGATATGATCGATGTTGGACATATATATTAAGACTTTATTTTTTTTTAGAAATTGTTTCCAATAAAAAATTTGGACTGAAATACGAAATTATTCCTTCAAGTTTATACCCTGTTAAAAAGTAGTCCGTATGTTAATGTTTAAGAGTGACAACTTTTTACAATGTCGTTCCAAGGCATCTGCGACTCAAACTTCTTACGGCCAAACATATTTTTTTTTTAAAATGAGTCATTTCATTCTCTCTCTCATTTCACCAATCCAAACAAACGCAGCATTAATGTAATTATAAAGAGAATGTCTCTTTAAAATCTAGCAACATGTTTAATTCCTCCATGCATGCTTGCATCCCTAATAATTTGTGGTAGTTGGTAGAATATTTGTGTGCGCTTGTAGAATTTTATTTTAGTGCGAAATCATGATGGATGTCGCATTAATTCAGCATGAAAGAAAGGAATGAGGTACTCGGCAAAACAACAAAATACAAAACTCCAACTTATTCTTTACTCTTTGTGATTATATATATATATAAGGAAATGATCAGTAGCTTCCATTAGTTATGGGCACTATTATAGTTAACACATCTCTTGACGTCTAATGGAAGATCGAAGGGGCTGAGTTGGGACAGCCGTTATTTCCTATTTATAATTAAAAATTATAAGGCTATAATAAGTAATTATCCTTATACATACTTATTTTATTAATTAATATTATTGATAATCCATATAAGAAATAGTTATTGAGTTTATATTATATTCATACTCAAATAAGTTACGTATTTATTTGAGTATTACCTATTCCTTATATAAGGAATAGTCTATTACTCATTTTATAATTTTTTATATTTGTGAACAAATTAGTGAGTGTAGTTTTAATTAGCTAGCTATATTTTTTAAATTTAAATTATAACTAGTTTAAGTCATTGATTAAGCCAAATTATTTTATGTTGGCCGCTAGTCTATCTAGCCGCTAGAGGGAGTAACAGCCAATATAAAAGAATTTGGATGTCCGCTAGAGGGAGTAGCGACTGACCCCAACTCAGTCCCTTAAATCTTTCATTAGACAGCAAAAGATGAGTTAGTTGAAATAATGGATATAGCTAACGAAAGCTATACATCAATTATATATATATATAGGGAATCCATCCATGGCAACCGGTTGCCATGGACACTGTTATAGCAACCCACTTTTGGACCGTTGATCAACTTATTGGAAGGCTTAGATTGAATGTCATAATTGCCCAGCCGGCACAAGCTTTACCGGCTTTTATTTTAATATATTGCATTGCATGGTCAACTGTTGTCATTTTAATAATTTTAAAACGATTTTTTAATATTAAAATACTCCAGCCGGCACAGCTTGTACCGGCCGGGTATTTTTTTTACGCATATTTCTCCATTTTATGGGATGACTCAGCATATTAAAATCACATTAAAAAAAATAAAAAATAGTCCAACCGACACAACTTGTGCCGGCCGACTAATTCTTTTGAAATCAAGTCTAATATATATATCCATGTACTACTGCATGCATGCATACAATTATAAGATATTATATTAATATTAATATTACAATATATCATAAGTATTAATATTTTATAATATTGTATTATAATATTTTGTAATATTATTAATACTTAATATATATATATATATATATATATATATATATATATATATATATGAAGATTGGGGATAATGATGATGATGGGATAAATAACAAAAGGGGAAAAGGGCAGTTGCTTCCCAGAGTAGAGACACAAAATGTACAAGTTTGTCATTTAACACAAGTGTGCGCCACCAGCAGCAGAGGAGCCTCCTTGTAGTAGATTAGTTGGCCCACCAAAAATAATCAGTGCCAGCTTAGCCAGACCCCAACCCCTTCAGACTCAGGCCCTCAGGGGTGGGTTTAATTGATTATTCTAGTCGGGTCACTTTCTTCTTTCAACCTGCCCTTCCCGGTGACCCTGATATGTAATTATCACACCACTGACCTTACCCCCACCCCCCACTTTCTCAGTGGATGCCCTTCTGCCCCTCTCGTCATCTAATGATTCCAATATTAAGTAATTTTAAGATTCTTAATTTTTTTTTGAGTCTTAATTATTATAAATTGGAGATCTCAAATTATATGCGTTTATATTATTATGTACATTAGTTGACTAGGGTTTATATATATATATATCATTTGTAATTTTCCATATATATTTCGTCATTTGTTAAGAGGAGAATTTGGACATACATACTTTTATGCCTCTTCTCCTCAGAAAAATTATTATCAAAATTAAAGTCATGGCAAAAATGTATTTAAAAGATTAATTATGAAAATCTCACGCGACTCTTTTGCAATGACTAAAACCTTAATTTGACAAGAATAAAAAAGAGTAGCACCCAATTTATTGTAATTGTAATTTGAAAAATACATGAATTTTGGGATTTTTATGTCTGTTTGGAATTTCTTAATTTCCTTGCTTTCTCCATCATCACAATTCACAAGGACTGGGCTTATGAATTACTACATCATCATCTTTCCCTGGCCATTACATTACCACACGCTTTACTCGACTTCTTATTTGGGCCCTTGCACTGCAGTAAGTAGCTCTTTAGTTCATCATACGGACTGGACTGGTTGGCTCGTTATACTTTATTGTATAATTAAATAAATTTGTTATAAAATAGTAAGTTAAAAGGTAATTAAATTTTAATTAGTAATATATAAGGATTTTTTTAGCATTAATTAACTCAAGGTCTCCGATAATATTGTTTACTAAAATTTAATTATTAATACATTTTGTAATATAAATTAATTATTATTTACTAATAATATTTTTGTTATATAGTTATTTAAGAATATAATTATTGTAGAATAATGAGCCGTCGTATTAAAAGCTAGCTAGCTAGCTAGCTAACTAACTAATATATAAATTAGATTTGTTTTGCAACATTAATTAACTAAAAGTAATTATTATTAAAAATGGAGTTGCACAAGACAAGAATTTGTTGATGTGTTGCATTACAACATATATGAATAAATAATGGAGTTTGGGCACAAATACCTTCTTCTAGCTAGCTTCTGCATTGATCATTACTGATTGAAATGGCACCCGCTTAATCTCCACAAAAGTAGAATAATCCTTGTTCATAGGTTGTTTCCAAGGCTCCCCATCCATTTGCATAAAACCTTTTTTCCACTCTCCACCCCGAAACTCAAATCGAATTGATGCAGCCTGAAAAATAACAGACTACCCCGTTAGAGCTGAACCACATGGAGATCTTCAAGAAGAAATGTACACAATCACCAACTTTATAAGGTAACAAAATCTGTCCTACATTTATTTATATAAGTTATAACTAGTACTATGTATATTGAAATACCTACCTGTGCAAGGTGTTTGGCTGAGATGAGTTCAACCATCACAAATGAAGCATGCCATCCTTGTTTTAGGCCAAAAACTTCTAGGAGACCATCATCAGCGTGCGCCTCAACAAAACCTTTCTGAATCAATTCCGTAGGAAAAGACAAAAGATATCTTTAGCTAATGATTCAATATATATAACAAACACTTGCGATGAAAGTAGGCTGTATGACTTCTCCTAGTCAAACTGAATAATCATATCAAAACTGAGGATAACTGAGTGATTATTACCTTTTCCATATACTCTGGCTTTGGATTTCCCCATGGGTTTCTTCCACTTCCATAGTTATGAAGATTTAAAGCAACTATAGACCTTACACTGGAAGATAGATAAATAATCAGGTCATATGAAAGAAAGAATATCTTAAAAAAAAAAATATAATGGTCACTCATCAGCAACAAGCATGATATTATTTTATTACATATACTTTCAAATAAAAGATGACGGTGAGAAAAATATAGACAAGAAAATTATACTAGTAATAAATAAGCTTTCATCAGTTTTATAGATTAAGAAGATGCATAAAGTTAAGTATTTGGGATTTTGCACGTAAAGTTTTCAGATGATGCACATGTTGCTCCCAATGTAGTAAAATAGTGTAACAATTGAAATCAACCTCGAAGGGACATAAATTTGCTCCCATTCCGAACAGTTGACCCGTTTAACTTGCATCCTGACAATGTTGTTTAGTCCCCTGCATCCATAAATTTGTTGATTGCATATAAGCCAAAGATAGTTTGTCATTTAAGCTTATAAAACAGAAACTCGTGAATATCAAACAAAATTTGTCACTTCACTAATCAGAAACCAAGCAAATATGTGGTTTAGCAGAGCATGAAAACAATATATAAACTAAATAAATTGGCATGGACTCCAGAACATAGGTACAAAGAAATAACCAAATGAGTGCAGCTAAAAGAAACTCCTAAATGAAATAAGGTATTCAGCAGGTAATAACTTAATGCACATTATTAGGTAAGTCCATGAACTCCATTCAAAGTTCTTGTAACCCAACAGCGGAACTAAATATGACTATATCGTAGGGGTCATGATGGTAACTGTTGACATTTCAATTCACAGCATAGAGAAAGTTCTCTGTCATACTAATACAAAAGGAAATTTACTTTAAAACGGGAAAGCTACAATTTTTTTACCATAAAACACACAAATTGCTTTAAAACGGCCAACTCTGAAGTCTCTAAAAAAATATTACAAATCCCATACTGCAAAAGCATGTAGCAATGTGCACAAAAATCCCAAGATGAACTCGTGTTTGTCTCTGCGTATGTATATGTATATATCTTACACAAAAGACAATAAATTCAATAATAAAGAGAGTGCTTTGCAGTTAATATTTTCTGGTGCAATATTTATAAACCCAGAGTTGAACAATGTATAACAAAGAAGTTCAAGTACTAGACACACACATGGAAGAGTATATATATATCTGTGATATACTTGTTCTTCTTCCTTACTCGTCATTGTTTCATTTTGTTACAGAATCACTCCATTCAGAATATATGATCTCTCTTATGTTTCTTTCTTTTTCTTCAACTTCTTTTTTCTCATCTTTTTTATGGCTAAAAGACAAAGAATGGTTAGCATTTGTATACAGATGTTTCCATTAGTACTGCAATAATATTTGGATAATACAAGATAAGATTGGTCAAACAAGTTGACAATAACAAGCAAGGAATACCATAAATACAAAGCAACAAAAAAAAAATCTCGAGTGGGAGAGGATTATAACCTTAAACTCGCATCCGCAATACAAGGGGTGAAAAACCACCCTTGTGTGCAACTGTATCCGGAGTAAATCAACTGCAACAAACAATGGTTAATTTATAATTTCAAAGATATCCAAAATATAGGATTACAAGTTCATTAAGACTTTAGTCAAGTAGGATGTGCACTAAAGTTATTCATGCCAAGAATGCTTCATTCACATAAGAGTTACGCATGGTCCAATGGGAAACATGCAACTCAACGTCATTATCTCTCCAATAGACATACAGAATCCTAAAGCAACAAGGACATAAAACTCATTACCAGCACAAATGCTGGCTATTTGGAATATTAGGTACAGTATACCTGGAGGTGAAATTGCCACAAAATTCGACAAAATAAACAGGTTACCCTCTCTGTGATCGAAATTCTCCATCACAACTCCTAGTAAATTAAAATATATTTCATAGCTTAATGACGAAAGAAAAAAGAAATATTAAAAGAGATAGGACTAGTGGCTTTAGGAAGTGACAAATGTGCATTTAAAAGTTTTGTATCGAGAAGAAGTAAAACTAAAATAAAAAATTAGTTTTACGTTTTTGGACATTAAATGAGTTTATAGCTTAATATTTAGCAACTTAAGTGTTTCAACAATGAACTTAAAGATCTCAAAATCTAGGCGGGACTTGGGATTTTAGCTAAATGGAGTAATTGGTACATTTCTACAACATAATAGTTTTTCATTAAGAACTATACAATGAATTAGTGTGCACCCATCCTCTTCAGAATGATTTATACCTACTTCCACTTCTCTCTCTGTGTCTCTGATGGGGCTTTTCCATGCTATATATATTTTTTACTTGTGTGTTTTCCCTTTTATAATATAGATGGTTTTTGATAGCTCAAGTAATATAAAAGCTCTACATATATATGTACATCAATAAAAACCATCAACATAAATCAACTGATATCTGTACTTGACTTGAGAAAAGTTCGAACCTTATTCGATACAGGACCTTGTGCAAGGTAAGGTTTTTCATTGCGTAAATGATGAAATCCATAAGCAACTTGGGCATCCATTCCTGTATTTTAACAAATAAATAACCGAAATATGCAGAAAATAAAGGCAACAAATCATCAGAAGCAAGCAATTATTGGGATGCAAAAATTAACAACAAAAACATTGGAACTTCGAATAACACTATTCTTCAATGAAAAAGGATATAATAACAAAATTACCAAAAACTTTACCAAAGAAAAGAAAATTGATGGGTACAAAATTTACCAAATCCCTACTTCCTACAGATACAATCTCCATCTCTTCTACACGATGACCAACCATTTTCTTTTCCAAATGAGCACAAGGATTAAATTTAACCTAGATGATAAGTAAATGAGTGAATCCCAAGCATTAGGAATTGGGTTGACATGCATAAATCCTTAAAAATTTAACGAATTGCAAGCCTAAACATTCCACTTGACTTGTTGATTGTTAAGAAGTTAAATAAGAGAGCAAATTAAATTGGTAGACTTAAAGCCCCTGTACTGATTTTTGGCGGAAAAAAGATGCCGCGGACCAATATATGCAAAAGTCAAATGGCATACCTATGCTAAAGTAGTTATAGAAGACTCCTTCATAGCAAGAAACTTTCTCAGGAAACTCTCCTCCAACTTCCATTCCCTGAATAATCCCCATCAAGTTTCAACCATCAAAAAACAAAATTTTATTACATCATGCAACATGTAGAATAGTTTTATCTTCAATAAAAGATGAGAATGCATGTAAATATTATACTATAAGCAGTTTATTCAAGAAAATTTTCTGATATATTTCAATTTCTGCAAACTTCCCCTTTATGTTGTCATTGCACCATCAGACAGTAAACATGACATAAATTTTCAAGCTAACAAATTTAGAGCACGCTTGCTAAATTCGATTGACATAATCACACGTAATGAAGGTTGTATATCATAACAGAAGAGCAAAAATATTCCATCTGCTCTACCCATCTGAACCAAGTCTGATTAGGGAAGCAATATGTCCTTAAGTAACCTAAGTAAAAAGATTAACAAAATAAATGTACCTTGACAGAGAAGATGTAATACACAATGAATGAACTTAAAAAGTTAATTAATAACTCAGTGAAATTTTGAGGAAATGAAGGATTGAAAAGATCAAGCGAAACTTAATTGGGTTTTGTCAATTGTCACTAGCTCCTCCATCCCTCATTCTCGTTTTATTACAACAGTGGAAACAAGTACTAAAAAAATTGGCCAAATATAGAGGCGGATAACCCAAATCATAATCAAAAGCAGACAATATTAGATCAAAACAAGCCGAGAAAAAAATGGAATTATGATCGTATTTCTCTCTAATCCCAAAAGATAACGTGTTGTTCCTCCTATTTCAACCTTAAATTTTCCAACTATGATCTTTTCAAGTTTTCAGATAAGCCCCTTAATTATCTAACTCTCTTTTCTTTGTTGGTAGATAAAGATACAAACAGAATGCCGACAGAAGGCCAAGTCTAGAAGAGCTTAAACTATCATAGAATAATCTAGTATCCTTATGCATGAACATATCAATCTAGCGAACCAATTCCATTCCAATTCTCTCCGACAGCAGGATAGCTGCCACCAATTCAGTCGTTGTGGTTTGTTCAACACGTGGATAACTAAACGTAATAAGAAGGGAATAAATGCACATGTGTAGACTTGAAACTAACAAACTACAAAAACCAAACAATAATACCTATGATCAACAGCCAATAATTTAGAAGCTTTAAGTAAATAAAGAATGGGTCATATGATGTGTACATCCAGCTCTCAACAAAAGAAATGGTGATAATCTATGTTAGTACATTAATTAAGCAACTGTTTGAAAAATTAGGAAACTGCTTATTAGACATTTAGTTGCAGATAATTTTAATAAGAAATTAAAAGAAGATTATTAGGCATGAGAAGAGAAAGCAGCTGCGTGTCCACAAAATCTGCAAACTAAACAAGGAATACAAGATCGTATCTCTTAAAGCACAAAAAATATGAAGAATCAAGAAACATCCTAAAGATCCAGAATGGCAATATCACAATAACAGCAGCCTCAATGACAACAATACTGCACTCAGGTTAACAAGTCTTAAGGGCCGACAATTCTTCATCCTTAAGCATGCACATGATCATTTCCTACAAAACTCACCACCAAAGACACTCAAGCACTAATGTTGACGCCTGTTAAAATAGACAGATCCCCCATCCAAGCAACTCATAAATCAAGAAAGACATGACCCAAGTGATGTGAGCTGCAGAAAACTGAACCATAATGCAGTGACAGAGAACATCTTTTGCAAAATTTAATCTTAAAGAATACTGATAAGTAAGCTAAATGTGTAGCAAGTGACTATGACAAACCTGATCAAGAGAAAACTCTTCCACCGGCTGCTGTTTCAAACAGTGGGGTGCATCCAACTCTTCCCCAGCTGGCATTGATATTCGAAGATTCCAACTGCACATAACAAAAATGCTATTTCAGAAAATTGTTGAGCATCCTGATCAAAGATGGGCATTGCTACAAACAACTTCAGTTTGCAAAGTAAGCACTGCCAAACATACACTTATATACATAAAAGTACACATTACATTACAAAGGTCCATAAAAGATTTTAAATGAAAAGGAGTGCATATGTTTCTGGAAAGCATGCCATAGATATTGTACTTTCACAAATAGGGGAGATAACCAATATTGCTAAAACTTCTTGATCTGAACACAGAGACGTGATAAACAAATCTAAATGGCTCCACTTGGCAATCAAAAACATAGTGTAACAAGTATAAGAAACATAATATAACAAAATCATAATCTCGCGGGTACAGGTAATATAAACAAATCTTGCTTAAGGATTATTACGTTAGTTTATTTTGCTCAGCTCCATTCTAGCCAATATCCTGTAAGTAGCAGAATATTATGTTTACTAATGTGGTACAGCTTTAAAGAAATTCCTACAAAGCTTTAGTTGGATTGTGTTTTACATAAGTAGAGAAGGAATGAAGAATTATTGGCTTTGGCAAGTGACAACAACATATGGAAAGAGAGGAGTCGGGGAGGTTGGTAGGCAGAGATAAGGCCAGTTTGTCCATGAAGACCCCCCAAATTTTAAAATTTGAAACATGTACCATATTACAGAAGTACGAAAGTACAAAAGTACAGCCTCGTGCCAAATTAGAAAATGAAAAGAACCAACCTCATTAAACCAGCAAATACACTGAATAACTCACCTGTCCAGACGGCAAATTTGACCACTGGTAGCCCAGTCGAGCATTCTCTTCATGGCTGATTTCCAAATAAAAGGAAATGAACCACCCTAGGAAAAAAGGTCAAGTAACATCTCAACAAGGCTGGACAAGAACAGAAAACTGATAACATTAAAGACTTACCCAGCCAAAACTTCTGGACAAGTCATTTCCTGTACCAAGAGGAATAATTCCTGTGGGTGGAACTGGCTCTCGACCCTGTTTGTGAAGCTCTCCAAGGCACCCCAGAACCCAACCTACTGTGCCATCACCCCCGGCAACCTGTCAAAAAATGTAGTACCTTATAATTCCTAAGTAAAATATCCAAAGACACTTGATCATAATCATCTCCCAAAAGGTAAGAAATTACTATTAGAACTGGGACCATAAAAATTACATCAAGAAATTAAGCTGGCCAATGACATACCACAACCCTCAGCTTTTCACGAGTCTCTTTGGCACAACTGTCCCCAAGGCCAGCAAACTTTTCCAGGCAACCCAATCCATACTGTACAAATTCGTGAGGCTTCACGGTTGAAAGATCGAAAACCTTGCACACAAGAAAAACTAAAATTGAGACCTACCAAAAGAGAGTAAAATTTCGAAAACTGAAAACCGTTTTTTTTAATAGGACTATATGCCAGCAATCTGCAGATATCTGAATCATGCAACCATCACAAGAATACACTAAGGAAACCAGTGTTTTAAAAATTACTACTAGACAATTAAGCATAACGAGGCAGTGGACGGGTCAACTAGCACTTAAGGCTGCATTAGGCACAGCATACGCACTTTCCTAAGCTGTATTATTTATTTATCTTTCTATTGTATATATTTATGTATGCCAAACAAAACATATAGCAGAAGTAAATATTTTAAATTTACACGAAAAATGACCAAAAAAACAAACTAATAGGCATAAAAATTCATTTCAAGCTTTGTAGAGTTCCAAAGCCTTGACTGAATTGACGAGTGGAGGACTAACTAACTTATAGCCATTCAACTCAAATTCACTTCCATACTTATAACTGAATATGGACTTGTAAAAAAACAATCAATGAATACACTCTAGCTAGACTAACTACATATTGAGAGCAAATTCTATGTCCCCATTTTTCATCTCTCCTTATGTCCCTCCACTTAAATTTTGACACATAATCTCTTACTTAACACTAATTAATTCTAAAATTAAATAAAAGATCATGTGTTAAAATTTAAGTGGAGAGAGAGAGAATCTGCTCTCATATATATTGGTCTAATACTAAATGTCAACTACAGCAAACCCACAAAAATTAAACAAATAACAGGAAGTACTCCCTCTGTTCCATAAAAAGAGTGGCAATTAACTTTGGTCTTGATCCTAGTAATTTGCGGAATTTTATAATTCAAATTATGATGTTAATTTTTTTTTAAATATTTAATATCATTTTTGCCAGCAGTAATAGTTTACAATATTAATTGCATTAAAATCAAAATTAAAAATATTCCCAACAATTTTGAATTTTAGATTTTAGCAAATTGATTGGAAAATAAAAATAAAAATGGGACTCTTCTTCCGGGTATAAAATTAAATTTCAATCAATCATTCAAAAAAAAAGTCAGCTAATTTTCAGTAGGCATACAAATAGACAGATATGTAGGCAGAGTGGGAGGAAATAAGGGACCTGTTCTTCATTCATTAACTCCTGAAGCCTCCTTTTAAGCTTGGGGCCATGACGTCCGCCGCTCTTGGAATTGATAAACACCACCAGGGGAGAGTCGGCCGGTTGGACTGGGTCAGCACTGGCGGCACATGCGGCGTCGTAATGGGGCTTACCGGCGTCAACGTTTTTGGACTGAATGGCGTCGCGGATGGCGAACCGGAGGTACTGCGTCATACTAATCTTCTTCTTGAGTTGTTCCTTAGAGATATGAGCCCCAGCCAGGGTACAAGCCCTGATCGAATCGATCACCGACGACCGCACCGCAACTCTATTGCTCGTCGAATCGTATCCAGGGGAATCCATTCTCTGTTTCAGACACGCAAGTAATTCAGGAAGAAATCAGATATATTCGGCTGATCGTGAATACAATAGTACTAATATTAATATACTAGTGGTGGTGGTTGGTGAGAGAGGACTTGTTTATGAATTAAAAAACTTAACTGCCAACAGGCAATGGTGGCTTCCGGCCCTTATTCTGGTCTTTTAACAGTCAAAACAGTTTATTTGTCATATCCAAAGTCCTGCCCTTATTACGGAAAGGCCCCTGCTGGCTGCTACTAATTTTAATTTACATCTTCTCCGCTGATTCTATTCTATATAAAGACTTACCAGAAAGTCGTATGTGTTACTACATAAAGTCGGTTATTTAAATAAAATAACGTTAGATCACATAATATTTACATACACATATATGTATATTGTGAACTCCATATATTAAGTAGATGTCCAGAATATGTATGTGCGTGTATGTAACATTATGTCATTTTTTTTTATGTGATAGTAGTATTATTGAATTAAATAAGGGAATGAAGATAAAACGAGTTCACATATATATATATATATATATATATATATATATATATATATATATATATATATATATTGCTATAAATTTTTATCAAATTAGGATTATAATGTATAAAATTATATAATTTATTCACTGTACTATATCAAATATATTGTATAAATACTATTAATTATATTTATTTACATAACTCGCAATAAAAAAGTTAACAAGTCGCAATATATATTATTTAAAAAAAACAGCCAAATTTTGATTGTATGTGAATACATGAAATAGATCTCACTTTAATTTATTATATTTTATCTTATAAATTTCCACATTAATTATAATATAATTTTATCAAATATTTATCCACGTATATATCATTTTTCAAAAAATAATTAGAAAAGATTAGCTTCACTCCCATGGTTTAAAGATCTCCATTCGTTTTGGTTGCTAAAAGATTTTCCCAAATTGTTCGACTTAATTTGCCATTTTATCCCTACATTAAATTCTAAATTATTTATCTTTCACCATTTTTTTAATTGAATCTTGATGAGTAATATTGAGATTATATACTCATTTTAATTAATCAAATATTAATTATATTTCTTAATTTTTGAGGTTTATCTTAAACCGTCAAATAAAAAGGAATGGAGGAATTAATAGTATATCTTTTTGAAACCAATTAAAATAATTTAGGTTAAACCAAAGAAGAAAAATTGATGAAATAAAAACATTTTAAATGATACTTTTTCCTTTTTAAAATTAGAAATATATTATAATTTTTAAAGTTAATCTGCGAAATCTTAATTTCAAATCAATAAAAAGTTACTTTGATATAAAATGTTTTGAGTTACCTTTCAGAACTTTTATTGTATTTCCGTGGACTGTAAATTTGGTTGATAAATATAAGCTTTGGTTTTAATTTTAAAAAAAATAAAATATAATTATATAAGCATATTATATCCAAAACCAATTGCATATAGAGCCAAGAAGAAAATAATATATATTAATTCCACTTCTGAAAATATCAATTCAAATAAATCTTTCCAGAAAGATTTTTGTAAGTAGACATCTGCCTCTCTCTGCGAGGTCTGAAGCCGCATACTATATTGTGGGCCGCTAAAAAATAGACGGGTTAAATTAAAATTTTATAATTTTATTAATTAAAAATTAAATAGTAATTAATTTGAGACGGAGGAAGTATAACTTAGTAAAAAAAATTGACCCCACTTAACATTATTTCTGACTTCGCGATTATGACTCCTATGCCAAATTTAATTTAATGCAAGTAAATACTAGAGCCATTCAGTGGGAGGTGGGACACCGTCATTTATTCTGTTGGTTGATACGGTTAGTCGTAGCGAGTAATATTCATTTTCAACAACAGCCAGATATTTTCATCAATGGGTTCTTCTACACAGACCAGTCAATTGGACCGGTTTATTGGACAGACAGATTTTTTTTTTTTTTTTTTTGCTTACGACTCCAAAAAATATATAATATTTATTTTCACAGAAATTTTTATAAAATATAGTGTTTTAGTTGTAATTTGGATACACATACAAAAATAGGGTTATACAGACTATATAACCATATTTTTGTATGTGTATCCAAATTACACCTAAAACACTATACAAACTGTATAACCCTATTTTTGTGTGTTTCCAAATTACACCTAAAACACTATATTTTATAAAAATTCATACAAAAATAAATACTATACATTTTTTGGAGTCACAAACAAAAATAAATAAATAAATAAAAATCCGCCTGTCCAATAAACCCATAAATCTGTCCGAGAGTATACTTATTGTTTCATCAATACAAGACCAGCAAGGGGTTGGACCAATGCATGTTATGTTCGGCTGCTCCTTAAAGCTAGCGGTTATCGCCTTTGGACGTTTAAATATAACTTTTTTATTTTGTCATTATTTTTTATCTAATAAATAATTAAAAAAAATTAATATAAAAATAATGTAGGCAATTGATATTATATTTAATGATATACAATCATTTTCTTAATATTTGTGCACAATTATAAAATGACTTATATTAAGAAATTAAGTGAGTACTTAATAAATTACAACTTGAAGTGATCTCTTTTCAAGAACTGAAATTAGAAATACAAAATTGAATTGATCCCTCTTTAAAAATATAATTAGGGTTTGAAACTTCAAGTAATCTTTTCGAAAATTCAATTACACATTCCTAACTAGGCTCGGCGGAATCAAAAGAGATGTGTGAGGAAAAAAGGATAAGCGGAAGCCTTTGGATATTACTCTCACCTTGCCCTTTCTATTACTAACACTCTTTATTTGGACTAGAATCATCTCCATTTCAAATAAATGGAGACTCTCCATTTCATAGTCATTTAAAATGTGTTGAAATGTAAAATCATGCTAATAAAAGAGAGAGATGATTTTAAATCTGAATAATAAACTTGATTTTTTTTAAATGACTATTGGTCTATATTTTGAAAAGGAGGTATTATTATTATTATTTTGTTGTTACATTTTGAAAAAGAGGTAGTATATTATTGATAATTTTTGAAATCCCTTACACTAACATTTAATTAAATCTAAACATCCAATATCTTTTCATTATTTTGTTGATAATATTAAAGCAATAATTATGAGAGTAAATAAGTGTCACTGAATGTAAAAATAAAGTTAAAATGAACATAAAAATATCATTAAACACATATATGCTCGGACAACATAAATATTATTTTGACATCATCAACATTTTTTATATTGATTGTGGTGATTAGCTTCTCCACTTATCCGAAACAATTTTGGGCCAACATTTGGAGCCTAAGTTTAGCCCAAGCCCGTGTATAGATAAGTTCGAACCTAATAACAACATTATGCCTAGTCGAGGATAATTTACTAGTTCTTACAAATATGTTTATTGGATTTGGGGTTTTAGAAATATGGTCTGGACTTGGAGCACCTTGCCGAGTGGGTTCTTACAAAAATGTATTGGGGTTTTAAAAATATATGGGCCTGGAGCGCCTATCCGAGTGGGTGACAGGCTTTTGTATTCACTATATACGTACTAACATATCAAAAAAGATAAAAAAAAAATTACAATTCCGTTGCCGGGACTTGAACCCGGGTCTCTCGGGTGAGAGCCGAGTATCCTAACCAACTAGACTACAACGGAATTAATGATAAAGGCATCACAAAATAATCTTTAATAAATATAGTTGATGTAAATTTATAAAATATAAAAATTTGAATGAACTTAATTCATTTAAGTAGAAAAATGCAAATTATACAAATTATTATTAATTATACAATAATGATTGGTTTCAACATTTAAATGAATTCTATCAATTTCAAACGGTTGTATTTTACTGATTAACTTTAAAAGGTCCAAATTGGACTCTTTTTAGAGCAACAATTATAATAATAAGTTTCTATAACAATGTTATAAAAATAATATTTAAAAAAAAAATAAAGATGTTATTTCACTTGTATTCAAAACACTTGCATTCATAAAAATTTTCTCAGCAAACTTTTCTTAACAATTAATTTAACCTCTTGAACTTAAATATTAACATAGTTTTTGGAAGGAAAAAAAGCCAAAATGTATCACTTGATAATTTTTGAAAAGAAAAGTTAAATAATTAAAGAATAATGATTATTGGTAGTTTTATTTTAGACTTAAAGTGAGGCAACCACATGTAGTAGATTTATGAACACTAGTCTCGTGGGCAATTACCATAAAAATATTTGTGGCACGGGAAAGACCAAACAATTGAGAACGTGACAGTGCAACTAACAACACGTACATTATTATTCTTTTAGACAAATGCAAACACCAGCAGCAACTTCTAAAAGTGGCAAGTATTGTTTAACAAAACCTTTTCATTTTCCCCTTTAGTTAGGTATAATTAATGCAGTAAACGAGTCAAATAGTTCATGCTCGATTTTAAAAAAATGTGAGTGAGATTCAGATTCGTTAATAATATGATCTAAATCTGAGCATTAAAAATAGTTCGAATAAAAAAATGAGTAGAATCTTAGTAAGGTTATACTCGACTCGTTTAAAATTCAAACTACTCAAATAGTCAAATTTTCAACTGTGATTCGATACATACTCGATTGATACAGATTTTATTAAATACTCGATACATTCTCTTATAATATATACAAATTTATATCAAATTAAGTTAATTAATTATTATTATTTTGTTTTATTTTTAATTTTAATTGTGATTTTATATAATTTGTAAAGTGTAATAGTAAATATATTTTTTCATTTCTAAGTAAAATAACAAATTCAATTTATAATTATATTTATTATAAAGCTAGTTATTATGCGGAGACTCAAATTTGAGTTTAAATTTGAAGCTCGCGAGTAGTTTGAATATATTTCGATCGGATCAAATTCGAGTAATAAATATTCGAGTTGAGTTTAATCTGAGTATAATTTTTTAAATACAATTTAAATTTAAATATGAATTTAACGTTTTGAGTCGAATTCATATAATACGTAACTTGGCTTCACGCAGGTACATGAGCGCATGATACTCCTATAAATTAATGTAAAGATATACTAATACTAGTAATAATATGAATATTATCAGCGGAAAGTACTCCGTTGACCTGAAGCTTGATCAAGCGAAGCCCAAGCGTATGCAAATTACTACTACTAATGTATAAAAAAATAATTACTACTACTACGGAGTAAGTACATTACATGCACCAGCACGACGTTGGATTGCAAAAGTATGTGTTCGTCTTTCTCCACAGTACTCCCTGGCATTGAATCTGTACCTACCTAATTAATCTGATGACAATTGAATTTAGCGGGTACCTCTAGATCTATCACCACGGGCCTTCACCATAAAATTTAATTAAGCTCCTCTGTTTGCTTAATTAAATTAATTTTGAACTTCTTGATATATATATATATATATATATATATATATATATATATATATAAATAAATAAATAAGTATAAAGTTGAGACGGGGCGTTGGTTTCATGTATCATGTGTATCATCTTATTATTATTATTATTAAGAATACATACAATATTTGTTTAGTTGAAAAATAAGTTTTATATATACGCATGCATGCATGCACAAGGTTAACATCTAAAGCAAATATTGGAGGATATGATTTATTTATATATTTGTTTGATGTTAATTATTTTCGTACGTGTGAGTTGGGCTGGACAGGACAGACCCTAACTTAAAGATATTAGTAGCCTTTTGATTTTGTATTACTCCGTGTTGTATAAATTGTGGATTGATTGTATATTTAATTCTTCCTTTACTTACTCATGGTTTCTTTATATATTTATCATTTATTAGGAGTTGGTCATAATTTTATGAGTTAACCCGTATATGTCATACCATATTGAAAATTATTTCATCAGCATTGTAGAATTTTAAATTAATTTTGTTTCTTCTAAAAATCGAAAAGAAATTATTTATTATCCTTTTCTTTTTTTAACATAAATTTCAAAGAATATAATACGGATTTATCCCAACAAAAAACAAAAGGGGAAAGATGAGTTTTGGAGAAAGATAAAAAAAAGGTTGGGTCTAGGGCCTAGGGGTTGTGGTTGGGTTGACAAAAAGCGCGTAAAAGACAAGTGAGAGAGCGTTCGGTGCCAAAAAGACAAAAGGAATATGACGATTTTTGTCTCTTAAGACTTATTACTTATTACTCGTAAAAGCTAGCCCACAAATAATAATTATTACCTACCTCTCTTCCATAATAATTTATTTATCATTTATAATTTTTTTAAAAATAAATTATTTAATTTTTAAATCATTCTTAATTTTTCAAGAAATTTTTTCCATTATATTAATAATTTCGTATAAATTTTAATTATTAAATAATTATAATAGTATTAAATCACCTTCTTAATTTATATGTATGAAATTAAAACCATTATTATTATGAAATAAAGGGGTAATAATCATTGACCATTGAATAAGCTTCAAAACTTGCTGACTAAAAGGGGGTATTTATATTTATTCTGACACAAAACAAATATACTTAAGGAGAAAATACATATATTAGATTAAGAAACATAGTTAATATTTGTCAAATTAAACATAAAATATCAATATTATTCTTCTATAATTCATTATAAAAAATAAAAATAAAACAAATTTAATTTTAATGTAAGAATAATCTAAAAAAATAAGTAGCTAAAGCTTCTTTGAACTTTACAAAGGACAAAAAGTATTCCTATAATAGAGAGAGAAACTAGAGTTTAAAAAAAAACTCACCATAATAGTAGTACTATTTGATAGACAGAGAGACAGGGTAAACTACATTAATATCCTAAAGGAAAAGGCAACATTAAAAGGAAAGATTTCCAGAAAGCATTGCAAATGGAAGTACATCCGACTTCCAGTTTTCCATAAATTCTCTCTCTCAAGTCTAAACTAAAGCAGACACTGCCCTACTTCTCCTCTCTGCCGCATGAACAAAAAAAGTTACCTCTGTTGGCGTGTAGTAGCCGAGTAGCATAAGGAGCGAAATAATGCTACTATCACATATTCATGTCCCATAAGTCAGGCGGGGTTTACAGAATTACAAACAGTATGTATATGAGTATTATAATTTTATTTTATGTGATAATAACATTATTAGTATATAATGCTTATTTTTATATTGGAGTAATATGTATAGTCTGTAAATGATTATGAAAACCTTTTTCTTTTTTCTTTTTTTCACTTTCACGGTTTCACAATTTCTTCATGTGGGATATTTTTGGTCATTGAATGAGAAAGAGACGGTATATATATATATGTTTTCCTTATCATCACCTCCTTCTTCTAGAGAGAGAAAGGAAGGCAAGCTTTAATTATGTGAAGGAGGGAGTTTGATTTTTCCTTTTCGAGTTGAATTCATACAGCTTTTGCGTGACACACATCATAGATAAACCCTATAGCAAGTAAAAAAAAGCTATATATATATATATAAATATATGCGCCACAGTTCCCTTTTGGATTTCCTCCCTTTTTGTGTCTTATAAAGTTGGTTTTCTTTCAGTTTTGCATTATTCGGTCGGTGTGAATCCAGAGTGAAATTTGTTTGATTTTTCCAATAACATACGAATATTGTCCTCTCTTTTTTCTCTCCTGCCTTCACACTCTGAAAACAACCTCCAAAGATTCTTGCAAACTATGATCAGAGGTATTTCTCCGACATTTGTTCATTGTTTCTTAGCTTTATTAGTGTTTCATATACACAAAGTATAATTTGGAAAATTCAAGTGACGGAATTCAGTTTCCAATTCCAATTCTACGGTTTTAATTTTGAGTTTGGATAATAATATATGCAGAGATGAGAGCTGGACTGAGTACGATCCAGCAAACCATGATGCCGGAGGCGGCGACTGTACTGAACCACTCGATTTCTGAGGCGGGCAGGAGGAACCACGGCCAGACCACGCCGCTCCATGTGGCGGCCACCCTCTTATCCTCCCCTTCTGGGTTCCTCCGGCAAGCCTGTATCCGTTCACATCCCAATTCATCGCACCCTTTACAGTGCAGAGCTCTTGAGCTCTGCTTCAGCGTGGCACTCGAGCGCCTCCCCACGGCCCAGAACATGTCACCTGGGGCTGAACCCCCTATTTCCAATGCTCTGATGACTGCTCTAAAGCGTGCGCAAGCACATCAGCGGCGGGGATGTCCCAAGCAGCAGCAGCAGCCGTTACTGGCGGTTAAAGTTGAGCTTGAGCAGTTGATTATATCAATTCTTGATGACCCAAGTGTGAGTAGAGTTATGCGTGAAGCTAGCTTTTCAAGTCCGGCTGTTAAGGCCACAATTGAGCAGTCAATGAATTCGACATCTGGGAATGTTAATCCATCAACTATTGATATTGGAATTCGGCCAAACCCAAGCCCAACACGGGTACCGATGCCTATTTTGAAACGGAATTTTCATTTGAATCCTCGGTTGCATCATGGGAATTTAGCTCAACCGGGAAATCAAAGAAATGACGAAGTTAAAAAGGTTTTTGATATTTTGCTGAGAAGTACAAAGAAGAGGAATCCGGTTTTGGTTGGGGAATCAGAGCCTGAGGCCGTGATAAAGGAGGCACTGAGCAGAATTGAAAAGGGGGAGTTGGGTGAAGGGCCACTTAAGAATGTTCAAGTGATCCCAATAGAAAAAGTGCTTGCTTCGGAGAAAAACCAAATACCTGCGAAGCTTAAGGATTTGGGTGGACTTATTGAAGGTCGAATCAGGGATTCTAATGGTGGAGGGGTTATTCTTGATTTGGGTGATCTGAAATGGCTTGTTGAACAGCCAGTGGGAATTGGAGTTCCTGGCTCTGGCGGAGTGGCCCAACAGGTTGTTTGGGAGATTCGGGTTGCAGCCGTGGCGGAGATGGCAAAGTTATTAGGGAGGTTTGGAGAAAGTAACAGTGGCAGGATTTGGTTAATTGGGAATGCAACATGTGAGACATATTTGAGGTGCCAAGTCTATCACCCATCTATGGAAAATGACTGGGATTTGCAGGCTGTGCCAATTGCTTCAAGATCTCCTCTTACAGGGATATTTCCCAGGTATGTTTGGCAAATTTCTCTGTTTCATACTGGATGCAAAAGATTTCTATATTTGTATTAAGCTAGCTATTGCTACCAAGCCTTATGCAGAAAATGTTTCTTTGTTTTGCTGCAAGACCGTACAATTTCTCTGTTCTCAAATTTGCAATGTTCTTCGTCTTGAGTTTCTTTTCTATCTCTAAATTTGGTTCGTTTGGCTGTTTTTATTTAGCTCTTTTTATCCCCATGATAAGAGCTTACAAGTTAGCATAGTTTGAACAGCTCTTGAAAACTGCATATGATAAAATTTAAGATGCTGGGTTTTCCCATTCCTTTTGGTATTATCTAATTAATCATTGTTTGATATCTTAAATTTTAGCCTTGGGACCAATATTGGAATTCTTAGTAGTTCAGTTGAATCTCTTCACCCACTAAAAACCTATTCAACCGCAACAAAACCTATACCAAGGCGTATCTCAGAGAACTTGGAACCTGTTCGAAAAGTGACATGTTGCCCTCAATGTTCCGAGAATTATGAGCCAGAGCTCGCAAAACTAGCTACCATGGAGTTTCAGAACTCATCTTCTGAAAATAAAACAGAAGCAGCTCGGCCAGTCCTACCACAGTGGTTGCAAAATGCCAAAGTCCTTGATAGCGACACCAAAACGCCAAATCAGTCACAGGTACCATGAACTCTATTTAACTGTTGGTTCAGTAGATCAAGCCAAATTATGATCAAGTTAACTTCATGGTTGTTCTTTATGTGCTTTACAGCCTAAGGATCAAGAATTATTATTCGAGAAGAAAAGTGATGAGTTACAAAAAAATTGGAAAAATATGTGCTTGCAACTTCATCCTAGTCATCATCACAGTCTCGGCCCTGAAAAATTCACCCCCGCAGCTCTTTCTATGACAGGCTTAGGCTTGTTTAATCCAAAATTAATTGCTCGCCAACCTTTCCAGCCCAAGTTACAACAAACCAGAAATCTCAGGGACACTCTGGAATTGAACTCGCATCAAATTCCCAGCCAACTTTCCGGATACAAGTTACAAGAAACCAGAAACCTTGGGGAGTCTCTGCAATTTCATCCGAATCAAAGTGCTAGCCAACCTTCTGGCCGTGCAAGTAGCCCTCCCTGCAGCCCCATTGGGACGGACCTGGTTCTTGGACCCACTAAAGTTACTGAAAACAGCCCTCAGAAAATCAATGATGAGCTCGTTGTTAAAGACTTTTTGGGATGCATCTCATCTGAACCACAGGCCAAGTTCAATCAATTGTTGAATGACAAAATTGCTAATACATTAGATGATGACTCATTTAAAAAGATCCTCAAGGGTTTAATGGAGAAAGCATGGTGGCAGCTAGAAGCAGCTTCTGCTGTGGCAACTACCGTGACACAGTGCAAATTGGGCCATGGAAAATGGCGCGGTGTCGGATCAAAGGGTACTATATGGCTATTATTCACGGGTCCAGATAGGGTTGGTAAGAAGAAGATGGCGTCGGTTCTTTCAGAGCATGTATGTAGTGCCAGTCCGGTGATGATATGTCTTGGATCACGACGAGATGATGAGGAATTCAATTTAGGCTTCCGTGGTAAAACAGCATTGGATCGGATTGCAGACGCGGTTCGAAGAAACCCATTTTCTGTAATAATGCTTCAGGACATTGATGAAGCAGATATGGTTGTTCACGGGAGCATCAGACGTGCAATGAAGAGAGGTCGACTTATTGATTCTCATGGCCGTGAGATCAGTCTAGGGAATATCATATTTATACTAACTGGAAATTGGTCAACGCATAATATGCAAACCTCTGCTAATGGTGGTTTTCTTGATGAAAATAAGCTTGCGTCTGTAGCCAGCTGCGGTTGGCAGTTGAGGCTAACCATGGGTGAAAAGAGAGCCAAGCGGCGAGCTGAATTGCTTCATGACAATATTGGCAGACAGACGAGGGCTAGGAAAGAATTGGGTTCTGGTCTATGCCTGGATCTTAACCAAGCGACTGATACAGAAGATGAAAGGATAGATTGGTCGAATAATTCTAGCGATCTAACCAATGATCAAGAAGATGAGCATGGGGTCGATAATAGGAAATTCGCCATTACATCGGTTCCTCATGAGTTGGTGAATTCAGTGGATGCTGCGATAGTCTTTAAGCCGGCTAACTTTGAATTCATTCGTCGTGAGATTGAAAAGACGGTTACAAAAACGTTATTCACTGTGCTTGATGAGAAGCATTCTGTAATAGTACAAGAAGAGGCTATCCAAAAGATTATTGGGGGATTATGGTTTGGTCGAACCAGTCTACAAGAGTGGGCGGAAAGAGTTTTGGCTCCGACTTTCCACCAGCTCAAGTCACACCTACGACCTTCGGCCTCTCATTATTCTTCCGAGGAAACAGTGGTGGTTTTAAGTCTTGAATCCGATACAGTTTCTGATACAGGGAATAATGAAGATTGGCTTCCGAGAAAAATTACAGTAATGGTTGATGGAGTACGAGAGTCATGAGGGGATCCTGTTGGTTATTTTTTTTCTACCTGGACAAAAAAGATGTAAATAGGGTCTACTTAGCTGCGGAAGTCCCACAGTTAGGAGTAAAGAATACCAAGTGAGACGTTGATAGAATAACAGAATTAACGGTCTCACAATTATTATTATTTTTCCTTGCACAGATTGTTTTTTTACTTCCTGATGTCGTAGTAGTTCCGTCAAAACTCATAAATAAGAAGAGGTATGCCTCTTTCTTCAACTCACTTTTTTTTCTTTTCTTTTTTATCCCTGATAAATTTTCAATTAATTAATTGACCAAGCAATTGCAATTATATCGTATTTTAACTTTTAGAATTACTCTTATTATTACTTTTTAAAGTTACAAGACCATTGTTAGTTAATTTTAAGATCTTTTTAAACTTAATTGAGTTGGAAATTTATAAATAATTCATAATAAATTTCAGAGTTTAAAAAATAGTGACATTAATTTTTAGTCTTAAAATGTCTTGAGTTGATTTTAAAAGAAACAAAAGAAATAGTGAATTTATATTTTGCAACAGTTAGCGAGATAATTAGGATCTTTTTTATTTTAAATGATTATATTAAAATGTGATATGATGATAATGAGAGATATAACTATAAAAAATATATAAAAAATGAAGAGTCGAATAGTATTCATTTTATTTGAAATGGAGAGGAGAGCAGCGGTGTGTAGCTAGCTAGTTATATTCACAATTGTGAAATTACAGTAGGAAATGCCAAAGGCGCGTATTAGAGAAAATGCGTGCTTGGACCACATAAGTAGAGCTAAATTGAGATTGGCCATTGGCCATTATATTATATATATTGGTTATTATTTGACCTTTTAATTTCTCAAACGATTATTAATTTTTATATTGTCATAATTAATAAGAACATTTTCCCTCTCTTTGTCTGTTTGGCTTAGGAGCCAAAAAACTAATTAAACAGGCAAACAAAACAATTAATGTACTCATAACCCCGATATTTATCGCAGTAGTTTAAATAAGGTCTGGGGCGAACCGTAAACTCAGACGTCCTAGGATAAAATTTCATTAGCTGCAAAATGTCAAGTCCAAAAAGGTCATGAGGTCACGAAAACGCATGCGCAAACCTATATGAAAAGGCTGCTGATCCGGAGTGGGGAGATTAGTCCGGCTACGGTCGAGAAACTCCATATTATCAAAAATAAAATAAAAAAATGTACTCCCTACATACGTACTGGTTTTGCATATATCCTTCATGTAACGAACTATTAAAAACATGTACATGTAGCTAGCTAGGTGGTCACGTTGAATATATATAAACCTTGCTTTAATTCGGCCATATACGCAATTAAGGACATGAACAACACAAACATGCATTACAAATTTTAATCCGGCCATTAGCCGAAAAACGAATAATCGTGACCTAAACAGGCCTCTCAATTACTCGACAACTCGCCTCTTTTAATTAATTGATTGTATATAGTACTACTAGCTAGCCAGCAACCATATACTGCCCATCAAGGTTTTTTTTTTAGATAATTCGGGAGGGGTAAGAATTGAACATTTGAAGCAAGAGACCAAGCATGCATGCATGCATGCATGCATGTGTTCTCATTTATTAGAGCGCTAGCTTTAGCTACTGCCTGCTGTCGTCTCAACTTAATTGTCATCCAATTTGTATCTCCTTAATCTTACCCTTGACTGCATATATCCTTTATAAAAAAATCTTTATACTGAGTATACGCACCATTTATATTAAAATTTCTCTCGTCAAATTAAATATTTCAAGAGATCATCATTACAACAAATTATATAAAATCTGACTATATATCGATGCAACAATGAATTTAATGAGATGGGGGCCTAACTAACTTTTATGGAAAACCAGTATACAAATTCAAAACGGCTTTATTCCCATCACCACAGGTACACTTTAATCAAATCCGATATTCACTTGTTTTGACGTTTCAAACTCGGTGTTCAAAATTCTTGCTTCTTGATTAATAGAGTTAGAACTACAAGCCGCTAAAAAAAGAAGTCTCCACTTTTCTTTCTTTGCATTCCAATATTTCTTTTAATTAATTAAAGATTGAATATTACAATTGTAATGAATTAGTTGGCGTGTGGTACTATCACATATTAGAGGAGTTTTCATAGGGTCTTCATCATATCTCTAGCTCGATTTAATTATTGATTTGATAATATTAATCTAATCTACAGTTTAGTAGACGACTAGTAGTATATATAATGATGTAATCCCAACCACATATAAGTCATGAAAGCAACGGTTAAGGATATAAAAACAAAAGTTTAACTGAAAAGGTCAACTAAGAATTTGACTGAACAACTACTAATTAATAATTTGTGAGGAATGTCTATAAATATATTCTCATATATTTTGTTGTAGTCGAACTTTTTATATATTTTATTGTAATCGAATTATTATGTTTTAAAATTTTAAAATACCCTTTTTTAGATACAGTTCATATTTTTTAATTATATCTTTTTTTAGATAAAAATAATATTTTAAAAAGAATTTAATTTTTATTTTTCATCATGGTTCACCAAAATCGAAAATCGAGGAATGGCCTGTAAACTGTATCAGACATTTTATCGTAAAAGTAAAGCCTTTGCACCGAAAAAAAAAGAAGGTAAAGGCAGGGTGGCATTTTCCTTCCCTTCTCCAACCCACCAAAACACCTTTACAACTTTATACAAGTAGTAGTTGTTATCCTTCTCACGTCATATATACCGACCTTTTCGGAATGAAGACACACCAATTAAATTAATTAATGAATCCCCTTAACCACTCTCCTTCCTGGGCCTCCCTCCCTCCCGCCAACTACTTTCTTTCTTAATTCGCACCCTGCAAAAGCCTTTCTTTCTTCTTTTTTTACTCTTTCCATTTTTGCATATTCCAACCCCTACAATTACAAAATACAAAACCAACCCATGTGTTGTAATCTCTGCATAATCTTTATGTACACATGCATGCATGCATGCGTGTACGCAGCAGAGCTCTCCCTTCTACGGCACTAATGAATAATAATAATAATTCAATATTAATTTATTATTTATTTGTTCCAACTATTATAATTTATAACCCACCCCCCACCCCCCACCCCCCACCCCAACTCAAAATTAGTAAAAATTTTCAAGAAATACTTTTGGAATTTCAAATTTCATAATTTCGCAAGTTATACGAACCTGCCGAAGTTGGACTTTAGTAATATATACTGATGGTGAGTGAAAATAATTAACATTGTATTACTCCTCCTAAATCCTAATACTTTAAAACAAAAAAAAAGATCTTTTTGGTGGCTTGGCTCTTTTTTTTTTGATTCAGGATCTTTGTCTTTTTGATACAAGCAAGGTGATAAAAGTCAGATAAGATAGGAGTACATGATCATAATCATATAGTGGAATTGTTCTTTCATTAATATATATTATATTGTATTAAACTAATATATATTTGACACTTGTAGTCTTCATTTCATTAAATCATAAAAGTGAAAACCATATATATTACATGCACAATAACAATATATGAGGTGACATATATATTTATATATATATATATAGAGTCGCTTTTTATTAGGTAAAACGCGTTCGGAATATGTTCAATCAAATTAAGTAAAAAGATTGACTTTTAATCAAAGAAAAGTTGATGCTACTTTTATTATTTTCTGTCAGCTAGTACGACTAAAAGGGGGTAGGCCGGCCTTAATTAATTTAATAAATAAATAAATAAAGATGTACTACTAATTTTAAAGGAGGATGAGAAAATGGGTCAGTCCTCACTCCTCAGCCTCAGGTGTGTGTAATGTGTAGTTGGGGTTCACCAAACTTTTTTTTTAACCACTATTTTTAAACTCGCACCGGTGTTTAATCGGGTTAAATATTTTTTTCTATTCTATTAAATGTTCGTTTATAAATGTATTATTGAATTAATTTTTTTTTACGATCAACTCATTGAACTGTATATTATTTATAAAAAATAATTTTGTTGTCTATGTCTGTTAATCATTTAACAGAAAAATGACTTGATAATACGTGACAGGAAAGAGAAGTTAAGCTGAATAACTAATTAAATTAAATTATACTTAATTCTATAACAAATAATTAAACAAAATATAAATCAAATTAATATACATATCAAATAATTAAATTAAATTAATTAATAATAAAATATTTTAATAAATAATTTTATTTTTTTATTTTTTAAATATTTTAAATTCATTTTAAAAATATAAAAATATCTAATATTTTGAAACGGAATGATTAACGTTATTGCCTTCTTCTGATTCAAGCTTCTTGCCAATTTATTGAATAAATTCATTTGCAAAATCCAACTTTTTCTTTGTACCCTCAATCTTCTTCTTAAACTATACTTTTATTCTAATTTTAATTTAATTAATAAACTAAATTCAAACAAAAAAAAACCCTATCTTAAGTAGTGTAAATTCCATGGATTTAAATAAATTTTTATCAATTCTAACTAAAATTTAATATTCATCGAGGATTCAAAGTGAATCTGAATCAAACCCAAATGCCAAAAACTATCATTATTGGCCACTTGAAAAAATTTAACCCAACTTAATTTACACATAAAATCGTCCTCAAATATGAGAAAAAAAGGGAAGGTTTCAAATTGAAGAAAAGAAGAAGTATCAACCATTGGATGTTGACTTCGTTCTCCCTCATTGAAAAGCCAGATCCGTTAGATGGAGTGAGAAAAGATCCAGATCTGCAGAAAGTATGTGAAATATTTCTCATCTAAGCTCTGTTTGGGCACCATAATCGACTGATTTGAGCACTTGATTACTGTCATTTTCTGAGATGGTTTAATGGCCTTCTGTTAGTCGAAGCGGCGGAGACGGCAGAGGCGACGACTCGATTCTTTCGATTCAATTTAGTTACCGTCATTCTCTCGATGGTGCTCGATCTATTTTGTTTGAGAAGAAACAGATCTATTGTTTTGATCTATTTGTTTGAGAAAATGATCCACTTAGACGTGGTGATCCATTTTTGAGAAACAGATTTACAGTTTTGACAAGACTAAGTGATTTATTTTACTTTTCATTTTTTTTCTTTAAATACTTTAATTTTTTTAGCAATATATATATAATATCATATTTAAGTTATTATTTTTTTCTATTTTATAATTGTGAAGTTAGAAGATTTTATTTGGTTGCTTTTTTCTATTGTTGGCTTTTATGAAGATAGAATTTTTAATTGTTGGCTTTTGGGTATTTTTTTTCACTATGACATGCCACGTGGACATATATATGACATGTACAAAGTCTATTTGTCATGTTCTATTCAATCAAAAAGTCAAATAATTTAACAGAATTTGTAATGATTTGTAAAAAAATTATAGTTCAGTATAAAATGAGGTCGAATAAGTGGAGAAAAGTATATTTAACCCGTGTTTAATCGATTAATGTAAATCGGTTTTATTTTCAATCCGATTTAATCTTGTTGAACCAGTGAAATTAAATTCGAAAAACTTAAATTGACCTAGTGAATTAATTTTTATTTTTTAAATATTTTTTTGTGTCAAAATTTGTTTAATATTAAAATTAATCACTTTTCATAATATTATAACTCAAATTTATTATGTTTTAATTCATAAAAAATGAGATTTAATTTTTTTTTATTAATTATTAATAATTATTTTTATATATTTATAATGTCACCAACGATTCATTGAATGACTAGTCATAGTGTTAGTGATATCTCATAAGTATAAGGAACAAAGATTTGACTTTTTAGTCATTCAACCCACCCTTGAGCTTTATCAGGAAGACCATAGAAGATAGACTGCTGTAAGGTAAAAGGTGGCTTTTATTGGGCTTTCAGCGGGCATCTTACGTGTCTTTGGATAGGCATGAAGGTGGGTATTTATAGTCCGAGTAAATCCAAAAGCCCAATAGTATATTATTTCAAAACAAAATCCTCATTTACTGGCTGTTCATTGATTTGCCACATAGTTTGAAAATGAAATGGACCAGGTCACGTGTGTTGGACATAATAATAGGTCCAATTAGTTGTGCTGCGGGGAAGCCCACTAAAGTTACTAGTCCAGTCTGTCAAAAGATTTTAAGAGCTTCGACCATCTATTTTCTCTTGAATCTTGATTACAACTTCTGATGCGATGGACATGGAGAATCCATCCAATTATGGAAAGACTTAACTCAATGGACTAGTGAATAATGTCAAATGATCCATTGGAAAAGGATAATACTAGCCTGGCCGGCCTACCAGTGAATGTAAGTTTAAGACTTTACTATTGGGCTAAAGTGGCCTGGCGAATCTTTTGAACTGTGCTAGTTAATATTCAAGAAATTGTTAAATTCACAATATTTTTTATTTTTTATTATTTTCATAATAAAAGTGTCGCTGTAGATGTATAGTGACGGTGAATATCGTTGTTATAGAATCTATAGCGACACTTTTGTTGTGAAAATAATATTTTATGTTGTGGATGTAACAGTTTCCATATTCAATTAGTAAGTATAAAAATAATGATTTATAATATAATTATAAATTATTAAATAATGATTTTATAAGTAACAAAGCAAGAGCCCATGTATTGTATGAAAAATTACCTAGTTAAATAAATTAAACAACATATAACTAAACCACCCTCTTGAAATTAAAAGATAAAATATAATAATAACAATAACAATAAATAATTTTTTAAAAAATCATATTTATAAATAATCTATGTTTCCAAAGAAAATCAAAACAGCGAAAAAATCGAAAGATTAAATTACACCGATTTTAACTCATATTCAATGTATTTAACTTTTACTTTTGAATTTCTAAGAAAAATAAAAAATTAAAAGAGGGAGGAGCGCTTGTGATATGAACCTGTGCTCAGGTCAGGCTATTAGTTTCAGTTGGGGATTCGACAGATTGTGCAAGTGGAAAGGGTGATAATGTTGATAACGGGGAGAGTCACTTTGCCTCAACAGTGTATTTCAGCGAAGAAGCTATCTCTCACTCCCAAACACTCCCGCAAGTTTAGAAATTCTGTTTGCAGAGGCAGCCTCTCTCTCCATCGAAAACCCAACTCTGCCTCATCATGGAACAATGATCTTCACTCCAACAGGTCTGCCCTTTTCAGTTTTCTTCATTTCTCAGCCCTTCAATTTATGGGTTTTCTTGCAAATGGGTCTTCTTCTTTTTCTCTTCTGTTTTTTTCTCTTTTATTTATTGGGAAGTCTTGAATTATGTTGCTTGGTAGTTGGGTTTTACTTTTTCTGGGTCTTTATTTACGTGCTGAGTTGTTCTTAACTCTTCTTAAATCTGTCCATGTTCCTGAGTTTATATACATTAATTGTTTAGTTCAGAAGGCTTGGGGTAGGTTGAGAAGTGAATAACCCATCATGTTACGTCCATTTGATAGTAATCCAATTGTTTTTTTTTTCATTTTAACTTCAACAACAAATTAAGTATTTTGTTTGTGTTATCCTTGAAATCTACAAATATATCAAAGAATTCTTGTGGAACCTCTTGCGGATAATTAAGCTTTCCTTGGAAAGCTATGTAAACTGCAGCAAGAAAAAGTTCGAGTGAATTTAAGTGTTTGGAGACTCTAGAACTTATTAGTAAGAAGTGTTTGTCAATTGTCGACTTGGTAAGTGTAAGAACATAGAATTCTGTATGTGTAGCAGTATAGAAACTTTTTCAAGTTCATGTAGTCCAGATCAACTACCAGAAGTTTCTTACTTTTCACTAACAAAAAATCTTGATATCAAATCCTGATGCCGATGTATGCTTTCTCAGTTGCAAGACAGCTGTTTTCGATCCCCTGGGTATCAGTTCAGACAAGTCATTGGGATTAAATTCTGCTTGGGAAAGTTTTCTGGATTTGTTCTCAGAAACATTCGATAGCGCCTCGAGTACAAGAAAGGAGAAACTTTCAACTAGAGGAGTGGCGGGTCTGTTCTTAACATATATATATACTTCTGCATATCTTTATGTTTAATATCATTCATGCAGCTGTTAACCCTTGATTAGGGTCCTTTGGCATTGACAGCTGCAATTGAGGACACAAGCATTGATTTTGGGAACTTCTTCAAAGGACCCTTGCCTGGGAAGTTCCTCAAGCTCTTGGGCTACTTGGCCCTCTCTCGACTTGGAATATATATACCTCTTGGCGGAGTAAATCGGGAGTCTTTTGCTTGAAATTTAGATCAGAACAGTTTATTAAGCACTTTGGATTCATTTTCTGGAGGAGGCATTGGTCGACTTGGGATATGCTCCCTTGGTATTGTTCCTTTTAGTAACGCGTCAATTGTGTTTCAACTTCTTACCCAAATCTACCCTAAGTTGCAATAACTTCAGAAAAGAGAAGGTGAAGCAGGAAGAAAAAAAATACTTAAATATACTCGTTATGCTTCGGTTGGATTTGCTATAGTCCAGGTATGGAATCTTATATTCAGTTGCCAACCTGTACACTAATTTCAATGAAAGTACACAAAGAACTCTTTCTTGAAGGTATTTGGATAGTTAAATCATAATTTGATTAGTGGATGGGCTTCCTTTTTATATCGCCGAAAACGGCTGAAGCTTGTACAAGTTTCCAAAGAGTAAAAAGTTAAAGGCAACAATCACATGGAGAGTTGGATTTTTTCAGTATATTTATCATGTTAGAAATTAATCAACATTTTCTCGCTAAAGGAAAGTTTTGATGCAAGCCTTTTTGGGTTGTCAGATTTACTCAAAAACGGATAGTGGTTGTATTTTCATATGCAATTTCAATCTTTTAAAACCCGTAATATCCCTGAAAATATGAACTTCTTTACCCAAAACCCCCTTTGAACTAATATATAAGTATATAAAGGAAAGTTGTAAACAGTCACATGGTTCCATCGACATCTTTACCATATGGTTTCCGGGAAAGATGAGTTAATTAATTGTACCACATATAAAGATTTTAACCTGCTACTTAAATATATCACATGTCTCAATAGTGTTAGATCAACCTGCACTTGGTGGCTTAGAGATCCCATTTCAAAAACGATGTTCTCTTTAATCATAAAATTGACTCCTAAAGTTGGAGCTTTCTAGTATTAAAGCACAGTGGTAATTATATTCTCCTTCAGAATTCCTCAATTTGTATCATATTAGTCTTTTGACTATTGGTACTATTGGTCATCTGGGCTTATAGCTCATTCGTGAAATTAGTTGGTGGGATGTTGACTGAATGCTTAGGTTGTGGAGAGTTTAGATACTTCACCTTGTATCGGGCCAAATTCATTTTTAGATGGATAAAATTGATAAAAAACCTTAAATTCTTTAATTTCAGTTTGTTTCTTCTTTTGATTTATGATGCACTACCTAGTTTTATTGACCTTCTTCCGCAAATGTTAAAATGCTGCGCAGGCAATTGGCCAAGTACTCTACCTTCGCCCTTATGCTAATGACTTCAGTACCCAGTGGGTTCTATCTTCTGTTACTTTATTAACACTTGGCTCAGTATGCACAACATATATTGGGGAACGGATCTCTGACCTAAAACTTGGAAATGGCACATCTCTTTTGATCTTTACAAGCATTATCTCCTATTTGCCAGCATCTTTTGGTAGGACAGCTGCACAGGCATTTCAGGATGGCAACTATACTGGACTCATTGCTATCATTATCTCCTTCGTCCTGCTTGTACTCAGTATTGTTTATGTTCAGGTAAGTTCTGATTATTATTATTATTATTATTATTATTATTATTATTATATTTGAAATGAATGTATATGTGGAATCAGATATTTGTTAACAATGTTCTCAACAAAGGGTCTCAGGAAGCAGAGAGGAAAATTCCACTTAATTATGCCTCAAGGTACACTAGCAAAGCGGGAGAGCTTCAGAAATCTGCTTACTTACCCTTTAAGGTTTGTATCCTAGGTTCTCATTCTATGATAATCTGTATTCTGTATTAGAGTTATCACGATTCATAATTTGGATGGGTAATATAGTTTCTTCCTTCTGCTTAAAGAAGTGCTTGCAAATGTTCTGGTTGTCTCTTTTCCATGAATTGTCCTTGCGTCATGAATCGGTAAGGAGCTTGTAACAAAATTATGAAGAGCTTAGCATCAAGTACATGGAGCAAACACGAGCCAACAAATTATGAACTAGTCTTTAATCATTCAAATCCTCTGCCTAGACCTTCGAGACATATCATGATAAGATCTGATCCATGACCATGCCTAGCATTTATTTTATCTCAGACATATAATCAACTCTTAAAATTGGAAAAGAAGAATTTAGAACTTGAGCTTGTGCAGATTGCAATGGAGGACAAGGAGTCCTACTATCTGGAGTAATAAGCATTCCCTTTTCCTGGTTTCTAGCTAGCATTAGGATCTTAAGTATTTTTTTTCTTCATATTATGAATAATGTCTATAATTGATAAATGGCAAACTCTGTTTAACACCAAGAAATGTTATGTAGGGTGTTGAAGTCAATGCTCGATCCTCAGTTTGTGAAGTAAACGTAGGCTCCATCTATTTGTATGCATAGACTCAAATATAAGAGATTTAACAAAATCTAGTGTCACTGTGAACATAAGCACAAAGATGTAAAGGATACATGTTATAGCATAATGTGGTGCATATAAAATCCTAATTATTTCCCAACTCCAGGCACAATGGTATTTTGAGTCCATCCATCATATTATTCTTAAATTCATTTATTAGTCTTCTTGAAGATCCATATATAGGCAATCACATGCAAATCTCTAGCATGTGATTTTCTGGTCATTACTCATAACAGCAGAGCTACTGGTCTAGATCTTTTACAACATGGAGTGTAATATTTTTGTTTCTATTTTAAATAAAGAAGAATCTGCTCAAAGCTGAAGTCCAAAAAGAGGTAATTTGAGCATTTAGATATCCTCCAGGAGGAGGCAAAAAGCCGTGCAACTTCTAATATTTTACTGCAAAGAACAAGTTCCATAAGAGCTGGAGGAAGAAAAGAATTTTTATTAGATACTCCCTCCGTCCTCAAAATGACGACTAAAGGTACAATTATTTTTGTCCCCAAAAGTATGAGATAAAGTACATAAAGTGAAGGGTAATTATGTTATTTAGTGGGGTCTATTAGTATAAAAAATAAAATTACTCATCACTTTATGAATATTGTGGGACCACTAAGGAGAAATTTGGAACTTTATTAACTCTCTTTCCTCTACTTTTGCCTTTCTTATTATGTGTAACATTTGTATTTTGCTCATCCTTTTGTGGATAGAGGGACTAAAAAGAAGAACTGAATTTCCTAATTTCAAGTATCTATGTTAAAGAAGGAATGGTGCCTATAGCTTGTATCCGACTTTGTTTGATGAGCATGTTCCATTAGGCAGTGGTAAATAACTAAATTGGAAGAATGCTTTTAACCACAAATTTCTTACAATTCACTGTTGGAATGGTGCCTATAGCTTGTATCTATGTGAACAATGTTTTCCAAATTTCTCTTTTCCTTTGTTATGTTCTGTGTTTTCAAGTTCTTCCATATGGGCTTCCTATTTCCATAATGGAATAGGATTCATTTTGGTGGCACATCCTACTTTTGTTTTAAATATAAACCAATAATGAAGCTGTTGAAGGAAGTGTAGATCTCCATAGGGATTGGTGGGTGTTTTCTTTTATTAGGACTTCGTACTTCTCTACCACTTAATTTTGTTTGGATGACTTCCCGTCCTGTTACTTTGATTCTCTCTTCTTTCTAATAAAATTTGTTCTTAATCTAAAAAATAAAAGTGCAGCTTGTTCCTCCCAGCCCCCTTATTTCGTGTTTTATATTGATGGAAAATGTAGAGGAGAACAGTAGATGCTTCATTTTCACATTGTGCACTTCGTCAATCCTTTAAGCAACGTTAGATTTTCAAGCCATGATTTCCTTTTGAATTTTCTGATTCACCAATTTTATCCTTTGTTCATTATGATTCGATCAATTTTTAAGTGATATTATGATCATATTTGTTACATTAACAGTTCTGCTTGATCAGGTAAATAGTTCAGGAGTGATGCCAATCATCTTTTCTCCTATTGAATTAATCATCATCTAGTAGGTAGCGCATGACCTACAATCGATAGAGAAAGATTTTAAGGTTTGGTGGAACGATGGATATACCTTTCTCATACTAGACCTGATATATCTTACGTTGTGGGAATATTGAGTACTGATATGCATGATTCTCGACATTGTCACATGAAAACTATTTACAGAATTCTGAGGTATCTCAAGTCTGCTATTGGAAAAGGTTTATTGTTCGCACCACATGGTCATATGAGAATTGAAGTTTTTTCCGACTCAGATTGGGTTGGCTTCGTTGTTCTACCTCATATTTCAGGTCATTTGTTGGAGGTAATCTTGTTACTTGACGCAGTAAGAAACAGTCCGTGGTGACAAGATCCAGATGCTGAATATCGAGCTATCGCCTTGGGTATATGTGAACTAATGTGGTTTCGAACCTTGCTAGAAGATTTGGGTGTTACAACTAAAAGGCCTGCAGTTATTTTGTGAAAATAAGACGGTCATTACTATTGCAAACCACCCAGTACAACACGATAGAACAAAGCACATTGAGATTGATAGACACTTCATCAAAGAAAAGTTAACTAGTGATCTTATTTATTTATCTTTCGTCAAAATAGAATATCAGCTTGCTGATATTTTGACTAAGGGTCTTAGTAGTAATATGTTTCATCCATTATGTTTCAAGTTAGGTATGCAAGACATCTATACACCAACTTGAGAGAAGTGTTGGAAGATATTCCATAACTGTAGTTTTCATAGTCACTAAACACATTATTATAATTTAGGAATTATCATAACTGTAATTAGAATACTTGTGAATATATATCAACCTATGTAATAGAGGGAAATTAATTCAATAAAATAATATATTCTCAGTTTCAACACACGTATCTTTACTTTAAATCCCAGCTAGGTGGGTTCCTAGACCTACCAGTACTTAAAAAGGCGTGGGAGATATCTGTTTGTCAACAGAAAAGCCTCTCACTTTTTTTCTTTTTTTATTTATAACATTTTAACCAAACTGAGTCAAACTTGGTTTAGGCTCAATATCTTTCTTTCTCTATTTTTTTCCCCTTAAAGATCTAAGTGGAAGACACTAGTACTAGTAATGTACGTAAAAAATTATCAATGACTTAGGCTCAAACAATATGTTTCAACTACTGCTTGCTCTGTCCGAAAAAAAAAAGTTTGTACTTCTTTTGTTGATTTTTTTTTTGTGAATGTTAAGTTTTGCACAAGACACATTAGGTACAATTTTTTTAAGAACAATTAATTTTAATATAAAATCTTACTGAGTAAAATATTTTCATTGGAAAAATAATATTGAAAAGAGGTTATGTATAAGTGTGTCACATATTTAAACTTTAATATTTGAAAGGAAAAAATTATCAACAAAAAAGTAGTATTAATAACAGAAGCACTAGTAGCTTGGCACAGTTATTTAAAGTTCATATCTAGAATACCAGCGTGCATCATTAGAGTTGAGCAAGGAACCAAAAGCGCACTAAAAATTGGCACCAACGGTTCCGGCGTATATGACGTTTTAGGTGGATTGAAAATCCAATTTTACATTTTCGATTTGGTTATTAGTCAAAATCACACGCATAAAATCGAAACTGCACCAAAAAAATTATCACGTTTTCTCAAATTTGCTATGAGTATATATAATTTCTCTACTATAACATATTTTTCTCATTTTATTTTAGAATACACATTACATGATTGAATGAAGAATCGACAGTATCAATTATGTATGCACATCAAGAGTGGCTTAGTATTACCTAACTCAAATGTGATAACATAGTATTAATTAACCATATAATTGTTAATCCGAAACTATTTTGCTAAAATTAGCTCTATGATTGTGTTCATTGCATAATACGTTTGCGTGGATTATTTTAACTATTTTACGGTTTTGTTATTTCAATTGGTTTTGGAACTGAAACCGCACCAAATAAAATCAAACCGAACAGTTCAAAACCGCACCAATCACAAACGGTTTCATATGCAGTTTTGAATTTGTCAAACCGCACCATGCTCACCCCTATCCAGCATAAATTCAACAGAAAACAGCTTTCTGGTAACAAATACGAATTTGCCCGCCATTTCTTACTGTATAAGGTCGGGTGAAGCTGTGCTTGGAGAAAGCATCTTGGAGTTGGTTGGATTGGACAAAAGCTTTGAAGAAAACTATAAAACAAACTATAGGCGAACTGACCAGGACCCTATCCATTTATTTCATCAGCTGTAACTGCTAAACGGAAGGCAGACTCATAAAGATGATGCTGTCTGCAGTCTCTATGATGGGTAGGAGGGACCATAATATTGAGACAATATAAGCTTTTGTTCTAAAATTCACCTAACCCACAGTTCAGACATACCGTGGCACATAAATGGAATAAGAAGGCCGTCTCCGCTTATGTCTTCCACAATGAAAATGGAATCTGATAAGTAAGATTTCGAGTAAGTGTTTACATAATCTTCTTATGCCCCCTTGCTCAAGGTCTATTGATTAAGTTCATGAATGAAACTTAAGGGTTCTCATTCCTGGATAAGGACTAGGCTTGAAATGCTTTCTCCTCACTAGCCTAGCAATCCTTTTATTAGAACTATTGATTTGACCCCATAAGGGGGATCATCACAACTCTTGATAAAGCATCTCTTCAGCATGGACAGGTCGTATTAGTAAGGGTACAGTTCGGCATAACAGAGCAGTGGGGAATACATATATGAACCGACCTCCAAGATAATCCAGAAAGATTTTAACTATGCATCTGAAAAATGGTTTCATAGGTAAACTTGTTCTGTTTTATATATATTTATATGCTTAGCTGATGCAAAGAAACTAATCATCTGGCTCAACAGAGAAATCAGGCTCTTCAGGTTTAGGTAATTTAGGCAACACTACTCCTTTAATCCTCTGAGCTCCTCTCCTTGTGTTTGCAGCAAATCTCGAAGCTAATATTGTTACTCCGAGGTTCATTTTTGCCTGAGAAGAATTTGAACTACTAGGACGTTTGTCCTGCTCATCCTCTTGTTCGGTCTCACTGGCATTTTGCTCGTTCAAATAAAATGACTCCGATGTAAGGAGGTCTTTTGCAATCATCCTCCTTTTATACCGTCGCCAAGCAGCCTGTATGAAGCATGCGGCCCATGTTCTCCAATGGTGGGAGTAGAATCGAAAAGTATGCTGAAGCTTCTTGCTGTGGAGGCGTCTAAATTGATTGGCTACAAATTTGAGATCTTCAGCTCGCAATGCAAAAGCTTCCACTTCAACTAGTGCTCTCACTGTTCTAGTTGAAGAAGGCAAGTTGAGAGTTGATTTTGGAAGCAAAGCCCATGCTAGTAGCTCCTCCCCACAAAAATCCCCAGGTCTTAGAGTAATGGAATTGAAGAAACCAGTCCGTCCTCCATTTGTTGTAGAACTCTCTAATCTCCCTCTAATGATGAAGAGCATCTCTGCCACAGGGTCTCCCTCACGAACAATATAGGTATTCTCAGTGCTCAAAGAGGAGACCAAACGCTCGCATATAGCATCCAGTAACTGATCATCCATCTGTGAGAAGAATGGGACCTGCCAAAAGCCCCAAAAAAGGATCATCAATACGCTAGCAAAAAGTGAAGTGACTTGCCTATAATATTCTTAATTTAATTATTTGTCAATAAAATCATTCTTAATCTATTGTTAGATAGTAGATACTAATATGGGGAAGTTTACTTGTAGATTTTTATTGTTCTTGTTCCTTAACCTTGTGTGTATGATACATGCATGAATTAATGTTGTTCCAAATCTATGAAAGGATATTCTAAACATAGCTAACGTATGATCAGATAAACATGATGATGGGTGACAATGGAGCTTAGATGGTAAATCATGTATATTATCTCTTAGATAAATTTCCCCATGGGACAACTCCCAACGAACCTTGAACCTCAGTTATTCTGGACCAAAATACAGCATTTCATTAACAAAAAGATTAAACTCTGATATCTTAAAAATTAAAATAAAACTAGGCAAAATCATACACGTCGAACAAGGTCCAAGCATAAGTGCCGTTGGATGTCCCGACGAAGATCAGCAGGTAAACCATGTAGTATAACTTCTTCATCTACTCCCCGAGTTGCAAGCCACTTGTATTGAACAAAGCGCCTAACACGCTTTCTCAAATCTTCAGGCAGTTGCCGATGCCTCATCCACTCCTCAGTGTCTCGTCGCTTAAGTCTCCATTCCTCGAGCCTCACTGTTAAGGATTGCAAATACGTCTACATACAGGGAGCCAGAGACCAATGAAAAAAACAAAATCATTCAGAAACACTATGAAAAAACATAGAAGGAAATTAAATAGAATCAGAGGTATGAGAAAACCCAATTATTGGCCTTCCACAAATTATTTGACTAGAATGCAAGTGAAAATTGAAGACAAGGACTCCAACAGAATATTAGTATATTTGTTTATCAATTAAGTGCATAATAAGATTGAGGTCCATTGCACCTTCAGAGATTCAAATGCCGTAGTTAACACCATACATAACAGTGTGAAAGGGGAAAAAGAAAAGTTAGATGTATATGTAGCAAATTGATAATGATGTAACACGTGGAGAGGGAGGTTAAAAAATAACCTATTAACTAAGTAAAATTTTATTAAAACAGGGAAAAGAAGATGAACCCAAAAACCTAAAACATACAAGTAATACACTAAAGCCTAAACCTCTGAATGTACCCAAGTACACCATTCCAAAAGAAAACCTCATACACCAAATTATTCTAGTAGGGATAATGCTTGAGCTTAGCATTAGGGTATTTTAGGACAAACCTGAAGGTGCAAGTCCTATTCAGGAATTAAAGCACATCAATCACCTAAGAATAACTTTGGCATCACCAGCTAAGTTGTCTCATTAAGTCTCTTAGAGTTGATTTGTAATCTATATTGAAACAGACCATAAGCCATGGTATTTTTTGGGAGTTGGGACTGAGATATTTAATATAGTAATATAGCACAAAGTAAGAATCAACAGTACTAATTATAAATCCAGGTATTCGGTATTCCTAATTCATACAATAAGCAACAAGAAAATGGAGAAGATGCCAAGAATATGGCCCATCAATTTAAGCAAAGAATTCAATTATAAAAAAATGAATGCAGAATTCATACTCGACTATGAAATGAAAATTTTGGACGAAATGAAGGAAAATAGTGGAGGAGTTGTGGACAAAATTTTTTATCGAAAAGAAAATTCTTAATATCAGTATCAAAGTGACAAGATAAATGGTAAAGTTATTCAACGTACCTGCATATTCCCAATTAAGTGTGCAAATAAAATGAGACCCAAAATGGCAATGAGTATGGCAAATGATGTCTCCCCAATAAATGTGCTTGTTGTTAGGTTCTGACCATATGAACTGAGAGCATAAGAAAGAATAGAATAAGTATTAAAATATATTATCCTTCAGTGCCAATATATTAACAGCTAGTTTACAAACCATTTTCTTCATACTATAAATGAGGTATGTTATTTCATCAATTCTTCTAAGTAGGAAAAAACTAGATAACAGATGTCCAACAACTAGCATATAAATTTTATGATTAATAATCAGACCTTGGTACTACTGCACACCAAGCCATGCCACTTGTACAACTAACAGTGAACATACAAGTATACAATTGATAATTAAAATTCCGGTAAAATAACTGTTCAGCAAAAGATAGAACCATTTTGAACATCAAAGGGTTTTTTTCTAAAGTATATCCAAAATAGGATCCAACTTTGATAGAAGAAACTAAGAATATTAAATAATTAGTTCATTATTTAACACATTCTCCTCCAAAAGATTGTATCCCGCGTATTCCATTTTTCTCAGAAATGAGTTCTTGGATGTATTCCCTTAATTAGAACATATTTTTGTACATAGCGGTTATATGTTTAGGCCCATCCCAACCAAGATGGACTTCCATACTATTATGAACTGTTTCAAGTCCATTCTAAGCTGATCATAATTCTTTACAAAGTATTTGCATAAGCGACTAAATGCCTCTAGGTTATGCATATGGAGAACTAGATCATGTATGTCCTCTCAATGGTAAGTTTGAAGTTGAGAAATTCTGTTAAAACTAAACAGTCGGTGTCTCCCAATTAAAGGTACACCACTGAATATTTCAAACACTAAGAGATCATTAGCAAGTTCATGGCACTTATTAGTACCCATTGTTAGTAGGTTGTGGTTTTTGGCTTGGGACGTTACTCTTGTACCGATAAAGCCTTTTTGTGCGCAGTGTGCACGTGGGCATCGCCCCTTTGGAGACTTTTCAATAAAACATATTTTACTAATTATCCGACAAAGAAAAAATAGTTCACGGCACTTATCATTCAGCACAAAGAGTTCCAACGTACATTCATATGATATAACTAGCATATGAATACAATGTGGTGATTGTGTAGACAAAACATTATTCAATGTATTATGGGTGACCACATGTATCATCTATGCATGTACAATTTCAATGTCACTGTATTTTATCACCATGTATTATTAGATACTTCATATATGGTGCTTCATCCCCTAAACTAATAATAATAAATGCAATTTTCCGTCTAAAGATGCATCAGGCACCTCATTAAAGCTGTCCAAACTTGGACTTAATGTTAAAGAAGTGGAGAATAACTGAATAACTGATACCAACTGATAACAATGACAAGTTTACAGTTTTTGCCATTCTATACAAATCATATATTTGGGAGAAAATATACCTTAAGTTCTGTAGGCCCCACCACAAACAATAAAAGTACTTTTCAAGGAAATTTGAGGAGACAACATTTTTCGTGACAGCATTTTCAAATATGCCATACTTGAAGTCAATATCATTGTCAGGATTACATCTTTTAAACACATTTGTACTACGTGCCCAAGTCTTGCGACCATCATCGTTGAAGGAAAAGCAATTCAAATAATCAGAGCAATTCGCAGAGCTGGTTTCATTTTTGCAAATTGATTTCCAGCATGAAGTATAACGGTCAAGGGATAGCAAGTACCATGCTGCCCCTAAAACCTAAAAGAAGAAAGTGGAACCATCACATCAGAACAAATTGTGGAACTCCAGAGAAGTAAACTATAAAAACTGATTTTATAATAAAATGTCAAGTGTATAACATAAGGTCTAACTAATAAGTAATTGGTTAACATGATATCTACTAAGAGTAAAAACAGAAGAAAAGAGGGAAGAGCACAACTAATTCAAGGCTACATACATGGCTAGCCAACATGTAGAGTAGTAGATTATATGCAGCCCCAGCCCAAGCAGTTTTTGTGACAACTCCATTTGCTTTGATAATTTGTGAACTTAATGGGAAAATCAGATAAAACCTTGGAATATATTGGACCAGAACAATCAGCGCAAGGGCATTGTTATTGTGATTAGCTCTTGGGCTTCTCGTTGCTGGTATAATGAACCAGATGACAATCTGCACATAATATAATCCGTTAGTATTTTTGTATTTAACAAAAGTTACAAGTTAATTATGTTTGGTTTTCTTCTCCAAGTGAACTGTAATTTAAAGAAAAAGAGAAGACAGACAGAGAAACAGTTTTTAAATGAATAGATGTACACATGTGAGGCACCAAAAAACTTGGGTAAGGGCAAGGGATGTGGCCAACATGTACTATTTATTTCTATCCATTCTAGAATCTTCCAGCACACCAAAAACTTGCACTATAAACAGTTCTTAAATGAATAGATGTACACATGTCAGGCACCAAAAAACGTGGGCAAGGGCAAGGGCAAGGGCAAGGGATGTGTCCAACATGTACTATTTATATCCATTCTAGAATCTCGCAGCATACCAAAAACTTGCACTATAGGCCTCTTGCCCATTACAATTAATCAATGAATGTTAACTTCTTCCTCATCTTTAGTTTTTTACATTGTATTTTTTTGTACCGACTCCTCTTCTTCCTATTGCACATAACACTACGTTGTAAGAATTTTTCCCGATGTGTCATGTTCTGCCAAATGATCATTATAGCTTCCAAAAGATGCAATTACACAGAACAATGATATCTCTGAAGGTGAATTGCATATACACTTCAAAATAAACTCTTACCTCACATTCTTGGTGCCACCCTATAGATCGACTTACTCAAGATGTTTTAACTTTGTTGGATTTCCTATTTCAGTTGTCCTCACCACCCTTAACTGCAAAGCTGCAAACAAATCTGTGCAAATGTGTCCATTGAATCCTCTAAACCCTCTACATCCTTTCTACTAGGACATCACAAATACTCAAAACCTTAGTAAGACTATGCATCTCCGAAGCATAGCCCATGAATGTTGCATCTTTATTCTTAATTCAAATGTATGCTAAAGAGATCAGGATAAGACCTCAGCGGAGGTCACCACACTGGATACTCTGGCCATCTCCTAAGGTCACCATAATGGCATAATGCATACATAATAGAGAATTCCTTCCCACCCACTTTTGAAAACTCAATCAAAGTTGATGTATTATATTTAAAATGCACTCAAATCTTTAGTACTAGACGTTATTCTACTGGTAAAGGAGTAGGGTAAATGAAATCCCTATATTACTAAAGTCGCTATTGCAACATCCTATACTGGTATAGTGATATGACCAAAGGGATAGAAAATACAGTTATATCTACTTGGAAACATCTCAATAAAAGACCCACATGCATAACAAAAAAGCATGTATGCATTCTGAAGAACAACTTTACATCTTTCAACATTTGGGATGGTCAAAGAAAATCAAATGAAATAACAAATCTATATGGAACATGTATATCTAAAATTGATACTCTTAAGACAGGTACCTGAGGGAGAGGTAGTGTTGCAATCAGATCTATAAAGAAGTCCGACCTTATATATCTTCTTGCAATCTTCTTCGGATCCATGACAAGCTCCCCCCTCCCAAACACTCGCGAACTTGGTGCAACATAAGCTGTCCGAAACTTAAGTACCACGTGTAACATATAGAACAAATCAGCAAGAGTACGAAAACAGGTCACAATAATCCGCAGATTACCATCTGTCTTCACACACCATGATTCCTTACTCCCACCACCAACACTAGGCAAGTAAAAATACAGTGGATCAACAAAAAGAGCCAGCAAGCACGAGACAATGAAAACCCGGTTCCATTTGAGCACAATCTCACTACCCGGATCAAGAATTCTCTTGCGCCACGGCTCATGGTCCTCTGGAAACACCTTAGACCTCCCAGACTTTAGATTGTCAGATATTTTATGTCTACCGGCTAACCCAGCATCAGTTTTCAGCAAGGAAGATGAAACCTTGTACCCGGAAGACGACTTATCTAGATATGACGGGTCAGTTCTTCCCCATAAAGCATCTTTCTTTAGCTTTGCATCAGAATAAAACCTACAGTTTTATTACACAACTTAATCAGCAGATAATTTAATTACTTACCATTAACACACCAAAATTGTTGCATTATTAACTCAAAATTGAAAACTTCCCCATTTCTTTTCTTTGATATTCCTACGTTTTCTCATCCACCAAGCCGAAATTTAATAAAAGAAGCAAGCAAGAAAAAACAGTAAAAGTCACTGTGCATACCTCACAAGTCTGTCTTTCTTTAGTTCCATGCCGGTGGTCAATCAAAACTGATACTTCCCCTTTCTCTCTCTCTCTCTCTCTCACACACACACACACACACACACAATTGGGGAAGATGAAAAATTGAAAGCGATAGTATGTTTAACCATAAAAAAACCTAATGAGAACCACCAGAAATAGAATTCTTTGGACAGAGATATGGACCGTGAGAAATTCAGAAAATCAAAGAGAGTTGGGAGTGTTTGTTGGGCTCATAGATTTGGAAATAAGAGAGGAATAGGATTGAGCCTTCAGGACTAGTATAAGTTTATTTTAGTCTGAAAGTCAGAAAATAAATAGCTACTGTAGTTCTAATAGTGGGGAGTACTACTATTGTTGTATTTTAAAATTGTCATCCATCCCGTGAGAGAGACGAAAATCAGTCAATTAAGTTGACTAAAGGAAAGATCTGCCGATTAAAACAAAATTCTTTTTCTTAAATTTCTGAGTGAGTAGTCAGCCGTCCATGGTTCAACACTAGCCGATGAATTAGGATTGAATTAGAGAGTTTTTATTTCAAGATTCAAATTTAAAATATGTTGAAACGTGATATGATGTTGAGAAGAGAATGATGATAAAAAATATACAAAAAATGAAGATTCTCTATTTGAAATAGAGAGGATCTTAGTCGTAATCTGACGACTTTTGGTTAACGGTTATCGGTTAGAGTTAAGAATGAACCACTAGTATTTATCACACAAAGTTTTTAAAATTTGGGATAAAGAAGAAAACAAGTATTTTTATAATTTTTAAATTTTAACCATTTTTGTGAAGATCTATTTTTTTTTTCATGGGTAAATAAGAAGCTTGCATTTTAAATTAAGTTGATAATAAGTGAGACCCTATCCAATTATCATGAATTATCCTAACACTTGAGCAAGTTTAACTAGACCATGAATTATCCTATATACTATTAAAACTGAGCAAGTTTAACTAGACCATGAATTATCCTATATACTATTAAAAGTCAATTGAAATTCATAGTTATGATAAAGTTGTGTATATCACCGATTCGGTTACAATGAAGTTAAAGTTAGTCATATGATTAATACAATAAAAACACCTGCATACGTATCGATATTATATTGATGAATTGACTAAATTTTACTTTATGCTAACGAGTGTCGCAACAATTGCAATAGTCTGTTTTTTTGTACCTGATATCTGACCCATATGGAGGTAGACTTAATTCCATCTAAATATTGGAATGAAGATTTGAACAGGGGAAGGGAAACTCCCAAATTTTTGGCCACGTGAACAAAGCAACAAAGCATGAAATATGTACAGTATTCAAACAAAACAATTGGTTCGACATCCATTATCAATCTATCAATATCTCTTCTGCTTTCTAGATATCTATCTATACAAAACAGAAATATTTTTCAACATATTTAATTTTTCGCTCAAACCATATTAAAAGATCTTGATCATCAAAATTTTGGGATAAATCTAACCCTTCAAAAAACTTGGGATGGAAACTGTGTTTGAAAAGGTAATAACTCTCTCTCTCTCATGCTGCCATATTAATAATAAATAGATATCATATTAATATTAATAATAAATAGATATCACATTAATATTAAAAAAATGAAAATATCACATTTTATTTATAAAAAAATTAATTTTTTTACTATAGATACTTTCATATAATAATGACAAATTTTTAACTTTTTAATACAAATTATTTGAATTGTCCAAAGTTTGGGATAAATTTTATCGTCCACAGTGTCGAAGTCACGGGACTATTGCTAGTATTAGGGCTGTAAACGGTAATAAACGGATACGGATACAGGTATATCCGTATCCGTATCCGGAAAATTAATTCGCTATCCGTATCCGTATCCGGTATCCGGCGGATTTTAAAAATATTATCCGTATCCGGTATTCGAAAAAATATTCGAATACGGATAATATCCGTTACCGTTTATTTTATCCGAATAGACAAATTATTCGGATATCCGAATTCGTTTATCAATAAAAAAAAATTAAAGTTTAAATCATACATAATAATTAAACACAATTTAATATTTAAACCATACATATTAATTAAACATCCTAATCATAAAGGGAGGAACATGCTAATTGACGTTTTGGGTGAAAATAAAAAAATTCAATAATGTAACCGATACTTTGTTTGATGGATCAAATTAAAATTAAAATCTCAATATTATTCTTTCAAAATTTATTAAATAATAAAAAAGAGAAATAAATTAATATTTAATAAATGAATAGTAATATTTATGGGAGATTTATTTATTATTTATCCTCAATAAATAAATTACATGGTTATAAGAAATTATTTGATTTCATTATATTTATGAAGAGTGCGAGTTATAATGTATGTGTGACAACTAGTTAATCTAACTTGATTCAAAATTGACATTGAACTTATTTACATATTTGGACTTCTAGTTTCTAAATAATTAGGCAAATGAAAGTAATAAATACTATCTCCACCCAAAAATTCATAAACGTGAATTAATTTATTTAACTCTCCCTTCTAGATTAATTTTAAATTAATTCAGACCTAACACATTTTAACAATAAAATTATATTGTCCATTGCTCCCGCCTCTCGACCGTTGTCCTTAAACATGTGTGTATATATATATATATATAAATATATATTAATAACTTATATAAATGAATGTAAGTGATTAATTAATGAATGTAAGTTATTAATATATATGTGTGTGTATATATATATATGTAAGTTATTAATTAATTAATGCAAGTTATTAATATATATGTGTGTATATATATAATAACTTATATATATAAATGTATATGTAAGTTATTAATTAATGAATATAAGTTAAAGTGATTAATTAATGAATCTAAGTTATGATTTATTAATATATATATATATATATATATATATATATATATATACACACACACACGTATATATTAATAACTTATATAAATAAATGTAAGTGATTAATCAATGAATGTAAGTTATTAATAAATACATATATATATATATATATATATTATATATATATATATATTAAATTATTAACAACTTATATAGGTAAATTATTAATTAATAATTTACATTAATTAATAACTTAATTAATGTAAATATTAAGTGTGAGTTTGTGTGTGTGTGTGTGTGTGTGTATATATATATATATAAGTTATTCGGATACGGATTCCAGATATCGAAATCCGGATATCCGTATCCGCCGGATATATTTACGGACGGATGTTAATCGAATACGAATACGCCTATATCCGTATTCGTATCCGTTTATTTACGGATACCTTTAAACCGAATACGGATATATCCGTTTTTTTCCGAATACGAATAATATCCGCTTTTTTTCGAATACGGATGCGGACGAATACGAATTTTCCGGTTACCATTTACAGCCCTAGCTAGTATAAATACATGATGCGTGTTGACAATCTTTGCAAGCCAAAAGGACAGAAGAAGACCATTTGGAAAGAAAGAAAGAAACTGCTGTTAAGTGTGTTTCTCATTTTCCTCCAGGCATGTAAAAAAAAAAGCCAGGATTATTTTTTCAACAGAGAAGGGTGTTTTTTTTTTTAACAAAAAGGATCAAGCGGGGAACACATTTTTAATAACTTTGTTCTCCGAATGAATACTATGATCTCTTCCTTGTTTATTTAGGATTTAATTGTAGAATTAAAAGGAGTAAGTAAAATATATCTGACGTCTGATTCTAAACGCCTATGGAAATTCTCAATATTTAATCTGGCTGTTTACTAATAAGCTAGTTTAGAACTAACCTATTATCTAATTCATTGCCTAACAAAACCTCGTATAAAACTAGCTGCATGGTGTCTCAAGTTGCCCCTGCTATTTGGGACATAATAAATTCAAAGGGAACTTTCCCTTGTTGCAGGGAGAAAACTTTGCATACAATGTTAGGCAGAGTTGCCTTGCCAATGTTATGCAACAAGTTCAAAAATTAAGAAAACAAAAAACAATTGGAAAAAGGTACAAACCACTGAGGTCTACTCAATCATGTTTTGCTGAAAACCAAAAATTAGATTCAAGGACTTCTATTCACAGGGGGAAAAAATTACAACTAAAGAAAATAAATTTCTTAAAAGGTTTGTAGTTCACCATCAAATGGTAACTCGTGTAAAGACCTTCTATCCACTAATTTGGAAATTTTACTATAGGGTTTGAGATGAACTGTAAACAAAGTATGTGTGTACAAAGCTGTGTATCTCACACTCTCACCATCTTTAGATTAATCCATGTTCCTTCAAAAAAGACTGACCAGACTGAAGCCCACTGCTCTAATCTTGATTGCTTGCACGAACGACGACAGAGACCGGAATTGCGACAAGATAGGGGTGTTGCTCATTAACATATATTAATTCATGTCCCTTCAAACACTGACCAGACTGAAGCCCACTGCTCTAGTCTTGATTGCTCTCACATAGAATGGCAGATACTTGAATTGCGTCGAATTATGTGGCTCCTCCATGTAAGCAACACAATTCAAAGAGACCCTTCAAATGAGACATGAAAATGTGGAGACTTCGGAAGCTGTACTGATGCAGCTGAAAGTCCTTGAAGCATCTTGATAACATCAACTGTATCATCGAGATAGTACTTTGCCATACTTGGTTTCCGACCTACAGTGCAGGCAAATACTTCTGCTATGGCAGGCGAAGATGGGTTCACAATAGAGCTTGCAATACTCTCAAACATGTCTTCGTCTGAACAGTCATCACCTATGCACAACACAAAATCTGGCGGCTTCCCCACACTATGCATGGTTGCAATAAGACTCTCCACAACTACACCCTTGCTTACACCCTGCAATTTGCCAAAAGTTTAGAATCCAATCCTAACATAGAGACATGACATTTAAGAATGAATCAACATTTAAGAATGATTGGTGTATGGCGTCGATATTAATAATTATTGGACATAAGTTTAGGTCATAGCATGTCAAGAGTGATAGTCACTCCTTTCATCTTGGTGAAAAGCCACCAGATACTATACCCCATATAATCAACAAGTCATGACGTGTCCCAAAAACCAAGTATTCTTAGCAATCCGTCAGTGCTTACTTGGATGACTCGTTCATCATATATTGAGTTACTAAGTAGGAAAAATTGAGCTGATTTTTATCACCTGTGGTTTCACTTCAACAATGTGTTGGCCTCTTTTAACAACTACAGGCTCATTGGCAAGCACATTCTCAAGATGATCATGTAGCTCTTTTGCCTGCCCTGAACCGAAATCAGGGTCAGCTTCTTGATGGTGCCACACCAGAGCACTTTCCTTCTGCTCTATGAAAGAGCCGTCGGTGGCCTCTGTATAATGCTCCATTACAGGCAGTGCCGTCTTTTTCCACTCAAAATCCACTCCCGACACGCTGGACTCCCATTGGGAATCCTCAGTCCATCTAACAACAGCAGACACAATTATATATAATAATGAACAATATAAAGATGAATACTACAGAGTAGAACAAAGAGCAAAAAACAGTTTGTTTTTTTTTAATTCAACTTTTCAATAACAAAAACTGAAATATTACCTAGTAAAGTAACCATGTTCTGCAGATAGACCTAGCTTTCCACAAGGAGAAAACCACTTGCTTAGAGATTCCTTTCCTCTGCCACTCACAATAAACACGCCATTCTTTGGATCACTGCATAAAACATTTAGTAGAGAGATAACCTCACTGCTTGGAGTTTTGTCCACTGAGCCCTGTGGCATCATGGTACCATCATAATCCAAAAGAATAAGCCGGCTATTGGTCTTGTTATAAGCAGTTACTATGTGTTCCACGGAAAGTCTCCTGAAATTAGGGCCCAAAGCAACAACTCTGAAACCCAAGCCAAACCCAATTCCCCAGCACCTCTTGATGTAATGCTCTCTACAAGCTCTTTCCAAGTCTTGGTCAAAACTTCTAGCCCAATAAGCAACATCATGAGAACTCACATACTTGTAATGCTTGTCATGGCGCATTTGTTTCTCAGGTTCTGGCAACGTGATAGCCAAATTCATTGCGTCACAGACACTATCGATGTTCCAAGGATTAACCCGGATTGCCCCACTGAGGGATGGAGAGCAACCAATGAATTCCGAGACAATTATCACACTCTTCCTTGAAATTTCTTCTCCCTCAAGTCCCATTGCCTTGTCTATTTCTGGGCTACCTTGTCTGGACACAGTGTACTTGTAGGGAACCAAATTCATCCCATCCCTCACAGCATTCACCACACAACACTCTGAAATAGCATAGTATGCAACCTTGTCTTGAGTTGAAACAGGACCATTGATAAACACAATTGGCTCATAACCCGAAGAATCACCGTACTTCTGATTAATCTCACCAGCAACTTTATTGGTCTCATTTTGAACTTCTTGAATATCCTGACCCCGGCTTCTCGCCGGGTTCACAATCTGTACCAAAATCACCCTTCCCCTCAATTCAGGATGCTCTTCCAAAAGCTGCCCCATTGCTAAAAACTTCAAACTAATACCCTTAAACATATCCATATCATCAACACCCAACATTACAATTTTCCCTTCATACTTCTCCTTCAATTCTCGAACCTTTAATCCAGTTTTAGACAATGACTTGACCGATTCAATTTGATCCATATGAATACCAACAGGAAGAATCTTGATACCAACAGTTCTACCGTAATACTCGAGTCCAATGTAACCCCTTTTGGATTGGTAATCCAAACCCAGCAATCTACTACAACATGACAAGAAATGCCTCGCATAATCAAATGTATGGAATCCAACAAGATCACAATTCAATAAAGCCCGAAGAATCTCGTCTCGAACTGGCAATGTTCGATATATTTCCGACGAGGGAAATGGACTATGCAAGAAAAACCCAAGTCTAACTCTATGAAATCTTTTTCTCAAGAAAGTTGGCAATACCATGAGGTGATAATCATGAACCCAAACATAATCCTCATCTGGGTTAATCACCTCCATTACTTTATCGGCGAAAATCTTATTCGCCGATACATAAGCCTGCCACATAGTCCGGTCGAACCGGACTCCGTGATATGAAGTCATAGGTAACATGTAATGAAACAGAGGCCACAAATAGTGCTTACAAAACCCATGATAGAATTTGTTCTGTATATCTAACGAAAGAAAAGTAGGCACACAATGAAACTTATCTAGCAACAATTGAGCCACTTCTTCTTGCTCCCCGGCGTCGATCTCCACCATTAATGATCCAACAAATACGACTTCAACGTCTGAGATGAACCCATCTTTGAGCTGCAAAACGAGGGCATCTTTATCCCAATCAAAGCACCATTTATTGGTTTCCGTGTCGCGGCGAGCTTTAACCGGCAACTGGTTGGCCACAATGATTCTGCGTTCTTGAGTGACCGATGAAACCACGTCGGACTGATCATTAGTCATTTCGCCATTGTTGGAGTAATTATCACCATATGCTCCCTCAAACTCAGATATGATTCCGGGCACAGTCATCACTCTTGGAATTCGAGTCCGATCGACTGTCGAATAATCATCAAGATTTAAAAGATTGAAACAAGATCTTGACAACATAATGAGAAGAGAAAAAACCCAGAAAGATGAAATTGTTTGGGTGGTCTTATGAGGAAAAAAGCCAAAGTGAAGGAATGAAAATGAAGCCAAAAGAGGTTGTTGTAATAATGAAGATAATCGATTGTATTATTATCGATGGGTATTACAAACCAAAAGCATAAACTTGCTCCTCATGAAAATGAGAATACAAGAAGAACTATAGTATTGAAATTTCATTATATGGAAGCTGCGTCATTTTTTTGGGGACAAAGGGGGAGGAGGGAAGGAAGGTGGTGGGTATACCGTATACTATTGGATAAGAACGAAGAGACCGACTTATGGGTCTACGTAATGGCTGTTGTTTCGGACGGTCAAGATCGACTCTTTAAGACACCATGATCATCATCAAGGAAATCATACTTTTCTTCTGTCTATTCCAATTTCAATCTACTGCTTCTAACTGTAACCGACTTACCTCTCTTTTCTCGATCTCTATTCTCTCACATAATTTATGTTACGTTACGGGACGGAACAGTTTAATACTACTACTATACGTATCTATAAACACACGTGAAGAGACCGACAGGTGGCATGAGTTATCTTTACAGCTGGTAGAGACCGACTCCGTCTGGATAAAGATCTAATCAGATAACAGCTGGAGCTCTGAGCCTGCAATGCAACGCTCATCCGTGGGACTTTTTCCTTTTCTCTTTCTCTATACGTATCTATAAACACACGTGGGAAAAGTGGTGCTCTCTCTCTAGATAAGTATTTTTATTTTTTAATATTTTTTTAGAATTTTAAACAAATCTTAATTATTTAATTTTTAATATTTCACCATTTTAAAATATTACATGCTTAAGACACGCTTTGTTTGTTTGTTTGTTTGTTTTAGTGATTAAAATTACATGGTGTATGTAATAGATATTCAAACATACATTCCCGTTTTGCTCTGATCTTCTCATAAAGAAAATCTTTTGCACCCGACTACGTGTACCTCTTACAAATGATACGTGGCGTGGCCAAGAGTCTTGACCGCTCATCTCGTAGACGGAGGAGCACATCTAACGGCTCCAATCGTCAATCAGAGACGCGTTATCAACACAAGTCACCCAACCTCGGATGACGTGGCAGAACACGGGTGGATAACGTGACTAATGTGCGTGGAGCTGACAGTTGAGATAACTATTTATTTTTTGATTCACCCTTTCTTTTAAAATCCTTCTTAAAATTTATTTTTTTTAAGTGATAATATTTTTAAATAAAATATTTTTTTTAAAAATAATTATTTTTAGTTATTAAAATATTCTGGAATTATTTTATTTTAAAATATTAAAATTAATTATTATTTAAAAATATGAAAAATATTTTTTTTATCTTCAAATATTACTATTAAAAATTGGAATTTAGTCAAACTGAATCTCATTCAGTCAAAATTTAATTAAAATGAGTCGTGTTAGGGTCGGGTAGAAAGAATTTTAACCTTTTTTTATATATATTTTGGTTCTCACTTATCCAAGAGGGTCCTAGATACACATGGCATGGACATGGAGGGCCCACATTATCCAAGAGCGAGAGTTATGCGTGCATCGCATCACTTTTTTTTATGGTTGGCGGGAATACGAAGTTACCATTATTTACTTTCTCTCGGCTAGGTTTTTATCAATGGCATATACGTATATTAAAAATATTTAAATGGTTCCGACTGGATAATCAATAATGGATAATGTTATTGATATTAAATTTAGTATCTCCAATGAATAATGTTATTGATATGTTACCATTTTTTACTTTTTTGCCCCCCAAAGGTTTTTTTTTCAGTTTTAATATAATAATTTATAAACAAGTTAAGAATTTATGTTAAAGAAGTTGAACTTTGTAACATACCTTCAATTGAAACTGTATCTAACTGAGTGAAGGCTGGTACAGTGGCGAAACTATGGTACAAATGTGGGGTCAATTGACCTCATTCAATTTTTGAAATTATTTAATTTTTTTTTACCACACTTAATTTTTGATCCCCACTCAATTTTTGACCCTACTAAAAAAAGTAAATCGTGAACCATCAAAGCTTTTCGCGAGTGGTCGGAGTGAGTACTGGTGACTGGCGAGCCGCGAGTGTGGAGACTGGAATACGACTCTATTCTACTGTGACTCTCTTGTGCCCTTGCAGGTAACAGAAATTATTCTCTCTTCAATTTCTCTAACCTCGGTTTTGTTTTCAGAAATCAATTGTGATTTTCCCTTTTTGTTAGTATTATTAAACTGGATATTTTGATGCATTTATTCAACCCGAAAATAAAAAATATTAAAAAAAATAACTCGAGGCACTGTCCCTGAACCCTATCAAAAATATTATAACTTATTAATAATTTTGACCTCACTCCTTAAACTTTCTTACTTCGCCACTGGGCTGGTCCTCCTACACGACTCCATCAACCAACTCCATCCGTTTATTTTTATTCGTCTTTTCAGAGGCTAAAAATTTATCCTTTTCTTAGACGTCCTTTGTCATTTTAAATAAATATTAATTACTTTATTTTAAATTGAATATATTTTAAAAGGGTAATATTGAATTTTTATTACTCAATTTGTTCTATCAAACAAAACATTAATTACACAAAAAGTTGATCCATGTCCAAAAAAATGTGTAAAATAATTTAAAATTTAAAATTGACATTATTTTTTTAATTTTAATTGAAGTAGTATTTTGCATTCAAATGATTTCAACCTAATTCTTTAGTTTTTTTTAATAATCTCCCTCTACTAAAATTATTATTCGGAGTATATAACAATTACCGTGTATATACCAGTTTTTGGTATGTAAAGTGATAGGGGAGGATATATTCCTAGGGGTGGTTCAGTCGGTTCGGGATAAAATGAAATCAGTTCGGAATTGGTATATACCGATTATTTGGATCGGGTTTGATAAAGAGTTTGACTGATTTTATGGGTGGATTTATATATGGGGCGGCATAGACAGTTGTCCTTGCTGAATTTTTTTTTATAGGTATACGGACATAACATATATATAAATTAATAAGTTCAACGAGACAAATTAATGAAAGTATTAAATTTGGAGGGGACAAAATAAATTTCATAAACCAATTCTAAATATAATTACAAAAATCTTCTTAATTTTAAGGCTTTGTGAAACTTAGAAGTACAAAACTAGTTTATCATTTGAAATTAATTCATGCTTTTGTTTGAATATAGAAAATAAATTTAGTTTGAGGCTTTGAGCATTTGGAGAATCATTCAAATTAAATTATAACAAGTAACCGAAATAAGTTTCTAAATTATATCTAATATTTTTATTTAATTTTTTTTAATTTAAATTATGAATATTTATTGCAATTTATAAACAATTTATGATTAGCACAAAATCTTAATAAATAATTTGTTATAAAAGAATTTTTTTTTAGTGTACCTTTCCTTACTCCTATTTTTTTGTATTGAAAGAAATTTCTAAATCGGCAACCAGGTAGCCGGTTGTACCGGTTTATTTAATAAAGATTTTTATTTTTCAAGTGTAAGCCTTCTGCTCCCAAATCAAAATTCAGAGTCGCTCTCGTCTCCGACTCTCCACTACTGCTCTGACTCTCTCTCCTCTGCTAAAGATACCTGAAACAATTGGTAGAGATTTTCTCTACTGCAACTTTTTTTGCCTCCTATATGTGTGTTAACGCCAAGTTTCGTCTGCGCGTCCAATCATAGAATCCACGCGCTGAAACCTGCACAATAACGGATCACACAGAAGTTTGACGGCCGTGCCGCCGGGGGATAGCTCCGGTGTGAGAATAAGTACAGGCCGTTCACAAGGTTTAACAATTGAGGTTAAGTGTTTAGTGCTCAAAGATGTATTACCTGTTAATTGTAACATTGGCCTGATATTTATAGTACTCTCATTGCCTTAGCCTCCTTCTCCGAGTTGGAATAGGACTCCTAAATAGGGTAATTACCCATATTTGGGTCCAACACAATCTCCTTAAAAGGTGCAAGTGGAATCCCTTTCTAACACTACCTTTGGAGTTGCCTTGTTTGACATATGATTAGGGTTAGGACCCTTAACCACGTAGACCCTTTATTACGCCGAACTCTGCATGTGGGTCGTCCGACTGCATAGGCCCAACCCATCAAGCATCATAAACACCAGCCTAGGCATCGGTCCTGAGGACGCGAAGACCCGACCCCGAACTCCATGATCACCACCGGATCCCGGCCTATTGGGCTCGGTTATCCGAACCCGCACGTCCCCGACCTCCTATATGTCTTCGGCCATATCAGCCCAACACCCTCGATTCCAGCTCAGGCATACATCCAACATGAGGGTCGGTAAAACACTCCCGAACATTGGCCCCCAATCTCTTGTTATAAGATATTTATGACATGAGACTTGAAATGACGCGATTTTGAATAGTCGCGCCCAATGATGATGAGCTGTCTTGGGAACCCAAGCGGTTTCTCTTCGATTCATTAGTCGGTACACGTTTCTCCAAGATTGGGCTCCACCTACCATAAATAGCTGCCCTGGGAAACCGTGCCAAGCGTGCTATATAAGTCCCTTAACACCTATCACTGTCACTTTTTAACACCCTTATCCATTTCAAATTTTTCTGTAACTTTTTCCGGCAAGGGCAATTTTCGGCGAGCATCCCAGTTCCACCAACTCTCTAATTCCAGCCTTTTCGATCATCTTCACGTGTGCATCTTCAATCTAATGGCTGATTCTGGGGGTCCTTCGCCCCCAACTGTTATCCTCACCGGCGCCGCTACCATCACCTCCGGTGACCTGGTCCAGGTCGAGTTACCAAAGGCTCCGGCCGACATCCCTGTGGAGAGTGCCGATACTCGAATTCACCGTCTCTATGCCTCCGAGACCGACTACGCGGTTATCAACACAATGTCGACCATCACCCAATCCCAGCTGTCCGACATTCAAACCGTATTCAATATTCCCAAAGAGTACAAGCTTCGGGTGGCTGAGCCGAATGAAAGGATGTTCTGCGTCCCGAAGGGGGTTGGATGGCCGTCCATCTCTATGCCCTGAAGTATGGGGTTCGGTTCCCCCTCCACGAATTTATCTCCTCCTTCCTCTGTCTGGTCGGGATCGGGTTCTCGCAGCTGGCTCCGAACTCCTACATCAAGCTGATCAGCTTCATTGCCCTGTGCCAAGAAGCTGGCATCTCTCCGGGTTTGGACTTCTTCTTTGTCCTGTTTTCTATCGGTCGATCGAAGGAACCCGGCATACGCCATCTGAACCGCGTGCCTGGCCGAGCCACCTTCGTGAAGACCTCTTCGAGCAATAAAGGGTGGCATGAACAGTTGTTCTTCATGAAGGGAACCGACCTCAACCTCTTACCGAACTTGGCCTGTCCCGAAGATCAACCCTTGAAGGTAACTAAGTTCCCGAAGGGTCGCTCTGCCACCTTCAAGAAGTTCTACTCGCTGCTGAAACAAACTAGTTGGGGTCTTGGGATCGTGTCCAACGAATTCTGGCTCTACGAACATGGCCGTAAATAACGATCCTGAGCTCTTTTTCTTACACTCCTGACCCCTTACATCCTTTTATTAACCTCTTTATCTTCTGTTGTAGTGACTATCTTCAAGCCCGATGAGGCTGATGCATCTTTGACCCCTCTGCCAATCATTGTCGAGCCCATCCATCCTTATGCTGCTGATGATTCTCTCGAAGATGAGGCTATTCTCTTTACCGAATTATTTGTCGGGTCATCCACAGGTCCTATTCTCGCATCCTCCAAAACTGATCCTACCACAAAGAATGTGCAGAAGATGAAGGGGGCTGACAAGATGGCCTTGCTGAAAAAGGCAAAGAAATCTTCTGCCCGAGCCCCCCCCCCCCCCCCCCCAAGGCCATCTTTTCGGTCCAGTTGAAACCAGCTCCCCCGCCTTCTACCATAGTAACGGTGGTCGAGGATTCAGAGGAGACAAAAGATTTACCCCTCGAACCTCCACTGAAGAAACCTCGGCATACCGAAGGCCCTACTCCTATTGATGCGGTGGGTGACCCGATCCCTTGGTCGACCCCTACCTCGAGGGCCAGTTCTTCCCAAGGGTCGCCGACCACATGCTGGCCGAAGAGTCCAGGGGACATATTCCCCTTCAACCTGTTCGACCATTTTAAGCTCCCGGGCGACGACAAACGATTCAAGAACTATTCTTCTGAAGAGTTCCTTGTAACCTATATCCGAGCCCAGTGTCAGGTATGTCCAATCACCTTACCGGCCTTTCCTTTAACGCTATGTCGTATTTTGCCTGACTGATATGTCTTTTGTATTTAGGCCAATGCCATCTTTGCTCGGGCTATACCTTCTTTGGCCCGGTCTACCAAAAAGGAGATGCAGCTGAGACATGATGTGACGCTTCTCGAGGCCAAGTTGCGAGGTCGGGATTCTGAATTGAAGAGAGAGAAAGATTTACATGCCGACACTCGTAACAAGGTAACTAAGGCTGATCGTTGGATCACCGAACTCGAAGAACAAGATGCTCTACTTCAACAGGAGTTCGTCGACCTCGACGGTCACGCCAAGAAGCTGGTGCAAGATAAGGAGCTGCTGTCTGAGGAGAACAAGGTTTTGGTGGGAAATCTTCACACTATCGAGGACCAATTCGGCATGATGCAGGACCAGTTGAGGACGCTGATCCGGTCAAACAATGCTTTGTTAGAGGAGCAAGTCGTCATCAGGCAGGCAGCTATCAAAAAATACGAAGATTCGCCTGCCTTGACTGATAAGATCATGGCCCAGTTTGCCGAAGGTGTCGAAGCTTATCGGGAGAAGGCCAGAGCAAAGCTTGTCGATGCCGGACTGGACGTCTCGATCCTTGACTCCTCCGATGAGGAATCCGGGGCCGAAGCTGATTAAGGTCCACCTTAGTATCTGTTTTTCATACTTATAATTTTTTTTTTCTTAGTTTTATAATTCGCTCGATTTGTTAGGCTGATGGTTTATGTATCCGAAGCCTGTCTGATCAAGAATTGTAAAATATGTTTAATATGAATAGTAAAAAATTGTTCTAAGTTGTTATCTCGATTAGTTTTGCTTGACTTTCATAGAACAGTTAAGTCATTTCTGACTGTCTGGTCAATTTATGTCTGAAGCTTACAATATCGAATTTATAACTTTATCGATCAGTTATACTTGTGGCGTTTACCAATCAGTTAAGTTCTTTCGGACAGTCTGATCGTTTTACGCTCGAAGCTTATCTGATCGGAAGTGCAACTTTGTCAATCAGTTATACTTGTGACTTTTTCTGATCAGTTAGATCCCTCCGGACTGTCTGATTAGTTTATGTATGAAGGGTGTCTTATTGGTAAAGCAGTGCAAATTCAAATGAAGTACAAGTATTTTTTGAAAAGAAGTTTTTATTCCATTGATAAAATGCATAAATTACATAAATAAAGGGGAAAAATAGGCGTGCATTTACTGGTAATATTTTTTAAGTCTTCCAGCATGCCATGTATTCTTTACCTCAGACCCATCCATTGCTCGAAGCCAGTAAGTCCCTGGCTTTGGCACATCTACTACCTCATAAGGCCCCTCCCAGTTAGGCATTAACTTGCCTGTGTTCTGGGGGGTGGATGTCTCTGCCTCCCGAAGTACAAAATCTCCTACCTCAAACCTTCTCAGCTTCACCTTCTGATTGTAGTGTCGAGCTGTTCTCTGTTGATAGATAGCTAATCTCAGCATGGCCGAGTCTCGAGCTTCATCCAGTAGATCCAAATTTGTTTTCAGACCTTCATCGTTGTATAGTTATTTATACTGACTGACCCGAAGAGTGGGGGACCCGATCTCGACTGGTATGAGTGCATCGGTTCCGTAAGCCAGTCAAAAAGGAGAGTCCCTAGTGGTTGTCCTCGGAGTTGTCCGATATGCCCATAAAACACTGAGTAGTTCCTCAGGCCATCGACCCTTCAACTCATCCAATCTTCTTTTTATTCCGTTGAGTAGGGTTCGGTTGGTCACTTCCACTTGACCGTTTGATTAAGGGTGGGCAACTGAAGTCTTCCAATGCTGAATCCCCAATTCCTTCATCAAATTTTTGAATTTTGATCCCACGAACTGTCTGTCATTATCCGAGACTACTGCTATTGGAATGCCGAATCGATACACTACTCATTCTTTCAGGAGTTTTAGGCATTCTTGTTCGGTGATCTTCTGTAGTGGTTTGGCTTCTACCCACTTCGTCATGTAGTCAATAGCCACTATTATAAACTGACTTGCCCCTTGGCTTTCGGCAGAGGCCCTAGGATGTCGATTCTCCATATTAAGAAGGGAATCAGGGATAGGATTGAGTAGAGCTCTTCGGGTGGTTGATGTGGGATATTGCTGTTCAGGTTGTAAGACCCCAACTTATTATAAATAAATTAAATTTTTCTCTATTCATTATTCTAAAATAATAAGGTGTTAATTTGATATTTGATATAATACTTTGGTTATGGGTGAAATGTGAAATTTTTTACAAAATAAACAAGTGGTTATAAAATAATCATTGTTGTCGAGGAATATTCGTTTGGTCGTGGAATATTCTTTTTGTCGGGAATATTCGTACGACGGCACAATCAATTGTGGGCCCCATAACAGAATAACGGTCGGATGAAGAAAACGATAAATTTTGGTTTTTATAAATAATGGCATAATTTTTACCTTTAACACTGTTGGATAATTGGTGGTTAAAATACAGTAATACTCGTGGTTGTACAGTAGCACACGGTATTGCACAGTATGGTTGAATTATTGATTCGTACGTAAGAAGGCACTACTCAATAATTGTTATAGTAGTTACTGTTCATTATTTTATTATATTGATTCAATAATTGTTGCATTGTTAGTTTAGATTATTATTGTTTCAATAATTGTCACTGCACAGTATTTCTCATTATCAGATCAATAATTCATATTATTTAAATAATATTACTAGATAGCATTATTGGCAATGTCTAGAAAGTTCTATCAAGGAGATGTTTGGTCATCTAATTACGCGCCAGTAAGGAGAATTTCTTATTGGAAAGCCCCCTCTTTCCTGGGAACGGCCTGGTTGTCATAATTGTGATTCTGTAATATTATTTAAGAATAATTAATTATTAATTCATATGATAAAGAAATATTTATTTGATGTGGATATAATTGATGAATATATTATTTTATGTGGATATAATTGAAGGAATTAATGCTGAGGATGTTTTATCAGTATTTTATCGGACTAGAAGAATTAAAAATCATCCGTTTGTGGATTTCGGATAATTTCTGTTTGGAATTTGGAAACATTTTCTTTTGCAAAGTTGTAGAGAATTGAAATTCCTATAAAAAGTCGGGAGATTCGAATTTTCTGACAAAGGGGCTATTTATTGTGAATTATTGAAGTTCTGGGGTTCCAAAATAATTGATTTTTGAAAGTTTAATTATTTTTTTATTTCAAAAACGTTTTTTTTATTTTTTTTCTAGAAGGTGGGCATGTGGGAAATGCTAAAATCAGATTACTTGGTAGTGGGCTTGAAGTAAAGAATACAACACCCATTCTGAGTCGCCAAATACATGGTACATAAAGCAAACTACAACTTCAATAATACAAATATCGTGTGAAATACGACAATACATACTGTGAGTTTAAATATAAATATTGTCTTCTAGACAATATCCACACGCAAATAAGTCCTCATTATAATTATTCAAACACTATTTTACAGAAATAGTGAGGACTGCTAAAACATCTTTCTAGAAACCTCACTCCATACCCCGACTCGATCTTGATATGTTCTCACCTCTTGAGAATAAAAATGGAACAAAAAAGAAAAGGGTGAGCTCAACTAGCCCAGTAAAGAATATTATGACTAAGATAATATACAACAAATTATCGTTAGCCTTCAACAGGGAAAAAATCTATAAAATATAATCGACAACAAATTTTAGATCAACAAATACAGCGGAAACAGTAATCCATTAGAAGGGTCACGTAGAGGATGAATTCTATAATCTTCTAATATTTAAGAGTCCATCATCAATATTTTATCCTGTAACAACAATCAATATACATCTTTAATCATCTTTGCACTACAGGCCAAAGATATTCATTAATATCACCGGTTGGTCATGTTCATCTCAACACCTGTTCATCTTTGCACTACGGGCCACAAATATTCATCAGTAATCATTTATCTTTGCACTACAGGTCGAAGATATTTAGTAATATCATCATTTAGGACCGAGGATGATGAAAAGTATTTTAAAGAAAACGAATCCAGTGAAACGGAAGGACAAATAGTAGAGATTCGTATAACAGTTTATCCAAGATCAATAATAATTCATAAATACCAATTTTGAAGCAGAATTCAAAAATAAAGATCAAAACATGGATACAATCAAAGATAGTAACCATAATAGACATCTTGGACAAAAAGAAGAAAATTTTATTTTTCGGTGAATAGTGTCGTATTCGTGAATAGTGTCGTATACGTGAATAGTGCCGTATACGTGAATAGTAACCCCGACATAACAAGTTCTAAATTTGATTAAAAAGTTCACCAATATTTCGGCATAATGATATCGAAGAAAATAATATCATTTAAGAAGAAAATAACATCCCTTACCTTAAAATAACCGTATTTCTGACTGAATTTCGGGTATAGTGCTGACAAAAACTCTCACCGTATAGCAACACTCAAAGTATACTCATAACAATACGCTCGATAATATATAGAGAGAAAGAGAGAACTTGTTTCTGGTGTGATTTTCAATTCTAACTTAGCCCTCTATTTATAGAAAAATGCTAGAACGCCAAAGGAAACTAAATTAATAAAATATTAATATTTACCAAATATTCAAGCCCACCACCAAGGAATCTGATTTTAACATTTCCCACATGCCCACCTTCTAGAAAAAAAAATAAAAAAAACGTTTTTGAGATAAAAAAAATAATTAAACTGTCAAAAATCAATTATTTTGGAACCCCGGAACTTCAATAATTCACAATAAAAAGCCCCTTTATCAGAAAATTCGAATCTCGTGATTTTGTATAGGAATTTCAATTCTCTACAACTTTGCAGAAGAAAATTTTTCAAAATTTCAAACAGAAATTACCCGAAATCCACAAACAGATGATTTTTAATTCTTCCAGTCTGACAAAATACTGATAAAACATCCTCAACATTAATTCCTTTAATTATATCCACATAAAATAATATATTCATCAAGTATATCCACATCAAATAAATATTTCTTTATCATATGAATCAATAATTAATTATTCTTAAATAATATTACAAAATCACAATTATGACAACCAGGCCATTCCCAAGAAAGAGGGGGCTTTCCAATAAGGATTTCTCCTTACTGGAGCGCAATTAGATGACCAAACCTCTCCTTGACAGAACTTTCTAGACATTGCCAATAATGCTATCTAATAATATTATTCAAATAATATGAATTATTGATCTGATAATGAGAAATACTGTGCAGTGACAATTATTGAAACAATAATAAGATAAACTAACAATGTAGCAATTATTGAATCAATATAATATAATAATAAACAGTAACTATTGTAACAATTATTGAGTAGTGCCTTCTTACGTACGAATCAATAATTCAACCATACTGTGCAATACCGTGTGCTACTGTACAACCACGCGTATTACTGTATTTTAACCACCAATTATCCAACAGTGTTAACGGTAAAAATTATGTCGTTATTTATAAAAACCCAAATTTGTCGTTTTCTTCATTCGACCGTTATTCTGTTATGGGGCCCACAATTGACTGCGCCGTCGTATGAATATTCCCGACAAAAAGAATATTCCACGACCAAACGAATATTCCCCGACAACAATGATTATTTTATAACCACTTGTTTATTTTGTAAAAATTTTCACATTTCACCCATAACCAAAGTATTATATCAAATTAACACCTTGTTATTTTAGAATAATTAATAGAGGAAAATTTAATTTATTTATAATAAGTTGGGGTCTTACAGCTGACACTTGAGACATCTTCTGACGAGTTCCTTGGCCTCTGTGTAGATGGTCGGCCAGTAATACCCCTGGCCCAGAATTTTATGTGCCAGTGACTTGGCCCCCATGTGGTCCCCGCAAATCCCTTCGTGTACCTCCTGAAGTGCATAATTCGCTTCTGATGGTGCTAAACACTTGAGTAATGGAGAGCTGAAGGACCTTCGGTACAGATCTCCATCGATGAGTACAAAGTTTGAACTTTTGTGCTTGATCTTCCTTGCTAGAATGCGATCCGAAGGCAGTACCCCATCTCCCAAGTAGAAGATGTAAGGTGTGAGCCAACAGTTCAGCCGATCCACGCATAGTGCCTCCTCTTTCGGAAAACTTGGCTGCTCCAATATTTCCAGATACACTGAGCCGCTACAGGAACTTACTTCGGTCGTTGCCAGTCGAGCCAAGGCATCTGCTACTGTGTTGTCGGATCAATCCACTCCCTGACAGCTGACCGAGTTGAAATATGTCAATTTATTTTTTGTTTCGGCTAAATACTTCGTCATTCTTGCTCCCCGGGCCTCGTACTCCCCCGATATCTGTTTGATGACCAACTGTGAATCACTATAGATGACCAAATTTTGTACTTTTAGGCTTCGGGCCAACTTTAACCCGGCTAGAATAGCTTCGTATTCTGCTTCGTTGTTGGTCGTTTTAAACTGAAACCGAATTGCTTGTTGGACTTTGAACCTTTCGGGGCTTGTCAGTATGACCCCGGCGCCGTTGATGTCCGATGTTGACGAGTCATCGACATATAGTATCCATGAAGCCCTTATGTGTTATGTTTCGGTCACTGATCCCACATCCGGTTTCGAGAATGAACATTCCACGACGAAGTCTGCTAATGCATGCCCTTTGATTGCTGTTCGGGGTTGATACTCCAACGCAAACTGTGTCAGTTCCATTGCCCATGCTGCTAATCTTCCCGAAAACTCTGGTCGATGTATAATCTTCTTCAACGGCTGATCCGTGTATACCACCACCACCCGACCCTGAAAATAATGCCGAAGTTTCCTGCTTGCTATGATCAAAGCATAGGCGAATTTTTCCAAGTTCAGGTATCGAATTTCCGCGTCTCGAAGCACATGGCTGACATAGTATACTGGGAACTGATTTCCCCCTTTGTCTCGAACCAATGTTGCTCCCACTGCCATCGAACTTGCTGCCAAATACCGATATAAAGGTTCCGAAGGGATCGGTTTCATCAGCAGTGGTGCTGAAGACAAATATTGTTTGATCCCTTGGAACGCGTCTTTGCATTCCGAAGTCCACTGAAAGCTTTTCTCGTTCTTGGGCCCTTTTAAGGTGTCAAAAAAATGGAAGGCATCTCTCAGCCGATTTGGAGACGAACCTTCGAAGGGCCGCGATCCGGCTTGTCAGTCTCTGCACATCCTTGTAAAACTTCGGAGATCTCATATCCAGGACTGCTTGGATTTTCTCTGGGTTTGCTTCTATTCCCCTTTTGCTGACCAAATACCTGAGGAATTTTCCCGATCCCAATCCGAACGTACACTTAGTCAGGTCCAACCTCAGCTTGTGTCTTCTGACTGTCTCGAAACAGTTCTCTAGGTCTTCGAGATGATCACGGACTGACATGCTTTTTACGATCATGTCGTCTACGTAGACCTCCATACTCCTCCCTAATTGTTTCGTGAACACAAAATTCATCATCCGCTGATAAGTCGCCCCGACATTCAATAGCCTGAAGGTCATTTTCCTGTACACGTATATTGCCCGATGTATGATGAAACTGGTCTTTGGGATATCTTCCTTACTCATTGAAATCTAGTGGTATCCTGAGAATGCATCTATGAAACTTAACATACCGTATCCTGAAGTGACGTCGATCAATTGATCTATGTTGGCCAAAGGATATAAATCCTTCGGACATGCCCTGTTTAAATCCGTGTAGTCGATGCACAACCTCCACTTCCCGTTCTGCTTCTGGACCAGTACCACATTGGCCAACCACTCCGGGTAATCAATTTCGAAGATGAATCCGGCCTCTAGAAGTTTGGCAATCTCTTCATCTATTATTTTTTGCCTTTTTGGGGCGAAAATTCTTCGCTTTTGTATAACTGGTTTCTTGTTCGGGTCTACGTGTAGTCGGTGTAGGGCCACTGATTCACTTACTCCGGGCATATCACTCGGCTCCCATGCGAAAATGTTGGCGTAGACTTGGAGTAATTCTATCAATCCGGTCCTGAAAGGTTCTGCTAACCCTGACCCAATCTTGATCAATTTTTCTTTCTTCCCTGGCACCAGCTTTATATCCTCGGTTTTTTCGACAGGAAGGGTGAGCGGTTTTGCACCAGTCATTGTATGTTTTTGCTTATTGACCCCGACCCCTAAAGAAATCAAGCTGTTCCGATAGCACCTTCGGGCTATATTTAAATCACCTTTTACCTCCCCGATCCCGTTCGGTGTTGGAAACTTGATTTTGAAGTGGGGAATGGATGTTACCGCTTGCAGGGATGCCAAGGTTGGTCTTCCGAGGATCGCATTGTACGCCGAATCCACCTGGACGATGAAGAATCTGACCGTTATTTCGACCTGGTTAGGTGTCGTGCCGAACTTGACTGGCAGCTCGATGGTACCCGACACATACACCGGATCTCCATTGAACCCGTACAAAGGTCCTTCGCCGCCCAGGTCCATCTTTTTCCCTTATAGATCCATCCTCTGGTAGGTGTTAGTGTACAGGATATCGACCGAGGATCCGTTGTCTATCATCATCCGTTTCATGTCTACAGTCCCGACTTGGGCAGTTATCACCAATGCTCCATCATGCGGCTCAATGAGGTCTGTCGGGTAATCCTCGTCCGAGAAGGAGATAGATGTTCCCGGATATGCCCGATCCTTTCTAGTAGTCGACCCCGTAACCGATAACACTGCCTCGCGATGCCCGCTTCTCTTCCTTCCCGTCACCCGTCCGATAGAACATCCCGAGATAACATCAATCACGCCTTGGGCTGGGGGGGTTCTGTGGAGGCTGGGTGTCATGATCTTGATCTCTGCTTTCTTCTCTAGGTGCCACTGCGTTACCCCGATCGGCCACATACTGTATCAACTGCCCATTCTGAACAATCTTCTCTATCATGTCCATCAGGTGGGTGCACGCTTCAGTCGAATGTCCGGTACTCTGATGATACTCACAAAACTTATCCCGACCTCTCATTCCAGGTTTGGTTCGTCTTGTGCATGGCTCGTAGAAGGGTTGGTTCTTCATCTCCTCCAAAATCTTCGATCGATCTGCAGTAAGAGGGGTGTAGACCTTGCTGACGTTACGATTGGGTAGTGGAGGTCGGTTACTTCCTGACCCCCCTCCATTATAGCTTTTCTTTTCTGGTCGGTCCGATCTCCACTGACTATTGTCCGAACACTGATAACTTGGTTTGTCTCGATCCTTTGATTTCTCGTAAGACTGAGAGTGCGGTTTGAAATTACCCAAAACTTCTTCTATCGCGATAAACCCTTCTGCCCGATGGAAGGCCTCGGTCAAATCCGCCGGAGGGTTGATCACCAAATCTTTTACCAGCTTCTTCGACCTCCCGATGTCCAGTCCCGTGGTGAAGAACCCAAGGGCTTGTGGAGAGTTTAGCTCTGCTACCAACCCCACCGCCTCCCGAAACCTCTTTACATATTGGCCTAGGGTCTTATATGACTTCTGTCGGACCTGCATGAGGGACGCCGTGATCTTTCCTCGTCTTCGGTTGCTTCCGAACCAAGCATGGAACTTTTTTTGAACCGATCAAGTGAGGGCTCCTTTACTTTGTTAAAATGCGAATATTTTTTTTTGTTTTGTTTTTTAATTTTTTTTAAAACAACTAAAAAAAAATTTAATATTTTATGGAACTGAAATTTTTCCATAATACAATGTTTTGAGGGTGATTTGCATACCTATACCAAAAAATGGTGGTACAGTCTGCACAGACTTGTTTTGTTATACGTATCCAAATCACATCCAAAACACTGTATTATGAAAAAATTTCAGTTCCATAAAATATTAAACTTTTTTTTAGTTATTTAAAAAAAAGCAAAAAAAAAATCTGTATTTTAACAAAGTAAAAAAATCCTTACAGGAACCAGATCCTATATATATATATATATTGTACTGAAATTTGGAGACTAATTTTGAATTAATTTGTGGGTAGAATGATATATGGTCTAGTTTATATTTTCAAAAGTTGTTCACATTGACGTTGCAAAATACACGCAAAAGATTGCCCCACACTTCCACAAAGTGGTCAATTCAATAAAAAGAAAATTCATCCAATCACCATTCTGCATGCATGCATTTATACAAAGAACCAATCTTTTCCGATTTCTTTAGGTGAACATGAAAATTGGATATGAATTTTATTTATTTATATTTTTATTTATTATTGAGATTTAAAATAAAAATAAGTGAAATTCAAATAAACTTATGTTTAATTTTTATGTCCACGTAGATAAGAGTTTTTGATCTTTACGTGGATCGATGTTGACAATGTTGTCACGTGATTGGGCCACATGTCCACACAGGGTTGGTCCTAATTGACCCCACCATCTTATCGTTCCCAAAAGATATTTAAGAAAGGAGAAAAGATGAGGACAGGATAGAGAGGGAGGCATAGAGAACCAAATACGTACTTTTCATCAATAACATATGTTAATGCTTTCACTACTTGGGCCTTGTTTTATAAAAATTAAATTTAAATAAATTAAATTTGAATAAAAAAAATTATTTGATAATTAATATATTCGAAATATTTAAATAATAATTTTTTATTATTTATCATTCTAAAAAAATTTAAAATTGCTATAAATTTATTTAATATTGTTTAATATAATATAATAGTTAAAATTGTAAAAAAAAAATCATTTGGGCCTCATTCAACCAAAAAAACGAGACTTAGCCATCAGACTGACAAATTCAACTATTCAGACAATTTTTTTTCAAAACAAACGCACTGAATGACCTAATCAGTCAGCCATTCAACTATTCAATTCTAATCAAACAACCCTTTATCCATATTTGCAAAACTTTCTTTCACGGGAATATAGAATATGGAATAGTGTGAGGTAGTTTTTCCTTTTATCTCTATAGGTTAGGTTTGGACGTTTGGTAGTTTTATAATTAATTTTGTCCTTTTAATTAATTTTTATTTTATCCACTAAATTTGATAAAATATCTGTTAGGATTAACTCATATTTCTGCGGGTTCGACGAAACGCCACCTGGAAGTCAAGTAATATATTGGATCTCATGTGTTTGGGCTCATGTTATGGTAGATAGGAATTTTTTAGTTACTATAAAAATATTATTTGGTGTGTGAATCATTGTAGCGTGTGTGAGGCATTTAATGAATACATCGGACAAGCAGGACTGATCAAATTGATGAACCTGAGTATATCTCGTGTTCTTATTTTTTCGTCTTTTATATAATATAATATTTGTGTGATTTTAATATTATTCGTTCTTAAATTCTAACATTGAGTAATATATTCTGACATTAATTAATATACATAATGGAACGTGGGTGGTGTATTAGGTTTTATTGTTGGCATGTACTATTAAGATAAGTAGTACTAGTATGAAGTTTTTGTTGCTGCTTAATTAATTTGATTGATTGATTTATTAATGAACATAATTAAGTTGGGGAAATGCTTAGGAATGTAGGTTGTTGGGATGCGTGTGGGAATTGCTTGCTACGTACGTACACCAGCACAACAATGGTTAAGTACGGAACCGGTTAGCATGAAATAAACTTTATGGTAAATTTATTTCATGACCAATACAGTGCTGACACACAGACGGAAAAATCACTCTTCCGTCTGCGTATCAGCACTACATTGAACATAAAATGAACTTACTATGAAATTCACTTCATACTAACCTTGTTACGTACGTACCAACTCCTTCCTTCTCGTGAGGTCGACATCAAAAACAATATATATATATATATATATATATATATATATATATATATGCTTTAATTAATTAAAATGACAATGAAGTCGAGGTTTAAATAGTCTTAATTAATTAAAATCCACTGCAGGTTTTGACGACATACATCAAAGTTTATTAAACTCAACTCTTAATTCAGTTTATATTTGATGCATAAAACAGAGAAAAGTAAAAGCTAAAAAGCACTGCCTGGTACAACGACAAAAAGGTCCAAATTACAACCACTACTATTAATCTACCCCTAAACCTGGAAGCCTTTCACACATTTCCTAGTCGCTGCTACCACTGGCACTATACTACTACTATATTCATTCGGCGGAAACCTAATGTTGGGGCTTGGGCGGCCTCCAACACAAGGGCTCTATAAAGCTATTGCCCTTGTGTCAAGTCTTTCATTCATTCCAATTTCAAAGCTCTTTACCTTTTAGTACGTTTTCAAAAAATAAAATACTGTTCTCTCCTGTGATCTCAATAATCTCCATGTTTCATCTATTACCATTTATTAAATAGGCTATTGACCCTGACCTAGGAAACTTAAATTATGAAATATCAACAAAATCATTCAACAACAATGCACAACTAGTAAATATACCAGTACTGATCAGAGAAAATAATGCCAAAAAATGTTGTCTTAAAAGAAAAAGCAAAAGAGAACAATTTTATCATCTCAATTTCTACAAGTGATTCGTGTATGTTTCCGCAGGTCCTCCAATCTTGGCGATAGACCTATAAATTTCTATCTGAAGAAAAAACTGGTAAAGGCTGCCCAATATCCAGCCAACTGTAAGGAGTGACAAAAGAAAAAGAAGGGTTAAACCATTACCAGCATCACTCTAAATATGGTTTGTACCAAAATGCTCATGCCTGAAACAGTCGTGACCTTACCTGAGCCACAATACTTTTTCCAGTTTGGCCTTCGATGGTCAAGCCTGCTGTGAGACCAATCATAGCCCATGCTCCATTGATTGCTTCAATTTGACGTTTTCTCTATAACAAGTGAAAATAGCAAGGAAAATCATAGATGTCTTCAATTAAAGAAACAAGAGTGAAATGCTTAAAATAAAAGCAGCAAAGGAAACAAGAATACAAAAATAAATTGATAGCTATTAAAATTTATAAGAAACATTTAAAATGCAGAGCAACTTGATGCATGAATTGTGTTAAATATCTTTAGACTGGTATTACTGTCAATGCCAGATTAATGAATCAGTTTGAGAGAGAAGATGAGATATACAGACACACACATAGATCATAGATGTGTATAGTGGCAGAACCAGAACATTTTTAGAGGGGGATCAAAATACATCAATAAAAAAAATTTATTTATTAACGGTTGGAGTGCTTCTTTCAAATTCATTTTGCCCAATTATAATATTTCACAACATCATATTCCAACCCTTGTCAACTGTTGAGTTGTGAGTCTAATGTCTTTATATATATATATATATATATATATATATAAAGGATCAAGTGCATACCCCTTATCTTACTCACACGTGCTCACCCCCATTTAGGCGACGGTTTTCGTCATACAACCGTCGTCTATACTTTTAGCGACGGACAATATATAGCGTCGCTAAAAGTATAAACGACGGTTGTATAGCCAAAACCGTCGTCTAAAGGGGGTGAGTAAGATAAAGGGTATGCACTTGATCCGGACCGTATATATATATATATATATATATATATATATATATACGGTCAGGATCAAGAGCATTCTCCTTAAATAGCATTCCGTCTTAAATAACATTCTTTTATTAAAACTACGTCGTTTTGGAAGGACGCGGTGATATTTTTGTAAATACAATGCCACCGCGTATTTACAAAAATGCCACCGCGTCCCTCCAAAACGAGTAGCTTTAATAAAAGAATGCTATTTAAGACGGAATGCTATTTTAGGATAATGCTCTTGATCCTTACCGTATATATATATATTTATTTATTTATTTTTAATTTTTTCCGAACTATGAGACTATTAATCAGACTTTAAAATTTTTAGTCTACTGATTAGTTACTTTTATAGATAAATTACAAATTATAATATTATATATTCAAAATCTTATGTTGTGGTTCATGAGATTAATTAGCTTGAAAAAATGAATTCCAACAACAAAAACAAAAAAAATAGAAAAAGAGAGATTTAATAATCTTGATTGGATAGAATTATGGTGAATTTATGGTCACAATAGTAGGATACAAAAAAAATTGTTTTATTTCTTTAGCTTTTTATTTTTAATTAGTTCAGAGAGAATTGTTATCAGTTTTTTTTTGCCTCACTTTGATGATAAAGCCAAAACAAAAGAAAAGCAAAGGAGAAAAAAAAATACAAAAAAAAGGAAGGGAAATGAAAACAAATAACCCCTGGAGAATCTAGGGTAGGGGGTCATATGACCCCCCTGGACTCCCCTATTTCCGCCTATGGATGTGTATATGTGTGTGTATATTTATGTGTGTGTGTGTATATATATATATATATAGAGAGAGAGAGAGAAGAGCCGGTGCAATGAAACTCATATGATAGAAGGTTCATGATAATGCATTGCCATTTTGGTGGTGCCTTGTGGAGTGGGGCTTGAGGAAGGAAGATATAGGAAAGATAAAAGCAAAAAGGGAAGATACGGAAGGAAGACAATGACAACGGGTAATTTTGCAATCGCAAGACAAAGGCTGCACATCTTTGACTGATTCAATGGCCATGGTAATGGAAAGAAGCTAAAGAATTCATTAGCATCTTCTTCCCCTTTTTTATACATGTGTGTAAGCTATGCAAAAGCTGAAACACATAAAATGCCTTCTATATTCGCAGAGCAATAGTTTCTTGCACCCAATACTAAGTGAATCAAATCATTCACATTAATTGAATTGAAAAAGTCTATCTATGTTAGTGCATCAGTCCATCACTTGGATGTGACACTAGCGAGAAAAAGGATATTATGGACACAAAATAATTCTCAATTTTTTTTGCTAAATTTTAATTCTCACTTTGAAATTCTCTTTTACTTTGATTTCCTCCATTTGTTTGGCAGCTAACCGTTTTGCTTCCACCGGATCAACCATGAGCACCTCTTTCTTTGCATTTCCTTTTCCTGGAGACACCTATATGACAAAAGTAATGCATGCATGAAATAGGAAAGACACATGATAACAAAGACAAAAGAAAATTCTCTAAAAAATTAAATTTGATCAGACGATAAAACAGTCGGAACACAGAAAAAGAAAAAAAAACATTTCAGCAGGTGCACAATACTTTCCAGATAGACTCAAATAACGAACCAAGCAATGGGTTCGTATAGTACGTCATGCAATATGTCATAAAATTCAACGTATCAAAACCTTTGAATGAAATGGATATTTGTTATTTATATACAGAAAATGGTAAAAAATATAAAATCAGTAGTGATGCTTAAGGTAAGGGTATATGAGTATTGCCTTGAAGGACTCTTGTTCTTTCGATCTACATGTCCTACACCAAAGTATGTAATCTGGGGGTGGGGTGGGGACTGTTGATAAATTGCAAATCATTTCAATAACTATTTTTGGCTTGGTTTTGACTTTCAAATACCAAGTCCCATAAACTAATAAAATTACCTAAAATATGCATCTTAATTAAGAAATTGAAACCAAGAATGCTTCTAATCAATGGGTTCTTCCTATAAGAAGATGCACACAGATTAAATCATCAATCACATACCTAAACACATCTTTGACAATATTCAAACCAAATATATTGGCATTATACATTTGGAAGCCTTGGGTAATGCATACATTAGGACTGGCCAATACACGAATTGCTTGGCCCTTTGTTCTACGGATGAACAATCTGCCATCTAGATCTCTGCTCAATCCCCATCTGGAAAATAAAGTAGGATTAAGGAAAGAGCATAGATTTAAGCATCAAGCTAGGAAAAAGGAAAGGAAAGGAAAGAAAAAAGAGCAATTTCTATATATTAGCTTTTCTTGTGAAACTTGCAATGCGAGTAAAGAATTACAAAAGTTAATTTGATAGTTCGAGAACATTCTTTAACAATTAGATGGTAGAGAATTTGTTGACAGTAGACATAGTCATAGATATGCTTAACTAGAAAAAAAATAATAAACTTATATTTCAGTAATTATAAAATATTTTACTCAAAAATTGGTATTAAAAAAATTATGTTCTAACTGTCTCATGATCCACAACCTATGACCATTGGAAAAGAGTCGAAGCTAGTACAAGTACAGTACATACTACATACTATTCTAGAACTATCAATATTTTACCAATATACGCCGAAATTCCAGTAGAACAAAAGTGATGGTATAATAATGATAGAGATCTTTCTGTTCTTAAATTCTCCATCTCATTAGATGTCCCTGTTGGAGATTCAGGCATTTTAAGATTCACTTCCACAACTGTACAAGTTAAAATTGTTATCCATAAGGAATGAGTTGACTGTCCGCATATTTAATAATTATGGGTAAAATGGTAATGTCGTAGATGTTGCAAACTTGTACAATTTGGAATATCCTTTTTATTAACAATGGGCGAAGAATGAAGTTTAGGCATGACAAATTATTGTGGGCATATTCCTTATATATCAGGTACCTTGAGTTATCATATTTAGCAATGAACTAAAAAAAAAAGACTTGATAGCAGATTATGTGAGTTTACAAGAGGTAGGGCGCTCTAAAACCCTAAAATTAGAGGACACTTTAATACTTTGGAATGGGAGAGGGGCGGATAATTCTGCCTGTTATTTGATGAAATTAGTCATGGGCGTGGCATATTATCAACAAAATATGTCAGCTTTGGCATACCCTAGAAAGGTATCTGGAAACAAATGAAAATCAGGAGTTGGATGTGAAACTTAATAGCTAAGACCATATCAAAATAGGTAGAATTTATTTAGAGAAAAAGAAAAGTAGGTAGTATCGTAGTTTCCCAAATGCCATTGCTACATCGATTATAAATTAAACAATTAGATAATTAGGTATAGAAGGTTTAGATGCGGTATATACAACAATAACGGAACCGAAATACAAATAAATTTTCCCAGTAACCAAACAGAGGGTAGAACATAAATACGAAAAGAAGAAGAAACTTACAAAATAAAGAGGTGGGAATTGAGCTTACTTGAATACTGTTGAGTGATGAGTGGAGAAGGATGCGTGATGTGAATTGAGTGAGAGGCCGATGGGCAGTGATGAAAAAGATACCATCCTTCCTTGGCCCTCTGTCTCTGAGAATTAGGGATTCTGAGTCGTCTTGTTTAATTTCCTAACACTCACAAAATTGAGGTGTTTGTGAATCTGGATATATGGGGAGGGGAAGTGATTCTAATTTCTATGGCGTAACTTAATCGGACGAAGTATATGTGTCAGCAATTTGCTTGGAGGGACCAATCAGAGCAGTCATGTTCCTGTTGGGGGTGACTAGTGCTTGACGAGTTTAAAAACACAAGAAAACACAAGACTGGTAAATTAATTAATTAATTAATTACTCCCATAGGTGATTTTAGACTCTTTTTTTAATTATTTGTCGTTTGTGATTATCTAGGATAATTAATTGTTATTTTTTTTAAATTGTCCCTTATTACTCCACTTAATCTTTTTATTCTTATTTATGAGATAAGTGAGATAAAGGGTATTATAGACAATTGATATTATAATTAATGATTTTCAATCATTTCTTTAATTCTTATGTACATATCTAAAACGACCTATATTAAAGAACGAAATAAGTAATATAGTGTCGATAGATAGATCGAAAGGTATTATCTCAACACGACCGGATTCATAAGACTTGTATTGTAGACACATAATCTCTCTCTTCAATAAGACTACGACTTTATCACTAAAAATAATTTTGTACTTAATATTATTTTTATATAATTTATGATAAATTTGTGGTAGCATTTTAAGTAGTAATACATCCAACAGGAAAGGACATATGCTCTGCCGGAGATCATCGCTTTGATTAACTTCTCTAAATCCGCCGATATAACAAATCTTTACTTCTTTTCTAAACTCAAAAAAAAAAATCCAAATAATACTGCTTCAGTGTCATAAAAGAAGTCATTTTGCAAAAATATATTTTTGTTCAATGTATACTCTTGCGTTGTTAGCTTATAACAAAATTAATTAGTGTGTTAAGACTATAAAATTACGAAGATAAGGATTTGGACATTGTATCATTTTATATAACCATCACAAAAATGGACCCTTTTTTTAATGGGAAAAAAGAAATGAGATTTTTTTTTGTATGGAAAGGAATGAATTTTTTTTTAATTCCCCTGGTGTCTGTATCCAATAAATGGCTCTTGAACTGAACTATCTTAGGATCAATTCTTACAGCTAAGCTGATAATCTATTTTTGTATTATCCGACATTGAAATGATCAACCCATAATATAATCAAAATTTGACAAACATATTTGGACAAAATAACTACTATAAAAAACTCTACTCCTTGTGAAAATAATCACATCAAAAAATCAAATGGAAGGGAAGAAAATTAACCATTTAGAAACCTTAATCATAGCAGAACCACAACTTTCCCTAGGCCTCCTTGGTATCTCATGGGAAGCCCTCAAAACCATCACTAGAAATCGCAGGCCATTGGCCTCACTTTTGCTCCTAGTTTTTCTTTCTTTCTCCCTGTTAGAATTGGCTAGTTTTTTAGTCCTGTCCCCAGTACTTACAGATATATCCTTCAAGAAATCACTTTGGGATAAATTGGCGCTTAGCCATACGTACAATGTAGGTATACTCCGCGATATCCAGAAAGATACCGGGCTTGTGCTGCTGCTGGGAATGCTACTCCTTCCCCTTTATTATGTCACCTTACTATTTTTCTCAGTAGGCACAATTTTCTCATCATCGGAAGCCTACACAGCCAAAGTATTAAGCCTAAAGGACATGTTTTTGAATATTAAAGGAAGGTGGAAAAGGCCAGTCATCATTTCCTTTTACATGACTATGATGAGCCTGTCTTTTTTGGCCCTTTTGTTTTTGTTAAAAAGGGTAATCTCCTCAATGGACCTTATTCTATACGAGTTTCGTTTAAGTTTTGCGATGCTCCTTTTATTGGGAGTTTGTTATGTTTATTTGGCTGCTCTTTGGGTAATGAGCATAGTGGTTTCAGTTATTGAAAGTGAATCTAGTGGGCTAAAAGCAATTGACAGAGCCATTGACCTCATGAAATTAGGCAGAAGAGGCGGGCAAGCTTATGTTATAAAGCTGCTTATGATTGTTGCTAGTGTTGCTGTTTTTAAGATGTACTCTAGTATGACTAGTGACCTTGAACAAGTGGGTTGGACGCGGCTCGCTATCAAAATCCCTATAATTTGGTTAATATGTGTGGTAAAACTCTTGGTGTTTGTCATGTACACTGTTCTGTATCATGAATGCAACAAAAACTACAAAGGGGATGATGTTGTGGTGGAAGGACAATTAGTAGGTGCCTATGTTTCCATTGCTTTGGATGAAGTTTAGCGAAGATGGATCAATAAAATGTGCGGTTTTTGTTTTTGTTGTTGTTGTTTGGCTGGGGGTTTAGATTTTAAAGCATTGTCCAATAATTCCATTTAGCTTCCAACTTTGAGAATCATGGAATTAATTAGAAGAATTAATAAAAGCTGTCTGTCAATATATATATATATATACATTTCTTAGAAGGAGCGTATGGACTCATTGAGCACCCCGGACTTTAAAGGAATGGAAATATAGCATCGCTCCTTGTCGTGGAATGTAAATGTTGAAGATAATTGCAGCTAACAGAAAGCTTAGTAAGTAGTAAAGAAATCCAACAAGCTGCCTCCTGGCCATAACTCACCTTTTCCTAGTGCCTGACCAATTCCATAACTAATTTCACAAGCGACAATACCCAAACGACCGACCGAGAAGAAGAAGAGAGGGGGAATTTTGATAGAATATATCTACGTACAAACACAAACAAAGTGTTTGGGAGATTGGAAAACATAGATAAAGAAACCAGTTTTAAGCGTAACAAGGTGACGAGTGGCCTAATCCATGATCGGGAAGCAATTCCTTGAAAAAGAAATGCTTTTTGTAATGAGATGATACGAAAATTGATATGAAAAATGAGATGATAGAGTAGGAAAGAAAAGTAAGTGATTCGGCTCCTAGGAGGATTCCCATATATTGCACATTTCCAAACAGGGGATTTGCAAATTCATAGGCATATGATGAATGTTACTACCTCCGTTCATAAAAGATTGTCATTTAAAATTTTTGTACGTGGATTAAGAAAGTCATTTAATATTATCATTTAACAATTAAAATTTATTTGAAATTCTATCACTATCCCATAAAAAGTTGAAAACTATTAATACCGAGGGAAAGAAACATTTTGAAACAAATTTTTTATTCTAAAACGATAATCTTTTAGAAACGAATGGAGTATAAAAGATGGTTTGATGAGAAGCTCAAAGATCAAGGGTTCGATGTTTAAGAAGTAGAAAAGAGAGCATATGATGAAAGATAAGACAACTATCAAAGCCATCACATTCGCATTATTTGGTAGAATTTCCTTTAAACCTATAGACTTGGAAGAATCCATCATGTTGGGATGTGATTATTAGAGTTTACTCAAGGTGTAGTTTAATTTATTTAATGGAACGGATTTGGTGTTGGACCATATACATTTATTATCTATTTGCTCAAATAATGGGAGAGTTCTTATTAAAGTAAGATTATATTTTTTTATTTAGTAAGATAAGGAGATCTAACTTGGGAAGGAAACAATCAATCATTAATTGCACTTATAAGGTGATTCTGAAAAGAATTTTTACTCCTAGTTAAATTTAGGTGGACATGACTTCTATAAATACAACAATAAGCAGGTGTTAGAGGGACACACAATATGATATGACACAAATAAATAATTTATACTCTTCATATTATTATAGTGGATTTCTTTTCTCTCCGTGGTTTTCTCCCAATTGAGTTTTCATGTAATTTCTTGTGTTCATATTTTATGTATTACAATGATGTGCATGTGTATTTCGTGAGGTTAATTTCACAACAATACAATTAACTACTCCATCAAATGTTAGTACTATTTTGGCCTGCTGTTTTGGTGATTTCGTCAGACGTACAAAATTTAGCGTTAACATTGACGCCGTTTGTGGGAAAGAAAAATTTTGTTCGAAAAATCACCAACATAATTAATCTATCTCCATGTCGGCTTACTAAGATAATTAGACAGATCCTACGCATAAAATGTATTGGGACGCTTTGTTTGAAGCAATAAGGAGTACAATACCAACGTACCTAACATGGTATAGGTGGCAACCCAAACATGGACGAAAGAATTTGGTGTGGATTCAATCACCTTTCAGGTCGGCAATACTGCTACCTTTGAATTTTCTTGGATTTCACTGAAGAAGGACTTCAGATATTGAGGCTACTGATGGGAGAATACTTCGAATATAAAGGCTATTGGTGGGAGAGTAATTCAGATATGGAGACTACTGGTGGGAGAGTACTTCAGATATGGAGGCTACTGCTGGGAGAATACTTCGGATATGGAGACTATTGGTGGAAGAGTACTTCAGATATAAAGGCTACTGGTGGTAGAGTACTTCGGGTATGGAGGCTACTGGTGAGAGAGTAATTCAGATATGGAGGGACAATATCAGGGGCTCCGACACAAAACCATCAGTGAAACAGTAACATTGTTGGCAACCATGATTCAACACTGTTGAAATACTTTGATTACTGTCTATCGTCTCTCTCTTCGGAACAATGACAGTATTAGTAGAGGAAAATTTTTTTGGACAAGGTATAAGGTTGGTATCTGTTCGTCATTGTATATATTAGACTCGAACTTCTTCTTATGTTCGAGCTGAGGTGACTGGGGGGCGAGATACACAAGCCTGTTATAAACTTCAATGGTCTGAGATGTTCGACTATGACGCTTCGGTTGATAGCAGCACATTTCTGGTAACATCACATCGATTTCATTTTGTCTTCAACCATCTACATTCAGTAGTTATAAGGACGGATGATGTTATAAGGTCGGGGTTCAGTTCAGTGAATGAACGACTGTTGTTCAGCTCATGGGGCTAACATTTGTTTTTTATAGAGTTCGGTGGTATGTTCAGCCCTTGGGGTGAATAGTGTTTTTTGGCGTTTGGTGGAACCTGTTCAGCCCTTGGGACGAACAGTGTTATTAATCAAATTTTATTAACTTATGAAATAATATTATCTAAATTTTTTCACTTTCCCATTTCATTATTTTTTTTAAATTTCTCTAAAAATTTTCATTTCATGTCAAAAATCACCCAACATAGATATATAAAAGTAGGTGAAATAAAATAATATTATGCGGACTATTTCTATATGTTTTCCTTTCAGCACTGCTAATGCATATAATAAAATGTCGCATTGACATAGATTTATAAAAGTGGAAACAGACTCGACCAGTTAATGGATGCACAATTGGTGAATATATAATCAAACTTAATTATTTACTCCCTCCGTTTCATATTATAAGTTTAATATTAATTTTTTTAAATTAATTTAAAATATTTTCAAATTTAAAATTGACATAATTCATTTAAATTTTAAAAGTAATAAATCTTTTAACTACTAGTATTTTTAGATAGTTATATAATATTCATAATTATATTGACATGAATTAAATGAATTCATGATAATTTTAAGTTTAAAAATATATAAAATTGACTTTTAAGAAATTAATATTAATTTTATAATTTAAAACGGATGAAGTATTTGTATCGTAGTAATTTTAACTTTGTAAAGAAACTGATACATAGAGGTCAAATACTAACTTGATTTATTTATTATTTTTAAGTGAGTCCATATTTTACAAAGTCAGTCCATTAGCTATTATACTTAGCGTAGCGTGACAAAATGATTCATAAGACGTACCTGGAAGAATCTGAACAAATTAGTATTATGCTATGTTTGGATTGAATGAATGAAATGAAGAGTGAAATAATTCATTATATTTTAGTTGAAATGCGTTATTTCATATGTTTTTCCTTCCTAAGGAACTAGACACAATTTTTTTTATTCTAATCGCAATCAAACACAATTTTTTACATTCTATATGAATAAGTCATTCCATTCCCACATTAATTGGCAAAACTAATGATTTGGCCACCGAAATTAACACGTTTTATTGAATACCCAATTGAACTTTTAATTTTAATACACGTTTTAAAAATAACAAAAATTAAAAATTCAATCGGATATTCAATAAAATGTGCCAACTTCAATGGTCAAATCATTAGTTTTGCCCTCATTAATTACTCCTATCTAAAAGTAACATAAAATCACTTCCATTCAATTCTAGAGTTTCTTATTATTATTTAGTAACAAAGAAAATAGTTTCTTATTATTATGGATAAACCTTATTACCACATGCCATTAGGGGTGTACAACTGGTAAATATCGACTCGAACCAGACCGGTATCAAAATTAGCAAAATTCTGATACCAATACTGGTACCGGTTGGACCGGTACCGGTTTGGTATCGGTTTTTATCGAATAAATACCGAAAATTAATATAATTATTATTTTATTATTTTTATTATTATAAAAATTGTTTTATTATTATTATTAATTATTTATTAATAAAAAAATTGGAAAACCGGTATATACGGTCTAGTTCGGTAAAACCGAACCATAAAAACTCCGTACCGATACCGAAAAACCGGTATATACTAAATTTTTTTTATAACAAAACCGGACCGATTCTTTTTGTATTGAACCGGCCGGCTCGGTCCGGTCCGGAAAACCGAATAATTAATTTAGGAGGTACATTGAGAATTCAGTAGCTATATATGGATATATTGATTGCACGAATAGTGAATGCCTTCTGAAATCTGTTTAATATTATATACTATTGTCAATATAATAAGACCAAACTATTTATATAATAAAAATAAATGAATTGCACAAGATTGTTGGTAAATATGTGGATAGTAGATTATCAGAGAGAGTGGCTGGTAAATGGTAATGGTTACCTTACCTAGCCATGTCTCTCACGTTGGAGGATACTCTACTAAACTACTTGCTACCACCACCGGTAGCATCTTCACCATATTTGCCCCCGAGGACAAAGCTTTTTTTTCTTTGAAATATGGGCAGCCACCCATAACCCTTCTCAAGTATCAGGTTGCAATAGGTAAGATTGACAAGGAGAGTTGGGACAAGTCTTCTCCTCACCCAATATTGGCTTCCAAAGTTGATTCTCTACTCCTAATATTGGCCACCCTCTTGTTGTGACGTCGACCATCCCCAGCGGTGACTTCGACCAACGCATCACTATTCATGGGGTGGATGACTTCTTTGATCCAGCTTTTCAAACCCTTCTATATCCATCGTTTGAGAATGTCAACACCAGCAGCAACACACCATTTCCTGCTGTCCATCTTGATGGTTGGAGCAAACGTACGTGTGGATATTGTTGTGGTCTTATTAGTCCCAATCCGTGCCCAGTACTGGCTCGCTCGTATAATCTTCAAGTTTATTAATTAGTAGGGAATATATAGCTCAATTCAATGTACTACTCTTTGTTTGACTCGGTAATTGTATTAGCAGTACTAAAGATTCTTTTCAATATATGGATTTAGACATATAGTAATGGTAGCAGTATCAATGTTTTCTTTTCTTTTCTTTTTTCTCAAGATAAGACAATAAGAAACAACTCTTTAAGCAATAGGATATAAAAATCAAATGGTAATGTCTTATACAATTATTGGATGGATGAGACTAAAGCACATTATATATTCTTTTTTTTTGGAAGAGATTAAAGCAAACCGATCTCTTCTTTTCTTTTGCTGGATTAGTGGTCAACATCAAGAAAGCTAACAAAGAAAGAGAAAACCAACAACCAACAAAATTGAATGAATTTTTGCCAAGTAGCGGAAAAAAGACAAGAAAAACACTGGAAAGGGAGAAACTTGATACAAGGCATGAAAAAATAAACATAACTCAGTATGCATGAATCATGATGTCTGTGGGTTTGAAGAAAAATGAGCCTTGTTTCTGCCTTTCTAAAGGAACCAGTTGACATATATTCAATATTGGTAAATCTCCCTAAATCATTTGGGGGAGAAACCACGAGTTGGACAAAAAACAATAGCTTCTACTTTTCCTTGCATATGGGGGTGCAGCTGTCCTTGGTCACATTAATTTACCAGTCATTCAAAGCAGAGCATATCAAAAGATCATAATTTCATAAATAATAATAACTGAAAGAGAAGAAGAGCAACTGAAAAATAGAATGACCATGCCAAAACATTTTCTTCTACAAAGATCAAAAAGTGATTCCAATTATTGTATTCAAGTAATCTGAAATTGGTGTTCAGAGTATATGTGTGCCCCCAAAACAAAGAGAAAATTGAGGACAACACTGCACTTTATGCAAGTATATTCGTAACGGCGATATTGCTAGGCTTTCACACGGTCTAGAAAGCAAAAATACAAATTACAAACTATCTAGGCAAATAGCCAACTATCTCGGGCGCAAAAAATTGGCCTACCTAGGAAATCCAACAGCTGCTATCATGAGAGAATAGTTTTAATTGCCGTACCTAGTAAACAGAACCACCACCTTCATAGAGAAAATCCTAGAAGACAGTTTCGTGATGAAGAGAGAAGTGACATATATGGACGAGGTTAAATGATCTATTTGCATTAACTCAACAAGTTAGATAATAAATACGTCATTATATTATTAGTCTTAGAATAATAATACTACCTCCATTCCAAAATATAAAATCACATGTCTTTGAAATTACAAAGGCAAATAAGCTTATACTTTGTAATGGACAGGATGGTTTTAATGCCTTGGCAATATTATATGGTCAATACCTAGCTATTTAACAGTTAAAAGCCAACTTCCTAGAAGAGATGGCCTTGGAAGAAATTGTTAATATAAGCATAGAAACTTTTCAAGACTATTTTCATTATATTTTGAACCCCTTAAGATTACTGCAACTATGGTGATTGATGGAATCCATCGTATCAGGCCTTTTACATTCTGAGCTTAGTTTCCAACAAAACCAATAGATGGATACAGCAATATCACAATTCACAAAGGCAACCAAGAAATTTAAATTATCAAAAAACAGATAAATTTAAGCTTCTTTAGCAACTTTCTGAACAATCTTGCAACTTGGCAAGACAGTTCATGAGGAATTTGGTTTAGGAGGGCAAGCCGGCATCATTGACAAAAACCAAGGTGAACCTCGTCTGGTTTATGGACTTTTTCTCTCCTTGCTTCTTTTATAGAATCGAAGTAAACATGCAGTCTTAAAAACAAAAGCTTCATGATAAATTCAAAATATATATTGTGAACTTATTCATTTCCATGAACCTAAATTGGGGATTGACTGAAGCTACACATGTATGGTTATACCAGCAAATTTAGCTGAAAAGGGCCACCATTATCACTGCACATAATACTATACAAAATTCAAATGGCTCCATTCAAATTTAGGAGTAAACCAGACAGGCTCTGAGGATCACTATTACGATGTCTACCACAACACAAGTATACCAACAATACTATGGTAATTACCCAATTCAAATTAACAACAGTTCCATGTTCTCTTGGGTATTAAAAACTATTTAACATTTTCCAACAGAAACAACTGGCTATGAATGAAGAGCTAGTTATCCTCTTACCTATAAACCCCAAATAAAAAAGATATTCAAAGCCACGCCTCTGATACAACTATAGAACAACTAAAATTCTTTATCAGCAAAAAATTTGGTAATCAGTGATTTTGCAAATATAATCAGCAAAAAATTGCAAGTGCATTTTTTAAAATTATTCACTTTTAAGTTTTAATTAAATAGAGCAAGCTTATCACCAAACTAACTAACATATATAAAAGTTACAGCATGAGTATAATAAGTTCCAAACTAATTCACCAAATATTTGAACTTGGAGGAGCTAAGTAAAGAACTTGTAATTAAACAAAAAGGAAAATTCAATTTCAAAACTTACAAATTAAAAACCCCAAGTATTTAATCTCAAACACCAACTGGCCACCACAGCTTAAAATCATCATCTTCACCCACAAAAGAACCGGACCCAAAAGGATTGAGGTTAATTGGAGCTCGACAAATGGGGCAATTAAGAACTTTGGTGAGCCAAGAATCCACACAGCTCACGTGGAAGACGTGATTACATTCGGGAAGTCGTCTGCACCACTCCCCTTCATTAAAACATTCTAAACACACCGCGCAGTCTTTGGCTGATTCGAGTCTGGCGTCGTAATTGAATCGAGGGAGGTATTTCTGTAAATCTTCAACGAGGAGGGTGGCGGCGGCGGTGGAGCGGCGGTGGAGGGAGGATCCGGCTAGGAGGAGGAGGAGTAGGGATACGGCTGCGATGCCGAGGAAGAGGAAGAAAGAGAGGATGAATAGCATGATGATGGGTTTGAGGAATAAAGAGAAGACAATTGGGTTTGGTTTCCGCGGCGGTGATGGGTTGTCGGCATGACGGTGATGGGTTGTCGGCATGTGGCTTTATATTAAGACCCTGGATGGGAAGGAGAAGATGAGGTTTCTGGGACTGGGAAGAAAGCAAAAACGAGGAAGGAAGGAATGATGGGTCTGATTCAGGTATCTATCACCACGAGATGAGAGAGAAGTTACAGAGATATGAGACCGCTTGATTTTTATCGGAAAGATATATCTTCTTGGCACTGTGGACCGTCCGTAATTTTTTCGATTTGGATTAATTTACGTTACTCCCTCGGTTCCTTTATATTAGTCGTTGGAGGCCAATGCACACTTATTAAGAAAAGTTATGACATTATATTGTGAAGTGTAAAATTAAATTTAAATGATTAAATTGACCTTTTTTACTCTTCTTTTTTTCCTCCTTTTCTTATCTTTAGTATCACAATTCTCCAACAACAATCTTAGAAAAAGAGGAAAAAGAAAACCAAATGTCAGAATCTTTCTCAAAACCCAATGTCCCACATTGATAACATCCCATCTACCCCAAAAATCCCATCTTCATCCGCCTTTCTCAAAATCCAGTGTTCTTCAACTTGATCTCTGTCTTCTTTAGATCACCATCTTCATCCGCCTTGTTGCCCTCGGAAGTCAGAACACATGGGGTTTTCCAGCGCCACCCTTTTATTCCTCGCCAACACGCCGACAGTGAAAATCAAACCCATTTTAAGCTTATGTTAATTAACCAAACCCAGTTTTCCAACACATTCAATTAAAACAGAATCCTTCCCGGGATCGACCCAATCATATGGCAATGGAATAAAACTAAACTCTTCCCGACCAACATCAAATGCCACCAAAACCATTTTGGCCGGATTCATCATTCTTGTATAAGCCCTATAATAAACAAACCCATTTATACAAACACATCAAAGCAAATGAACTCGTGGAGCGATTGCGAATTGGTGGGTAACGAAACGAATTGACGAGTGCTTGGATTACATACCCGAAGTCCTGATGAACCCACATCAAAGCAAATGAACTCGTGGAGCGATTGCGATACAGGGCGGCTGCCAAATCCGGGGACGGAGAGGCAAAATTGAAGTTCGGATTTTGTTAGGGTTTGGGGTTGTATTGTAGCGGAGTAAATTAGTCGTTCCAAATCAAAGCGATTGGGAAAGGTGATGACGAGGGTGAAGGGATTATTGGGTCTAATGGAGAGAGAATGAGAGAAATGGGATCGGATGAAAGATGTCAGAGTATTCAGAAAAAAATTAAATAGGAGAATGAAGATAAGATAGTTTAGGGGTAAGTTAGGAAGATAAGAGAAAATTTCTCTTAAAAATTTGAAAAAGACAGTAAATTAGGAATGAATTTTTTTTCCTAGAATGCCTGTTAATACGGAACCGAGGGGAGTAGTTAAGATTGTAATATAAATTTATTTTAATTTTTACATTTATAACTTTATATTTATTTATATTTTATAAATAAAATGACAATATGATCATATACATCTGTGTATATTTTATTTGTGTGCAATTTATTAAAATTACATCATTTTGACAGATTTATTTTTTTTAAAAAACTTATCTCCTCCTAAATCAGAAATTAAAAATAAATTTGTCAAAACGACATAATTTTGACAAATCGACGACCATGTACAAATAAAACACATACATTTGTGTATGACAATTATTCCCATAAAATAATATTAAATATAGAATAATTAAATTAAATTTTAAGAATTAGTTAAATTAAATATTTATATATATAAAAATTTACACAAATTAAGGTAATCAAATAAAAGAAAATAGTATAAATTTACTTTCTATTTTTCCCTTATATTGGTACGTGTAAAAATTGCTTTAATTGATTTTTTGAGTCATTTATTTATAATGTCATTGATTTACTGTTTAACTAAAATAAAGTATAGCCAAGAATAATTAATTAGTATAAATCTTTATAAGTTAGATATGTTATTGAATGATTAAATACATGTATGATATCGATATCGCTTGTTTACACAAAAACGATAATTAAATGACATGCCTTTTAAAGCATGTTAGTTTTTAGTGCGAAAAAATTTCATGCACTCTATAATTCAACTACGTCTCCAAATCTTTGGTTCGATTCCACGATTTGAAGTAACTGGAAATTCACTCAGTATGTTGAGAGCTTTTTGTATTGACATTATGTATTTTCTCTCTCAACAAGAGTACTGTACTTCTAAGAGTCGTGAATTTATGTGTAATAGTTTAAAAAAAAAATCTCCAACAAATAAATCAAAACAACGTTTTTTTAAACGAGAATTAACTAAATCTGTTGAGTAATCTGACCAACAATTAAAAAAAAGAATTTCATTTATAAATAGTTAGTAATTAAATATTTTACAATTACACCTAAAATTAATTATTAAACAAACTTGAAGGTATGCATCATTTTATAATAATAATAATAATAAAAGAAGATATATCTTTTGTGGAAAAAGAAAATAGCAAATACTTACTTTTGTGGAATAGAGGGAGTAACATGCAACCATTAAACTTTAAGTTCCTCAATGGAGTACTCCAAGCTTTTTAATAAATGCGTACAGCCTGTGAGCACAATGACTCGCCAGTAGCCAATTTCATTCATAGCTTTCAGTATTAAAGATGAGTTGTTGTAAGGTTTGAATCCCATTACGTATTTACTACACCAGCCAGATAAGCCTAGATGTTGTAAACCATGTTTAATCAAATACTAGTACTAGTAGTATGTTCATCTAAACTCTAGTTCAGTTCAGGTGTCCAAATGAAATACTACTTAAAAGGTAGTAGTCATAATGTATAAATATTTTGTTTATTTATCTCTTGATACTACTATTGTTTTAGAACACTATATATTACATACTGGGACAAAACACACAGGGTGGTCGTATATTCTAAACATCTTATCCTTGAAAATGGGCTGTTTTCAAGACATGTTTATGAGCCGAGGGAGCTCTCCCCAAAAATAACTAAAATGGCAAAAGTTTTCAAATATAAACAAACTACCTGTTCATTTTTTTTATCACAAACTATAAAATGAATGGCCTGCACAGCAGTATTCCAGATCCAGGCGCCCAAGATAAACAAATGCAAAGGACAAGAGCACACTTGCAAGTATTATCATCTCAAAACCTTTAAAATGCATATATTTGTGTTGCAATATTCTATGAACCATGATCCAATTTTCTCCCAGAATAAAGAAATCTAAGTATCTAAAAAAATAGAGAAAATAATGGACACTAAACATTGGTGGGAAAAGACGAGTGCACCACCTTGTTTTGTCTTCCCATAAGCCAAAGGAGAGTCCTCTTAGTAAAAGATTGTGGATTCGCTTCAGAATCCAAACTATTGCAGCTCTGATTTTCCTCATCACAACCCAATTCACTCCCTCCATTTTCCCACCTTCCAGTGTCTATTTCAGAAGTAGTCCTCCTAGTATCACTCCCCTCATTCTTGGACTTCATTTCATCAGCAGCAACCACATTCCGGTGCAGCGGAAAACGGAATGAAAAAGCCCGTCTCGACGACTCCTCTGTGGTTGAATTAGGCTTCTCCTTCTTCCCCCTGAGCCAAATCTTTGATACCGAAAAACTTTCCCTCTTGCTTCTCCCAATTTTATTATCCCCATAACCAATGCTAATACTAGTATTAGTACCACCATGAATATCAACACTTTTAAATGCTTCAAGCCCATTAAAATCTCTTCTAGAATCACAATCACACTCGGACATTGCTTGCTTATGACCGGGGATCAATTGCAAACAAGGCTTTTTACTTGATTGTTTCTTCATTGGGGTCCTTATGGGTACTTGTAATGATGTGTTCTCATCCATTACATATTCAAAGGACCCCATGGAAAAACACCTTCTAGCATCAACATTACTATTACCACTACTTTCACCTCCATTTCCACCATCAAAATTTTTGAATTTCCCAAGCTTAACTGTCACAACTTTTTCCTCTGAACCCACCTTCTCTTCTTCATTTTCCTCCTCTTTCACTTGAATTTCACAAGATTTAGGCAAAATCTCTATGCGGGATGACCCAAATTCCTCATGACAATGAGCACCCAGATGGGAATTTGCTCTTACAACTGAATTACTAGCGGTACCCAAAACGCCCTCCCTGTCATTTACAACCTCTCTTGAACTCTCACTACCGGAATCAAGAACAAGGACTATAGGCGAAAAATTATTGTTTGGAGAGAAATCAGAGAGCAAACAAGCTCTACAAAGAGGGCAAGTGGAGTGAGAAAGTAACCATGTATCTATACACTCCATGTGAAAGGCATGGCTACATTTAGGCAGCAATCTAAGCTTATCTTCAGTCTCAAATTCACACAAACAAACAGCACAATCAAATGGGTTTTTTACCCCAATAATGGCTTTGTAATTGAAAATAGGCAAGGTATCTATGAAGGATTGATCAACCCCGGAATCATGGAGATGAAAGAGCTGCTGCAACTGACCTTGAAGGGCAGTGGCATCAACCAAATCATCCGGGTCCCTATTTGGGGGTCTCAAAATAAATCTTACAAGAAGGTGAAGCAAACCAGATACAAAGAATATAACAGCCAGTATGATAATGATTAGCAGTATACTCGGACTTACCTTGTTGTTCAAACTGAAACCATCATTATCTGTTTGAAAATTGGATAAGGGAGATGGTGGTGGCAGAGGAAAATATAATGGTTGTTGCGATGGAGAGACAAAGCTTCCTTCTTTAACTTGTGCCAAAACCCAGACCATTTTTTCTTCAATGGAGTGAGAGAAACTCAAAAATATTGGAGCTTTACAGTTGAAGCATGTGTTAACAAGAATCCCATCTACCAAATGACCAAATATTTAGCTAAATGGAAAACCCAAGAAATTTAACAGCTTATAAACAAGTTGGTATCTAGTTTTGATGGAGATTTCAGTGGGTATCTTGTTCTTGCAGTCAAAAAAACAAAAGAAAGATGGAGAGAAGGGGAGAGAGAGGATTAATTGGTGGTTGTGATAAATTAGATGCCCCAAATGGCAAATATTTCAAATGGGAGCAATAAATTTTGGTAATAGAGGGAGCATTGATGATGATCTAATTAAATACTCTTATCAATGACATAGTCATTCTGAATTTCTGGTTCACAGTAAATACTACGAAGAGAATAAGAAATGAAACGCATAGAGCAGGCAACTCTTTTGACTTCAAAGAGAAACATGGCATCAGCCTCAATACACATTTAAGGCCGTAAAATGAACTAGTAGTGGTCTCCATTCATATTGTTTTTATTTGAAATATAAATGAATTAAATATGATTAAATTTTAAAGTTCGATAAATTACTCGAACATGCTTAAATTATAATTTTCTGTTGATACTCGGATCATATTCGTTCGAAAATTTTAAATTGTTCGGACTCGATTCGAGATCGTATTTGACAGGGACAGAGCCATGTGTAGGCTGGAGGGGGTCACGGCCCTCCCAAGATTTGAAATTTTTGTAATATTCACCCCTAAAGTTTGAAAATTTTATAAAACTCACTTATACATTTAGTTTGGTTTGAAAATTTTGTAAGGCTACGGCCCCTAAGTTTTGATATGTTTTAAAAGACTTTTTTTTGCTATGTTTTATTATCTTTGTCAAAATAAATTCTATTACTATATTATTTTTGTTTTAGTAAAAATATATTTTGTAATAGTGAAATTTTATTTTTTAGTGATGAATATATTTTATGCTGTTAAAATATATATTTTTTCCCCCAAAGAATAAATTCTGGCTTCGTCCCTGATATTTGACTCGGTAGTTAAATGAATCTCAATCAAACCTTATTTTATACTCGATAAATTTTGTGAACTCGACTCGGTTCATTTACACCGTTATGCACATTTAACTCAACTAATTTTTTTAAATAAAATTATAGAAGTAAAGAATTGATTTAAAATACGAAAAATGGTTTTTGTCTTCTTCTCACATTCTGTTACGGTTCTTCTATTCCTTCTTTAATCCGTTTCTATTAACTGTTAAAAAAAATAGTCAAAATTGTTGAAGGATTAAAAGTCAAACGCTGAGACGCATAGGATGGAGTGTATTTTGGAGTTAAAAGTGGAAAACTGTCGATTAGAAAACCACTGCAAGTGACAAAATTTCTTCACTCCCTCATAAATCAGTGCTCAAGTTTTTGTGATGTCTAAAATCCACATAGAAGAAGGGGTTTTCAACTCTGTCTCCATATTGGTGCCCTAATTCTTTGGCATTTGTGCTTTATTCGTGTATAAACCATGAATTTTTGGTTTGGGGTGGGGTGGGGTGGGGTGGGGTGGGGTGGGGTGGGGTGGGGTGGGGTGGGGTGGCCTTAATGACCGGTGCCTTTTTTTTTTAAACCACAATTATGGAGAAAAAAAATAAAAAATAATAGATCAAGTTTGAACGAAAAACTGTAAAAGAAAGTATATTTTTTATTAAAAAAGCACTGTAAACTGTTTATAGTGTTTTTTTAATAAAAATATATTTTCTTTTACTGTTTTTTGTTCAAACTTACTCTATTATTTATTATTTATTTTTCTTATTATTGTGGTTAAAAAAAAAATCAAAGTTCACCTGTCATTAAGACACCGGACCGCCTCTTGATCCATAAACCATAACCCTACAAAACAAACAACTACACTCTTCCTATCCAAAAAAATCAATTCCTGGGAGGACACCGAGACCAGTGACTACATAATATGTATATCATTCATATATGGGACTATATAATGTGTATATCATCCATATATAGGACTATATAATGTGTATATCATCTTATGTTTACCCCACCCCAACCCAAAAACGTTTGCATTGCCTGAAAATTTTCATCACGAAAAAGGATTGTCGATGCTATGCCTGTACACAAGAATTCGAATTAGACTTTTATTTATTTATTATTATTAAGAATATGCAGGTTTGGATAAGGGAACTTTGGTCAATTAAGTAATACAGTCGACACGCAGGTCGAGAGATGATTTATCTGCGTCTCAGCATTGTATTAGTCAATTGATCAACTTACTATGAAATTAATTTTATGTTAACTGAATCCTTTGGATAATCATAGACCCTCAAATAAAGGTCGTGTCAGTGCGTGATAACCTGAAGTCTTAGTGTCTAAAAACAAGTTCTTTTAATTTATAAGGCAATGTTAGAATTTTAAAAGTAATGTGTTAAAAATAGTGTGATATGTTTGGAGATCAAAACACTAGTGCCACAATTTAGAGGTTTAAACACTATTGTGGCACACTAATAATTGAATAAACCCCGCCTAGACAGTACAACCCTCTAGCAATAGCTTACCTTAAATAAAGAAAACTAGTATTAACATAAATCTTTTTCACAACTCTTACAAGAATTTAAAAAAATCTCACAAAATAACGTGTAAACAATCAAAGTATAATCGGTTAATAATTCATCAACATGGCTTAGCACAATGATTATAACGGACAACAACAATACCCATACTTAATACTTTGGTATCATTTCATGAAAACAATATTATAAAATTTCTATACCTGCACTAAGAATTTCTAATATCTCATGTTTTTAGTAGGTACCACTACCAAATGTCACCACCAAATTTGTCCAAAAACAAATAAAATAACATGGCATTGCAGGCTTACCTTAAATCAAGTCAAATCTCTTGCTAAACACACACACCAAATCCAATAATTTTCACCTGCTATATAACAACTCTATGTCCCATGTGCTTGTATTGTCAAAAAGGTTTTGAAAAACAATTACCATAGACATTTTTTCTAAATACTCCATATATTGGTCGTAATTAGATACGATGTAGTTACGGTTACGTGGACTTTGCAAATTGAGAGGAGACCACCCCCTCACCCCCCCACCCCATGTGCATGTTCGAAATATATCATCTAATGTTCCCACCTTCCCTTGATCGATGTCAACCTTTGGGTATCTCGATAACTCTAATAATAGATTCCATAAGTTCCGAGATTCATTATGTCACCCTTAATTCCATAAGTAATTTTTAATTTTAATTGATATCTAGCTAGTGAGGTCTTAGTCCCGATTAAGACTAACATCATGTCATTTCTTTATTGTTGGCACATAATACTTTAGACATGTTGAGGTGGGTCTTGAAAGTATTAGGCCGGTTCATTGAGCCAGCCCATTGGGTGGATATTATCTTTATTTTGGGGCCTATGAGATATTAGGCTGTGATAGTGGGCCGAATTACTAAATGAGTATGGTTCCACTTGGGCTTTGACCGGTGTAGATTGGGGATATAACTTTGACTGTCATCTCTGCATTGCATTTAATGAGGATTGGACAGGTCTTAGTCGGCTGAAAGTTGTGGGCCCGAAAAGTCAGTTGCATACAGGACAAACCGGACTTTGGAGAGATAAAGCAAGGATCACACACGGTGAAAGGTAACCAATTAATTATTGCTCTCAAATCACTAGATATTTATTCCTCCATGTTTAACCTTGTGATCGCCTGTACTAACTCTCACGCCGGAGCTATCCCCCGACGGTCAAGCCGTCAAGCTTTTGGTGTTGACTGTGTTTATTGTGCAGGATCAGGACGTCTTACGTGATTGGGACGTGACAGAAGATCTTGGCGTTAACATTGGCGCTAGAAGGAGGGCTTTTCTAGTGTTTTTGAGTTATCAATCACAATATTTTCAGTTGTTTTACATCGGAAGTTATGACACAAATCAGGGGGTTCTCGTTCGAGATCCCCCGGCGAAGCCCAAAGATAGTTGGTCTTTGCTGCTGACAAAGAACATGATCATGGCTGAAGGCAAGTAAAAGGCATCCCGCCTAGAACTCGGCACCGAAGAGGTCAGGCTGATGAAAATGGTGGACGAAGCAGATAGAGCTTTGGAGGTTCTCTTGGAGCGGAGCAAGGATGTAGCTGAGCAGAGCAAGGATATAGTTGTGCAGATTCTTCGGATTGCCAAGCTGAGGGACAAAGCATTCAATTATATCCAGTCTGAAAGATGTGGTACGCCTAAAGATGGACAACCGTGAGTTGGAAAGCAGTCTATACACTTTGAGGACATGTCTCAAGGTGATCCTCATGACCAAAAAAGACCAAAGAACCATTTTTTTGATCGATCGAAAAGGGTATTCCGCCTTATTGGTCTTCGGGATTATGGTCGAAGCAGAGTAGATGAAGACCCAATAGCCATTTTCCTGATCGATCGAAAAGGGTATTCCGCCTTATTGGTCTTCGGGATTATGGTCGAAGCAGAGTAGATGAAGACCCAACAGCCATTTTCCTGATCGATCGAAAAGGGTATTCCGCCTTATTGGTCTTCGGGATAATGGTCGAAGCAGAGTAGATGAAGACCCAACAGTCATTTTCTTGATTAACCGAAGAGGGTACTCCGCCCTTTTGGTCTTTGGGATTATGGTCGAAGCAGAGTAGATGAAGACCCAACAGCCATTTTCCTGATTGATCGAAGAAGGGTATTCCGCCCTATCGAGTTCTGGGATTATGGTCGCAGCAGACGAAGAAACTGATCCAGGGAGTATGCACCTTAGAATACAAATAAGGCATTCTGCCTTGAGTATCCTCACCACAGTGACAGAAAGTTTCACCGAAGTAGATCCAGGAATCACACTCCTGAGAGTCCATTAAGGGCACACCGCCATGTGGGCACTTGTCTTCAGGGAAATCCATCTAAAGTTGCACCTCCAGATGGAAAGCAGCTTAGGAGTCCGACAAAGCCGTTGCAGTACTTCAGCAGAAGCAGAGCTCGTGGACATTGCATGCAGATGGATATTCTGTTTCGGACATCAGTACAGCAGACTATCAAGGGGTCGATCACAATAACAATTTCATTGCTGATGCATTATCGAAGTTGACCACTACAGATGTTTATAACTTTGATGGCAGACGACGTCTTTCCCTCGGATCAGATGCTGGCAAAGTAGTCCAAATACTAGAGTGTCAATTTTGCTCTCATTGATGAGAATCTTTATCGAAAGACCTTTTTCGTCAACATTGCTCAGACATTTGGCTCCATCCGAAGCAGAGTATGTTCTTCGGAAAGTTCACAAAGACATTTGTGCCGATTATTTGGCTTGAAGTTGTTGACCTCCAAAGCACTTCGGCAGCGATATTCTTGAAAGAACTGGGGATTCAGCACAGAAAGGCTTCGGTGGCTCATCCACATTCACTTTTTTACAATTGATCCTGGTCCTATTTGTCCTATGGTCACTATGGTGTAAGGAGGTATCGTAGGACTCGCTGGCCATTCGATGGCAGCCCATTTGTTGTTCTACCCCGAGTGGTAGACAAAGGATCCTATATTGATTCTACCAGGGTGGTAAATCTATGGTCACTATGGTGTAAGGAGGTATGGTAGGACTCGCTGGCCATTCGATGGCAGCCCGTTTGTTGTTCTAACCCGAGTGGTAGACAAAAGATCCTATATTGATTCTACCAGGGTGGTAAATCAATGATCACTATTAATCCTGGTCCTATTTGTCATATGGTCACTATGGTGTAAGGAGGTATGGTAGGACTCGCTGGCCATTCGATGACAGCCCATTTATTGTTCTACCCCGAGTGGTAGACAAAGGATCCTATATTGATTCTACCAGGGTGGTAAATCAATGGTCACAATTGGTCCTTATATCTTGATCCTTATATCTTGGCCCTTATATAATTGTTTCACCCCGAGTGGTAAACAAATGTCCTTATATATTTGTTCTACCCCGAGTGATAAGTAAGATTTTGATGGTGCAAGGAGGATCAACCGAATTCACTTCACACATGACCGATCTCACACTTCGGAAACGATAAGTATACATTACTTTATTTTGTTCAAGTTTTGAGTTCAGCTCATTCAATACTGTTTATTAAATTCTATCCGTTAAATTCAGTTCACTTTATTTCATAAATTAACTGTTATACGCCTTATCTAGTTCATGTCATAAGTTAGGTTTATACAGATTAATTGATACTAAATTATTGACAAGAAATGTTCACACAGAAGTAATAAGGCATGAAGTTGATATTTCATTAAATATTAACTGTTCACATAAAGTTAGAATTTTCATAGAAAGTTCTACAGCTAAAGATAAAGAGAGGTCATCTTCAGGCTTCTTCCTTGTCATCGTCACCATCTAAAGAGTCTAGAAGAGATGGATCTATCTTGGCCCGAGCTTTTTCTTGTCTTTACTTCGGCAGATTTCATATCCTTTCGCATACATATGGACGATCTTATTGTTCAGCTCGGTGGATTTTCTGTATTCTGCCTGGATATCCTTACGAAAGTCTTCGGTCAGTGGCGGACTCAAATTCTTAAGGGCCCAAAGCTCTTTGAGCTCTTCTTCGAGCTTCTGACAATGTACCAAATGCTTTGATCCTTTAGCTTGACAGATTGATATTTATATCAGCGATGACTTGATGAGTGACCCGGGACATTTTCAAATCTTCTCTGGTTTGGGCAAGGTCTTTCTGAAGGCACTCATTGTCGTGAAGAGCAACTTTGAGACTAATTCTATCTTTCATCAAAGCAGATTTAAGCAGGGTATTCTCTCTTCGAGTAGCCTTCTCTTCAGCTTCGGTCTCTTGGTATTTGGCACGGAGGCGTCCGAAGACAGTGTTTGCCTCCGGATGATCAGTATCCATGATAGAGCTGTTGCCGAACCGATGATCATCGGTGTCGCCACAACTACGGGCCTAGATTCATAAGAAAATGGTTTTTGTGGCAAAGGTCTGAATTGATCGGGAGGCGGTGAAATATTTGTTGTTATATGTTCGGCTAGAGCGGACTCTTTAAATGGACTTCTAATCTTAATTTATGTTTCTATTTGATGTTCATCAGATGGGCCTAGGTAAGCTATATTTTAGGCCTTTATTGATCTTATTATAAATCCTTTTGTCCTGAACCGATGCCATTTATAGTTTCCTATTAAACTTCCTGTTTAATAAAAAACTAGGGGGCAATGTTGGGTCGTGATATTTCTCCTATTGGGCCGAATGGATTGGGCCTACTTATTCAGTTAGTCCATTGGGTCTTCACTATTGGGTGTTGACATTATTGGGCCTAGTCACTTTATTATCTTTGTTAAGTCCTTCTAATATCAGACCAAATCAGTGGGTCGACCCATCAGATATTTAAATATCTACATCTTTGACCAGTGATGATGACAAAGATATGACTGACTGGTATCTTACATGGCATTAATGAGGATTGGACAGTTGGTCAGCGGGGAACAGAGGGGGTGAGATTAACAGGAAAGCTACCTGCAGTGGGTAGGGTCAGGAGGGTCAGTGGCACAATGAACCGAGTCTTGTATTATAGCAAGGAAGTCTTCGTAAAACAGGTACGTTTTACATTCATATATATACACACACACAACTAAGAATATGGCTCTCTCTCTCTCTCAATACACTAGACATTACATTCCTCCATTGTTAATCTTGTGAACACATACTAATTCTCACGCCTGAGCTATCCTCCGACGGAACAGCCGTCAAGCTTGTGGTGTTTATCGTGTTTACTGTGCAGGATCAGGACGTCTTATGTGATTGGGACGTGGCAGAAGATCTTGGCGTTAACATTTATGTTTCATATTCTTATATCATTTTGTTTTATGTGTTGTTTTTTAAAATTATAATTTCTTACCATTAATGTGAGCATATTGGTATTGTTGTTGTGTATTTCACTATTAAAATTCAATGTAATGTATCCCCAAACCAAATTGAGACATCAAAGAAAAACTAGTCACTCAAATTTTGTAGTAATTAATTATGAGTCCTTCTACCGCGACATTGTTTTGGCGACATTATAGCGACATTATTTTTATTTGTTTTTTTGTTTTTTTGTAGTACTTCTCAAAAAATATATAGTATTTATTCCAACTGAAATTTTTATAAAAAATAGTGTTTTAGGTATAATTTGGATACATACAAAAAATAGGGTATGTACAGTCTGTACAATCCTTGTATGTATCCAAATTACACCTAAAATACTATTTTTACAAAAATTTCAGTTAGAATAAATACTATACATTTTTTGGAAGGTACTACAAAAAAAACCAAAAAAATAAATAAATAAAAAATATCACTTAAAATTTCCCCTAGACTTATTGAATTAAATTATGGTGTCATTATGTTTAATGGGCGGATATATATATATATATAGTGGACACTTTTCCTAGCATGAGTTTGATCTCTTTGATTTTCTTTTATATTCTAAGTATGTAGTTTCTTTACAAGAGAGAAAAAAAGAATCGAAACTTTGAAAAAAGAGGGTAATTGTAACAACCCCAAAATAGGTTCATTCCATCCAACTCATTCTGAGTCGCCAAATACATGGTACAGAAAATAACTACAACTTTATTACAATAATTGTCGTGCAAAATACAACACATATGCTGTGAGTTTGGATACAAATATATACCAACTGTAACTCTGGACACCAACTTTGGATAGCACGTCACAATGACACCTTACATAAAGGTATAGTCAAAAACTATTTTAGAAATTAGAATCTTTGGGAAGTGCTCAAGGAAACCTTTGTACATGGGAGGCCATGCTTCTAGGTTATGGTAGATATCATATTGCCACAGAATTATCCTTGGTTGACCCAATAGACCCCAAAGAAAAATGAGAAGATTACTATCATATTCTTCCCAATGGTGAGTCTTCTCTTGACATATCATTATCTCCACGGTCTCTAATTGGGTATTATACTCCAAATAAATACCAAGATTATATAGGTAGTGCTGGTAAATATACTCAGCAAGTGGATGAGTACAACCCTGTCTTATGATGACACGAGGTTGTATCTCATTAGACATCTTGTATGATAGTGGCAAAACACCCTTCCAAGTTAAATTCACCCCACCCTCAACATCTATAGACCATCATTCTATTCTCTCGCTATCCCCTGCTCGACCCAGCTACACTTTTATTATCTGAAAAGAATTGTGAAGCAAAAGAGTGAGCACAACTAGCTCAGTAAAGAATATCATGACTAAAAATAATTAAATTATCAATAGCTTTCATCAATAATAAATCAGAGATTTAGAACATATGGTAGATGATAAAATTTCAACCATAGTTGCAGCGGAATGAGCAATCCATTAGAAGAGTCAAATAGACCATAAAATCTATTATCTTCTCCATGTTAAAAGTCCACCAACAATGTTTTATTCATGTAACATCAATCAACAATTCCTTTCCACAATCATGTGAATAACTCATAATCATATTTGTGTTTCTAAATTCCTCTTCGTATCCAAGACGAAGATAATTTTCATTACCTATCTTTACCTGAAACATTAAAGATCATGGTTATACCAAATCACAGTTCCTGTTCATAATCATACTAATAAATCCATCTTTGCACTATTGTCCAAAGATATTCATCAACAAATCATATTTGCACTACATGCCAAAGATATTCATCAATAATTCATCTTTGCACTACGGACCAAAGATATTTATCAATAAGTCATCTTTGTACTATGGGCCAAAGATATTCATATCTCAAAGAAATATATAATCATTTCAGAATTTATATAAACAATAATTATAACCATGTTGATCAATTCACCTTTGCACTTAAGTTAAAGATATTCAATTATAAATTCAATGGTCATGATCATACCAGTCACAATTCAACTTTTCACTACTGGCCAAAAAGAACCCTAGTCATGATCATACCAATAATCTACCCAACTTTACACTCCAGTGAAAGAGAATTTCAACATCAGGGTTATAAAAATGTTATATATGATAATAAAATCAATATAATCAATACATAGTTTTAATCTCCAGAATAATATTCATAAATCAACTATAATTTGGTTAGAAAAAGAAACCAATTTTGTGGTGAATAGTACCCGTGAATAGTAACCCGTCGTGAATAGTAACTCATGAATAGTAACTCGTGAATAGTAACCCCGACATGAAAAAGTTTCAAATTTGATAAAAAGTTTAAACTAATATTTCGGCATAATGATATTGAAGAAATAATATCATTTATGAAGAAAATAATCTCCCTTACAATCTCTTAAAATCCCTTACTATCCCTTACAATCTCTTACCTCAAAAGAGCAGTACTTCTAACTGGAATAACGTTGAACGAACATGCACCGTATAGCAATACTCGAAGTACTAAAATACTCATAAAATACGCTCGATATTATAGAGAGAGAAATCTTTAGTTTCTAGTGTGATTTTCAATTCTAACATAAGCACCCTATTTATAGGAAAATGCTTAGAACACCAAAGCAGAAAATTTAATAAATTAATAATATTATTTTTTCAAATTTTCTACGCCTACTAATTTGGTCTAAGACATCAGCCACCATGTGACAAAACATTAAAAACATTTTTTCTTAATTTAAATAATTAAAACTTCCAAAAATCAATTATTTCGGAACTACGGAACTTCAATAATTCATAATAAATAGCCTTTTTATCAGAAAAATTCGAATCTCGCAATTTTTTATAGGAAATTCAATTCTCTACAACTTTGCAGAAGAAAGTTTTTTCAAATTCCAAACAGAAATTGACCGAAATCCACATACAGATGATTTTATAGGCTATAATCAAATTTCAGTCAAGAATTGTGTCCACCGATACACAAAACATGTGTTAATCATTTAATGCAACAAAAATACTCTTCCTCCTCATATACTCATATATCCCACATTCATTGTAAAAATATCATCATTATTATATTATAATAATATAATAAAATATTATTTTATCAAAAAAGATAAAATATCGATTTTCAATAATTGTCACTTTAAAATTTTTCTCCATCTATATCCACATAAAATGAATATTTTCCTCATCATATAAATCAATAATTAATTATTCACAAATAATATTACAGAATCACAATAATGGCAACCAGACAATTCCCAGGAAAGAGGGGACTTTCCAATAAGAATTTCTCCTTACTGGCGCGTAATTAGGTGACCAAACTTCTCCTTAGGCAGAACTTTCTAGACATTGCCAATAATGTTATCTAATAATATTGTTCAGATAATATGAATTATTGCTTCGATAATAGAAAATACGGTGTAAAATATCAACGCAACAATTATTGAATTAATAAAATAAAATACTGAACAGTAATTACTGTAACAATTATTGAGTAGTGCCTTCTTACATAAGAGTCAATAATTCAAAAATACTGTGCAATACCGTGTGCTCCTGTGCAACAACACGTATTACTTTACTTTACCCACCGGGTATTCCAACAGTGTTAACGGTAACGATTACGCCGTTATTTATAAAAACTTTAATTTGCCGTTTTCTTCATCCAACAGTTATTCTGTTATGGGGCTCACAAATGGCTGCGCCATCGTACGAATATTCCCCGACAGAAAGAATATTTCACGACCAAACGAATATTCCCCAACAACAATGAATATTTTTATAACCACTTGTGTATTTTGAAAAAAAATTCATATATCACCCTTAACTTTAACCTTTTATCAATTTAACCATTTAGTGAATAGTAATTATAAGAAAAATTGAATACTTTTATTTCATAAAATTCGGGGTCTTACAAGCTCGCCCTTTCTTTTACTGTTCTCTTCAGGAAATGAGAACGTAGCTGGGACTAGTCGGAGAATGGTGATGGTCCTAGATGGTGCATTAGTAGTCCTCACTATTCTGTGAAATAGTGTGATAATAATTATAGTGAGGACTCCTTTTGAGTTTGTATAATCTATAGTAGACAATATTTGTATTCAAACTCACAGTTTATGTTTTGTCGTATTGTACACGACAGTTGTATTATTAAGTTATATTTGAATTCTGTACCATGTATCCGGCGACTCAAGATGAGTGATGTATACCTAATTTTGGGGGCGTCACACCCACCTCCATTTTGACCCTTCATTTTGAGAAGCTACTAGAGATATACAGTTGGTTGACTCATAAAATATATACATATATGTATATAAATATAGGAATGGGATTCAACAGAGGAGAAATTCATTTGTGGACGGAGTTTATGGAACAACATGCCCAATCCCCCCGGGGAAGAATTATACATACATTCTCCAAAGTGAAGGATCAAATTGGAAGCTTTTACTACTTCCCTTCCCTTGCATTCCACAAAACTGCCGGTGGTTTCGGAGGCATCAGAATTCTTAGCCGTCCTATAATTCCCGTCCCATTTGATGATCCCGCTGGCGATTATACGGTCTTGATTGGAGATTGGTACAAAAAAAATCATACGGTAATCATCCTTTCCTTCCCATCCCGCATGGACACTATTATTTTGGAACAAAAGAAATCAAAGTTTAGCAACTTCCTATCCCGCATGGATCGTAGTTTAGGAATGAAGAAGAAGAAGGGTGATGACTAACTGCACTTGTTATAGATGAGGAGAGAGAAGAATCCAGGAGTATAACTAATCTCTAAATTAAGGAATTCTAATTGAATACTAATTCTCTAAATTAAGGAATCCTAATTGCACTAATATTGTAAATAAATATGGAAGTGTATTAGTTGTGTAAAGATTTTATGAGTGCACTATTGTTGTAATTATTTTTAAAAATGTAATAGAATATGTAATTCTTCCATTTAGGGAATTTAGCCCATCCATAATTATCGCAGAAGCCCCTACATATTATAAATTTATAATGGATTATAGGCCAGACAGAAACAGAATCTCCTTCAGACCCAGTTCAATTCTTTCCATTGGTTCTTCTTCTTCTTCTTCTTATAAAACTGGACTCCGTTAGTCTAATAGAAAACAATTGAGAAATAATTTTATTTTTGGGCCTAGAAGTCGGCCCACATAAAAAGTCGAACCCAGCTATAATTTTTTATTGGGCTCGGAGGAGATGGAAGTCTCCAAAATTTGACCAGACATAATTATGGAAAGATTTTACAAAAACAAAATAAATTTGAAATTACTAAAAAAATAATGAAGAGGGAGGGGATAGTCGTAGGGGTGTCATTGTTGTAAGAAGGAAGGTAGGCATAGAGGTGGGTATCTAATAGTATTTATATTGATCTAAAATGATTGGTATCTGATACTTAACATATTATAGGGATAAGTATGTAGTATTATTTTAGTTAGGTCTTATCTCTCTCATTTTCACAGGTCCAGCAAATATTTTGGTACAAAAAACAATTAAATGAAATTTTATCTTTTAGCATCAGAATCCAACAACCCAAAATAAGATTTTGAGTGAAAAATAAAAAAACACAATTAATTGACATGTAATATTATTATCATAGAGTGTACAAAGATTCCAAGGCCCCACGATTATCCCGGAAAGGCCCATCTCATTATATTACACTACTTCATGGTCTTTACAAAGCACCAACTGTTATAAAATGTTATGAAAGATAACTAAAACAAGATGACTAAAAGAAGATAATTAGAGAGAGCATTTTCATAATCTATGTCTCCAACTCCATCACTTTACAATTGTCATATTTATAGAAGCAAGATCATCAATACTACTAGTAAGTTATAAAACTAAAGAGTCATGAGTTACAAAATTCAATGGCAATGGGAGTTACTAGACATCCATTAAATTATGAATCTAGACATAATTTTATAACACTCCCCCTTGGATGTCTATTGTATAGCCATACGCATTGAAATCTGCCTCATTAAAAACCTTATCAGGAAAAACCCAATGGGAAAAAACCTTGGTTAAGGAAAAAAGAGTGCAGCGCGTATTAACTCCCCCTCATGAATGTATCTTTAAGTTCTTCAGCTGTCGTATTCCAATATTGCGACGTAATCCTTCAAACGTTGCAGTTGGTAATGCTTTGGTGAACAAATCTGCTAGATTGTCTTTTGAGCGAATTTGCTGAACACCAATGTCACCACATTTATCAAGGTCAAGTGTGAAAAAGAATTTCGGTGAGATGTGCTTTGTTCTATCTCCTTTGATGTATCCTCATTTTAATTGAGCTATACATGCAGTACTGTCTACATACAGAATGGATGGAGTTCTTTTGTAGCAATTTTCTAAGAATATGCCTCGTTAAAAACCTTGCCTAAGAAAAACCCTGTGGGAAAAAAATTTGGCGAAGGAAAAGAGTACAATATTCTTGTATAACTTCTAGTGCCTTGAGATTGCCTCATTAAAACCTTGCAAAGGAAAACCCAGTGGGAAAAAACCTTAGCGAAGGAAAAAGAGTACAATCAGCACATATCCTTTTACTCCCCGTCAAAATCATCAATCAAATTATCACATTATCATATATGCTTGATATCAATATCGCCATTCTTCTGGGGCTCATGTATATAATAAAATAATTTTGGTGTAATATGCTTGGTTCTATCACCATTTGGATTAAATAATCCCAAATCAATAGTCTCACAAAGATAATATAAAATAGGTTTAATTTCATTACAATATCTTTGAGTTGGTGCATAACTATATATTGCTAGTAAATTAATTGCAAATGTTGTCTTTAAATTTGCAAGATACATCAAAGTACCAATTACATTAAAATATGGTACTTCAGGACCAAAACACCAATTTCACAAAGATATGGTACTGCAAGACCAAAAGTTTATTAATCATTTTCTTGTGGTCAAAATGAATATTTCTTGATATCAAGTGACCAACCCATCATTGGAGCACTCAAAGGATTAACATTATCCATGTAAAGTTACTTCAGGACTTTTTCTGTGTATGTTTATTGATGAACAAGAATTTCAGAGTTCAATTTGTAGACCAAGACAAAAAATTGGCTTACCAATATCTTTCATCTTAAATTAGTTGTTTTTGTCGACTCTTCTGGAGCAAAATCTTTCATCAATAAATACAATAATAATAACAAATCCAGATTATGATTTTTTTGATAAAAATGCATGCACAAATTGGATTATTCTCAAATCCTTCTTTCAAAAGATATCTACTTAGGCGATTATTCCACAATATGCATCTGAATTGCTTTAACCCATATAAGGATCTTTGTAACTTAAAATACATACTTCGAGATGTAGAATTATATGCTTCAGGCATTTTATATCCTTCAGGGATTTTCATGTATATATAATCATTATCTAATGATCCTTACAGATATGTTGTAACAACATACATTAATCGCATATCCAAATTTTATTTTGCTACCAAGCTAATTAAAAATTTGACTATAATTGCGTCCATTACAGGAGCAAATGTTTCTCCATAATTAATACCAAGTCTCTGCGAGAAACCTTGTGCAACAAGTCGCGCTTATTTTTCTTATTTCGTACAAATACTCATTTGTATTCAACAGGCATTACACCTTTAGGTGTTCGGACTATAGGTCCAAAAATTTCACATTTACTTAGTGAATTTAATTATGCTTGAATCGCCTCTTTCTACATTGGCCAAATATTTCTACATTCATCAACGATTTGCGGTTCATATATATGATCATTACTTCTGGTAATATCCATAGCAAATTTATATGAAAATATGTTGTCGACAACGATTTTATTTCTATCCAATATATACGTCTCCTTTATATACATAATGTATCGAGATCTCATTATTTTCAGGTACCTGGTCCTCTTCAGGGGATAACTCATCCTCATCAGGGAATAACTCTTCAAGAGTTTTATTTACAGGAGATTTTTGTTCATAAATTTTGGATAGATTGATAAATTTTGTAGCCTGTTTCATGGGTATAGCCTCTTTATAGGCTGCAACTTATTTTTCTTGTACTTTCTTCTTCTAGAAAATTTTATTTTTTTTTAACACCGATCATTCTTCCATATTTCAAGTGTGACTTTGATTCAATTTGCTGTTGTATTAACTAATTGTCCTACAGGGACTTCAATCTCTTCTAGAGTATTAACAGCTAAAATGTGAGATATCACACTTTTCTTATTATCGGTGAATAATTCTAATAATTGATTTGCAATTCATTGCAAATGAATAATCCTTTGAACTTCTAGTTCATATTGATTTGTATGAGAATCAGGATTTGAAACATTCTAATTAATCTTCCATCGTGCTTCAGGCAACGATCTCACGTCGTGTTTTAGGCAACGAAACATTCCAATTAATCTCCCGTCGTGCTTCAGGCAACGATCTTTTCTCCCCCTAATGGTGGGAAGACTATTAAAATAACTATCCTCAAAATATACCTTAAAAATATCACTCTAAATTCTTTCTTAGAAGATGAACACCAAATAACAATAATTAAATGTGATAATTTGGTAATTAATTTACTTTGATATAATCAACAGGTAAAGGAATCTTCTGGTTCTTTAAAGGATGTTCATGGGAGTTTTCAATAATTCAATGCATTATTATTGATCCTAGATGATCATGCCAAATCATAAAAACATTTGGATCCAAACACTTCTGGTGTATTACAACATTTGTTTCAACTATTCTCATTATAACCCAGAAGAGAAAATATACAAATTTTCTAATATGAGCTTCTGGCCCGATACTATTGAAGTAATATAAAGAAATTTTTCACTGCCTTCGTTATTGATTTCAATATAATAACGATTATAACGTATATCCTTAAAACTGAGCAAATTTCTGCTTGTCTCAGAAGAATATAAAGAATCATCATTTCAAAGTTTTGTGCCCTTTGAAAACATTATAATCGCTCTTCCAGAGACTTTAATTAAATTTGATAAATAACCACTCTTCAAGAGTCTTCAATTATATTTGATGAATAATCGCTCTTCTAGAGCCTTTAATTGAGTTTGATGAGCTTCTGACCCATACAACTTCATATATGCAAAACATAAATTTAACTTTATTACTTGAAACATAAATAAAATATATAATAAAAATACTTATTATAATGTCATAATATAATAAAATAAAAATAATTAATTAGTATGAACATTTATCAACATAAAATCAAGGAAACCATAGATATTAAAATGAGTTATATCCACTCCATTTGAAAAGTCAAAATAATCCATGGGATCTTCGGGATCATTATGAACAATAAAATTTATTTCAATTCCATTTTCTTTTCTTTTATGGAGTCTTGGTACAAATCTATATACCAAATGTTTAGGAGTACGGCGGGTACATTCCCTTTTCTATATAATCTACCAAATGTTTAGGAGTACGGCGGATACATTCCCTTTTCTATATTGATTATTCTTTTCACGTCCACTACCACAACCACAACCACAACCATAATTTTCTCTATGATTATCAAATGAGGTTCCATTCACTTCAGGGAATGTAATAGAATCGGTCGAGCGAGATTGTTGGGTTTTCAGCAAAAATTCATTATTTTGTACCGCCACTAGAAGACATAATATCACTTCTGGGAACATAGTTTCCTTTATCGCTTCAGGGAATATTTTGTGAACTTCCGTTTTCGATATTGCTACTGCAAGAGCATATTCGAGGCATGAAAATATAATAAATATTTTCTCTAACATGTCTTCATCAGTGCTTTTTTTTTTCCACATAATTTTAATAGTGAGATTATTTTAAAAAATATAGAATTGTTCTCACTCAACACTTTTAAAATCTTGCAACTTCAAGTGCAACCAATTATAACGAGCTTTTGAGAGAATTACAAATTTTTGATTCTCATATCTTTCTTTTAAATCATTTCATAAGACGAGTGAGTCTTTTACTGTAATATACTCATATTTTAATTTTTCATGGAGATGATAGCGAATAAAAATCATTAATTTTGCATGATCCTCCAAGGATGCATGATTGTCAACTTTAATTGTATTTCCAAGGTTCTTTACCTTTATATGAATCTCAGCATCAAGATTTCATTACAAACAATTCTTACTCGATATAAATCAATGGCAACAAATTCAAATTTATAAGATTTGAATATTAAATAACTAAACATATTTTCCATCAAATTAAATAATTATATATGTTCAGATTTAATTTTAATGAAACAATTTATAGAAATGCAGTAAAACATGAAACTAATTTTGTCCACTAAAATTAAATAACAAATCAACACTACTAAGTATATTTGTCATTGTAACTTCATACAAAAATATGTCAAAAATCATTAGAAATTTAGTTTATTATAACTATCCACATGTGCATGAATATCAGGTTATAAAAATTTTATAAGCTTACAATATATATTTATTTAAGTTTGTCTATGAAAAATCTTTCATATGTCTACCTTTATTCTCAAACATTTTTCATTATAATAACGTACATTCAAATCAAGTATAGCGAGCCGTAAAGATAAGTGTAATAAGTAAATAGTAAGCAACAATTAAAAGTAACAGTGTGTGAAGCCTACTAAAAAGTAGAACTGAAGAAATATATGATGTGTGGATCAGTGGATGCTTAAAATTCAGATAGATTTTCAGAATTATGCTTAGTCGGGCAATGGACAATATGCTCGTCTCTTTTTAGGTTGCATGATTGCCCCTTTTTTTTCAGTGTTACTAGAAGAAGAGTGAGGAAGTGGGTTGGGTATTCAATATCTTATATGGTTGCAAGCTAAATCAATTTTGTTGTGTTTTCTTAAACATAAGATTTGAGAGTACAATTCAAAAAAAAACTGTACTATGTTGGTTACCGTACACCGTGCAAAAACATGCAGTTTATTATTTCCATTTAGCATGTATACATGTTCATGCAGTATGTTGCATATCAATATATATATATAAGTGATGTACATATACACTAAAATAAAAAAAAATGAGCATATAGGCAACTACATGTAGATAATATATATATATATATATATATATATATATACCTTCTCCTTCAAATCAAAAATGATTATCTTCAAGACGAAAGTGAGAAGCAATTCGTGCTGATAACGTGTTATAAAATGTTATGAAAGATAACTAAAACAAGATGACTAAAAGAAGATAATTAGAGAGAGTATTTTCATAATCTATGTCTCCAACTCCATCACTTTACAATTGTCATATTTATAGAAGCAAGATCATCAATACTACTAGTAAGTTATAAAACTAAAGAGTCATGAGTTACAAAATTCAATGGCAATGGGAGTTACTAGACATCCATTAAATTATGAATCTAGACATAATTTTATAACACCAACTTCATAAATCATACCATTATTGAGCTATACTTTATATTTCTTTTTCTTTTTTGCTCAATTATACTTAACATTTCATTTGCTTCACTAATAATTCATATTATTAAAATCCTATCCTTCAGATTTGACTTTTTATTTATATATATTCTTAACCAGCACAATTTAGTTAGGATAGGTTATAAAGTAAAATTAAAATTTAGAGTGCCTATATATGTTACTAGGCGTGCAGAGGAATCACATTTTATGATCATATCTTTTCGGTACATTCTACTCCCTCCCTCCTATAGTTATATGTTGATTTTCTATTTTGAGATGTCTCAATATATAGATTACTTACTATTTATAAAATTTAGTTGGTTCATTATTTTACTTTTATGCCCTTAGAATAAATATTCAACCATTACCTTTTTTTTTGAAAAAACAACATTTAATGTCATTATTTTTATCACCACATTTTATGTTGTATTCTCTTTGATTAAAATTATATGATTGTGGACTTTAACACGTCAATCAACTATATGCCAAAAAAAATCATTCAAATATAGGACGGAGGGAGTATATTATATAGTATCATCAGTTTTCAAGGGGCCAAAAAAAAAGAAAAGAGTAATATGGGGGGGAGGGTGGGTAATGCTATGGAGGCAGACAAGGTAAAGTAGCAGTTTTGACTGATAAATAACAGCCAATGATGAAAAGAACGCGATTTTAGCAGGCTTGGTGGTTGGTTTGAGGTTGCCGTAAAGGTCGCTGTCCGTCCCTAAAAAGAACATCCACTGTAAGTATCCATTGTAGAGCATACCGACATTCTAGCATTACCCCGGCATTCCAATCCAATACCTTCTGATATTTTTCATCTTTTCCTGATCGTGTTCTACTCTTGGACTCGATCAAATCACCACCACCACCATTTTTATACAAATTTTTAGTTTCTTGCTGGGGCATTTAGACCCTTTTGTCGACATGTGATCTGGGTATTGGAACATTTAATTTTCCCCGGAAAATTTTGAGGTGTTTGTTCGAGATTTTTGTTTTCTAGAGATAACAAGTAACTGGGTCTTGAAGAATTCGAATTTTCCGGGAAAAATTAGAATTGGGTGTTGGAGAATCTGACATTTGAGATAAATCTAGAAACTGGGTGGTGGAGCTTTTGATTTTCTGAGGGAATATTGGTTGCTGGTTGAGGTAATTTGGCCGATTGCCGGAGATTCTTTGGACAAAGAATTGGATTTTACTAATTGTGTGTTGTGCGGTTGGTTTTTGTTCAAATTTCCAAGGTTCAACTCATTGAATAATACAAGGACAACTTTGTGGGTTTACTGTGTCGAGAAGGATCTCTCTAGTTTTATGTTACATCAGAGGATATTAGGATTCTGATATAACAAAATTCATTTGGATGTATGTGTAAGAAAGGTTAGTTGTGGGTTGTTATCAGATTGGTAGAAAAAAGAACGAACTTTGTTCATCGACATGCAGTTTATTCAATTTATTTATATAATTCTTTAGATTATTTAAGGATGAAAAAGAAAAGATTCTTTGAATACAGACCAAAAGAATGTAGATGTGTGTCATTGCGTTGCTCCAGTTGTAAAAATTAAGGATTTTTTGTACCTAGAAGAAGGCCTCTCTTTTCTTTGTGTTTTGTTTACTTGTCAAGAATTACCATTATTTTGGGTTGTAATATTTGAAAATCATGAAGTTTTTGAGTCTTGTGAGTAATTCCTTTGGATGTTCTGCATCCGGGGAGCGCCTGGTTTCAGCAGCAAGAGATGGGGATCTTCAAGAAGCCAAGGCTTTATTGGAGTATAATCCCCGCCTTGCAAGGTATTCAACTTTTGGTGTTCGTAACTCCCCTCTCCATTATTCTGCAGCTCAAGGCCACCATGAGGTATATTCTTGCAAACGATTAGCTGCTTAGTTTTAGTACTATTGTTATTCTATCATATATGGTAGACAAATTTTGATCTATTGTGTTTTGTCTTTAGATAGTTTCACTCCTGCTTGAATCCGGGGTTGATATTAATCTCAGGAATTATCGTGGGCAGGTATGTTTGATTTTACTGCTCATTAAAACTTGTGGCTGTTTCTCATTAAAAACTATTCATTTAACTCCTTTGCTTCCTGATGCCCAATCTTATATTGACATTTACTCTTGTCAATTGTTTTGAGGGCTTGCTGTATATTAAGTTTAATGTTAGATCTTGTTGAGAAATGTAAGGACATTGTTATATGTTTTGTTGAACAGACTGCTTTGATGCAAGCTTGTCAATATGGTCACTGGGAAGTTGTTATGACTCTGGTGCTTTTTATAGCCAATGTACGGCTGTTTTTGCTGCGATAATTTTACTACATGTTACGTTTGCAATTACTTTTTTATAAGATATATGGATAAAGTCATCAGGAACTAATGCAGTATTGAATCTTAGATTCACAGAGCTGATTATCTCAATGGAGGTACAGCACTCCATTTGGCTGCTCTGAATGGACATTCTAGATGCATCAGGATCCTCCTTGCTGATTACATTCCCAGCATTCCTAAATTTTGCAATATCCTAAGCAAAAGATCAAGAAATGAAGAATCTATCATAGATTTTGATCGAAGGTACCCAGTGAAGTAGTCTGCTTGAGATTTTTGTTATACCTTTCCATCTCTGTCTGGTTCGGTTATTCTTTCATTCTGTTGCATCAGTGCACTTGATCAGGTTATTAATAGCTCTGCCGATGGAGGCATCACTGCCCTTCATATGGCTGCACTAAATGGGCATGTTGAGAGTGTCCATTTACTCCTGGAACTGGGGGCTTCTGTAACTGAGGTCACTGTTGAAGATGGGACTACAATTGATTTAATAGGTAACTTCCTATGTTAACTCCTTTATTATAAAACGGGTTAAATACACTTTTCCCCACTCTATTAGGGTCGGTTTACAAATACATCACTGAAGTGATTTTTTTTACGGTCAACTCATTGAACTATAACTTTTTTACAAAAATTGAAATTTCCGTCTAAAAGTGTTAAAGTTAACGGAATGTTTATGTGACACCACATCAGATGCTTAGGTGAATATTCAACAATTAAAAAACACAACAATTGTCAATTCTATAACAAATAGTTAACCAAAGTATAAATCAAATTAATGTACATAACAAATAATTAAATTAATTAAATAAATTAATAATAAATATATTAATGTATAATTTTTACAAATATATTTATATAAAATTAATGAATTCATATTATTTTTTAATTTTTAAATATTTTAAGTTCACTTTAAAAATATAAAATTATCTAATATTTTGAAATGGAGGGATTATTATTATTACCATATTCCTTTTTCCAAATAAAAGAGAAAAAAAAACTTCATCTTCCTCACAGACCTCCATTGGCCGCCACCATCATCCATAACCACCACCAACAACGCAAACATCTACACCACTAACCTCCGATCACAACCACCACCACCGTGATATTCTGCATCGTGATACCCACCACGTTCCCCCGCCACCGTTCCACCCGCCTCCGCCTCTGCCTCTGCGCCTATACCCTTTTCTACCTCTGACACCACCTCCTCCTCTGTCGCTAATGCCAAATCTGGTCTACTGAAGTCGGATCTAGTCAGATCCGATTCGATTAACACCATCAGAGCACATGAAATCAGAAGCAACAAACCAAACCACCATGGAATCCGGCGAAAAGAAGAGAATATCAACAAACCAAACCATATCAAATCTGATGCAATCAGAACAGAACCCAGATAGTATGGTTTCATCATCGGCATATCTTTTGCCTCTAAATTGGCCATCATGAGTGTCATGGTATCCAACACAAGAATCCATTGGAATAAGATCTTCTGTGTTCATCCGCTTTGATGTGCGAGTTCTAACCTCCCCCCACCCAGTTTTGGCACTGTTGTAACCCGCGGATGTCTCAATATGGTCCTCAGCTATTTGTTGTTCTTCATCATCTCTAAAATTATTCGATTATGCTTTTCATACAAAATTATTCGAGTTATGCTTTTCATACAGCTCTGAATCAATTAAATCAACATAAGTTTTTTCATTAATTTTAGAAAATGAAGATGTTAAACCCTAGTCAAACCCATATAGAACATGACAAACCCCGTTCAACCAAAAAAGAATAGCAGATCCAAGCCCAAATCAGACGCAATCAAAACCCAGGTCTAACCAAAATCAGAAACCTTTTAAAGGAAAAAGGAACCACCACCAAAGAAACAAAGGAACTACCACCGAAGAAGGAACTCATATTAATGTGCTAGATCTGAATGAATAAATGATTTTTACTATGAAGATCATCAATGAAGGATTTGTTTTAATTTGTTTTAACTTTTCTTTTAATTTGTAATATACTAAAAAATTTAAAGCCTACTTTTAAGCATATTTTTATTTTTTTTTAATATTTCTTTCTTTTATATTTAAGCCTAGATCTAATGATTTCATAATATAAATAATAATTATATTAATTTTCAAAAATAAAAATAGTAATTAATTTTAAAAATTTTAGTTATATTTTTGAAGGTTGAATTTATTTTTATGAATTTTAATTTTTAATTTGTGCTTATTATGAATATACTTATAAAAAATGTTAAAGACATTACTCAAATTCAAATTTTACCTAAATTTCTCTTTTTTTAATATTATATGTATATATCTTAATACAATGAAAGACAAATTTGTAAAAAAAAATACTAATAATTTTTCATTATTAATATTGAGGGTATTATGACAATTTTCAAAGAAAAGACAATAAAAAGTAGTTAAACCCATTTAATTTCTTATGTGGCAACAACTAGGATGATTGCACATGAAGTTACTAACGTGGATATTCATTTAAAAGTTGACGTGGATGTTCCGTTAAAAGTCAACTCATTTAATTGATTTTGTAACGATTTGATAAATATTTGAAGTTCAATGCGTCGATTGTAAAAAAAATCAGTTCGGTGATGCATTTGTAAACCGGTCCCTAGTTGAGTGAGGAAAAATGTATTTAACCCATTATAAAACCACCATTTATCCACCTCAATGACTGGTTTTTGATTTATTTATTTTGCATATAAATAATTTATTAAGTTTCTGAGAGTGTTCTAGCACATTCCCCATTATCATTTTCTGTTTGCCCTTTTTTTTTCCTTTTAAGGAAAATTTTCTTTCCATACTTCTCTTTTTTGGTTGATATATAATTAGCTGGTTAAATATAATTTCCCTTAGTCTACTAGGGGTTGGTTTACAAATGCATCACTGAAGTGAATTTTTTTTCGGTCAACCCAAGTTAACGGAATGTTTATGTGGCACCACGTCAGATGCTTAGGTGGACACATCAGATGCTTAGGTGGATATTCAACAATTAAAAGCACAACAATTGTCAATTCTATAACAAATAGTTAATCAAAATATAAATCAAATTAATGTACATAACAAATAATTAAATTAATTAAATAAATTAATAATAAATATATTAATGTATAATTTTTACAAATATATTTATATAAATTAATGAATTCATATTATTTTTTATTTTAAAAATATTTTAAGTTCAATTTAAAAATAAAAAATTATCTAATATTTTAAAATGGAGGGATTATTATTATTATTATTATTATTATTATTATTATTGTTGTTGTTGTTGTTGTACCATATTCCTTTTTCTAGATAAAAGAGAAAAAAAAGGAAAAAAATAAAAACTTCATCTTCCTCACAGACCTCCATCGGCCACCACCATCATCCACCCGCCGCCGCCGCCGCCGCGCCTTTACCCTTTCTACCTCTGACACACCACCTCCTCCTCTGTCGCTAACGCCATATCTGGTCTACTTAAATCGGATCTGGTCAGATCCGATTCGATTAACGCCATCAGAGCACATGAAATCAAAAGCAACAAACCAAACCATCATGGAATCCGGCGAAAAGAAGAGAATATCAAAAACCAAACCAAATCTAATCTGATTATTAGAACAACCCCAGATTTTGATGCCAATATAAGATTCAACCATATAAAACCAAATCAAGGGAAGACAACAACCCAAATCAGGAAAAGAAAACAAAAACCCAATTGGGGAGAAAACATGGATTTACCGGACCAAAGCATAAGACTCTATCTGAAGAAATATATACCCAAACGAACAAACACCATATATACCCATCCATACTTAGATACATATCTGCACCCAAACGAACAAAACCATCTTCGGTGAAGATGAGATAAGAACATGTTGTCTGCAGAATCTATCTCGCAACTGATCAACCAAGCGCTGAAGCCGCCGTTTTAGCTCCCTTTGCTCTGGGAGACGGTTTTGCCTATCTGAAGTTCTTCAAGAGCCGTCATCAACTGTACTCTGTTTATTTTATGAATTTTAATTTTAATTTGTGCTTATTATGAAAATACTTATTAATAATGTTAAAGACATTACTCAAATTCAAAATTTATCCATTTAAAAGCTAACGTGGATAATGTTAAACTCATTTAATTTCCAATGTGGCAACAACTATGATGATAGCACATGAAGCCGCTGTCGTGGATATTGATTTAAAAGTTGACGTGGATGTTTCGTTAAAAGTCAACTCATTTAACGGATTTTGTAACAATTTGATAAATATTTGAAGTTCAATGAGTCGATTGTAAAAAAAATTAGTTCAGTGATGTATTTGTAAACCAACCCCCAGTAGAGTGGGAAAAGTGTATTTAACCCTATTTTTAGCTGAGCATTCAACATAGGTAGAGTGTATACACAAATATATCTTATCTCTACTGAGTACTGACATACTCTTGGTGGAATAGATTTATAGATTTTTTACATGATCAGGGTAATAGTATTATTTATCTTCGATTAAGCAAATAAAAGGACTCTGAATTTTGAACTGATGGAGTGTATGTTTCAGCTACCAATATCAAGGGCCGGCACCTATGCATACCCTGTTAAATGAATATATCAAAGTGTAAAATGCATGCTTCTGACTTCTCCTTGCCAAATCGACTAGAATAGTGAAAGACTGATATAACTAATTGTCCACGCTTATTAAAAACTCCCTCCATCCTATTTTAGTCCGCATGCCTTATTTGGTGTGTGGTACCGATATTAAGGCATTCTGAAAATTATTTATGTATATTATAATTGGGACTATAATAGTTGAAATATACTTCTTAGATAAGTGCAATCTATTTAAATGTCTTTAACACATCTTAAAATACGTGCCCACCTTGAAAATTGGGGACAACAAAACGACGAGGAAGTAGTATGAACACAAGATAGTGTCTATTTAATGTTTCTTAGTAAAGTTCGTTTCTTTATACTACATTATATAATCTTTCCAGCACTTTGCAGGTGCAGGAAGCACACCGCTTCACTATGCTGCATGTGGTGGAAATGCACAGTGTTGCCAGGTATGTCTTCTTGCATTATCTGTATGTTATGTTCTAGCCACGTGTTGAGCGTTTCTGATCTTTTGCATATACTTAGATTTTGATCGCCAGGGGTGCTAGTCTGACAGCTGTAAATGCCAACGGGTATGCATGCCATATACTCTCTGCCCATAATCTTTTGATGCATTGCAATTAATTCATACATTTTCATAGGCATATGTCAATATGCGCCTTTCTTTTTCCACAAAGTTTGAATTTTATGTCAAATAGGCCCTCAAAGCAACTAAAGTAACTTGTATTTCTTAATGTTTGTATTTTTTTTAAATTTATGATAGGAATTTGTTCTTCTTGGTTCATTTTCTATACTTGAATCAATTGCAAACAATTATTAATATTACAGATAGATTAAATACCAGTTCTCCTGCTCAAAGTGTCAAACAGCAAGATATTCACATGATGAGTTTCTTTCCTCGTGAAGAAATAATATTAAAAAGATGGCGATATATTGATTCCTCTGGTACTCTGATGAGGAAAAGAATGATGACTTATGTTAAAGAAAAGTTCTATCAGTAGTTGTCACACTTCCCCACCCCACTCAAAGATATTAATAAATAAATGATGAAAATGAGTGTGAAAAAACTTTGGAGTTGGCAGACTTCACACACTGCTCAGCTTACTATTAATCTTTTAGCAGATCAGTTGTAAGACTGGTTTCTAATTATGTATGGATTTGTCGATTTGACTGGTTATAGTGTCAATTAAGATCATAACTTTCGTGTAAATTGGGCTCATTCAAATCTTGTGTCAAGTATACAAAGAACCAATTTTGACAATAGTTTTCTGCAGCCTAGTTGATGACTTAGTAAGCATGTAGACTATTTCTAGAATTTGCACGTCTCTCGCTCCTTAGTTTGTAGTTGAAACACATAATATTTGCTTGTAACTTTGGAACCTGGATCATACCTCTATTTATTTATCTTGATCAGAGCATCAAAAATATTTTTATCCTATGTCCAATTGACTTAGGAATTTTGGCTGCTCTGGTGTTTATGTAGCTGAAACAATGGATGGTAAGGATGTCCTATGTCACTTAAAGTAACAGAATGAAAAACTTTTATCTTTGTGCATGTGTTACCTTCTCTACAGCAAGTGATTCCTCACGAATATTATAAGCCGAATTTCTTTATTTATATTTGTCATGCAATCACCTTCCAAGTGCTCCCCATGAGTGTTGGGCGACCATCCAAATATACCGGCATCTTATATGACATCAACTGTCAAGCATCTGTGTTTTGTTATTTTAAGTAAATTAATAAATAATCTGAAACTTATTCTAGTTTTTTGTGCTCAAAGATGGACTCCCTTGGCAGTTGCTCAATCATGGCATAGAGACTGCCTTGAGGAAATTCTTAGCACTAGGACTGAAAACCGGCCTCCACTTCTTCCTTCTCCATACTTGTGTCTTCCCCTTATGAGCATTGTAAAAATTGCAAGGTAAGCAGTGGTTTACTTCATCTCAGAATTTTTTTGGTTGGAATTTTATTTTGGTTGATCTCACTCTCTTCTTCATTTATGTGAATGTATATATGTATGTATACATTCATTTATCTTTCATTATTTAAACCTTGAATTTCTTAATATTGCCAGTTTCAATCAGTATCAAATTGAATAAATTTGGACCTTTTTATGCTTTTGTTATTTTCTCTTTTGGGAGATATAAATTACATTACAGTTTTGTTGACAAATGTTTCTCTTTTGGTTATGTGCAGAGAATGTGGATGGAGGAGCAGCAATTCTCTTATTACATCCATAGACCCATGTGCTGTTTGTTTGGAAAGAAAGTGCACAGTAGCTGCTGAAGGTACATATCTTTTAAAGCTTGGGAACTGTATTCAATTAGAATCTAATCTTCGTTTTTAGGTGAATGCAGTATAACGCAGTGATGAAGTGTTTTATATTTATTAAGGCAAATATGATAGACCGAAATAGTAAGCACTTAAAATATTGATTTAATCATATAAACAGTGTGCCAATTGGATCATCTATGTTTATAATTTACTCCCTCAGTTTCAAAATATAAGATTAATTTTGATTTACAACTTTCATAGTTGTGGTGTTCAACATTAAGAAAAATTTGAAGCTCAGGCTGCCAAAAGTATGATCGCATCTTGTTTGGCAGACACTCTACATATCAAATATTCTGCCTATCCCAACACCTAATGTTAGTGGGACCAACACTGCAACATAACTTTTTTTCCACTGGCCTCTATAATGGAATGAATTAGGAGAGGATGAGGTATCATTGAATTTTATATTATGGCTTCTGCTGGATGAGTTTTCTGTTTGAATAACATAAAGAGGTTGGTAATAGCTAAATGTCAGATTTTCCATTCATCTAAAGACATCAAGGAATGTCTAAAATAAACACAATGAAGAACACCTTCTGAACATTATCAAATATTATGATCATGTCCACTCCACCTATCCCAAGACTCCACCTTAGATAGTCAAAGTGCGAGATATTTTTGTAGTGTTACAGCCTCTGAGACGGGATGATTAATGGGAAAGAGGTACTAACAAAAGGGTTGAGTTGGCATGATGTTCTCCTTTGTGAACTTCATATTAGACTTGGTGTTACGTGGTTGCTGCTAATGACTTTTTGTTTTAAATTATTTAATTAGGTTAAAGGATAGCTAAATAGCAGTTTATGCTTATCTTTGAACGTAAAGCTCTGGTCATTATTGATGTTTCATGCTTTTCCTTTCCTCTTAACTACATTTTCCCACCGTTTGCTTTAGAAATTCAAACTCTGCATCATGTATGCAATATCCATATATACGTGAACCCTTCATTTTCTTCCAGCATTTTTTCTTTACAAATGCATATTATTTGTTGTATAATCACATACAAAATTGACATAAGCACCTCTCATGGTGTAGGTTGTTATCATGAGTTCTGCATTCACTGCGCCTTGTACCTTTGTTCCACAAACTGCACCTCGGTTGTGGCTCATGGTCCCCCGGGCTCAATTGCTTGCCCTCTATGTCGCCACGGCATAGTTTCATTTGTCAAGCTCGAGGGCGCATCGCCAATAGCCAAGGAGATTGCTAGAACAAGTCTGTCTCTATCATTTTGCACATGCACTGTCCTTGGTCCAGAACCTAGTACACTAGAAACCCCATTTTGCAAGCCGGACACTCAATCTGCTCGAATTTCTTCTGTGGGATCTTTCTGCTCCCTGAGCTGCCAGAGGTTTCCATCCGTGAAACTCAACTCTAGCCTATGCATGGGAACTAAAGTTGCCAGGTGTGCAAAATCTAGCTACAGACGCTCGACTTCTATTACTGAGAGAGGAAAATCATGGTTATGTTCTTTTAACCATTGTGTAGCCACCGGCAACGAATACTGAACTACTACTAAAGCGTGACATTCATTCTTATACCCGTCTGGTCCTTTCAGCACCACAGATCAACATGCAAGTGGTGTTGGTATATAATATTTTTGTTTTGTTTTATAATTAATGACCGGTTCGGTGGTGAACATGTGATTGGGGTTTTGATGATTTAAAAAAGAAACAAGTGATTTGGTCTGTAAATATAGAGCATCCGCTATAACATGCCGAGCTGGACCAAACAATATATATATATATATATATATATATATATATATATACACACACACACACGTATAAAAATTTTGTTATCTTACATGAATTCTACTTTCCATATTGATTTATGGTCTTTATTTCTTCCGTATTTGTAATTGCTGTTGTGTAACAATTCATTGTCCTTGTATTGTTTCTAATCCCTATTAAAAAACCGCCTTTAAATGTTTTTTTCTTTTTCTTTTTCGGGAAGGAAAAAGAATCCTCACAGTTGTGTATATTCACGAGTAAACCCAGTGTGGGCTTGGCCCCAAAAACAAATCATTAATATTGCGTTTGTGAATTGTAAGAGAGGAAGAAATGAGATTAGAATGAAAAGGAATTATAATTTTTCTGTAAATATTTTAATTTTAAATTACATTATTATAATATTACTCTTGCATATTCATAAAATAAATGATATAATTTATTTTGAAAGATTACATTGTAAAATATAAAATATCAACTTTCTTATCTTTTCCCAAGAGAAAATTTTTAAACCAAAAATAAAATAAAATTAAGCTCCAAATTCTTTCCATTCCTCTAAAAAAAAACAAAAAACTCTTGAACATAAAATATAGAGAAAATTTAAATATTTTCCTTTCCTCGCCTTTCCTCAACCTTCTCTCCTAAAAAAGACTTGCAAAGAGTGTCTTTTCATTTATAGTAATTTAAATTCCTAAAATAATTGTATTATAATGTCGATATCAAGAATAAATATAGAACAAAAGTACATATTTAGCGATTGTACAATTACAAATTGGGAACAGATCTAGAGAGCAATTTTACTCCATATTAATTTAATTATCAACAGTAAAACAAAATATAAACAAGTGCAGGATTGCAGCTACAGCAACATAAAATTAAGCAATAGTAACAATAACGTACTTTTGAGTTGGCCCCTGCCCTGCTTCATCCATGCACACCCAACCGCAATAAAAAATAAAAGTAGATCAACAATTATCTTACATATAGTTCGAGATGTAAGCTCAGGAGGAATAATTAAAAATAAATAACATAAAAAGTTGATTAATGATAAATTTTATATAAAAAAAAATTTAAAAAAAATTCACATGAGTGTAATTTTAAACCTTACAATAAAAAATAAAAATTAAAAAAAATTAAAAATTAAAAAGACCAAAAAATAAAAATAAAAAAACTAAAAAGTCTTGCAAGGTCAAGAAAATTATACAAACAATTAATAAAAATATTAAATAATTTAATATTTATAATAAAAAAAATAAAAATATGATAAAGCTCAGAAAAGATAGCACCGTCAAAGATTTAACAGTACCGATCATATATGGTTTGCTTCATTCTCCAATACTTATAAAAATGAAAGCATGAATGATAATTCCGACTCCGGCAGCTCTCCATCATCATAGTTAAGGTGCTTGGTTCAGTGGCAAGAGGGGGCAGAAACAGATTAACCATCAAAGGCCTGGAAGAGAACGAAGAGACAAACATGAATGGACTATTACCAAAGATCATCATGACGATGTTACTTGCATGAAGTGATGGACATATGAAAAAACAGATGGTTGAAAAGATGGATGGATGGATGGGGTTTAGCTAACTAGTTTATATAGAGAAAGCTGGTCGGTCGGTAATTAATACTACTTCCTTTCCTCGGTTTTAAAATTAAATATATTTTTAATTTTTCAATTTAAAAGATAATATATTAAATTTTAAATTTATATAAATTTATTTAATTTAATTAATACAATAATTATATAATTAATAAAAACCCTATTAATTTAAAATTTTAAAATTTTGAGTAGTATTAAATTTTAATTTTAATATGTTATTATTTAATTATAAAAAAATTAAATTGAATATCAAATTTTGAAATGAAGAGAGTAGTATATACATATTAAAAGAAAAAACAGAAAGTACTTTAAACGTTGATATTGACATTTATACTCGAGTTACGTTAAAATACACTTAAATACATTTTAAATTAATATTAAAATATAAACGTCCTTTCAAATTTTAGAATGTAAGTTATATTTTATTCGTTTATATATATTGATAAATATATGTTATTAAATGAGATATTTACTTGTGGCTATTCATATATTTACACAAAATAGGAGGATCAAAGACATAATAATTCTTGTAGCGTGATTAAATTCTTGTTGCGTAAAATTTTTAGTCGTTTTTTTCAACCCAGCAGTATTTTCGAACTACAAATAAGAACGGAGGACTATCTCACGATACGCAACAATTAGGATTTAGTCTGTAATTTTGAGAGCGCTATGTGTATATGGCCAAATTGATACGGAATGAATCGTATGTTAATTGATCGATTAAGGGGATATAGGTATTTAACACAGAAGTGGTTGAACAATTTTTCCACTTTCTTTTCATGATTAGAACGTCTTTATTGAGTACTAGCTATAATCATCCGTGCCTGAAGGCACGGTGTAAAGAAAAATTAAATTAAAATTTGAAAAATATTACATTATCTAAAGACACATATCACCACAACAATTAATACATACTCAATCATCAATACATATCCAACCATCAAAACATCGAGCTAGTTAACATCAAGAAATTTCGGCAAAATTTCTTTTAAAAATAAATATCCAGAAAATTCTAAACATGTCTACAAAACTTACAATCATCATTACATATCCAAACCACAAAAAAAAATTATCATTTCAAACCCAAAATCATCATAACCATGTATAATTAGTTAACTTTACAAAATACAGAACACACAATCATCAACACATATCTAACCACCAAAACATCAAGCTAGTCGCTACTAATTTCAAAAAATTCGACAGAATTTCATTTAAAAATAGATATCCAGACAAATATAAACATGTCTATAAAACTTACAATCATCCACACATATTCAAACCACCAAAAAAATCATCATTCCATATCTAAAATAATCATAACCATGCATAATTAGTTAAATTTACAAAATACGGAACACAAAAAAATACATATATGAAGAAATTAATACATACTCAATCATCAACACATCCAACCACCAAAATATCAAGCTAGTCGCTACTAATTTCAAGAAATTTCGGCAGAGTTTCCTTTAAAATAGATATCCAAAAAAATCTAAACATGTTTACAAAACTACAATCATCCATACATATCCAAACCACCATAAAAACCATCATTCCATATCCAAAATCATCATAATCATATATAATTAGCTAATTTTACAAAAGACGAAACACAATGAATACATACATGCAGAAAATAGAGAAACAACATGTTGAGTATAAGACTCTTTACTTTACAGCTTACACCATGTATCCTTCAATATATACCTGAAAATATTTGAAATTAAAAATTATCGAAATATGTGAGTCAAAATTAAACAATTATAAATCTGAAACATAATGAGAACACATATTTGTATGTAGGGGGAATGAGAGAGAGAGCTTTGTGTGTGTGGTAGAATAGATAGAGGGTTTGAAATTTGAATAAATTGGAATGAGAGAGAGAGCAGCTGACGTAAACTTGATGTGACATTTGTCTATTTTCTCTCTTCGCTCTGTTTTATATTATAGATTGACCTTGTCAATTAGATACTGTGGCGCCCCCAAAATAGGTATACAACACCCATTCTGAGTCGTCAAATACATGGTACATAAAGTAAACTACAACTTCAATAATACAATTATCGTGCAAAATACGAAAACACATACTGTGAGTTTAAATATAAATATTATCTTCTAGACAATATCTACACTCAAATAAGTCATCGTTACAATTATTCAAACACTATTTTACAGAAATACTGAGAACTGCTAAAATATCTTTCTAGAACCATCACTCCGTACCCCGACTAGTTCCTGCTATGTTCTCACCTCCTGAAAAAAATAGAACAAAAAGGAAAAGGGTGAGCTTTACTAGCCCAGTAAAGAATATTATGACTAAGATAATATACAACAAATTATCGTTAATCTTCAACAGAGAAAAATCTAATAAATTATAATAGACAACAAGTTTTAGAACAACAACTGCAGCAGAAACAACAATCGATTAGAAGAGTCAAGTAGAGAATGAGTATCTCTGTAACAACAATCAATATACATCTTTGCACTACAGGGCAAAGATATTCATTTGTATCACCAGTTGGTCATGTTTATCTCAACACCTGTTCATCTTCGCACTACGGGCCAAAGATATTCATCAGTTAATCATTCATCTTTGTACTACAAGCCAAAGATATTCAGTAATATCATCATTTAGGATTGAGGATGATGAAAAATATTTTAAAGAAAACGAATCTAGTAAGACAGAAGGACAAATAGTAAGAATTCATATAAGAGTTTATCCAAGATCAATAATACTCCATAATAACTAATTTTGAAATAAAATTCAAGAATAAAGACCAAAACATGAATACAATCAAAGTTAGTAACCATAATAGATATCTTGGACAAAAAGAAGAAAATTTTATTTTTTGGTGAATAGTGTCGTATTAGTGAATAGTGCCGTATTCGTAAATAGTGTCGTATACATAAATAGTAACCCCGACACAAAAAATTCTAAACTTGATAAAAAATTCATACCAATATTTTGATATAATTATATTGAAAAAAATATCATTTTAAGAAAAATATAACACTCCTTACCTCAAAATATCAGTACTTCTGATCGAAATATTGGTATAATGCTGAATGAAACTTGCACTGATGAATAGAAACTCACAAAATATCTAAATACTCACAAAATACACTCAATAATCTAGAGAGAGAAAAAGAGAAAACTTATATTTTTGGTGTGATTTTCAATTCTAACTTTGACCTACAACCTGATGGCTTTACCTGCTACTATTCCCACTCACAACATTTAAAATAAAATTCAGCACATTTCTTCACCAACCACAAGTGTGGCCCACTCAATTCTATAATTTTCTTCCAAAATGTTAAATTCAGATACTTCAATAATTTTTGAATCAGTCACCTCTAAAAATTCATAACAAATCATACATTCATTTTTAACGGTTTAAAATTTGTGGACATATATTCAACTTATATATGTATAACATATCCAAAAATTACAACGATCCAACGGTCAGATATCTCAAAAACACTGGTTTAATTTTTTAATAACTTCATTCCAATAAAAATACTGATAAAATACATCAACATTAACTCTTTCATTTTTAACCACAATAAATATATCAAACATTTATATCCACATAAAATAAATATTTCCTTATCATATGAATCAATAATTAATTATTCACAAATAATATTATAAAATCACATTTATGACAAACAGGCCGTTCCCAGGAAAGGGGGAGACTTTCCAATAAGAATTTCTCCTTACTGGCGCGGAATTAGGTGACCAAACCTCTCATTGACAGAATTTTCTAGACATTGCCAATAATGCTATCTAATAATATGAATTATTGATCTGATAATGAAAAATACTGTGCAATGATAATTATTGAAACAACAATAATATAAAATATCAACACAGCAATTATTGAATCAATAAAATAAAATATTGAACAGTAACTACTGTAACAATTATTGAGTAGTGTCTTCTTACGTAAGTATCAATAATTCATTAATACTGTGCATCCACGCGTATTACCGTATTTTAACCACCGGATATTCTAACAGTGTTAACGGTAACAACTACGCCGTTATTTATAAAAACTCAAACTTGTCATTTTCTTCATCCGACAATTATTTTGTTATGAGGCCCAAAAATGACTGCGCCGTCGTACGAATATTCTCCGATAACAAAAATATTCCACAACCAAATGAATATTTTCCGACAACAATGATTATTTTATAACCACTTGTATATTTTATAAAATTTGCATATTTCACCTATAATCAGAGAATTATATCAAATTAATACTTTATTATTCACAATAATAATTAGAGAAAATTCGATTTTATTTATAATAAGTTGGGGTTTAATAGATACTCCCTCCGTTCCTAAAAGATTATCGTTTTAGAAGAAAAAATATGTTCCAAAAAGTTTATCGTTTACAACTTTCAAGAAGAATAAATTATTTATTTTACTATATTACCCCTACTTTCTCTTATTGTCCTAAAAAATTCTCTTCTTTACATTTATAATTTTTAACTTCTCATAAAGGATAGTGATAAAATTTTAAATAAATTTTATTTGATAAATGATGTTTTTATAATATATGTGCCAAAATTTTAAACGACAATATTTTAAAAACGGAAATAATAACGTTTAATTAACCCAAATAGATTGGAGGCGCCCCAATTAAGTACCCAAGATCCAACACTTCGAAAAAGGAAAAGTTAATAAAAATGAGAGGGGAGAGAAAGAAGAAGTAGGAGCTAGTAATGTGACTGAACAAGCTAAGCATATATCCATCACTGCAACTGCTGCGATATGATCTGCTACTTGGTACTGTGTCTTGTGTGTTGGTGTCGGTGTCAGTCACACATCTTTTAGCTTCTTGGTTACGTTAAATACGAAAGAATAACAAGTGTACATTCATTTCATTCATACATTGCATTGGGACTTGCATTTTCAAGTTGTGAAAGAAAAGGAAGAAGACATCCATCAGGATATATTGATATTCAAAGGGAAGAGAAGATTTCTACACTGCTCCATCTGCTATGGATTGAATATCAAGAAATAAAAGTTGCTATTCTCTCTCTCTCTCTAGATCTGGTCTGTTCAAACTGCTAAACAAAGTGTTATTAATTAATTTAATTAAGATTTATTGCATGTTAAAAATGCAATCTTTACTCGCATCGTAATTGAGTGAAATTAACAGTAGCAGCTTTTCTGAATCATTACAGAGAAATGATAATTACAAGTTGGTTGGGTACATACGTACGTATACATTGGCTGTCAAACAAGATATTTTAGGGTGAGAAATTAATGTAGTAACATAAAACAGATTTGCAAGATAAAAGTCTACAAGCTACGTAAAACCATACTAACTACTGGTGTGTGTATATATATATATATATATATATATATATATATATATATATATATATTCAGATGAGCATAATAATAAGGGAGGAGCAAGAGCAAGAGCAATTATTCGATCTAGAAGTCACAGACTATAAAGTAAGTACATATATATATATGCACTTTATTTATATTATAATATAAAACGGGAGTAAAAAATAATTATTTGGTGTTAATAATTTTGTAAAGGTTTTTTGTATTTACTCTTTTATTCCCTATTAATTTTTACGTTCTCTCTATATATCACTCTTATATTTTTTATTATTCTCCAACTCGCTTAAAAATGCTAATTTTCTCTCTTATGTATTTTAATTCATTTATTCAAAATTTATTTATTTATTTATATTAATTTCACACACACATAAACACAAAGTGTGTGACATTAATATTAGCATAAATAATGAATTTCAATGACAAGCGTTCCTTCTTATTTTAGCCTAGCTAGGGTAATGGATAAATGGAGAGTGAGAATGTAGAGGAGAGTGGAGGTTTTGTTTTGTTGGGCGTACAGTAATTGGGGGCCCGTCCGGTCCTCTTAATGACCGGTTACGACTAGTGTTTTTGATTTTTGATTTTTTTTAATCATAATTATAAGAATAAAAAATAAAAAATAGTAGAATAAATTTGAACAAAAAATTATATAACAAAATATATTTTTTATTGAGAAAATACTATAAACTGTTTAATAAAAAAATATACTTTCCTTTATAATTTTTTATTTAAACTTGTTTTATTATTTTATACTTTTAAAATTATGATTAAAAAAAATAAAATTTAATACACGGGTACCGGACGCTAGCACCGGAACCCCAACCCGGCGTACAGTGGGGTCAAAATACATAATTTATTTAAAGAGGTTGAGTGTTAATGCTCTGGTGCTAGAGCTACTATTGTTACCCAACTAGGCTAGGTTAGGCTAGCTACAGGCTTTCATTGTTGGTAATCATCATCAACTTGAATTCAGATGTGACAGCACACAATCCATCCATATATGTACTACTACTAGTATTAATTATAGATATTTTAAATCTTATACAATAGTAATTTCTTTTCACTCTAGTAAATCTTAGGCTACCTATTAATTCTCTCAAAAATAACTTTAACTATAAATTTAAAATATTAAATTAAAAACATAATAAATAACTTTTAATTATATTCGTAGTATATTTTGTATCGCAAGTAATTATGAATGACTTTGCTCGTTTTGCTTTTTAATCCTCAACTACAATAATAGTATATCATTTTTAGTGAATTGCATTTTGGCCCTAAATATTGTATTCATGAATTAAATTTAAAATAAATTATCTATAGACAAATAATTTGAACTTTTTAACTTTCTAAATAATCTATTTGACTCTAGTTTTAATTAACTTATATATATTATTTTAAGATTTCATCGTTATATTAATAAAAATTGAATAATTAAATTTAAGTAGTGATTGGATTGCATCAAGTTAATATAATAATTGTAAAGAACAGCTGTGGTTAGGGAGATTAGAGTAGAATCTCCCATGTAGTAGTAACTTGTAAGGTCTTTTAAGCACTTCCATTTTAAGTTTTATTTTTGCACTTTTTCTTACCCCCCTAATATTTTTAGTTTCTTTTCTAATTAACTCCAAATTCCTGGAGGGGACCCTGGATCTTAACCAGTGTCTTAGGCTTCCAGATGAATTAACAGGAATGAAGGCAAAGGTATCGCTCGACTTGATTACTTATTTTCTAGTAATTGTGGGGCGGGGTAAGTTTTAGAACATTAGTAGTAGTAGTAGTAGTAGTAGTAGTATAATAATAGGTGACTGAATTTTCAGATTCTTCACTCTACAATACAATATATTAACTTGACAAGTGTTATTACCATACCAACACAACAGTTATTAGTTGAGTGCATCTGTTGTGCTGCTTCTTAAAAGGGTACACCTATTCTCACCGGAGGAAGCTTTAGGATTCATATATGAATATTCTTTAGAATTCCAAAGTCTAAACACAATGCTTGTTTGATTTTCTTTTGAGATCTGAACTTAATTATGATATATGCGTCTAACGGTCTTCTACTTGCACTATCCAATTACCATCCAGCTGCACAATCGTTACCGAACCACCAATCAAACCATGTAAATTCTTATTTTGATCCAGTTTATTAACTTGAATATAAAGCAATTTTGAAGCTTAGGATTTACTAACTAATATTTTCAGGCATGCGTTGCTTATGTTTCAGTTTCCTTCCATCTTTTTTTTTTTGGTTATACCTGAACCATGTGACATTGAGCTTATTTTAGTGAGTACGCTGTTTTTCGAAAATCCTATTTTCAGCTGTCAATATAATTTTTCAGTCCGCTTGTATGGACTCCCTGAGTTGGAGAATTTTAAATTATTTGTTAACATTTTGAGTAATGTGTCAAGAACGTTTCAACAACTTGTGTACATGATCAAATGCTATGTTTGATCGAGGCAGATAACTTTCTGAGTTGAAAATTGGTAAAACTAAGGTTAAATGTGGAATGACATAAATGATTTTTGGTGACCACATTTTCACGGTCACCTTGCATTTGAAAATGCAAAAAGATTTTCTGATAAACATTGTCCTTGCAACAGATGGAGCCCAAGTACATGCAAATGGAACTCTAGGAATGGTTCCATAAGTTACAACCTTTCACAAGGATAACCAACCTGTGTCAATCATGACAATTGGACTCATCGTCAATGCCGAACGTGTCAAGTATCGGCTTCGGATCATGTCTTCTTAGGACTATTCTGGATGTACAATGCAATTTCGGTAGTTATATTCTATTTCAGTTGGAAAATGCAGTCATATGTTTGGGGCAGTATAAGTGATCAAGGGGTAGTAACTCATATCACGGGAGGAAACTTTGCGCAGAGTTCCATTACTATTAATGGGTGGCTCCGCGATTTCTTATGGGCACAAGCATCCCAGGTAATTCAGTCTTATGGTTCTTCATTATCTGCATATGGACTTTTCTTCTTAGGTGCTCATTTTGTATGGGCTTTTAGTTTAATGTTTCTATTCAGTGGACGTGGTTATTGGCAAGAACTTATTGAATCCATCGTTTGGGCTCTCCAGGTCAGTCTGTTGTCTGCCTCCTTTCCTTACCATGCCCCGACTCGGAAGATTAGTGGGTTTCCTCTCGCACCATTTTAAGCTACTAGTTGTACCTCTGTATGTACATCGACTAGAATGTTAATTTAGATTGTTTTCTAAAAATTATTCATTTATTGGTGGTTCACCTTTGTAGAAATCAATAATGAGCTGCATAAAGGGTACTCTTACAGTGGCAGACAAAGAGGGGAGAATAAAAGAGAACCCCAAATTCCATTCTACTTTCTTTTTCAAAGAGGGTTTTCGTACTTTGTTTGGCCATGCGCATGTTGAATTCATTACTGGTGCAAACATATTTTAATTCAGATGAACACTGGCAAACCTTAAAAGTTGAACATCGAATTACTTTCGGGTACCCCAAATTTGATCAAGTTCTTTTGATGAATGTTACCCCGATCTCATTCTACCTCTTACCAAACTTGGGTTCTATTATTGTTGATAAATGACAGATATGGACATTTGACATGGGAATGGAAAAAGGGGATTAGGGGTTACTTGCATCCAATGTTGTTTGGTCTTTTCTATAAAGTTCTTGAAATCGTATGTCTCCGTACCCCATTATTCATGGTAAACTTACTATCATGCATTTGGGGTTCTGGACTCATTGTCTTTGATTATATACTATAACCTTGGGCTGTAAACAAACCTAGTTGTCCGCGAGCTCGGCCCGATTTGGCTTAAGCCTAATTTGAGCTTGTTAATTGAGTTCGAACAAGACTTTTAGTTCGTTTAGTTAAACGAACCGAGCGGTGTGGTGTTCTACTCATGCCCATCTTGTTTAGGCATTACTCGTTTAATAATAATTTACTTAAACTTTTATTTTATTTATATAAATATATAATACAAAATATTACTTTATTTATATATTTGTTTTTTAGAAAAAGTGAAAAATGAAAAAATAAATAAAAAGAAACGGGTCGGGATTAGGCTCGAGCTTGGCTCGACTTGTTTAAGCTCGGCTCGAACTTGAGCCCAACTCGTTTATGAAAGAGTCGAGTTCGCACACAAGATTTCAAACTTGTTTAAAGCTCAGCCCAACTCTGCTCGTTTAACTTTTAAACTAGCTCGGTGCGAGACTGAATACAAATTAGGGTTTACATGTGATCTAAGAAAAATCTAATGAACTAGGAGAAGCTTCCACGTGTTCCGAGGCAGAAGGCTCATGGAAGTTGTTCATTTTGAGAATTGATTTATGGATTGGATTGGTGGCTAGAAGGACATGATGATTTGGGCATTACTTAAGTAACTAAGGGTATTTTTGGAATTTCTTTTGAAATCACATGCTAAGCACAAGACCCAGACATGTGCCAAACACGTGACTATTTTCTAGTAAACTCTATAAATACCCCCTTTCATTTCAGTAGAAGAGACTTTTTATTCTCTCTGAATGAAGACATTGAAGAAGACTATTGAATCCTAAGAGTTATGTCACGTGTTACTCGAGTAATTGTTTACCTGTTCTTTTCCACTCTTCAATCAATTAATCAAGACCGTACTCTTTGTGGATTTCTCTCCTTCTTAGTCAACACGAAACTCTAACCCTAACAATGTACGATTTTTTTACCCACATTTATTTGGCGACTCTGCTGGGGAGGTGTAGAATTCATGAAGAGTTTCACCGACACCTAGCATTACTTCACCAGATCCGGTTCCAAGGAAAACAAATCAACATTTTCAAAGCACGAATCTGGATATCGATCAACCTCTCGTAGAAGACGCTTCTGAAGGAACTTCAACATCTCCATAAGGTTCTCATTCATTTTCACATTCATTTTCATATTCGTCATAAATTTCTTCATCATCTGTGTATTCCTCATAAATTTCTTCTTCATCCGCATATTCATCATATATTTCTTTTTTATCTGCATATTCGTCATATACAGGTTCATCATACTCATCTACTTCCTCAACCAACTGTTCTTCATTAAAATCGGAATTAAAATTATAAAATTACTCATCATGATCAAGGTGCGAGAAATATTCTGGGACTTCCTCGGTCGGATACTGTCCACGAGAATAATATCCTTTCTCGTCATAATCAAGGTGTGGGACTTCCTCAGTCGGAAACTGTCCACGATAGTGATCAAGGTGCAGGACTTCCTCCTTCAGAACTTGTCCACGTCGACCCTGAGTCGACGCCTTAAGATGCCTCGTTAACTTTGCAACATGTCTCTCTGTAAATCCTCAATCATCATGTCTTGACGGTCCTGGTCCGGGACTTTCTCGATCGGAATCTGCCCTCTACGACCACGGTCACGACCACCAACCATTAAAACCGGTGGGTCTATTCCCAGAAAGATGCTTGAGCTTTGATATCAACTGAAGCCGGGCGGGATAACGATTATCATGCATGCGGGCTGGTAAACAAATGAATTTACAAATAAAGGAACAAGAGATTTACTGAAAAACACAGAAACTCTCTAATGAGTAAATTTATATTTATCAAAATCAAAATCTATCTAATTCAACCCACAAGCCGGTTTTATATATAGCTAACAAAACTTTATCTCCAAGTCACTCTAGAATATACCTAGATATATGGAAATAAAAAAAGAATTAAAATTATCCTAGGGATGTGAAAAAGATTCTAACAAACTTTCTAGAGATGTGAAAAGATATCCTAACAAACTTCCTAAAAATTACGGAAATAAAATCTTTAACAAGTAACAACTTATTATAAAAAATTTACTATATTACTATAAAGAACTAAATAATAATAAGAATAAAGTCCATCGACTTTCGAAATCATAACACCTCTTCAGAAGGGGTTTGCCACACTCGAAGTCATGACACCATCTGAACCTGAACTCTGACCTCGAAGACACAGTAATGACGCCATCTGAAGCCGAACTCTGACCTCGAAGACACGAATCTAACGCCCGAAGTCAACCGATACCAAGGGCGGAGCCAGGAATTTTGCATCTCCTGGGCTACTAAGTACCAACTATATACACAAGAAATTATCCCACTAAGATCAATCATAAATTCAAAATCATACATAATTGTAAAGTTTAAAGGTACATAACATGTAAGGAAAAAAGAAAAACAACACATTATTTAAGCTGCATCCTTCTATGCTTTGTAGAATAGAATTCGTTAATGCACTTCACTATTTAAGTTTTATACGAGATTTGGAAAGGGGTGGTTGGTGATTTGAGATGTCAAGATGGAGAATACCCTTCACTAGTTGATGCACTTTCTCTTGGTTTAAAGAAAGAAAACAAAGTTTTTTCTCTCTTGCTTCCTTGACTTTCTATTGTTACTTGTTCAAATTGAAACTGCAGATGAAATTTGTGGTTGTGCAACGGATATATGTGCATTATGTCAGTTAATACATATTAGTATATTATGAGTGAAAAATAACATACTAAATGCTAATAGTATCATTAGATTTCAAAACCTAGAAAGTTTTTAACTAAGTAAATTAGTCAAAACATGGCATACAATAAGCTTAATATCAAACAATTACTCCTATCTTAGTAATGTGTCGCAATTAGCAACAAATGATGCATGAACAAGTAAACATCAAAATTAAACAAGATAGAGGCCAACATAGCACTAAAAACTACTCCCTCCAGGATGTCAAAAAAAAAACACAGACATCACAGTCTTTGAGGATACTAGATTAAATAAACAGAACTATATCTTAAGGATAAAAATGAAGACGCAAGGGAAAAAACACTTGGATAAAATCATAAACACTTATTAAAAATTATTGTACACTTAGATAAACAGAACTAAAAATTATACCTTTAAAGACAGATGAGAAGCCAAAACAATTTCTTACTTCAAAGCAATTTCAGAATCCTTCTGAATCAATTCATCTTCTGAATCCAAGTCAATCCACGAGCTAATCCTGCCTACGTAAATTAGAATTCGATTAGTTGGGATTTTGGGATACCAATGGATAATGAAATATAAATAACTATAAGAGCATACTAAAGAAAACTTAGTGCTAAATTCTGAAATATTTGAACATCCTATGTGCATCTGGACATCCACAAGAACATCCAACCAGTTGGTTATTAAAATTAGTGATCTTGGCCAACTGATTGGACACTTTAAATATTAACAAACAAACATTGCTTGCATTGAGTAATATTAGAAAAGCTCCAAACATCTAGCAATGTACTAGATATTACAAATATTAAGGAATGTCCGATAAAAGGATTGGCTGTGTATAAAAGAAGTCCCAAAAGTTTAGTAAAGTCTCCCCAATCAAATGACATTAACAACAAACAGACGGATGATAAGAACGCATAAACGAGTGATGAAGAATTGAAGGTAGCAGCCACATAAAAAAAATTGGGGTAAAAATAAAACCCTAATCTTGTAATTTGGGAAAATCAGAAAGAAAGAGAGGATGGATGGGTTTGGGGAAAGGACCAAGGTATGCCACGGGAGACCTGCAAATCAGAGTATTATGGTGGTGAAATTCAATAGTAGTATAACACGTTATCTGGGCTGCAAGCAGCAGAGAGGCTCCCTAAGTTTTATGCCGAGACTAAACACCGGAAAGCCGAGTTTCAGTATATCATCAATACTGCGTATCTCATTGCTTTTAATGGATCACAAGAAAACAGGAAAACAATATTGGGTTGAGCTATTGAAGATATATAAGTACTAAATATTTTCCAAAAATTCCACCCGGGCTAAAGCTCACCCTAGCCTATACATGCCTCCGCCCCTGACCGATACCGTTGCGCTGATCCCTTAGCTTTTGGTCCTTTAACATCATCATCGTACTATTTGACCATTCAAGATCTTCGGCCAGAAATCCTCCTACATCAATGTCAATAATTTATTACTGAAAACTACCTTACTCCGGACTGTTGTGGTTCCATTGTGATTATTTTGAAAAATGTAATACCTGTTTTGTGTTCCTTTTACTATGAATATGTGATCAAATGTGTGATTTGTACAATTCCTGATTATTATTTTTTTAACCTTTTTGTCATTCTGTAATTTCTCAACCCCACTCCCTGGGGTGACATTCAGGTAAATCCATTTCCTTTTGTCATATTTATCTGTCACTTGTTTCCAGAATTCTCTTTTCGTTTTCTGTTTTTTTTCCATCTTCCTTTATGTTGGATGTTTTCTACAATTTGGCGTGTTGCAGCAACACGATATTAATTTAAATATTCTACTTTCATGTACACTCAGCTTCATTTAAGGTTACAATCTAGGTGCATGTAACAATTTTCAATGTGCTTTTACCTTTAGCCACCATTACTTTTCTAACTAGTAAGTAGTAACTGATCATCTTTCACAGATGAAGGCTCCACGAATGCTGCAGTCTTTACTTTCTGGTTTTGGTGATCCGTACTTGTACAAGCTCTCTAAAGTCTTATTTGGTGACCGCGTCCCACAGTGGGTGGTATCCTATCTTGTGTTTTCAAGCTATAGTTGAGGCAGATATAAGTCGCAATTTCTTTCTTTTATCTACATTCTTTTTTTTTTCTCTTCCTCTTCCACAACCATTTTATGTGGAGGAAACAGTGAACTTTCACTGTTATATTGGATAAATGGTGTACTTAACTCTTATCCAGCTCTTTGCACAGATAACAAACTGGTTTATGTTTTACTGTATCACACATACTTTTCAAACAGTTTGGAGACTGTTCTTAAAATAGTGGGCCCATACTACATGCCCTGTATGAGAGTGTCTTCTAGCATAGCTCCCTTGGTTCCAAGAAAGTGGGGTTTGGCTGCAGCAGCATTATCTGTAATATATAGTATTATTTAATAATGCAAATAAATATAATAATAATAATTATGCAAAAATAAAAAAAAAATTTAAATCCGAGTCCTTTGAATTCACAAAGTCTCCTTAAAGCAAATTTATTCCCCCACAGATGCTAAGGGTTAATTGAATAATTGCTTCCCAAGATAAAACGGATTTCAATTCTTAATTAGTAGCATTACAAAATTAAGAATTCATTGAACACAACTTTATGTTATGTACCGAACTTTTACTAATGATGCAAATAATGCATATGAATAGAAATTATTTCTATAATAATGATGCATGTAACTTACAGTACAACACTTGGAAAATAATGAAGACACTTTGCACATACTTTGCCAACAAAGATATTGGAACTGGAACAGGAACAGAACTCTTGTAGAATGGAACAGGAACAGAATATTGCTTTTTAGGAAAATGGGAATGAAAAATTCTATTTGCTGCAATTTTTCTCTTTTTTCTTATCCTTGTATGCACCCAACCCAACTCCTTTTTTATAGAAAAAAAAAATGTCAGTTTTTCAGTTTTTTTTTTTTTTTTTTTTACCGTTGGAGCCTTTTTTCCTTGATATATAACTTAATAAAAAATCTGGTAATTAATTAACAGATTTTGTCTAAAAAGATATATATATACACTTGCTCTCTTGTTAAACCTTTCGTAAGCGGATCCGCAATATTATCTTTTGACTTTACATAGTCAATTGAGATAATTCCATTTGAGAGCAATTGTCTAACGGTATTATGTCTTCGTCGTATATGACGTGACTTACCGTTATATAAATGACTTTGTGCTCTTCCAATCGCTGATTGGCTATCACAGTGTATACATATAGCTGGCACAGGTCTTGACCAATTTGGAATATCCTCTAAGAAATTACGAAGCCATTCAGCTTCTTCTCCAGCTTTGTCTAAAGCAATGAATTCTGATTCCATTGTAGACCTAGCAATACAAGTTTGTTTTGAGGATTTCCAAGATACTGCTGCACCTCCAAGGGTAAAGACATATCCACTTGTGGATTTTGAGTCTTTATTGTCAGATATCCAATTAGCATCACTATATCCTTCTAATACTGCTGGATATCTTGTATAGTGCAGTCCATATTTTTGAGTATGTTTTAGATATCCTAAAACTCTCAATTGCTTCCAGTGATCTTTACCTGGATTACTCGTATACCTACTTAGCTTACTTACTGAATAAGCTATATCTGGTCTAGTACAGTTCATGACATACATTAAACTGCCTATTATACGAGAATATTCCAGTTGGGATATGCCATCACCTTCATTTTTAGCTAGATGAAGATTTATATCAACTGGGGTTTTATTCAGAATTATATTATACTTGTTAAATTTTTCAAGTATTTTCTCAATGTAATGAGATTGAGATAATATAATTCCATCAGATGTTCTAGAAATCTTGATTCCTAATATTATATCAGCAACTCCCAAGTCTTTCATATCAAATCTATTTGACAACATACGTTTTGTTGAGTTGATAACTTCATTGTTGCTACCTATGATTAACATATCATCCACATAAAGACAAACAATGACATATTCCTTTTGAGTGCTTTTGACATAAACACATTTGTCACACTCATTGATTTTAAATCCATTTGATAACATAGCATTATCAAATTTCTCATGCCATTGTTTTGGTGCTTGTTTTAATCCATACAAGGATTTAACAAGTTTACATACTTTCCTCTCTTGTCCAGGAGCAGTGAAACCTTCAGGTTGTTCCATATATATTTCTTCATCTAATTCACCATTTAAGAATGCAGTCTTTACATCCATTTGATGTATTTCAAGTCTATTTAAAGATGCTATTGCTATTAGCATTCGAATAGATGTAATTCTTGTAACAGGTGAATAAGTGTCGAAATAATCTAATCCTTCCTTTTGTCTATAGCCTTTAACAACAAGTCTTGCTTTGTATTTATCAATTGAGCCATCAGCTTTCAACTTCTTTTTGAAGATCCATTTATACCCTAAAGGTTTTGAACCAGGTGGAAGATCCACCAGTTCCCATGTATGATTTTGCATAATGGACTCAATTTCGCTATTTATTGCTTCTTTCCAATGAGAAGCATCTGGAGAGGATACTGCTTCCTTGTAGGTTCGAGGATCATTTTCTAACAGAAATGTTAGAAAATCCGGACCAAAAGACGTTGAAGTCCTTGACCTTTTGCTACGTCTAGGTTCATCCACTACAGACTCTTTGTCTATATTTTCAGGATTATCACTAGTAATATCCAAAGGTCTTTTGTTTGAATTTGACTCATTATTTCCATTATATGGAAAAATATTCTCAAAAAATGATGCATCTCTTGATTCAATAAATGTATTAACATGAATATCGTTAATTTCAGATTTATGAACAAGAAAGCGATAAGCACTGCTGTTATTTGCATAACCAATGAAAACACAGTCAATTGTTTTTGGTCCTATCTTAACCTTTTTAGGTTTAGGAACCATCACTTTTGCTAAACACCCCCACACTCTTAAGTATTTATAGCAAGGTCTATGACCTTTCCATAATTCATAAGGGGTTTTGTGAGTTTTCTTATGAGGCACTTTGTTAAGAATATAATTGGCAGAAAGCAAAGCTTCCCCCCACAAATTCTGTGGTGCTCCAGAACTGTTCAACATAGCATTCAACATTTCTTTTAATGTTCGGTTTTTGCGTTCAGCAATACCGTTAGATTGAGGTGAATAAGGAGCTGTAGTTTGGTGAATAATACCATGAGTAGAGCAAATCTCTTCAAATGGTGATTCATATTCACCACCTCTATCACTTCTTATTGCTTTAATCTTTTTGCTAAGTTGATTTTCAACTTCATTTTTATAAAGTTGAAACATTTCTACGGCCTCATCTTTGCTTCTTAGCAAATATACATAACAATATCTTGTGCAATCATCAATAAAGGTTATGAAATATTTTTTCCCACCTCTAGTTTGCACAAACTTTAAGTCACATATGTCAGTGTGAATTAAATCTAGAGGTTCAGTTTTCCTTTCAACTGATTGAAAGGGTAATCTTGTCATTTTTGATTCCACACAAATTTCACATTTATGTTTTAGATTAATATCAAATTTAGGCAAGAATTCTAAATTAATTAATCTACGCAAAGTATTATAATTAACATGTCCTAATCTAGCATGCCATATGTTTGAAGACTCTAACAAGTAAGCAGAAGAATTAATTTTATTATTATCAATAGACTTCGGTACAACAGTCATAACATTCATCTTAAAGAGCCCATCATTCATGTAGCCCTTTCCTACAAACATATCATTCTTAGTAAGTACAAACTTATCAGACACAAACACCAACTTAAAGCCATTTTTGCTTAGTAGTGACCCAGAAACTAGATTCTTGCGAATATCTGGCACATGAAGCACTTCATTCAAAGTCAGTTCTTTCCCAGATGTCATCTTCAGTACAATCTTTCCACGTCCTTGAACCTTTGAACTTGAGGAGTTTCCCATAAAGAGTTGATCATCATTTTCTACTGGTTTGTAAGTAGAAAACATCCATTTGTTGGAACATATATGGCGAGTAGCTCCAGTGTCCACGTACCACTCTTTAGGGTTTCCTACCAAATTACATTCAGATATAACTGCATAAAGGTTCATGTCTGAAACATCTTCAGAAAGCTTCTCCAGTTCTGTCACATTTGCTTGAGACTTTTGTTCTTTCTTGAACTTCTTTGGCTTGCGACATTCATTTGATTTGTGTCCCGGAATACCACAATTGAAGCATTTGCCTTTGAATTTCTTCTTGGCCTTAAAGGCTTCTTTGCCTTCACGCTTCCTTTTGTTGTTGTTGTTTGGCCTTTGTTCTACAACATTTGCCTTGGCTTCAATGAAATTCTTCCCACTTTTCTTCTCAGATCCTCGATTGTCCTCTTCAATCCTTAGTCGCACGATCAGTTCTTCAAGATTCATCTCTTTGCGTTTATGCTTCAGATAATTCTTGAAGTCTTTCCACGATGGTGGAAGTTTTTCAATCATTGCTGCAACTTGGAATGAATCACTTAATGACATTCCTTCAGAGTGAATGTCATGTAGAATTACTTGTAATTCTTGAACCTGAGTAATAACTGCTTTGGAATCTATCATTTTATAATCAAGAAATCTACCGACTATAAATTTTTTCATGCCAGCATCTTCAGTTTTATATTTTTTATCTAAAGATTCCCACAATTCTTTTGCAGTTTGGATTGTACAATACACATTATACAATGTGTTATCTAATCCATTCATCACATAGTTCCTGCAAAGAAAATCTGCATGTTTCCATGCATCAACAGCAGCCACTTTCTCTTTGTCAGTTTCCCCTTCAACAAGTGGAGGACAATCCTCTTGTAGAAACCGAGCCAAGTTCAACGTGGTGAGATAGAAAAGCATTTTCTGTTGCCAACGCTTGAAATCAGTTCCATTGAACCTTTCAGGCTTTTCTCCATGAGACATACTCACGGCAGGAATGGTGCTTGTAGAAGCCATTTCTGTTATACAAATAAAGACTATTGTCAAAAAACAGAAACCAATTTCTGTTGTACAATATTTAACAAAATTCAACAAACTTTGTTTACAAAATTTCTGTTGTAGAAAATTTATTTACAAAATCTGTTTATAAATTATTTCGCAGAAAAATCCTAGTTATAGAATTTCTACTTTCCAAATTTTGTTTACAACTAAGTTTACAAATTTCTAATTAACAAGTTTGTATTCTATAATTAAACAAGTTTAAATATAATGATTATCTTTTCAATCAAAACAATACATATGGTTTTTGAAATCATGACACTCTGATAAAAAAAAATATAACGTGAATTACTTTTTAAAAAAAAAACATGAATGCAATTCTGACTTCATGCATGCAAATTGACAAATCCAATATTAAAGCCAGGAAACTAAAAAACGCATGCAACACTTTGCATAATATACTAACATGCAATCATTTAAATAAAATATATATTAGCATGTAAATATTTAAACAAAATATTAACATGCAGTCAATATATTATTATTATTAATATACTGTTAATATATTAACATGATATTTATATAATAACAAAATATATAAAACATTTAACATGTAATATAAATAATCAGATTATATATAAACAGAATATATATTCTGTTTCTAATATATATATAAAAACATTTAACATATAATCTTATATAAATTAACATGCAATCAGAATATATATATCAACAAAATAAAAGCAAGTTCAGCACATTGATTTTATTTTAACTATTAATTTTTAGCAGCAACTTTTTCCAGTCATGTATTATTATTTTACTTCTAAAATGTTTTAACATTTAGCACATGCAACATAGGCATGGATTAACATGCAAACCATAATAGAATAAACAAGCTGCCGAATATATAAAATTATAATATATATAATAACAAATTAATTTCTAGAATTCTGTGTATTAATATATAACATGTATTAATAAACAAAAAATTCAACAAACTTTTTCTAGTGAACAAATTCAGTTTCTACAACACAAAGATTTTTTATTCACATAAAACAATTTCCTGTTGACATAAAACAACAATGAATATAATACTATGATTACAGAAAAATAAATTTGCTTTAAGATTGTTATCTGTAATATATAGTATTATTTAATAATGCATATAAATATAATAATAATAATTATGCAAAAATAAAAAAAAAAATTTAAATCCGAGTCCTTTGAATTCACAAAGTCTCCTTAAAGCAAATTTATTCCCCCACAGATGCTAAGGGTTAATTGAATAATTGCTTCCCAAGATAAAACGGATTTCAATTCTTAATTAGTAGCATTACAAAATTAAGAATTCATTGAACACAACTTTATGTTATGTACCGAACTTTTACTAATGATGCAAATAATGCATATGAATAGAAATTATTTCTATAATAATGATGCATGTAACTTACAGTACAACACTTGGAAAATAATGAAGACACTTTGCACATACTTTGCCAACAAAGATATTGGAACTGGAACAGGAACAGAACTCTTGTAGAATGGAACAGGAACAGAATATTGCTTTTTAGGAAAATGGGAATGAAAAATTCTATTTGCTGCAATTTTTCTCTTTTTTCTTATCCTTGTATGCACCCAACCCAACTCCTTTTTTATAGAAAAAAAAAATGTCAGTTTTTCAGTTTTTTTTTTTTTTTTTTTTACCGTTGGAGCCTTTTTTCCTTGATATATAACTTAATAAAAAATCTGGTAATTAATTAACAGATTTTGTCTAAAAAGATATATATATATATATATATATATATATAACATGACCCGACCCGATCCGGTCCGTCAATTTTCTCATTCAATTCTTAATGGATTTGAACACATAAATATATATTTTATCAAACCCATTTCCAACAAGTGGGGTTTGGCTGCAGCAGCATTAGCACGTGCTATTTGACCAACAAGTGCTATTACATGGGTTTATGTTGGTCTTCTCAAGCTCTCTGTGACACGAGATAGATGAAAGTTCATTTTCCTCGAGGCGGCCCGGACGTATTGGGTAGGTATAACCATATAATTACATTTTCTTATTTAGCTATACTAATCTAAAACATGCTTGTTAGAGGGGTAGTATCATTTCTTATTTTGTTGCAGTCGCTCTTACATATTTTAACAAGTTGTAAAGGTTTTCTATTCACTAATTTATGACAAAATTAGTGCTAATGGGCATTATTTCAACCCCTTCCAAGTCTACTTAGAAATAACTCAGTAATTTTGACTTTAATGTTTTCTCCTTATGGATGGCCATATTATTACATAACTTAGGTTAGTATTCATGGTATCAGGGGCTTGGTGCTTGAACTTACGTGTTTGTTGGATCGTGTGATGTTATGGCCCTTGGGTCTTTGTGCCTCTTAACTTTTTGAAGTTCAATTTTCTTTCCTCTGGTGGAGACTATTATGGAACTCACAAGTGACACTGGTACTTCACTCGGGGATTCTCAGTCATGCTCTTCACTTTCATTCCATACTCAATATTTGGCATTTACTGATTCTTACCCGCAATATTTTGGATAGAGAGGAGCTGAAGACGTCATGAACTATCTCTCAAGAGAGGCTCTTACTGGAAAAGTGAAAAATGTCCTGACACCTGTCATGCTACGCCTTACTACTTGACCCTGCATCAGAATCTTCCTATGCGGTTCTTAGACTGTCCACCTTGGTATGAATCATGGTCTGTGTAGACATGTTGATGAGTATCTTTTGCTGATACATATATAGTTTATAGTTCCAACACTTGGTCTTATTTCCTTTTTTGTCATGGTTGTCATTTATTGTTTAACAGCGAAACAAGAGGAATTCGTGATGAGTCCGACCGGTTCATGATGGACCCAGCTGGTTTTGCTTCAGAGTTTGCAAAAAAATTGGTATTTACCAAGACATGTTATACTATTTGATTCACGAGAAAAACAATTGAAGGAATTCCTGGTCTTGGATGCATGAGGTTTATTTTACGCTTATCTTTTCACTCTTGATGCTAAAACCAACTAGAATTGTCCTAAAATTTTATGGGTTGACTGGAAAAAAGGTTCTTCTATGCTCATTTCAAGGTGGACCTAGAACTCCAAGCATCAGTTGTGTATGCTGCGCTTCGAAAGGCCAGTGACACTAAACTTTGATCGAGTACTAAATCACCTTGAGTTGTTATTCTCTGAAAGGCCAGCGACACTAAACTTTGATCGAGTACTAAAGCACCTTGAGTTGTTATTCTCTTTTGAAAAATTACTCCCATCTTTTTTCTTTAAACAATTTTTTTTGTTTAACTGCTTATTGTTAGTGGTCTAAACGAAGAAAGTTGAAGCAGATGTTTGGATGTAATATTAAACAGTTGTACAACAAAGCTGAGATATCCACGTTTAGGGGAATGTTTGTGAAATCATCCCCCAATTCATTTATTTCGGTAATTATTTAAATATTTTGTCTTTCTCAGAGCTATTTTGTTTAGATTTTTTTGCAAAAATTAATTGGTCAAATACCAGGCCACAGTAATTCAAATGTCCAAATTCCCAATTTATGATTATAGCCTGAAAGGAAACATAGGTTATTCTCAAGCGGTGTGCAATGTCTTATGTATATGGATGGATATGATATGTACACATGTGCCGACGCATGCACGCACGAGAGCAGATTCCTATTTTTCCCGTCTTGTGTTTCTCTATTTAAATTTTGACACCTAGTTTCTTATTTAATTTTAGAGTTAATTGGTGTTAAATAAGAGATTAGATGTTAAAATTTAAATGGAGATAAACAAAGGAAGAGAAAAAATGAGAACAAATGATCTACTCTCTGCACGCCCAGTCACAAGTACACGGCCCATATTCACCAGTAACAATCATCCGCCTAACAAGGGATGGGGAAGGCGGAGGGTGCATAAATTTGTGTGTTCTCCCACTTAAATTTTGACAGTCTCTTATTTAATTTTAGAATTAACAAGTGTTAAGTAAAATGTTAGATGTCAAAATTTAAGTGGAGATACACAAGAAAACAGAAAAAACGGGGACAAAGGATCTGCTCTCTGCACGTCCAGACACAAGTACACGGCCCATATTCACCAGTCACAATCATCCGCCTAACAAGTGATGGGGAAGGCGGAGGGTGCATACATTTGTGTGTTCGAGGGTTTCTTCTGGTTACTAATAATTAATCCTGTGCCAAAACAATTTTCTTTTCTTTCTATTTTTTAAATCATGAAAAAAAAATATTATATTGAAATAACTAAAATTAGTTCCTACTTCACAAAAAGACTGCGTACGTCATAGCTGTACCCAATGTACTATTGAATTCAGAGGATACACAAGCTCACAATTTGGACACATTGACATTGACGCACAAACAGATTTAAACACAATCGCACATGCAACCAACTTAAATATAAGCATCGGAGTGCAGCATTTATTGAAGTTATGACCTAACTATGCCGAAGTTAATGTCTTCATTTTTGCCGCACACTCTGGGAATTTTGTCGATCATGTTATATTTACTCGTGTCTGTTTCATTTCCTTCCTCTTGAAAAAGCCAATTTATACGCAGTACACTTGGCTAATTATAAAAATAACAACCATCTTCTAATCTCGATTTCAATATATACTTGCAGAAATCAAACAAAGAGTAGAAGTTTAAAAGTCAAAACGAAAAGGTAAAAAGGAGGAAGAATAAATAGATAGATATTGTTTTTGTGTAGATTCTGTAAGTTCCTCAAATACTACAAGCTAGGTAATGGGTAATGGGTAATGGGTAATGGGTAATAGCAGCTGCTTTTCTCCTTTGCTTTATGTACTACTCATTATATATTATTAGGTAGATTTAAAGAGGGAAAAAGCAAATGTAGAAGAAGTACGTACGTACGTAAGAGCAAAGCAAGAAATTACTACTTAGCTAGCTAGCTAGCTAGTAACGGCGCCCTTACCACGATGATCCAGTAACTGATCGGCAATCTTAGCCAGCCGCCGCATTACATTAACTTGAACTTGAAGCGAAATAATATAATCAAGTGCTTCTTGTATAAGAAAGACATCATCGTTCATCAATTTCCCTCCTGGTACCAAACTTTTCAGCATTTGGGTCCTCTTCTTCACCATTCTCTTGGCAATTATACAAGAAGAATTAGTAGCCGTAACTACTTCCATTTTCCGTCTCCTTCCAACAGCGCAACTCTTTCTCAATATTTTCTTGCTTCTAATCACTTTCTTGTTAATATTATTGCACATGCCCCGACCTTTTTTTTCCCAGCACATGGCATTATTAATATTGTTATTATAATTAATGTCGTCATGGCCTAACACATGTTCCACAACAACTTTACTAGCATCATCATTTGATGCTTCTGCTATTACGGCACGTCCCCAACAAGTTGTATGAGTTCTTGTGGCAGCCATGGCTACGTCTGCTGACAGCTTTATTGCCTTTTTCCTCTCCAGGAAGCTCATCTCCTTTTTTGAACTACTGTATACGTGGAGACCCTTCGCCCATTTCCTTACAAATTCGCGCTTCAGCTGGCTTGGACCGCGCATCCTGCGGGATTAAAAAAATGATAGTTAAAGAATTGAACAAATGTACATCATTTAATTACTAGGGTTTTCAATATATGGATCTTAATTTATAAGCCGTACTATTAAAAAAATGTTTAATGGCTTGAGTCTGGTGTATATGCTTTTTCTAGGGAATTAATGTATGTATATGAACTAGGTAATCACGGAAATTAGAAGTGTAATTAAGAAAGTTTTGGCAAAGGAGAGGGATTCATGAGGAGTTGAATATATATATATATATATATATATATATATATATATATATTAACAAAAGGTGGCAAATGGAATATTATGCATATACACACACACAATTACGAATACAAACATGAAAAATGAAGACAATAATTAAATGATCGAGCTTCGAGCTTGAATCTTGTTCATTTCACGAGTTTCTGCTGTGAAAAATTAAGAATATGTGAATACAAGTAGTACTACAATTACTAAAAATGAACGCACGTACCTTGAAAAATGAAAATATTATTTTTTATTGAAGAAGGGCTAGCTAGCTAGAGAAATTTGTGGCAAGTAGGTTTGGTTTGCAGATAGATTTTGTTTCTAGGGATATGATGATGAGAATTAAGTTGAGGAGATAGAATATAATTGAATTGAAATTAAAGAGGATCAGTTCATTAATGTGAACAACAACAAGAAGAAGAAGTTGAAGAATGTGAAGAAAATTTTTGCTGGAAGGAGAGATAGGAAGGAGCATGGTGGCCGGTGGGGGCATTCAGAGAAAGACACATCACATGCAGGCACATGGGCGACCATGGCCTACAAAACCAATTAAAGACGCTATTCAAAAAATGTTACTAATTGGAGTACTATTTATATATATCTACTACGTAGTACAACTAGTAGGGTTCACCGTTAAAATAAAATAAAATACTTCTCGTAAAAAGAATTAAACTTGATTACAAATTCTAAATATTTAAATTATTAAGTGATTTATTTATATATTAAAAATAATAAATTTGTATTTAATAATATTTTTAAGTAATTTAATATAATAAATATTGAATTAATTAAAATTACATTAATTTTACTCCCTCCATTCCTAAATAAGTGATGTTTTAGAAGAAAAAAAATTGTTACAATTTATTTGTCGTTTACAACTTTCTAAGAAAATAAATTATTTACTTTCCTATATCACCCCTACCTTCTGTCATTGTCCCAAGAAATTTTCACTCTTAGTATTAATAGTTTTCAACTTCCCATAAAGGGGTAGTGTTGAAATTTTATATATATTTTAACTATTAAATGATAGTATTAAATAATTTTTTTAATCTATGTATAAAAACTTTAAACGACACTTATTTAGGAACGGAGAAAATAATTTATAAGATTTAATAAATAAATTTAAGAAAAAAAATTAAATAAATTATTTTTGTGAAATGGAGGAAATAATAGTTAAAGGTTCCCTTAATGTGATGCAAATCTAACATTTGTAACTTATTATGGAATACACAGTGACAGTGCGCACATAAAACTTCATAAATGTGCATGTGGGTCATATTGACTTATAATAGTCCTGAATAAGTGATATATAGAAGATCGTACAGAAACTGCAAGACAATAAATAGTAGTAGTAGCTCCGTTTCTTAATATAAATTATTTTTAAAAAATATTTTTATTTTTTAATATAAATTATTTAAAATTTTAAAATAAGTATTAATTGTTTAGTTTCTAATATTACCTCAAGTATTAAATATAACTTTGGTTTTCGCACTATTTTCTATCCAATAAATAACAATATCTTATTTCAATACAAGGATAATATAGACAATTGATATTATAATTAATGTTATACAATAATGGCTTAAATATAATTTATTATCTTAAATTATAAGTCATATTTTACGTTGGTGATCCACCTTTTAATTTTGTCAATTAGATGATTGAACAATTAATTTTTTTAATTCTATTCAATTAAGTTTGTAACGTCAGAAATTTAATTTTGTCAATTAAATGATTGAACAATTAATTTTTTTAATTCTATTCAATTAAGTTTGTAACGTCAGAAATTATTGACGTAACTTACTTGGTGAGGCATAACTCAGTTGAGGTGTGTTGAAAAATAATTTTTTATTGTGTTTAAATATTTTTGATATATTAAAGGGTAAAACCATCACTATATTCTTTAAAATGAAACACTTTTGTGGAATCTATCTTTGATATACATATCGGAAACCACCGAATGGGATCGATCTCGATCGAGATGTCACCCGCAATCCACCAATTAAATCATCGGCAACGGCGCCACCTTAATAGCCTGCTCTTAGTCCCCAGTTATCCCAAATACAAGTTCAAAAATTAACCCACCTGAATTCAGTAAAAACTCGTTAGACCCAAATCAGAAGAATTGCTAGCAGAGCATTGGTCGATCTGGGCTGGAAAAAGGACACGGTTTTCGTGTCCGGTTGTGGGTTAAATAGGAACAAATCGGTTACTTGTACGGATTAACATCTTCTTCGACTACTTGTACAGATTCAGAGGCGCCCGTTAGGGCTGGGTCAATTTAGATCCACCGATCTGTTTTATTGGAACCAAATACGAATGTAATGAAATAAAGGGATTTGTATGAATTTGGGTTGGTGTAAAGACTAAAACTTTTAATTTTTTAGGGGGATTGGTGGAACATTTAGAAAAGAAACATAGGAAGAAAGTTAATTAGATCTATTTTGTCCGTGTTCTTTCTCTGATTGTTAATGTTAGTGTATGGGCTGAGTACTTATTAATGATTTTTTATTTATTTATATTTTTACCCTCTAATATAATAAAAAATTTAAAATTTTATTTAAAAACTAAATTTTTTAGTATACATCAACACAAAATTGTCTAGTCAGCGAGCTACGTCAGCAATTTCTGACGTGACAAAGTCAATTGAATAGAATTGAAAAAAATTAATAGTTCAATTGTGACGCCCCCAAAATAGGTATAAATCACATATTCTGAGTTATCAAATATATGGTACAGAACTTAAATACAAACTTCATTTATATAATACGACAAAACGTAGCTGAAAGTTTCAACACGGATATTGTCTCGTAGACAGTATCCAAACTCAAATAAAGTTCTCATTATAATTATTATCACACTATTTTATAAAATAGTGAGGACTACTACAACCACCATCTCGGACCGTCACTCCATTCCCCGACTAATCTCGACTAAGTTCTCATTTCCTGAAGAGAACAATGAAAGCAAAAGGGTGAGCTCAACTAGCCCAGTAAAAATATTATGACTAATATAATGCAGACTAAATAATCGTTAGTCCTCAACAGTGTTAAACTGATAGAATACAATAAACAACAAGTTTAACTGCAGCGGAACAAACAATCAATTAGAAAAGTCAAATAGAGCATGATATCTACTATCTTCTATGATTTAAAAAGTTTATCATCAATTTTATCGTTGAGACTCAGCTCAATAAATAATCCATATCACTGAATTATCCATGCACTACGGGCCAAGGATATTCATTACTATCACGTCCACGAATTATCCATGCACTAGGAGCTAATGATATTCGTGTTATCATCAACGATTATGATCATGCCAAACAACAATTCATCTTTACACCATTGGCTGAAGAGAACGCATGATCATGATCGTACTCACAATTAATTGTCCATCAATGCATTACGGGCCAAAGAGGACTTTTACCACATCATTCGTAACATTACAAGTCATGATTATACCGAATAATTCCTGGTCATAATCATACAAATCAACAGTCCATCTATTCACTATGGGCCAAAGATGACTTTCACCACCATATAAACATGACAATGATATACGAATTCAATTAAATGAGAGTAATGATAAATTTTAAAATTTATAATTCAATTTATCCAGAATTTAATAGTGTCCAAATTGTCAACATGATACTGATTTGGGAAATAAAATTTAAGAATAATATTGTATCAAAAATAATTTAGACCGAAACAAATCAATTTTTATCATGAATAGTACCCCGGGTGAATAGTACCGAGTAAATAGTTTTTCAAGTGAATAGTACCTGAGTAAATAGTGCCCGAGTGAATAGAACCCCGACACAAATAGTATCCCGTCATTTAATAAGAAAGTTCAGACCAATATTGAAAATACTAGATAAAACATAAACTATTAAGAATATTCCATTAATTTCAAGGGGTGTTACTATTTAATAATAAGAGTATGGAAACAAACAATAAATTTGTACCATAAATGGAGAAATATGAAGAAAAAAAACGACATCCCTTGATGAGTACAAAAGAAATGACATCTGATACAAGTATAAAAGAATATACGAAAATGCAAATAGATTTTTACTTGTCATGCGATAATTCGCGTAGACAAATCATTTCAACAATTTAATAAAGAATGAATACGAATAATTATTCACCATGCATGCAGTAATTCACGTAGACATGTTACTCCCGTAGATTAATAAAGAATAGAAAGACAACCCTTATGAGTATTGAAAGAAAATAACAATCTTTACGAATACGAAAGAATAATACTCATTACCTTAGTAGAAGACTGGATACTGCAATAGTGAAGTAGCAGAATACTCTTCTTCTTCTTCTCTATAGTTTCTCTCTATCTATAGTTGCTCTTGTGAGTCTTAGTGAATTGGTGAGAATGAAAGAAGAAATGAGCTTCGATTTATAGAAAAATATAATTTCGATAATTGCACGTTTAGGAGCTCAAATTATTACAGTTTAATACCTTCATCTTTGCCTCCATTTTTAGTTTAGTACTTCAAGTATTACTAATATTGCACAACCTCCCCTAATAGTACATGCACGTGAACCAATAGTTATTTGTATGTGAACTAATAACAATTAATTACCCGTTTGATCCATAATAACAAAACCAACCAATCACATAATTATCTTATTTGAGGGTAATTGGGTCATGAAAGAATTAAAAAAAACTAAATGAAACATCTTTAATCAACACGAACTTATTCATTATTAATATTTTTACTCACAATATTAACAATCATATCATTTCCATTAAAGAGGGGGCTTTCCGATAAGAATTTCTCCCTATTGGTGCACAATTAGGTGACCAAACCCCTTTTCTCGACCGAACTTTCTAGACATCGTCAATAATGCAAATAATAATATAAATAATTTTATCGTTTCAATTATTGATTTAATAATATAAAATATTATACGGACTGTGACAATAATTGAATCAATAATATGAGATACTATGCAGCAATTACTGTAGCAATAATTGAATAAAATTGAAAGACTTTTGACGTAAGCATCAATAATCAAAGATAATGTATAATACAGTGTGCTACTATGCAATCACGCGTATTACTGTATTTTTACCACCGAGTATTTTAAAAGTTTAACGGTAAAATAATATAAAAATATATATTTAATATATATATATATATATATATATATATATATATATATATATATATCCACCCTATATAGGGATTTCATCCAAAACAATCGGTTGTTGGGGAGCAATTCATTTTGGCCAAGCCGCTACAACCTGTAGCGGCTTGTTACAAATTTTTTTTTATTTATAAGCCGCTACAAGTTGTAGCAGCTGAGTCAAAATGGGTTGCTCCCCAACAATCGGTTGCTGTGGATGAATACCCTATATATATATATATATATATATAGGGAGAGGATTAGGACCGGACTCTCGTATTTTGTTAAAATGCGGTCCTTTTATTTTTATCTTTGAAATAACTAAAAAAAAGTTTAATATTTTATGAAATTGAAATTTTTTCTTAATACAGTGTTTTGAATACATATAACAAATTATGTCTGTACAGACTGTACATACATATTTTGTTATATGTATTCAAATCACAAAAAAAATACTGTATTATAGAAAAATCTCAGTTCCATAAAATATTAAATTTTTTTAAAAAAAAAAGCAAAAAATAAAAAATAAAATTTTTTGGTCCACATTTTATCAGGTCCGGACTCCCGGACCTGATCTGTTTTGTATATATACTAGATATATCCCGTGTCTCCGGCACTGTATGGACGACCCAGATGATTTATTGAGTGAACGTGAAATTCAAAATTATTTGTATTTTATTAGATAGATAGATAGATGAATGTTGTGATTTATCCTAAACTTTGAACGGCTCAGATAATTTATTGAGTTGACGAAAAATTCAAAATTATTTGTATTTTATTAGATAAATATATATGGTCCGGATCGATCGGCAAATCAATCATGGATCCAAGTCAAGCTGTTGGGCACGATCAAATCTGAAGCACGCAAGTCTTTGGCCCAAACTAATTAAGCACAGTGAGTACAATCATTATTGGTATTGATTGAAGCTGTAATTCTTGGTATCATACTTGTACTTTTCTGTCATTTCATACAAAGTGAAATAATATAATTCCCGCTTATTTTCGGTGGAGGTAATTAGGATGACCAGTTATAAATGAAAGAGTCAATTCATCAACTGTAATAATAATATTGTGAATCTGTTTTTTATTTATTAATTACGTAAATAAATATTATAAGTAAAACTTTCATGTAATTCTTACTCTATTATATTTCTGTACTGTACTACTTTACTTTTTAATATTCTTTCCATCAATCCATCCGTCCTGCTCGCATATCCTATTATGACCACATTTTGGTAGTCGACGTTTTTTTGTGCATACGATATTTAATGACATAAATTTTCTTCATAATTTTCCTTTTTTAAGAAAAGTAATTTAAGAATAAACTGTGTTATTTGGAAATATTTGTTGAATTTTCTTTTATGCATGTTACTTCTTCTGTTGGTGTAATAATACTTTTAGAAAAACAAAAAAAGCACATGAATAAAGTATATAAGATTTTGTAGATGTCATTTAAATGAATGGAGGGGCAGGCCACCCAAATGGATGGGTTTCTTTTGTTTATATTTGAAAATATTGAGCAAAGTCAATTCAAATAAATGCAAATAATGGGTACTACTAGCTATAAATAGTAGAAGGTGGTGGGGGATAATAAAGGATTGAAATGGGCAGGATCCGGAAAAGATGGTGAATTGGTGGGACTGGGCAGGGCAGGGCCCAGAAAGTAGAAGAAGAATGAATGGGGTTAGGGCTTGACTTTTAATTGGTAAATTTTTGGCAACTCCTGCATGCGCACATGATCAACACATGGGTACGTGTTTTTCCTCTCAAACCCCTCACAAATATTAAAAACAACAAACCATGTACATTTGTTAGCTGACCACTATAAAAAATAAGTTACTCCCTCTGTGATCCCCCAAAACAGGTATACAACACTTATTCTGAATTGCTAAATACATGGTACATAAAGCAAACTACAACTTCAATAATACATGAATTAAGGAAGTGTCATTTACCAAGTAAAATTTGTTTGAAATTCTATCACTAACCCTTTATGAAAAATTGAAAAATATTAATACAAGGGAGAGAATTTCTTGAGACAATGAGACTAACCCTTTATGAAAAATTGAAAAATATTAATACAAGGGAGAGAATTTTTTGAGACAATGAGAGAATGTAGAGGTAATATAGAAAAGTAAATAATTTATTCTTCTCGAAAGTTGTAAACAATAAACTTTTTGGAACAAATTTTTTCTCCTAAAATGACAATCTTTTAGGAACGGAGAGAGTATTAATATATATATATATATATATATATATATATATATATATATATATATATATATATATATCAACAAAGTCGATAAAGTCTTAGTTTAGTAGTTTAGATCTTTAGGTCTCATATTTAATTTATTTTTATTTAAATAAATTTATTTATTTTATTACGAGAAACTTATTTCTTTTTAAAGGTCACATTTAAGTGAGTTTATTTATTTTATTATTATGAGAAGTATATTTTCTCTTTATGTAAAGTTCGTTTGTTCTTTCTCTTCTAGTGAGACTTAATATTATTGTTGAATTTCCAGATGCATGACGAGGACAAGGGCTTTGCGTTAAAAGCCTAGGTTAGAAAAGGGGTCAGCCCCCGTAAATTACGCTTATCCAGTAATATTCTGAATGGGTATCCTAACAACTGGGCCTGGGCCCATTACATTCATTGTTTTCCGTTAAACGCGCCCTCTTTGTTTTCTTTTCAACGGATTAATACTCCATTTATTACTCCCTTTCTTTCAAGATACACATTTGTAAAACCAAAACTACATGTTTAAAATAATTTAAAAATAAAAATAAAATTATAATAGAAAAATTGTATCTATAATTTTAAAATAAAAAAAACTAAAATTCAATAAAAATATATAAGTGTGAATAATAAATAATTTCTCATTAAAATACGTTTTCCTTTACTCACTCTACTGTTGTAAAAATTTATAAGTACATAATATATTATCCCTATTAAAATAGAAATCAATTTCATTTATTATAATTTCAAAAAATAAATAACTTCATGTTTTTTATGAAAGATTACATACAATAATTATTAATTTCACATAAAAATACAACAATAATCTATCTAATAAAATACAAATAATTTTAAATTTTCCGATTACTCAATAAATCATCTGAACCGTTCAAAATTTGAGATAAATTCTACCGTTCATATAATATCGGAGTCACTGGACCAAGTAATAATCATAATATAAAGAAGAAATAACAACTCATACAATTTCAATGCGGAATAATAAAATTATATTAAGTCGGGGAGTGAGACCGTTCTCTTTACAAGATACTAGTAGTACATGCGAAGGCGGGAAAATGAAGTGGGAGTGCACGTGCACAAACGAAATAAACAGAAACATGTGAACACATGGATGGGCCCGCTTTGATGTTCCGATAAAGGTCGACAGCCCAACGGGGTTCAATGATTAATGTAAGGAACAATTACATATTATAGTACATTTTTGAAAGTAATTACAATAATGATACATCTAAAAAATAATTACAAAAATATGACACTTCATCATTTTTATTTACAATACTAATACAATTAGGAGTCCTTAATTTAAGGGATAAATATTAATGGGCTGAACATAACTTCCTCGCTTTCTCTCTCCTCACTGCAAACAGATAACTTCCTCGCTTTCTATCTCCTACAACTATCGCAAATCGAACCGGAAAAATCTCCGTTTTCAGTCCCTTTGCGATAATTGTCTCTCCCGAAAACACCAATTGGCTCTATGACTACGGCTTGATCAGGTTCTGAGGTTTTATTATCTCGATTCGTATATATATATATATATATATATATATATTATTTTATCCGTAGTTGACTACATATCATCTGAAAAGGCTTAGGGTTTTGCCCCTTGTGATGATTTACTTATTTCTGTTTCTTGTTAAAGCTAGGGTTACTTCTGGTGTAATTTTGATTGTTGATGTTTCTAATTTGTTCTAAATGCTATAAGTACCCATATGGTTATTCTCTTATTTTATAGGTTTTTTGTTCTATGTTTTGATGTTATAAGTTATACATGATTTGAATACAATTAATTTCTCGTTAGTTGTCTATTTGTGGAGTTTGGTGCTCCAAATTTTTAACAGTGACTTTTTGAATGATATAAGAATGACACATTTCTGCAGCTAATTCTTTTATTTTACCTTGCATTGATTTTTGGGAAAACTGTGGAAAATTGTCTGTTTTGTCATTTGAGAGAATTATTGGGAATTTTGTACAATGAGGAAAAATATATAATTTTTTGGAAATTTGAGATCAAAATTTGTATTATCAATTATGTCGGAGTATGTAAACCATTTTTATCTCAAATGCAGTCTTCTCAGCTTGATTAACATTGTTTCAAACCTCGGTCAGATTTGGATACTATTTTTGTCCCCCCGATTTAGTATTTTGGTTACTTTTTTATGTTGTTATGGTTACCATGTATTTGCTTAGTATACATGGTTGACTAAACTGGTTTTTGTTGTACATGTTGTTTATGTATTGGTTACAATAAAAACATAATTTGGTTACTATCATATAAATGTTCGGTTACTTCTTTAGTAAATTTTTTGTTACTGTTAATTTATGATTTGGATACCATTTTTGTTTCCTTGAGTTGGGATTTTGGTTACTATTTTGTGTTGTTCTGGTTACCATGTATTTGGTTAGTATACATGAATTGACTAAACTGTGTTTGGTCTATATGTTGTTTATATATTGGTTACCATTAAAATATATTTTGGTTACTAACATATAATTGTTTGGTTACTTCTTTATTATGTTTTTTGTTACTGTTAGCTTATGATTTTTGGTTACCATTAAAATATATTTTGGTTACTAACATATAACTGTTTGGTTACTTCTTTAATATATTTTTTGTTACTGTTAGGTTATGATATTTTGGTTACCATGTATTTGCTTAGTATACATTGATGTATTATATTTTTTATAAATTCCTTCAAATATATTCTACAAGGTTTATGCTATTTTCTACTTTTATTTCCACAAACACATCCTACACGGGCTCTCTATTCACTAATCCCAAGGTATTTCTCTTCCTCCCACAGGTTCATAATGCGGAAGTCTTTTCTAGAGAATGAGAGCAGCCATGAAGAAGAAAGTAGCAGCAACCAAAAAGCTCAAGTTTCAAGAAGATTTGTACCAAATTTTGATTAGTTCAGTTATCGTTGTCTTGTCATTATGAATTATGTTTCGTACTTTGATTTTTATTGGATATCCATAACCATTTGTTATGGTTAGTGAGTATGTAATGTTTATTAGAGCTTATGTAAATGAAATTACATATTTGATTATATAATCAATTATTTGACATTGTTTGTTGGTTCGTATTAAGTTGTGTCTGATACATTATTTTAAAGGTGCAGTTTGGTAATCAAACAAGTATAAAAGGGTAACCATTTTATTTTTTGGAAGTAACCAGATAGTTACAAGCTTGTATCAGGACATATATCAAGTGTTAAATGTATATGTGAGAGTATACATGGGTTGCTTAAACTGGGTTGGATATACAGGTTGTTTCTAATTTGGTTACCATTAAAACATGTTCTGGTTACTTTTTATATAACTATTTGGTTACTTCTTTATTATGTTTTGGTTACTGTTACCTTATGGTTTGACTACTATTATTGTGCCCTCTATATGAGATTTTGGTTACTTTTATTTTTATTCTGGTTAATATGTAATAGTTTAGTATACATGGATTGCCGAAACTAGGTTTCATTACATGATATTTCTGTTTTGGTTACCATTTAAACATGTTCTGGTTACTATCATATAATTATGTGGTTACTGTTTTATTATGTTACATTATGGTTATTGTTATTAGTAACCAGATAGTTATAAGTTTGTATCAGGACAAACATCAATTGTTAAATGTACATGTGAAAGTTTCCATTTATATATATGGTCACTTATAGATCTCATATTAAAATAAAAATAGTTTGAAAGGTGCAGTTGGTATCCAAACTTGCATATAAGGGTAACCATTTTAGTTTTTGTTAAAAACCAAATAATTAAAAACTTATATCAGAACAATTATCAAGTGTTTAATGTACATGTGAGGGTTCCCATTTATCTAGCTGATGAATACTTTTAAATTACATAATTATAAAAGTTATTTGAAAATGATTCAGTTGGTAATTAAATATGAATATAGATGTAATCATTTTATTTTAGATGGATAACCAAATTTACATAAAAATATTTCAGAACAGTTACCAATTGTTAAATATATATGTTTACGTTAATATGACAACTCATGAGAGAATCAAAAATCAAAATATTAATCAACATCAATTTTGGTTACTGTACACCATCAAAAATGTTACCAACCATGTGGTTAATGATTACTAACAGTAAACAATTATATATTCCTGTAAATAATTAAATTTATTGTAATGGTTACTGTCAGTCTCCATTGTCTCACAACTGAATAAACATTATAAAGTAACCAAATCAATATTAGACAGTAACCAAACTACATAATCTTAGTAACCAGAAAATAAACCAAATTTTTACATGCAAATTTGAAGGCCTAAATGATGGAATTCGACCAAAAAACCATGCAGTTCACCAGCAAAGCTAGTGACTTTTGATCGTTGACCCGTTTCCAATGAAATTAGGCTCCGAAAATGCCAAAATCTGACACGCCAAACTTGACATTAATACTGCCACTGGATCAAATCTTTCCATAACTATAAAAAACATCAGTACAAGTGTACATTAATATTATTTAGCAACCAAATAAATATTATACAGTAACAAATTAAATAGTATACATCAACCAATATATATATAATCAGATTAACAGTTGTATGAAGGTAACCAATGTAGTCAATAAGTAACCACCAATATAAAAGAAACAATTATAAAACACAATAACATTATACATTAACCAAATAAATACCTTACAGTATCTAAATACATATTAGACAGTAACCAATATATCTGTAATTAGTAACCAAGATTATAAAAAATATGTTTACATTTATTTTACAACCAAAACAATCAGTAATGATTTTGTTATAAATTAAAGACTACCAGATGTATGAAGGTAACCAATGTAGTTAATCAATAACCATTAATATAAAAAAAATCAGCAGAATGTACATTTAAAGTATACAACAAGTAAATAAACGTTATACAGTAACCAAATCAATAATAAACAGTAACCAATTTATATGTACTTAGTAACCAAAATATAAAACATATTTTTACATGCATTTTACAATTAAAACAGTCAGTATACTGACTGTGTGTTCAATAAAATAGCGAAAAACTTAAGAAAGGTAACCAATATACGAGTATATAGTAACCACGAGGTAACTATATGCATATAAACTTTAAACTCAAATACCTCAGTATACAAATCTGTAAAGAATTAATCAACAATCAACAATCAGTATAGTACGTAAGTTTCTGGTTACTGATTGTAAATCGAAAGCATAAACACAATGTATACTTACATATGAAACTTTATAATGCTGTTTGACGATCTCGAAGATGTTGTTGATCTTCTTTGATTTTTTCCGATCTCGAACGTTGCTGTTGATCTTCTCCGATTTTTTCCGATCTCGAACGTTGCTGTTGATCTTCTCCGATTTTTTCCGATCTCAAAGTTGCATCGGCGTTAGAGGATTTGTCTTCTCAGATCTGTCGTTGTGTTTTTCTTCATTAGTTTGAATATAGTATCAGTTGATTGCAAATATGAAAATTGGTAACTGGCGAGTAGGGGGGAGTTAATGTTACGTGATTTTAGCAACGTAATATATTGTGTTTTGTTATTTTTGTAATTATTTTGTGTGTGTTTTATTTTTGTAAATACTTTCTAATTGTTGTATATTAGTGTTAAGGACCCTTAATGTAACGACCCCAAAATAGGGACCATTTCCCTTTCCGATCTTGTGCGTTAATACTATCTTGTTATAACTTTAAAATATTATTTAATGTTAAAATAGCTAAAAATACAGAATAAATTTTTTTTCTTTATTTTCATTCATTCATTCCCCGAATCGCAACCTTTACAATTCTTATTTATATTAGAATCATATTTATTCTCATTTCAGAATAAACATTCTTTATCCATTCAACATTTCAAACTATACATAATTGCCAATTACATTTGACAAAACTATAAATCATAAATTTATACCATTTCTAATTCAAGGAAATGTATTCATTTTGCACATCGTTCAATCTTCATCATCCGTATAGCAAGTAATATTGTTTAACATCATTAACCTGCAAAAAATTTGTGTTTGCAAGATTGAGTCTGACAGCCCAACAAATTTAACAGTCTATCATGTTTCACATAGCACACAATTCCATATACACTATATTTCCTTTACTATGCATATCCGCATGCAACATATATTCTTTACTATGCATATCATACATGCATCAATAATTCCTTACAAAGCATACATTCATGCATTATATATTTCTAATTTATCGAGTTACATCATACAACACGTGCTATCACATATCACACATAAATTGAGTTTCATAACCCAATTAACTTAGTCATATTTTGACTTTAACAATTCATAAAGTATAGTATGTAACTCACCACATAATCACATTTAATCCACAAACATAATAGAACTGAAAAACTTGTCTCGTTCAATGACCATTGATACAAACTTTAGTTTAACTTCGCTTCATGAATCCTACACAGTTATGTTCACATGTATGCATACATTAGTCACACATTCATATCCCATAACCTGTATAGCTAATAAACATTAAGATAAACTATATCAATATTTGATATTCGTATTTCCAAGAAACTTCCATATTCCTTTAAAATATTTTAGGTTTTAGCTTAATATAGTCATACATTCTCAAAAAGTTCCAACACAACTTTTAAAATGTTAATTCATTACATTTATAAATTATAACCCTTTTAAAAGTATTTACAGACTTTACACGCCTCTATATGTAGACTTATAGTCATATAGTGCATTTGTGCCTTTACTTTGCGTAATTATAACTTATTTTCGCTTTCGTGAGTAATTTAAATACTATCCCGCACGAATATTAGCTTTCTAGGCTTAATGCGTTCATTTTACACTACTTTTCCCCATTTCATGTACACATGAGGTATATATATGTTTTTGCATATACGCCTCTCTTATAATGTCAAACCTTGCCTCATTTTCTTGGCTTGTAGGTACGTAGACATAGGCTATTTATATGTCTTATACCTACACATAGCTTATTAATGTCAAGCGTTGAGTTTTCAACTTCGTTTACACAATTCTCTCTTTGTATTTCGAAAACCATTCAGTTCCGAGGTATAGCTTTGGAATAGCTTTCATTAACGTCAACATAACACATCTCACAGATATAATACCCATGTACATGAAATCTTATGTTTACATATTGCTTTTATAGCATCTAGTATGCTTCAAACGGTTATATGCGTTATATAGGTTTTAAACTGCGTTCTATATCTGCTTCGATGCCTCAGAATACGTGAAACTGTCAAAAACCTCAAAATCTGTGTCGCCACCTTGAAATACGTGTCACGACGTCAAATATTGCGTTTCGTTATGAAAACTGCATCGCGGCGTCGGACTGGACCCGGTTGCCCTTGGCTTGGCCCGACCGGCCTTGGCATAGGCCACCGCCTAACGTGTTCTGACGTCCACTTTGCATATTTTTAGTTTCCGTCTCGTTCGTCCGATCCCGACCAATTTTGGATATGCTATAGGTGGTATGTCCACCTATTTAAAAAAAATGCTAACCGAACATTTTGGGTAATTTAGACGCGTTAAACAAGAGGCCAAAACAGCCCCCAGCCAACTGCTACTGTGCGCTGCTGCTGTCTGTGTGCTGCTGTGGGCAGCAGCCCCCTTCGCGACGCGGCTGCTACTATGCAATTTTTCCATTTTTAGCGTTGGATCACGCTTATTTTTGAATATGTTATACATGGTATGTAAGACAATTTTTAAAAAATACAAATCACCCAATTCGGGTTCATTAGGAAGCCCAAACAGTGCATCAAAAGTAGACGTTCATAACAGTTTTAACTTTTTCCCAGTTTTACCCTCTTTCGCTAAAACAGTCATAACTAATTCGTTTTAAAACATTTTTTAGCGATTCTTGCGCCCACGCGAAGCTAACTTCCGGGGATACAACTCTTATTCAATAACCTTTTCCAAATTCTGCACCCATAATTCCAGAAAATTCGTGTAAGAGGACTGCTTCGAATCTGTTTTCCAGATTTGGGCAGTTTCGACACACCCACTTTGGCACGTCTTAACTCAGTCATCCGAACTCGGAATTAGTCTGTTCTGAAGTCTATAGAAAGCTTATTCAGTGTACTATAATATCCCAAAAGCCTAGAATTTTCTGGAAATATATACTCGACCCGAAATTGGCCTCAAGGTCAGCGATAATACTAGTTTTTTTTTTTTCACTTTTCGTTTAGATTTCCAATTGCTTTTCGCTTCCATAATAACTAGCGTCGGATGTTGGTTCACATGCATTTAAGTTAGTCCCAGCCCACAGAAACTCATGCATGCAATCTGATTGACCATGGTAGGCACAAACATACACAAATGATGAACCAAAGCCCTCTCTCATCTTAGAACTGACATTAGCTAATTATCATTTTTTTCCCGCATAACCCAAATTAAACCAAAATCTTTAAATCACATTTAGCATTTGATACATCTAAATAGCTTAAATTATCCGCCAACTCGTGCATATATACCATCTTGTTCAGGATACTAATAAATTCTCAAATTTTAACCATACAGTCCCTTTGAAACATTTTATCGAACTTGTAACATGCATAGTATAAAAATCAAATTTTACACAGTATTTGAATATGAAATCATGCCAATCTCCTTACAAAATTCTCCTTATGACTCTCGAATCCATCTGATTCCTTCGTGTAGATAACCTCCCACAACCAAACATGGCATCAACAGGACATAATTAACTAAATTTTCATGAATTACTTGGAAAAGTATTCATACCTTTTAATATAATGAAATTTTTAACTTGGTGAGGGCTGATGATTGTCATTCTTGCTGCAATTGGTGTTTAATCCGTCCCCAATACAATTATTAGCTCAAATTCTTCTAATACTCTTGGGCCTTGGCATGCTATTAGTTTGAGAGTGGAAACTTGTTTTGGGACGGATGGAAGAGACCAATTTTTTTTCTTAACGAATGAACATAAAATTGGTCAAGGAACTGTTTTTTTTTTCTTTCTTTTGGGTCGGATGAATGGTAGGGAATGGAGAAGGAGCAGGACTTCAACTCCTCTTTGGTTAATACCAGCTAATGCTTTGATTTTGCCCAGTGTCCCTCTACGTTACAGCTCCTGCTTCAACAAATGACTCAGCTTATTATTATTATTTTATTTTTAAATCCCAACCTCAGTTATCCATCTTGGGCAATACTCAATTAAATCCCAGCACATGACTTTAATGTATATACATATTATATATTACACTCATTTTATAAACCATCCGTACTTATCGTGAAATATAATATTAAAATATACCATTCCATAAATCTTTTCCATAAAAATGGAGATTATATATTAAATAAAAATAAATTATTTAATTAAAATAATTTAATCTCGCAAATTAATATATTTTGCCCACTTAATTATTTGCCATATTTAATGCATACAATAATTTTGTATCATTAAATTTAACTACATCTTTCCCTTTAATAATTTACTCCTCCACATATAACAAATATATAATACTAATACATTTATTATACACAAAATCACATATTGCATAACACTAACTCTTTTATGCAATATAATATCACATAACATATTATTTAATAAGAATTTTATTTCTTTAATTCTTATTTTAATATTTCTCAAAAATTTGAGTTATCACAATTAAGGTATCCCCACCCCACCCCACCCCACCCCACCCCACTGCACTGTATAGACAATCATTCATAGCATATGCTATTTGTTACTACCTCCATTTCAAAATAAGTGACGTTTTGGAAGAAAAAATTTGTTTTAAATTATTTGTCGTTTCTAGGAGAATAAATTATTTATTTTCCTATATCACCCTTACCTTCTCTTATTGTCCAAAAAAATTCTCACCCTTAATATTATTATTTTACGTAATATATTACTAGTATGAAGGATAATAATTAAAAAACAGTTTTCATCAGCGGATGAGATTAAAATTGGGTTTGAACAATTATGCCCCATAACAACCCATCCAAACCATTGTAATTAATTTGTCTATTAGATATTCTAGCTGATGTGCAAGGAAAAGTTAATGTTGCTTCGCTGAATGACATAAGAAAAAGGAAAAGTAACCAACTACTATTCATATCTACAAAATACAACTGATTTTGAATTTTTCGTTCAGTTTAATAAATTATTTGTGCCGTCTAAAATTTAGAATAAATCCCACCGTACACGTAATGCCGGAAGCACGTGACACATCTAGTATGTCAATATCACACAAGAAAAAGGAAAAGTAACTACCACACAAGGAAAATGAAAAGGAACTAGTGCAACATCACTACATTTTGTCAACTAAACCAACTGCAACACAACATTCTGCCAACTATCATTTTTTTTGTTTTTGTTCAAAATTTAATTTCAGTATCAAGAATACTACACATTCAGTTGGCAAAAGAGAAAAGGACAAAACATCTTTAAAAAGCAACTCATTTATAACCTCATTTTGTAGCACAGGCTCAAGTTTCATTTAACATAGTAAATTAACAATAATTTCCCCCATAAAATAATTAAGTAGGAGCAAAGACTTCAAAAGTCTACAAACACGGTCTGATATTTGATCAACAACACATGTCCTAAGTAGTTGCAGTCAAAAATGCTCTTCCAGGCTGGCGGTTGGCTTAATTAAGGTCCATGGCACCCAAGAATAAAGCTGCAAAAATCAATAACAAAGTGTTTTACACCAGGTCTATGCATATACAAATCAGAGGACAACATGCCAACTTAACAACAAATAGATGACAAAACAGCTAGATTAACATATACAACGTGTTATAAGATGTAATTAGACCAACTGAATAGACAAAACTCAACATGTACATGTGCTAATGCAAATACAAGAAATCTATACAAGTAAATTATAGTAGTATATAACGTGTTATAATGTTATAGACCAACTGAATTAATAAAACTCAACCATGTGTAAATGCGCGCGATAGCTGAAAAGACAAGAAGTCTATTAATTAGAGAAGCCAAACAAACCTTGACGTACGTTGCGATTTTCTGCTTTCCACCTGAGATAATCAGTAGGGTTTATTAGTTTTGTAAATTCCCTGCAATAATGTATCAGAACTGTTATACACCAGCCTTTTATCCACATAATTATATAAATGCATGATAGATTATGTACATCTTCTTTTTCTCTCTCCTCCTTAATTTCTTGGCAAAAATATTCAAGTGTTTACTAGGCAATGATATCTTTGCTATTGATTAATTTATGCTTTTCGCTGGATCAAGTAATAACAAACCTGAGCAGTGGTGTAATAAGAATACGAACTGTTTGACGTGGCAATCTCAAGGGACAAAATTGTGATCTCCCTAGAAACGACATAATTCTACAGTGCACTTTGCTTATGACACATACTCATTTATATGCTAGACTACATGCTGTCTATTGGTTAATCAAATTAATAGGCCAAGCTAGGTAATGTGTTGACCTCAAACAATAACATATTATCTCTACAAACTTCCCAAAACAAATCTCACATGTTTTATCTCCACGTCTGAAAGGCACAGGCATGTTCACCTTTTGTGAGTAGGTGATGGCCTCCAAACTAATTAGTATCCTGGCCAATATTTTTAAGCACATCTGAGGTATAATTCAAACTTAGCCTCAAAAGTATAGGAAATATCTCATGATCTCTTTTTATGGAAAAAAGATGAGGATTTTGTTGGATGTCATTGAAAATTTGATGTGGATTTCTTAAATTGTTGTCAGAAGTTATTAGAGAATATAACTACAATCAGTTAATTCTAGATAATTGTAATTTTATCTTATTGTTACATTAGGATTAGAATAGAGTAGATTTTGAATTATGAGATAATTACTCAAGTATTTGTATTATTTGAGAACTCTCCAAACTCATGTATATATATTAGGATGATGTACTCTTATTTGAAATATAATAAAATACCAACGTTTATCAGTCTTGCAGTTTATCATATTATGGAGAAATCCTTATTATAAAACCCTCTCTTTCCTGGAAACGACCTTGTTGATAAATATTGTGAGTTATAATATTATTGATGAATGTTGTTCGGAGTTGAATTTGGAGACGCGAACGTGATATTTGAGTCCGGAACGACGAAATTAGTAAAAATAGTCTATAAACACAAAATTTTTCGGGATTCACTATTTGGTCAAAAATTCAATAGTTGACTTTTTCGGGAAAAGTCAAACTTCAAAAATTCAAAATTTATATTTTTGATAAAAATAGTTTCATTATGTTGGAATTGTTTGTGTTAGTGAAAATCGACATTTATTCCGGTGATAATTAATTGATGTCTAGGGGTTATATTGATAAATCGGGTAATTTATCGGATAAATGAGCAATTAATTGCTACTAATTCACATGCTTATATAACTATTTGTTCACATATGTGTACTATTGAATCACATTATTTACTATTAGGGGAGTTGGTGCAAGATTGATAATACTTGCATGACTAAGTTAAAAATGGAGGTATAGATGGAGGTACTATACTGTAATTCGTATTTTTTTCACATGATTATACTATTGATTCACATGATTGAACTATTGATTCACATTATTTACTATTAGGGGAGTTGGTGCAAGATTGATAATACTTGCAGGACTAAATTAAAAATGAAAGAAAAGTTGGAGATATTGTACTGTAATTTTCGAGCTCCAAAACGTGCAATTATTGAAACTATATTTTCCTATAAATAGAAGCTCATTCTTCCTTCATTTCTCACCAATTCACAAAAGCTTTAGAGCAATTATTATAGAGAGAAATTATAGAGAGAAAGAAGAAGAGAAATCTGTTACTCACTATTCTAGTATCCAGTTTTTCCAAGGTAGGGAGTATTATTTCTTTCTTATCTATGAAAAGAACTTCTGTTATTCCATTCTTATTATTCAGTTGGAATAACCTGTATACGCGGGCTACCCTATACTTGATGAAATTCTTCTGTTGTTCCATTCTTTATCATTCTGTTAGAACATCCTGTCTATGCGTTCTACGCCGTACCTGGTTCCGTCTTTATTATTCTGTTGGAATATCCTGTCTGTGTGTTCTACGCCGGACCTGATTTCGTCTTTATTATTCTGTTGGAATATCCTGTCTGTGTGTTTTACGCCGGACCTGATTCCGTCTTTATTATTCTGTTGGAATATCCTGTCTGTGCGTTTTACGCCGGACCTGATTCCGTTATTTATTATTCTGTTGGAATAACCTGCCTGTGCGGTCTATCGCATGCTTGGTGATTTCTTTTGTTATTCCATTCCTTATTACACTCAATTGGGTAAAGTTTTGACTTCTATACTCCATGAAATTAGTGGAATATCCTTGATATTTGCGCTTCATCCAGTATCTTTTCGTGGAAATATTCTTCTGAGCATTCTTGAATTTTACTCTACAAAGCAGTATCATGTTGACAATTTGGACATTATTAGTTCCTGGATAAAATAATTCTTGAACTTGTTTTATTAAATTCTTATATCATTGTCATCATCCTCATGTTTATATTTTGTTGAAAGTCATCTGTGTCCTATAGTGCATAGATGGACTTGGTATGATTATGACCAGGGATTATTCGATGTAATCATGACCGTAATATTACAAATGATGTGGTAAAAGTCCTTATTGGCCCGTAGTGCATTGATGGACAGTTGTTGGCATAATTATGACCATTAATGAATACACAAATATTCTTGGCCCGTAGTGCATGGATAATTGTGGTCGTGATACTAAAGAATATCCTTGTCTGTAGTGCATGGGTGATTCGATGATGTGGATTATTTATTAAGCTGAGTCCCAGCGATAAAAGTGATGAAAAACCTTCTAAATCATAAAAGATAGTAGATTTTATTCTCTATTTGACTCTTTTAATGGATTGCTTGTTCCGCTACAGTTAAAATTGATGATTGTTATATTGTATCAGTTTAACACTGTTGAAGGCTAACGATAATATATTTTGCATTATTTTAGCCATAATATTTTCTACTGGGCTAGTTGAGCTCACCCTTTTACTTTTATTGTTCTCTTCAGGAAATAAAAATGTAGCAGAGACTAGTCGGGGAACGGAGTGACGGACCAGATGATAACATTAGTAGTCCTCCCTATTCTGTGAAATAGTGTAATAATAATTGTAATAAAGACTCCTTTTGAGTTTGTATAATCTCTAGTATACAATATTTATATTTAAACTCACAGTTTATGTTTTGTCGTATTGTACACGACAGTTGTATTATTAAGTTGTATTTGAATTTTGTACCATGTAAGTGGCGACCCAAGATGGGTGACGTATACCTAATTTTGGGGGCGTCACATTTGTCCACTCTTTTATTTGGACATGAAAAACTGTTACAACAATTCCCTTCTATTGATACTTCAAAAATTGAGCCTATTATTGTTGAGCCTAATGATATTCATTTTTCCGTGGTTGCACATCCTGAGGATACGATAAGTCTGATTGGTTCTTCTTCATTGTTGATTCATAATCGTATATTAACAGTTCCTGCAAATTCACTACTAAAAAAATAAGAATACGTGACGGAAATTTGTGACAGTTTTTAAAAACAATCATAAAAGATAGTAATTTGTGATTGACTTTTTAAGCAATCACAAAATAATAGAATATATGATGGCTCTTAGTGATGACTAATCTTGCCATCAATGTATTATAATTATGATGGTCATGTCAATCACACAAATTTTTTCAGGCAAAATAAATTTTCTTTTTGTGACGCACTAAGTCATCACTTATAGAAATACCCTTTTCGTGATTGCATTTAAGTTATCACTATATATTTTAATGTAAGAAATAATTAGAACAATATTTTATGACGGCCGTGACAATCATTAAAAAGATAGATTTTTGTGATGATTTTTATTTACAATTACAAAAAGAAGGTATTTTGTGATGGAATTTTCAACCCATCACAAAATAATAAAATATATGATGGCTCTCTGTGATGACTAATTTTACCATCATTATAGAGTATTTGTGATTGCCACTGCAACCACCAAATCTTATGTTGAAGTAATTTTATTTAGTAATTTAACTTACATATGTTTCCTTTTATATTTTGTTTTAAAATTATAATCATGATATGGGTTTTGGTGTAGTGGTAATACTTGTTATTTAGTTTGCAAATGGGGGGAGGGTTCAAATCCTACAACTATCATTTGATACAATTAATACAATGAAATAAATTCTACATAAATAGATATTCACGTTCTTACATTTGATCCCTAAAGTCTTATTTTTTTTGTGATGACTTTGACAATCACAATAGATTACGTGTTTGCGTGATTGTCAAAATCATCACGTAAAACCTTTCATAATGGGCGTATACAAGACGGCCATTGTGATGCTTAAAGTCATCACGTAAACTTTTTGTGATGGTTTTTCTACTTTTTGCGATGGATTTTGGCCATCACAAATGACCATTTTTTAGTAGTGATTGTACTAGTCCCAAGTCGGAGTTATTATCCTCATTTTTCTCTGCAACCAATGGCTATTCTCATTCTCACTCAAATATCATCAAGGATTCATTTTTAGTTTGTTCATCATCTTCACCTCATTTAACAAATAAGCGAATGTTTTCTCTTGATACATCCCACATTTCATATCTTGGTGGATTAATGAAATTTTCTAAGTGTGTTCCTAGAAGTCTAATACAAGAAGTACAAGAAAGTCCCTATTTGTTGCAAGTGTGCAAACAACCAAGCACGTTCCAGTCTTATTGGTTATATGCAGTACTTATCATGCATCTTATGTTTTTATTTAATATCTTTCATGGAAATTGTTCATGTTCTTTCTGCTACGAGGCGTTATTATTTCACTAGTCTTACCGTCGCATGGCTATTTTCCCAAGTTCAAGCTCAAGCTCTGTTTACCTCCGTTTCGCTTGAGGGGGCGTATTAAAGAATATAACTACAATCAGTTAATTCTAGATAATTATTGTAATTTTATCTTATTGTTACATTAGGATTAATAATAGAGTAGATTTTGAATTATGAAATAATTATTTAAGTATTTGTATTATTTGAGAACTCTCCAAACTCATGTATATATATTAGGATGATGTACTCTTATTTGAAATATAATAAAATACCAACATTTATTAGTCTTGTTAGAAGTAGACTAGTCTTGTTAGAAGTAGACAAAGGCATATAGATTAGACAATCAAAATGAGAAGGTCGTATATTTCTATGAATAAGGTAATGATTCAAAAGAGTTTAGAATTTTTTTATAAAAGAGAACAGGACCAAGAGTGTAGATGTATAAAGCAAATCGATTAATTTGAGAACTACATGATATATTACTGATTACTCCCTCTATCCTGATTGAGAGTCCATTTTATAAGTCAAAGTTATTATGCAATTCTGTGCATTAATTTTGAAAGTGGGCTCTCATTTTTTAGGAGGAAGTATGGTATTCTGAGCTAGAACTATAATACTATTAAATTTCTAATTTTTAGATATCTGATCACCTCAATCCAGATATCAAAGACGTTTTAATTTCTCAAGATTGCTTTTGGTTCATATTTACACTTTTAAAAGTTAGAATACATTTTTTTTCATTCGACTTTGAGCATCATTTTAATGAACGTTCTATTTGTTCTGCTCTATTTTATCCGTAAATGCATGGATGATATTGCAAAGAGATGGAGAGGCCAATAACATAAAATTATATATACATGGATGACAACAGATACATAAGAAACAGTAAAACAAAATATTGTGGTATTAGGCAATGTGGGCCCAAGTGTAAAATTAGGGTTCACATAATCCAATTGAATTAAATGAACAATTTAGGGTTCCACGGTCTCATAAAATGTGCAAATTAGGGTTCGTGTAACCTAATGGAATGAAGACGGAAAAGTCAGAAATAAATGTGCTAGACCCGGGAGAAGCCTCCACGTGTCCCGAGGCAGAAGACTCGTGGAGGTGGCTCGTTTTGGGAATTGATTGAGGGATTGGATTGGTGGCTAGAAGGGCAGGACAATCTGGGTATTACTCTAATGATTAAAGGGTATTTCTGGAATTTCCCTGAAGGCATGTGCCTTGCACATGACTACTTTCCAGAAAACCCTATAAATACCCCTTCCATTCCATTGGGAAGGGGACTTCTCTTCAGACACAAGACTTGGACTCTTGGAAGATCAAAAGACCCTTTTTGGTGACTTAAAGGCTCGGAGATTCCACCTAAAAGCACTAGAAAGGGGTTTGAATATTCTCTCAACTCGAAGGACTCAAGAAGGCTCTTGGAATCCCTGTTACCCTAATACGGTTCCCGGATTCTAGGGGTTCTGCCACGCATCGTTGGAGTAATCGCCCACCTGTCGTTCTCCCCTCTTCAATCAACCAATCAATTCCGTACTCTTCGTGGATTTCTCTCCTCCACAGCCAACACGAAATCCTAACCCTAGCAAGGTACGATTTCCTTGCCCACATTTCTTTGGCGACTCCGCTGGGGAGGTGTAGAATTCGTGAAGGGTATGCCCACAACTCGAAGTGGGAGAACTACAGGAAGAGCTGTTTCACCAACAAATAGTATTACCTCACCAAATCTAGTTCCAAGGCAAACAACTCAAGCTTTCCAAGGCGCAAATCTGGATTTTGACCAACCACTTATTGAAGACGCTTTGGAAAGGAGTTCAACATCACTATACATGGACAATCAACAACAAACCAACGCAGGAAGGCAAGTCGAGGATGCAAACGAAGAGCAGACGAATGTTGTGCAACTGGAGATGCTCAAGGCATTAAAGGAAGCACGGGAAGGACAAGGGATGATGATGGCCATGATGCTGGAGATGCAGAGGAAGCAAGAGGAGATGGGGAACTTCCGCCAGCAGTTGATGCAGATCCCTACATTTAAGGCCATGTTCCCAGGCAATTCGCAGGGAGAACAAGCAGGAGTGGAGGACAACAACAATGGCAGCAACAACAAAGAAAACCATATTGTACCTTCATTGACTGAAAGTCAATTGGTTCCAATAATAAACTTGGGGCTCCAGAACAGTGGTGATGAGCCACAACCTAGGTTGGAAGCAAGCCAACCTCAGACGAACATCATCCCAACTGCTCTTCCAGCATTTTCACAGGTGCAGATGCCAACCGTTCCAAGCCATGTCCAGCGAATGAGCCAACAAATACCACCAGTGCCAACTTTTCACGATGCAAGTGTACATCAACCAATCTCTTCACCATATACACCGTTAATACAACAGTATATTACAACACCCCAGAGAGTTCACGTCACAAGCCAGTACGTGACGAAGGATGATATGATCGATGTGATCAATCAACTTCGCAGGCAGACATCCCGACCCTCAGAGTTAGATTTTACTCCACCTTACCCTGCACACATTCGGAGGCAACCTTATCCTACGGGGTATATTGAGCATCCCCCGCAGTTTCCAAAATACAATGGGGAGAAAGGAAATGCCAGAGAACACATTGCCAGGTTCGTAGAGTCGATGTCTCCATGGCTAGGATATGATGAAGTAAACAACCACAACTTGTTGATGAGGGAATTCAACAAGACTTTGACGGATAGTGCCTTTAGTTGGTACTACAATTTGGAGAAGGGATCAGTCCATGATTGGGATGATCTAAAATTGCAATTTTTTAAGAAATTTTTTTATGTGCAGAAACAGGTAACCATCGTAGAGCTCATGCGATTCAAGCAGAAGCCAAACGAGGAGCTGTCAGATTACGTGGATAGGTTTAGGACCCAAGCACAGAAGTGTGCAGAGCCAATTGAAGAAAAGAACTTGGTTAACATATGCAACAATGGTGCTTTAGACGCCTTCAAGCCCCACCTCATTACCAAAGCTTGTGATTCATTTGCGACCCTCTCATCTTTTTCACAAGACTTGGGAGGAATCATGACATTTCCTACCAGCCATGCAATGGTTACATGGAAGGGCAAGAGGACAGCAACTGTGGCTTTGGCGGATTCTCAGTCAAAACCACAAGGGGCAAGAGGGAAAAGAATGAGAAATTTGAGCGAAGCAGAGAAAGACATGGGGATAAGTATACCAGGATGCCAGTTCCGGAGGCTATTACATGTAGCGAGAAGGCATTCAGGAACCTGTATGAACAATGGGTTGAATATGGAGTGGTGAAGCCTCCAAGGCCCCGGTTGGTTGTAACGGAAGAGATGAAAAGAAGACCGGACTTCTGTGTATACCACCAATACGCAGGACATTCCACTATGGACTGTTACAGTCTGCGGAGAATATACCATGAGAAGCTGGCGGCCGGAGAGATTGAACTAGGAGAAGAAACGTGCAACACTATCACCCATGGTGCAGTCCCGGAAGTCGAGAACCCAAATGCTGACTCTACCATCGAAAAACTCTGAAATACAGATGAATTAAAAATCCACCCAAGATGGTGGTCCACCAAAAATGGTGGTTTTAAGTCCTCAGGAGTATCTCTTGCCAAGTAATTGGAGGACCAAGGGAGGAGGCACAAAAAATTGACGAATTAAAAAAAAAAAAAAAAATCCACCCCAGATGGTGGTCCATTCTAAATGGTGGTCAAGTCCTCGTAGACTGCACTTGCCAAGAAATTGGATGACCCAAGTGACGAGGTACCCGATTTCAAGTCCTCGTAGACTGCACTTGCCAAGAAATTGGACGACCCAAGTGACGAGGCACCCAATTTCAAGTCCTCGTAGACTGCACTTGCCAAGAAATTGGACGACCCAAGTGACGAGGCACCTAAGTGTTACACTTTATCATCAAAAGTGAACGAGACACCTGACTATAAGTCCTCATAAGTTATACTTTCACCTTCAAAAGTAATCGAGGCACCTGACTAACAGCCCTCGGAAGTTACACTTTCAACTTCAAAAGTGATTGAGGCACCTGAGTATAAGCCCTCAACCCCAAAAGTTACACTTTATCTTTAAAAGTGGCAAACGTTATGCTTTATTCGACAAAAGCAAAAAAGTTGCACTTTATCTCTAAAAGTGGTGAACGTTATGCTTTTTTCGATAAAAGCAAGATTTATTATATGAAACGTTATGCTTTTCGTTAAAAGCAATTTGATTATCAATATATTTGTCAAACTTTCACTTATACTTGATTATTTCTTCTGATTTATTAAAAAAAAAAAATATGGATTCAAATGTTAGTTTACATGAAATATATGTACATGAATTTTCTGATACAGGAAATGAAAAAAAACTACGAAAGCCATGATCTAGGGTTTGTTCCTCTAGAGGTTCGCTCTCTTAGGACTTTCATTTTCAAGGCTTGCAAAACATCAAGCTTCAAGAAGTGAAGACTTCAACACTTAAAAATATTCTGCGCGATCATCTCACCAAAGGCGTGACTCACGCGCAGGGGGCAAATGCTTACTGGTAGATGACATAGACATCCTCCAGAGTAAAGGTGTATTCTTCCCAAGTAGTGACGAATATGCATGTGGAGGATCACAACGATACGAGTGTCCCTGCATAGCTGGATGCAACGAAAAATGTCATAGCTGAAAAAAAAATTATGGCTAGATGAATTAGACAAAAATATAAAGAAGGAGGCCATTAGGTTGGTCCCCCCCTAAGGGTTAGCCCATAGGGTTTAGCCGCCTAAGGAGCTCTACCCTCTTTCATTTGACTTCTCCTTGTTCGTTGAATCAACTGATTGGAATAAATGTTACTTCGCCGGAATATCCGAGCCAAGATCCTTGTTAAGGTGAAATGGCTCGAAATAAATCCTTCCTCATTGTGATGTTATTTTTTCTTTCAGAATATCCGAGCCAAGGACCTTGTTAAGGTGAAATGACTCGGAATAAATTCTTCCTCCTTGCTATGGTGTTATTTCTTTCTTTGAGAATATCCGAGCCAAGATCCCTGTTAAGGTGAAATGGCTCGAAATAGATGCCTCCTCCTTGCGGTGTTGTCATTTCTTTGAGAATATCCGAGTCAAGAACCTTGTTAAGGCGAAATGGCTCGGAATGGATGCTTCCTCCTTGTGGTATTACTTTTTCTTTGAGAATATCCGAGCCAAGATCCTTGTTAAGGTGAAATGGCCCGGGATGGATGCTTCCTCGCTGTGATTTTGCCCTTTCTTTGAGAATATCCGAGCCAAGATCCTTATTAAGGTGAAATGGCTCGGAATAAATTCTTCCTATTTGCGGTATTGCCTTTTTTCTTTGAGAATATCTGAGCCAAGATCCTTGTTAAAGTGAAATGGCCCAGAATAGATGTTTCCTCCTTGCGGTATTGCTTTCGAGATTATCCGAGCCAAGATCCTGTTAAGGTGAAATGGCCCGAAAAAGAAATACTACAATCACCTGGAAAAAAAAAAGAGTCATGAAGAATTACACAAGCAGAAAACCAACACGACCATAACATTACGGCATTTGTCCTAATATGATAACATTCAATGTCTCGATAAATGCTTGCTTTATGGAAGGGAAATCCAAAGAAGCATACAGACTTGTAGAATTAATTAAAGGTCCAAAGAGGAGAAGAGACTGTATATGATGAATGCGTTGATCAATATGATTGATAGGATGAAGAAAGCTACATGGCTGTACAAGGAAGAAATTATGCCAACAGTAATTATTACATATAATACCTTATTTACTGGTATTCATAAATAAATAGAAAAAAAGAAAAAAAAAGGGCTTCAAAACACCAATCAAAGGCTTTGAATCCCACTCTTTTTACTTCTCCTTATACTGATATTGGCGAGACAATTAGAAAGAGAAAGATTGGGTGTATTTGGCCTTATAATGATACAAGTGGTTTTCTATCCACAGGTATGGCAATATATGGGGATTTTCAAAGGAGATGGAATAGAACTCGATGTAATATTCAGAAGCGAAACTGGTCGAGTGAAGTAGGAGCCTTCGTAGAATATCCTAAGCATGGTTGGTCTTTACGCATACGACCTGAAAAAGGTTTCTGTGTCGCGTCTGTTGTCAATGAGGATTTGGGGAAGATTTTTTCGTGGGTGAGCTCTCCTAAGGGGTCCCCTCTCCAAGAATTTTTTGTTTTCAGAACTTGCAAGATCGAGCTCAGCGCATTGTTTAGAAATTTGAAACAGGACTCAAAGACTCGAAGAAATTTGCACGATTGTCACTCCGAAGGTGCGACTCTCGCGCAGGGGGCAAATGTGGGCCCAAGTGTAAAATTAGGGTTCACATAATCCAATTGAATTAAATGAACAATTTAGGGTTCCACGGTCTCATAAAATGTGCAAATTAGGGTTCGTGTAACCTAATGGAATGAAGACGGAAAAGTCAGAAATAAATGTGCTAGACCCGGGAGAAGCCTCCACGTGTCCTGAGGCAGAAGACTCGTGGAGGTGGCTCGTTTTGGGAATTGATTGAGGGATTGGATTGGTGGCTAGAAGGGCAGGACAATCTGGGTATTACTCTAATGATTAAAGGGTACGTATTTCTGGAATTTCCCTGAAGGCATGTGCCTTGCACATGACTACTTTCCAGAAAACCCTATAAATACCTCTTCCATTCCATTGGGAAGGGGACTTCTCTTCAGACACAAGACTTGGACTCTTGGAAGATCAAAAGACCCTTTTTGGTGACTTAAAGGCTCGGAGATTCCACCTAAAAGCACTAGAAAGGGGTTTGAATATTCTCTCAACTCGAAGGACTCAAGAAGGCTCTTGGAATCCCTGTTACCCTAATACGGTTCCCGGATTCTAGGGGTTCTGCCACGCATCGTTGGAGTAATCGCCCACCTGTCGTTCTCCCCTCTTCAATCAACCAATCAATTCCGTACTCTTCGTGGATTTCTCTCCTCCACAGCCAACACGAAAACCTAACCCTAGCAAGGTACGATTTCCTTGCCCACAGGCAATATAAAAGAATTTAAGGTTGTAACTCATTTCTCTTTTGGTGATTTCATATATAGATATCAGATACATTATATACATATTATTATATATACACTTCACGAAGTGCCAAGCAGTCCAGTGGACATGACTTTTTTGTAGTTGTCCCCCTATTGTTTCTAACATAAACACATTGATTGTTTTAATTAACGAGAACAATTTATTAGCAGGGATGTAAATACGTGCTGGAAAAAATCTCTCGCTCAAAACAAATTCTGAAGTACTCTATTGCAGTACTAAATATATGGAATAGACTTATAATCTACTTCTCTGGGACCATTGCCGACGGTGTAAGTACTCAAGTTTGGCTAACTGACGTAATATCAACCACCGAATAACGTGGTGGTGGTGGTGGTGCTCTCCAAACTCGAGGCTCCCACATAATTTCTGTCTCCATTCTATGAAGGACTCAAAATTTCAAACCCTAGTTCTGCACTGCAGTTAGCGTAGGAGAGAGACAGACAGATAGATTCAAAGAGTCTCTAGTTAATACATTGTTTTGTGCTGACATGGAGCTGGAAATTAACCGGTTTAATTTAGGGCTTATCATCATGGCGGGAAACTTATTTTGTCCATACTATTATTCTTGCTACAACTGTATTATTGAACCTAATTACCTTACGTGGGCCCAAGTGTAAATTAGGATTTATTTGACCTAATTGAATTAAATATACAAATTAAGGTTTACATTATGATTAAATAAAAAACGGAAGAGCTGGAAATAAAGAAGAAAGATCTGAGAGAATCTTTCACTTGTCCCGAGGCAGAAGACACGTGGAGACGACTCATTTTGAGAATCGATTGAGAGATTAGATTGGTAGCTAGAAGGGCAGGACGTTTTGAGCATTACTATGATGACTAAGGGTAAATTTGGAATTTTCCCGAGATCATGTGCCTAGCACATGACCACCCTCCAGAAAATCTTATAAATACCCCTTCCACTCCATTAAGAAGGAGACCTGACTTTCTGACTTTTGGACCTTTTGGAAGACTAGGAGATTTGGAGATTTTCTCTCAACCCGAAGACTCAAAAAGGCACTCTGAATTTTTGCTACCCTAACAAGGTTCTCGGATTCTAAGAGTTCTGTCATGTGTCGTTGGAGTAATCGTTCACCTGTTTCTTCTCCCCTCTTCAATCAATCAATCAATTCCGTATTTTTTGTGAATTTTTCTCCTCCTCAACCAACACAAAATCATAACTCTAACAAGGTACGAGTTTATTACCCACACCTTAAATCATGTCTTACTCTGATTTTTGATTTAAATTGTCAATTGGTGAATTAATGTAGGAGATAGTACGTACGCTCACTCCACGTAAATACCTGATGTGATGTTAACATTGATACTAGCTCCTGGTAGTAACCTAATCTTTTATTATATAATGCTCTCCCGCTTAAATTTCTTAACATTTTGTCAATGTCACTCAAAACGATTTTAGTAACCTAGCTAGTCTTACGTAAAACCTAGTTAGTCTTACGTAAAAAAATTCTCACACTTAAATTCTTGACATATATTTTTAGTTAAATATAATTAGAATTTTCGGACCCACCACACACCACAAAAGGCCACTGCTCGAATACCATTCGTTATGATCGAGACATCATAACCTTGATCAGTTATATGCTTATCACAATACATTTTATACATGTTTGAATGTGAGACTAGAATATTATTACAATATATACAGTGGAATTGAGTCCGGCCTAATAGAGAGAACAAAGTATGGCCACACAACATGCATTTAATCAATCAAGGGGAGGGACTACTTATTGAGCTCATACAAAAACAGCTAAGCCTAGCTAGCTCCTCTCTCATTCCCATGGAACATGTATCGATCAAGAATCTAACAATCCATGCACGTGTGTGTCATTAATTTACAACCATTCAAGAAAATTAATCCACCTCTCTTTTTCAGTCTAGCTATTGCTATCTTTCTCATATATATATATATATATATATATATATATATATATACACACACACACGTTCCGTCTATCTAGCGAACCGTAGGGAATGGATTGAATTAAAAACGAACTGGCTATAACGACGATTTTATCCGTTTCTGTAACATAGCGACGGATAAAACCGTCGCTATAGCCGGTTCGTTTTTAGTTCATTCCCTATGATTCGCTCGAGAGAGAGACAACTTTTATATATATATATATATAATTGTGTTTGTAAAATCACCTCAATCTTTATCTGAGATTGGGTTCATGCATGTTCTTGGCTACTTTCAAGTACCCTCAATTTCACGAAGTTAGGAAAAAAGACCCGTTGTGTCGATATACATTGACACAATGTGTTCAGATGACACTGGTGATGAATAGTGTTTTTGATTAGCTATGTCTCCAATCTCCATATATATAGATATAGTGATGACTCAATTAATGAGCGATGGTTTTTACCGATCAGAATTCAGTTATATTGAACTCACCACATTTTATGCACCCTCGAAACATAGGTTTTTTTTAAAAAAATTTGTAGAAAAGAAAAAACTTTTTAAAATCATGAATTTCAGATATCATATATTAAACCGTATTTGATATGTTACATTTAATATTTGAAAACAATAAATTTTGTAATTGGTTGTAGTTTTTAGATAATTTTCAATTTTTATTATTGTAGTCTGAAATTAAATAAAATCGATAATTTTAATTTTGAATTAAAAATATCTCAGATTGTGATTTTAAAATTGATGACATTATGTTATTTTATACTCTAGCATAAAAAACTGGACCTTATATGTTTTGGAACAACAACAAAAAAGAAGAAAATTAAGACTTTTTTTTTACAAAACGGGGACGAGGAAGTAATAACACAAATTCGAATTAATTAATGAGTATCACTTAGGTAGTGGTTTAGCCAAAAACAAGAACAACCAAACTAGCCCTTTTAAAGGGGTTGGAGATTGATCCATGCCATGCACCATCAAGAATTTTTTTACTACCATAGTATTAATGTCTCCTATGCATTTTGATTGAATATGATTGATAGATGTTTCCCTACTGGAAGTTACTTTTAACAATGCCATGTCTCATCTTCTTCTAGCTAACAATGTGAAAATGCGTGCAGTGCCTGATTTTTCCCTATATAAACCATCTTCTTGATGAAACCCATACCACCACAAAATGTACCACACACTAGCTAGCTACGCTTCCAGTCTTTTTCTAGATATCTCTTTAATTTGAGCAGCGGCCAGCGGCATACTAATTGAAGTTCATTCATCTTTGAATTTAGAAACATCCAGTTAGCTATATATCATATCGTATCGAATGAGGTCATCAGGGGTATGGAGAAGAGGCGTACGGCTAGTAAGAGGGAGAAAAAGAAGAATATCTTGTGCTAATTAACAAATTATACATGACTGGTACTACTACGGCATCACAGAGGACGCTGAGGAAGCTGAAGAGGATAATTCCCGGGTGCCAATTAGTGATGGACACCGAGACTTTGTTTCAGAAGACGGCCGATTACATATTTCTCCTTGAGCTCCATCTCAACTTTCTCAAGAATATGTATACTCTATGTGGAGAGCGAGCTAGCTAGCTAAAAATAGTACCTCATCTTAAAAAATCATATTCCATGGCACAATATATATATATATCTTCGGCATCAGACTATTCCTTTTCGCCTCTTTGGTGGGAAAAAAAATGATCCATATAAACGGCAGGGGAGTGTGTGTGTGTGTTTGTATTATTATTAGATTGTAGGTGTAAAATAATTTTGTTATATATCACTAAACTTTAGTTATTAAATAATGCAAGTTGGTTCATTGAAATTCTATTGCATAACTGAGCTGATTATCTTGTAAATATTTGTAAGCAGCAAATTGATTAGATCGCTCATTCATCTGACTTAATCACACATAACGGTAAGCACAAAGAATTTATCAACATAAATTCTTAGAACATAAACTGGAATCCACCAGAGATTCAAACGATATCAATCGTAAAGGAAAATAATATTATAAATGATGATATTCTTCAACTTGTATAGCCTAACAAAACTCTCTCCAAGTCATCTCTCTTTGTCCTAGTTGCCCAATTCATAACATAATTTCTAGAGATATGGAAACAAATCTTCAATTCCTAGAGATACGGAAACAAATCCTAACTTCCCTTGGTATTTCATTTAAATTAATTTAAATCAATTAATTAATATAAATCATTATCCAATGATGCTTTATAGTACTCACGCACTTCTTCCAAAGACGCGTGAACAAATCCTCCTAAATCTGATCTTTAAGACACAGAATTACAAGGAACACCCTAGTCAATCTACTCACTATATTCCTATGTCAATCAAGTTAATTAGTGTTTACTCACAAATTCTTTCAATGGATACAAAAGACACATATGTGTATTCATATCCTATATGCTAATCATATTAACCCTATTCAGATTATATGAACAGATGTTATTATATCCATATCTAAATCTATATTTCATCTTCCAATTTTATATAGATTATCATGGTAATTGCTAGCCCAAACAATTATTCAATAAGTAAAAGATATAATATATATATATATATAATTCAATAAAAACCAACTTTCATTCAATGGAAAGGTTTAATTTAAACTACATACCAAATTCCGTTACAATCTTAATTAAAATTTAGTTCATGATAATAAAGGAAAATATCATCCACATTAATAATCCAAACTTCCCAGATAATTACAAAGGATAAAAACTAAAAAAAGAAAAGAAGAAACTCTGAATTTGCTCAAAGGCTCTCTCTTAGATCTTCAGCTTTTGCAATCCTCCTTCGTGTTTTCCTTTGTTGTTCTCTCTGCAATTGACTTGATAAATTCCTCGATCCGTCTTTACTGAAGTCTTCTCTTATTTGTATTGATCCAAACCCTCATCAAGATTTCTATTTGGCTTCGAAATCAACTTAGCAGTAGAAAAATCCAACTTTGGTCGTGCACGAGCGCGCTCATTCTAGTTCATTTCCAAGTGCCTAGACACTTCACTGAGACACGAGAATTACAAAAATGTCAACCAACTTGACTTTTAATAATTTTTAATTCTTTTCTTCTCCCAAATGACCAATTTGACATTCCAACTCCATCCTACAAGAAATAAACACAAAAATAAAAACAAAAAGATATTAAAACAAAGATAGCAATAATTAAGTTTAATAATACCAAATTCATAGGTATAAAACCTACTCATCAAAGTCTGAGGAAGACCTAAAACAAAATCCATCGATAAATCTTCCCAAATAGCACTTGGTACTGGTAGAGGCGTGTACTCTGAGCTTGACCCTTCGCAGTCTTATACACATAAAACTTGCGAACCAAGTTTCCTACATCGCGCTTCAGCTGAAGCCAATAATACCGTTCAGCTACTTCACTAATGGTCTTGTCACGTCCCAAATGTCCACTCAAACCATCTCCGAGCAGTTCCCAAATCAATCTTTCCCTTAACGAACCCCGATATATACATAACTGACTTACATGGAACATATAATCATCAACTACATGAAACTCTCCCTCAGTTTGCTTTTGAGCACATTTTTCTCATACTTCGTTGAAGTGTTCATCATTCGAATACAACTCTTTCTCAAACTTAAATTTAATGATCTCTTATAGCATAGTGACTAATAGACTTTCCCTCCGACTCAATGCGTCTGCTACCTTATTTAGAACACAAGATTTAAGTTTTAGACCAAAAGGAAATTTCTACAGAAAGGTTGTCCATTGAGCGTGCATATTACTCAAGCTTATCTAGCAGTTCAGATACTTCAACGCTTGATGATCAGTATACCGAATAAACTCACGTTGAATCAGATAGTGTTCCCAATGTTTTAAGGCTCGATAAATAACATAAAACTCTTGGTCATACGTACTCCACTTTCGCCTTGCATCACTGAGTTTTTCACTGAAAAATGTCACTGGTTTCTTCTTTTGAGACAAAATTGCCCTAACGCCAATACCACTAGCATCACATTCCACCTCGAATAATTTTTCGAAACCAAGTAGAGCCAAAACAAGAGTAGTACACAACTTTTCCTTAATGACCGCAATGGCCGTGTCAATCCCTTCTCCCCGCTGAAATTTACCCTTCTTTAAGAACTCGATAATGGGGTGCTACAATGCTACTAAAATCTTTAATAAATAGACGAGTAAACGTTGCCAACCCATGAAAACTTCTCACTTCTCCTACGGTCTTAGGCGTAGGTCAATCTCAGATAGCCTTCACATTCTTTTCGTCAACCATGATACCTTCCGAGCTGACCACATATCCAAGGAATAACAGACATTAGGCTAACCAACTACACATCTTAAAGTTAATGAAGAGTTTTTTTCGGCTAAAACCTCCATCACAGCCCGAAGGTGTTCCATGTGGTCTTAATTCCTCGTTATGACTATAAATTAGTATATCATCAAAATATATGACAACATATTTCCCGATGAAAGGTCGTAATCCCGTATTCATAAGTGGCATAAAAGTCACAGGTGCATTGGACAATCTGAGGCATGACAAGCCACTCGTAGAGTCCATCGTTTGTTTTGAACACCATCTTCCATTCATCATGCACCAAGCTTGATCCAAATCTGATGATATCAGCTCCAAAGATCTATTTTCGAGAATAACTTAGACCCTTCCAGCATATCTAACATATCATCCAACCTTCGAATTAGAAAGATGTATTTGACAGTGATCTTGTTGATTGATCGGTTATCAACTTAAATTCTTCAATTACCATATTTCTTCGGGACTAGCACTGCAGGAACCGCGCATGGACTCATGCTTTCTAGAATAATTCCTTTTTCAATAATTCATATACTTGGTCCTGTAAAATCTGATTTTCCTTAGGACTCATCCGATAATGCAACAAATTAGGTAAGCTTGCTCTCAGAATAAAATAGATATGATGTTGAATATCTCTTAGTGGTGGAAGATCATTTGGTAAATCGTCAGAAACTAATTCGCTAAACTCGCCTAAAAGGGATTGCACCCTCTTTGGTAGCAAAATTTTTGGCTTTTATTTCTCTTCCATCACAATAGCTCGAGCCACCACTACGTTTACTTCTTGTGTATCCTTAATTTCAGTCTCCAAATCAGTTACCGAAGTGATCAAGGATAATAAAGAGCATTCTAATTTCGGGCTATTAATTATGCCACCACCCGAGTTTTGTTTTGGAACCATTTGCCACCCCAATTGAAGGCAAACACGTTGTCTCGTCCTCTATAAGTGACATCCACATCAAACTTCTATGGTTGACCCAATAGCAAGTGACTAGCATCCATGTCGACTACGTCGCAGACCACTTCGTCCCGGTAGTGTTGTTCATCGCGATATGAACTTTGCAAGCTTCGGTTACGTTCACCTTGGGGCCTTTCTGAATCCACCCAATTATAGGGCTTCATGTGTTTAGCTTCAGGTGTTTTACCAACTTATTCTACATAAAATTCTCGCAACTTCCAATGTCTATGATTAGGTAGCATACCTTTTCTTGAACACTGCAGCATGCCTTAAAAATATTGTTTCGTTGCGATGAATCTTCTACCTTTGTTGAGCACATGACTCGCTGAATCACGCAATTTACATGTTCTCCATTTTCCTCAACTATTTCTGCACCATCCAAGAATTCACCCAAGTCTGTCTCTTCTTCGGCATACTGATCGTTCTTTTCTTCCTCTCCAACTTCCACAAAATTCATTGATTTCCGCATTGGACACTCATTGAAGTGGTGACCAGGTTGACTGCATCTGTAACACTTAAACTCGCCTGATTTAGAATACGGGTTAGGTGCCCGAAGCGTTTTCTTTGTAGCCGATCTAGTAGGTTGTGTACTATTAGGAGTATTAGTAGGTCCCGAATGTGACGCCCCCAAAATAGTTATACAACACCCATTCTGAGTCGTTAAAATACATGGTACAGAAACAACTACAACTTTATTAATACAACATAAAAACTGTGAGTTTAAATACAAAAATAATCATCTAGACAATATCCACACTCAAATAAGTTCTCATTACAATTATTGATACACTATTTTATAGAATAGTGAGGACTACTAGAACCACTTCTAGAACCATCATTCCACACCCTGACTAGTACTCGCTACATTCTCGCCTCCTGAGAAGAAAAATGGAACAACAAGGAAAAGGGTGAGCTCAACTAGCCTAGTAAAAAATATTATGACTAAGATAATATAGAACAAATTATCGTTAGTCCTCAACAGGGAAAAATCTAATAGAATACAATAGACAACCAGTTTTAAATCAATCTTCGCAGCGGAAATAATAATTCATTAGAAGAGTTAAGTAGAGAATGTAAACTATTATCTTCTATATATAAATTTAAATGTTCATCGTCGATATTTTATCCCTGTAACATCAATTAATATATATCTGGAATCAAATATTCATCTTTGCACTACAGGCCAAAGATATTCATCCGTTGGTCATGTTCATTTAAACACCTGTTCATCTTTGCACTACGAGCCAAAGATATTAATCAGTCGGTCATGTTCATCTTAACATGTGTTCATCTTTGCACTACGGGTCAAAGATATTCATCAAAAAATCATTCATCTTTGCACTACAGGCCAAAGATATTCAGTAATATCATCATTTAGGACTGAGGATGATGAAAAATATTTTAAAGAAAACGAATCCAGTGAAACAAAAGAACAAGTATTAAGGATTCATACTTTAAATAATCCAAGTTCAAAAATACTTCATAAATAACCAGATTGAAGTAAAATTCAAGAATGAAGATCAAAACATAGATCCAATCAAAGATAAGAATCATAACAGACAATATTAGATACAGAAAAGAAAATTTAATTTTTTTGTGAATAGTGTCGTATTCGTAAATAGTGCCGTATATGTGAATAGTGTCGTATACGTGAATAGTAACTCCGACCTCAAAAGATATAAATTTCACAAAAAAAACATCAGCATGCTTCGTGAATAGTAACTCATGAATAGTAACCCCGACATGAAAAAATTCTAAATTTGATAAAAATTTCTAACCAATATTTCGGCATAATGATATTGAAGAAATAATATCATTTTCGAATAAAATAACATCCCTTACCTTAGAAAGAATAGTACTTCTGACTGAAATACTGGATATAGTACTGAAAAAACTTGCACCGTATAACAATATTCAAAGTACTAAAATACTCACAAATACGCTCGATATTATAGAGAGAGAAAGAGAGAGAAATCTTTAATTTCTGGTGTGATTTTCAATTCTAACCTAAGTACCCTATTTATATGAAAATGCTTAGAACACCAAAGCAGGAAATTTAATATAATATTAATATTTATATTATAAATTCTCTACGCACACTTAACATCTGAAATCACCCACCTAATCACATGTTAAATGAGTCCCAACAATGTAAAAAACATTTTTGTTAATATAATTATTTAAAACTTCCAAAAATCAATTATTCTGGAACTTCGGAACTTCAATAATTCATAATAAATAGCCTTTTTATCAGTAAATTCGAATCTCGCTTATTTTAATAGGAAATTCAATTCTCTACAACTTTGCAGAAGAAAGTTTTTCCAAATTCCAAACAGAAATTGACCGAAATCCATAAACGGGCGATTTTACAGACTATAATCAAATTTCAATCAAGAAATGAGGTCCATTGACACACAAAACATGTGTTAAACAACTTTTGTAACAAAAATACTCTTTCTACTCATACATCCCACATTCATTGTAAAAATATCATCATTATTATATTATAATAATATAATAAAATATTATTTTATCAGAAAAAATAAAATATCGATTTTCAACAATTGCCACTTTAAAAATTTTCTCCATCTATATCCACATAAAATCAATATTTTTTTCATCATATAAATTAATAATTAATTATTCACAAATAATATTACAGAATCACAGTACTGACAACCAGGCCGTTCCTAGGAAAGAGTGGGCTTTCCAATAAGAATTTCTCCTTACTGGCGCGCAATTAGGTGACCAAACCTCTCCTTAGACAGAACTTTCTAGACATTGCCAATAATGTTTTCTAATAATATTATTCAGATAATATGAATTATTGCTTCGATAATGGAAAATACTGTGTAGTGACAATTATTGAAACAACAGTAATATAAAATATCAACGCAGCAATTATTGAATCAATAAAATAAAATATTGAACAATAACTACTGTAACAATTATTGAGTAGTACCTTCCTACGTAAGAATCAATAATTGGTACAATACCGCGTGCTACTGTGCAACAACGCGTATTACTGTGTTTTAACCACCGGGTATTCCAACAGTATAAACGGTAACAACTACGTCGTTATTTATAACAACTTATACTTGTCGTTTTCTTCATCCAATTGCTTTCCGTTATGGGGCCCACACAAGGCTGCTCCGTCGTACGAATATTCCCCGACAACAAGAATATTCCACGACCAAACGAATATTCTTCGACAACAATGAGTATTTTATAACCACTTGCTTATTTGAAATATTTGCGTATTTTACCCATAACTAACCACATTAATCAAATCAACCCTTACTATTTCAAAATGATAAATAGAGGAAATTAAATTTTAATTATTAATAATTTGGGGTTTTACACTGAACCCTTTTGTGACTGAACTGCCTGAATTGTGAACTGGTTTTTCCCATCATTCGTCAAAAATCTACTTCTGTTGGCTACTGCGTTGGACGTCTATGTCATGTCCTTCTTATGATAGGTAAATCGATTGAATGTTTTCTCCATTAATTCTATTTTTTAAAGCCATGTTATGCGTTTCATTCACCGTGCACACGACTTGTAGTCCAAACTTGTCTCGGATAGAACATTTCAATCCCTCCAACTACCTTGAGACTTGTTGCGCCTCGGTCTCGTTCAAGTTATTATGCACTGACAGCCTGGACCACTACTCTGTATACTCGGCCACAGTCCTATTACCCTATGCACAAATTCTGATAACTCCGAAAAATAAATTGTTCATAATCTGGGGGTAAAAACCTATTTATCAAAAATTGTTTCATCCGTCTACATGATCGTATAGGAGTCTTGCCTTGTCGTCGTCGATCCATTTGTAATTTCTCCCACCAAACTGCAGCTCCGCTTCTCAACTTGTACGCTACTAGATTAACTTATCGATCTGCTTTAACCTCCGTCAACTCAAAAAATCTCTCGACCTCAGAGAGTCAATCCAGAAACTCTTCAATCTGCAACTTACCATGAAATAATGGTATGTCTGCGCGGATTCTATAGTTAGATTGATTTTGATTTCGATTTTGATTTGATGAGGATTTCTTTGTCCACTTGCAACATCCCCATCGGAATCTTCCTTACTGAATTCTTCGAACTTTTCTCGTCTTACTATTCTATGCTGACGTTCACCACCATAGTGGTCAGGGGTAAATTCCTCTCCTCCATCTCTGTTGCCGTTAGGGTGGGGTCGTTGCACCAACAGTTGTTGTATCATGGCTTCTACCCTTGCCATCGATTGTTGTTGCTCATCAATTACCACCCATAATTCGGCATCCCTACGACCAGCGTCGTCAAGGATATTTCTTCTGCCTTCATTGTTGGCCATTGACAAGAAAAAATCCTTGGCTTTGATACCAATTGAAGCAGAACGGTAAACACAAAGAATTTAACAACGTAAATTCTTAAAAAATAAAGTGGAATCCACCAGAGATTCCAACGATATCAATCGTAAAGGAAAATAATATTATCAATGATGATATCATTCAACTCACAATTCGGGTTATAAAGCCTAACAAAACTTTCTCTCTAAGTCATATCTCTCTGCCCTAGTTGCCCAAGCTACCCAATTCATAACAGAATTCCTAGAGATATGAAAACAAATTTTCCTAGAGATACGAAAATAAATCTTCCTAGATATACAGAAACAAATCTTAACAAATAACAACTTATTTTAAAAGATTTTCCACCTAATAAAATACTAGTACTATAAAAAAATGAACAATTTAGTTTTCCCGAAATCATGACTCCATTCCCAAACTCGAAGAGCTCTCCCGAAATAGGTAGAACCCAACTGTTCGGGAAATAATTTCAATTCTTCGAAAATTATAATCGTTTCTTCGGACCATTTCTCTTTTTCCATTTCTTATTTAACTCTTCCTCAAACTTCAGCTGTTTTACACCACTTAATTGAACATTATTAAAATAATATGTGAATATTTGTCTCATTAAAAGCACCCCCTTTCTATTATTATTTTCACTCATTTTTTCTCAACTGAGAGTAGTACTCTCGACAAGTCTGAATGAAAACAGTCTAGAGGGTGGGGAGCTTGTTATGGATGATCGAGATTCACAAATACCAATGATCACAAAAGGAGGAGCGAAAAGGAGTAATAGACTAGTAGTAGTAGTATTTTTTCTTGAAGGTTCAGTTTCATTAGTAGATGTAGATGCACTAATTAATACTTATTAATTAAATTAATGGTGATAATGATAATGGATGTTATCACATGCAAGTCGAAATTGATGATGATTCTTGACCACTTTTTCCTTTTCTTGCACAATCTAAATAAATAATAGAATGAGATATATAATTTATATTTAGAAATGACAACGGGACAAGCTAGGCGATATTGAGTTCTGCCTACCCCGAATTAAATTCGAAGCCTATTTCGAAAATTAAACTCATCTCCTAGCATTGGACGCATCATTCTCTCTCTCTCTCTCTCTCTATTGGGCCATCTGATTAAGATTTTTATTTTCACTTTTTTTTAGAAGAGAGAAAAATATCGCATAGGCAAACTTATCGTTACACAGAAAAATATAAGATATTATAAGTATGAATAATACTAGAGACATAAATTATTCTACAACTATTTTATAAACTGTTGATGTGACATACTCCACCTCAGCATATTGTGTGGGGCCAAAAACTATATTGAAACAATTTATTGATCAATATGTTGAGATGAAGTATGCCACATCAACAGTCTGTAAAATATTTATAAAATAATTTGTTTGTAGCATTACTCTTATAAGTATTTATTATAATTATAAAAACATAAATATAAAAAATACTTATAAATATAGATAAAAAATGATATTTACAATAATATAGATAGATAAGTATCAATTTTATAATTGTAAAAATAATTTTAAATATATACCAAAAATGGGCTTACGAAAGCATAACCTGAACCCGACCCAACCCTGGATTCTACAGAAGAGAAACTTCCATCCCTAGTCGTATAGTTGAAACGAGCAAGCCCAATAATAAACGAAGGATGTTTACACTAGTACGCAGGTCGAGAATCCAACAATTTCTGGAGCACATGTTTAGGTTGTTTTAGCCTAGCTAGGGCTTTTGTAAAAAAAATGGAAGCCTCATGGTTTCACAAAACGTAGAGTTGTGAGAGTAACGGATACCGGAGGATTTAAGGCCGATGATATTGACATGTTGGATAGTATATTGATGACACTAATTAAGAGATCATGATTTACTGGAGCAGCGGAACGGTGTCGCTTTTAGCTCATGTCTTCGGGATCGGGAGTTCGGTTTTGGAAATATGGCATCATGGCCAATGGCAGAACCAGAACATTTTTAGAGAAGTGTCAAAATACATCAATAAAAATAATATTTATTGACGTTTAGAGTGTTTCTTTCACATTTATTTTGCCCAATTATAATATTCAACATCCTATTCCAACTGTTGTCAACATTTGAATTGCGAGTCTAATAACTTTAATTTCCTCCGAACTATAAAACTATTAATCAGACTTTGAAGTTTTTAGTCAACTGATTAACTACTTTTATAGATAAATTACGAATTATAATATTATATACTCAAAACCTTATATTGTGATTTTAGTCATCTTCCTTGGAGACAACCGAGAGGAACCACTCAAAGCACGAAAATGAATAAATTTATTCTAATTTACAAAAAAATTGATACCAATGTATGATTAAGTCAGTAAGACGAATGAGTGCAATATTAATTAATTAATTAATCATCAAACTTATTTAAAATTATTTTATCTTATAGTAATATTGTTAATTTATTATAGGTAGAATGACATGAGAAAACAAATGAATTAATAACATCTCATAACAAAGATCAAGTTTAACTAACATTAGCATGCTTCAAATTTCAGGGTTGGGGGGTCATATCCCTCGCTCCCTAGTTCCGCCTCTGGTCATAACTTCGGGTGTGGCGAACTTCTTTGGAAATGGCGTTATGACTTTAGGAAGATCAAATTGACTTCGGTTATTATTATAGTTCTTTATGGTAATATTTTTTTTAGTAAATGAGTCTTGTAATGTAGTATTTTGGGAGATTTGTTACCATAATTATAAGAATAAATATAGGAAGTTTGTTATCTTTAGAAGTTTGTTCCTGTATTTTTAAGAATTTTGTTATGACTTGGACAGAAAATTTTGTTAGTTATAAATCCGGCTTATGGGTTGAGTTGAAGAATAATTTTGATTTTAATAAAAATATAATTTATACATTAAATAGATTTCTTTGTGTTTTGATGAATCTCTTGTTCATTTGCCTGTTAACTCAGGAAGGACCAATAGCATTCCTAACGTACGGGAAGAAATATTTGGGAGAGAATTTAATTCAAGTTTCTGTCATTCTTTTTGGGCAATTACAGATTAAATACATGTCAAATATGAGTTAAAAATGTCAAAATACAATAAAAACACGTAGTCAAAATGTACTCCCGTGGCCTTAAATAGGTGGGTTGGCTAAGCCGATTCAAATTATTCCAACTATTTTTGATTCATCGATCCAACATTGTTGTAAATATATGAAGAAAGTGAAAGGCTTCCGGTACTAATTGTAATCAGCTTAAACGTACGTGTAAATAAATCAACATAGAACCAAGCAATAGTAAAACACAAGAATCAGTGTGAATTACAACCCAACCGAGAGAAGAAATAAAATTAGGTGAATTGAGAGGGAGAACACCTGGAAAAGGAAAATTTCATTAATTAATTATGATATCTATCTCTGATGGATGATTTGAATGAACGAACGTACGTTTTACAATTGAATTTGTTTAAGGGGCAGTAGTGGTGTTATGATTATGATTATTATTTGTGAGGGGCCTGAAGCCATGATTTAATGCAGCCTCCCAAACAACGTCGATTCTGTCCACATCAAGAGCCCCAACTTCATGGTGAGTCCAACCTTCCAAGTAATGAACCGCCCCACCAGCATGACAAGCATGGACTACTCCCCTCTCCATTGTATACTGTACGCATGTTCCAAACATAAATAAATAAATGTTTCTCACGCACTCATCTTTTACTCCATTTGAGTAAGAAATTACTACTCCAGTTATTTATGGAGCTGGCAATTACTAGTTACGTACCTCACAACATCCAAGGCCTTGAACGTCATCAGGTAACCTCATGGCTGCAAGATCTCCATAAGTGCAGTCTCTTCTAAAGGCCAATATTGGTGGCACCACAAACTGATGAAAATGTGTTCCAGATGGTGCCCAATTTTGCTCTCTCGGAGTTATCCACTTTCCAACAATCCATGTCTATCATATATAACACATGCATGCATGCATGCATGTTAATTAGTTAGTTAATTACATATAATTAATTGTTTCATAAGTACTACCTCCATTCCATAATAACTGTCTTTTTAACTTGATGCACATAGATTAAGAAATTCATTTAATACTATCATTTAAGAATTAAAATTTGTAGGAAATTCCATCACTACCCCTTTATGGGAAACTAAAAACTATTAATACAAGAGAGAAAATTTCTTGGGACAATGAGAAAAGTTAGGGGTAACATAGGAAAATAAATAATTTATTCTCCTAGAAAGTTGTAAACGACAAATAAATTGGAACAAATTTTTTCTTCTAAAAAGACAGTTATTATGGAATGGAGGTAGTATATCTTTAGCTATAATCACTACTTATATATACCTTGCACTATTAATTATTGTTAAGATTCATATATATACCTTACAGTGTTTCGCTGCTTGGTACTTGGTGACTAAAACTAAATATTTTCGATAATCTGTAGGGGCTTCTTTTTGAATCTTTTGAAATCTGTCAGCTGATGAGGTCAGCATCTGCAATGTTCCGTGTCAACACATAATAATATAATTAGACCATGAAATGAAATACACGCACTAACTATAGAAATTTATATACTATCTTTAAATTAATTAGGGGATATATTATTATTTGGGGGAAATTAAATTAGAAATATGAGAATATTATTGTACTTAATTATATACCAAAACTCGTATTTTGCGTCTACATAGGTAGAGGGCAATGGCTCTTCCAAGCTTAGAAGTAGCTCCGGTCAAGAAAACTTCGGTTACGTCGTCATTGATTTCATTAAGAATAACAGCAGCTGTCAAGGTATTTCCATGCACCACTCGAACTTTAAGATCAGGATGCTTGTTCACAAACAGCATACCACCTCCATTTAGAGCTTCATTCTGAATTAACATACATATATATATAATATATTATTATATCAAAATTAATCATAGATTATTGACATGTAATATTATACTTAGCTCTTCGTCTTCTTTTTCTAATAAAAAAATGATTAAACACGTATATTTATTGTATAGTATGTTAAATGAAAAACTAACCTCATAATTATATGTCATATACTAGTATACAAAAACTCAAAAAAAATATTTAGGTTGGGGGCACATTTATTTTCTAACTTTTTGACTTTAAAGAACAAATTAATAAGGGTCGCATTGAAACAGAAAACAAACAAACAGCTGTGAGGTACTCCTAACAATTAAATTGATTCAAGTGACTTCACTCGATTGTTGTCCCATGTGTGTCGCAGCAAATGAATGACCCGCATCCATCTACCAGCCCATAAATATATATGACATTTATTGTATATGTATATGGTTCAACTGCACATATATACTCTCCACATCAACCTAGCTAGCTACAACAATACGTACACTATATATACTGTATACTTAATATTATCTCCGTTAGCTAAAACATTGTCATTTAATATTAATATGGTTTAAGATTTTTGAACATGAATTAAGAAAGTCATTTAATATTACTCCCTCCGTTCCTAAAAGATTGTCGTTTAAGGTTTTGACACATGGATTAAGAAAGTACTCCCTCTGTTCCTAAAAGATTGTCGTTTAAAATTTTGGCACATGGATTAAGAAAGTGTCATTTACCAAGTAAAATTTGTTTGAAATTCCATCACTACCCCTTTATGGGAAATTGAAACTATTAATACAAGGGAGAGAATTTCTTGGGACAATGAGAGAAGGTAGGGGTAATATAAGAAAATAAATAATTTATTCTCCTCGAAAGTTGTAAACGACAAACTTTTTGGAACAATTTTTTTCTCCTTAAACGACAATCTTTTAGGAACAGAGAGAGTATCATTTACCAAGTAAAATTTGTTTGAAATTTCATCACTACCCCTTTATGGGAAGTTGAAAACTATTAATATAAAGAAAAGAATTTCTTGGGACAATGAGAGAATGTAGGGGTAATATAGGAAAGTAAATAATTTATTCTCCTTTCAAACGACAAACTTTTTAGAACAAATTTTTTTTCTAAAACGACAATCTTTTAAGAACGGAGGAAGTATTATTTAACAATTAAAATTTATTTGAAACTTCATCAATACCCATTTATGGGAAGTTAAAAACTATTAATACAAGGGAGAGAATTTCTTGAGATAATGAGAAGGTAAGGGTAATATAGGAAAATAAATAATTTATTCTTTTAGAAAGTTATAAACAACAAATAAATTGAAACAAATTTTTTCTTCTAAAACGACAATCTTTTAGAAACGGAGATAGTACTCAATATATATATATATATATATATATATATATATATATATATATATATATATATAATGATCCATAACTAACTCTAGATGTTATTTAACTTAAGTTAGACATAGAAATATAGTGCAAAACATCTTCGGAAAATTTAACCCTAGAAAGTTAAATATCATCCAACATTAGTTGCGGATCAAGCAACCTTATATATATATATATATATATATATATATATATATATATATAGAGTCCGGATCCAGTCCGGGATCCCGGACTCTATTAAAACACGGACCTTTTTTTTTTTTGGTTTTTTTTTTTGAAACAACTAAAAAAAAAATTTATGGAATTGAAATTTTTACATAATACAGTGTTTTGGGCGTGATTTGGATGCCTATACCAAAACATTTCTGTACAGTCTGGGCAGACTGTACATACATTGGTTGGTGTAGGTATTAAAACCACACCCAAAACAATGTATTATGGAAAAATTTCAGTTCCATAATTTTTTTTTTTTTAGTTGTTCTACCAAAAAAAAAAAAAAAAAAATTGGGTCCGGATTTTCTCCCGTCCGGGAGGTCCGGACCTGATCCTATATATATATATATATATATATACCCCTTATAAACATAATAAATGCATCAAGTCCTATCAACCAAAATTATAACATGAATATTTTCTTAACACGCCATCTTTGTTTCCTATTTCTATTTTCTTTCCTAGTTAGGTAAAATAATTAATAAAGTCATGAGCATACTTTTTCGATATAATGAAGCTCTAGCCTGTACACTTTTTTATATATACTTTATTATATTTTTTTTGAAGACATGGTATCGGATAAACAGAAATCAATTGAAATATTTACCAAAAACACAGGACTGGAGAGAGAGAAAGATTGAGAAATAATGAAACCTTATTCAAGGCAGCGAGGCTAAGAACTTTAACACCCAATCTATCAGCCCTGAGAATAGCTTCCTCTATGTGTTTATTGATTCCTTCCCTAGAAAATGGCAAGAAGTACTGCACAAGAGTAAATAACACAAATTATTAACATTATTTAAGCTTACGCAATGACCAACTAATACATATATACAGTCCGCTTCTCCAGCGAACTGAAAAAGGTGAACTAAGAACGAACCGGCTTATAACGACGGTTTTTTCTGTCGCTATAGCATAGAAAACCAATTTTTTATGCTATAGCGATGGAAAAAACCGTCGCTATAGTCGGTTCGCTCTTAGTTCGCTCCCTCCAATTCGCTAGAAAGAGCCCGGCTACCTATATATATATTTAACAGTGACATGCAGCTCTCAAATTAATTAAACCAAGCATAATAAATAAATATTCACCTGAAAACCAAACCGAGGAACAGCCCATGTTTGATGCAACCTGCCTCTGAGATTGTAAAATGAGATCAAGAAAGTCTTAGATTTCGCCCACATCACTAACATTATCACAAAGGATAGCGGCCAAAGAGGCAACAAGAAAAGTCTGATAGTAAAGGGCATCGACGCAACCGATCGAAACACAAACTGCACGTGCATGGCAGACGTTATGTCCACAACATGAGCCAGGAACACAAAATTTGGCACGCTCTTATTTTTTCCTGCAATATTAATGTTGTAAAATTTAGAGTTATATTTTATGATTATTGTCCTTTCAATAAAATCTGGTTAACCCAACCTAGTATGTCTATGTTATTTCGCCATTTAAGGGGGGGAAACTAAGAGCAATTTTAATTTTTTCACAGAGGGCAAAAGAGTTATGACATATTAATTATCTATTTAATTAATTTACTATACATACAAGATATGATGTTTATTTTGATAAAAGTTTTATATGCTCGTACCTGAGTTTATGCTCATTTTCCTTTGCAGTTCCCATGATTTGGTATTTAGGGTATTGCCCAATGCATCATAGAGAGGCATGAAGAGGCAGTAATTGGTGCCCTTCTCTGTGTGGTGTAGGCTGTGGTAGCTGCAAAAGTCCCACCAACCAAACCAATACATCAAATTATATTAATTATATAGATATAGAAGGATGTATATGCTTTTTGGCAAATAACAGATACGTACCAAACTACTAAAGTCAAATATAATCATTCAAACTACATAGTATATCATCCTAAGAAAGTCTAATTAATGCATGACTAATTTCCCAATTTAAGACAAAACATGGGAGCTTAATTCATGATTTCCTTCGACCAACAACATTTTGAAGTAATGCACTAAGGTCTGCGATTAAAATGACCTTATGAGATTTACTCGATCCATATATATGTTGATTATCAGAACTAAAATTAAGTTTGAGTTAAGTAATTATTAGCGGAGTGATTAGCTAGGTCAGGATAGATGGTGATGCATTTAATTATTTAGGTGTTGAATTGACTACACATGCATAACTACAAAATCCACTCTTCAAGATGAATAGTACTAGTACTCCATACAGCATATTAATTGCAACGTACGTACACCGATAAAACTGAAAGCCTATATTACTGGAGAAAATGTGCGCGTATTCCTCATGTGATAAAATTGCCGGATAACCCGATCCAGTCAAGGACAATTTTTTCAGAACTTAATTAGGAATTTAACCAAAAATTAACATAACTGGAATCAAGAGGGAATTTGTTATCCATCAAATTGCATTACAAGGCCTACTGCATGTGGATGTGGTCCGTTCACATGTATGCATTTAAAGTATTTATAGGAAATTGATATTTCTACGTCACTTTTTGATATTTTCAACTCATATTATTTAATAAAAATTTGACACATCAGCTAATATATGAGTGCTATATGTAAAAATATCAACAAATAATGTGAAAATATTAATTTATTTATAAGTTGTAGTGAAACAATTTGAATCAACTATATGCATGCATTAATAAATATTTGAACCGGCGGAAAGATATATGTATGCATGACAAATATTTGGTAGGTGACTAATTATATATAGGATCGAGTACATGATATATAATATTATGGGAATTTAATTATTAATTACTTACGTGGGTGTATAGAGAAGATATCTAAACAAGGGGAAGATGTCAAATATCTGATGAGGAACAATTTCAATATTGCAATGCCCCAAACATCTTAGAAAATCAAAGGTCAAGACATAGGCATAGATCATGGTTATGGACCCATATCCAATCAAACATGATCCAAGTGTCGGTATCCCCATTACTGCACTTAATAAAAGTTGCTCCAAAAATGTGGCATTTCCAGCTGCAAATTAATTTCCACAAGGCAATATATAAATAAATAATTCTATAAAAGAAAAGATGTACGTACTCGCAAAGATTGATATATCAGCAGGGTAGAAAATTAAATAAAGAGGAGAGATGAGTTTTAATTGGCTTTAAATAATTACCGGTGAAAGGCTGGGGTACAGGTGAGGAATGGTGGAGTGAATGATAATGGTTGAAAAGATAACTTCCATGGAAACATTTATGTAGGTAGTAGTACAGAGGCTCTGAAACAGCCATGTGAAGTATCATGACAGCTACGAACCCTCTTGTGTCCCACACTGGAAGAAGATTTGTTAGTACTGGGAACATGTACATCCCCAAAGAAGCCATTAGGCCTTGAAGAATTATGAAATTGTCCCTGAAAAATTAAAATTTCACACTATATTATAATTAACAAAAATTAAAATAAATAAAGGAAAGGACACACACTCACATATATATGTATGTAAAACTGTAGTTATGGTTGCTATAGTTAGTTGGCTGTGACAACCAACCCAAAACATGTAATTTTGGTTAATAAATATATACCAGTGCCATTCTTTGTCGATCTGCTTGAAGTCGACGCCTTGCTGAAGAATCCTACGGTTCCGGTTAAGGAAAAGCATGTTACTGTAAGAGGTCCATGAGGTATACAAGAAAGCTCTAAGTGCACATATGATGAGAATATGGAGGCACCAGTTCATGGCACCCTCTTCCAGTCTGGACGATAAAACTTTTCCAATTAAAGGGCCATATAGCAGATACTGTACCCAAAAAAAATTGACAACAAAAACACACTTTTAATTAGAACTATGTGCAAATCTTGAGTACAGTTTGATGAATTATTGCTTAAAAGAAATTTTACTTGATGATAACAAAAGGAATGAAAATTTAATACATATACCTTGAAGGAGCCCAAGTATTCCCATGGCCAAGTTGACAAGGGTGCAACCATGTTATCTTCTTTGACCTATATATAGAACAAGTAGAAATTCTTCTTTCTCCAGCTAGTTAATTCTATAATTAATCCTTCCTGTATATATATATATTCTTCAAGACAAACTATATATATGAATGTAGCTAAGAAGAATTAAGAGCAATTAAGTTGAGATTAATGAATGATCGGAAAACTAGCTAGTCCCTAATCCACACACGCAGAAGAGGAGGAGGAGGAGATCAATAGAGAGAGATATAATTTTAATTGGAAGAACTCAATCCTCTACCTGAACTCCCTCTCTTTTAGTTGCCCTCAATGGTTCTAATCTAAGTCACAACTCATATATATATATATAAAGAAACATATATATGTATAATGACCTACTTATACAGGTGAAAGTAAGAGAGTGTAAAGCATCCAAATGCAGTTAGAGCTCCTAATCAATCTCTATCCGTATTTATACAATTTGCCAGTCGTCTTTCAGGACTAAATATATATATATATATATATATATATATATATATATATATATATATATGCATGTACTCTTCGCGTTCACATATTAATTTCTACTGCATTACTAAATGTCACAGCTATAGGCGGCTGTATTAATGAACTCCCTAACAAATTTAGGTACCGATAATTGTCTCCAAGTGTAAAGTAGCGTGTATATAATAGAAGTAGTATATGTGGACATCATTACATTCATTAATTCATTTACTAAATTACCCCACTAAAGAGAGTTAGGTAAATTTCTCTTGTCCGGGTATTTTAAAAAGTGAATACAAATTAATAAATGAAGTGCTGGCCATATGGGGTAAGAAATTAGCACCACCTCAAGATATAATTAATTGAACAGAAAGTCGACCTAAAATAGAACCCAATTCATGTCTTCAAGTAAAAAAATGTGGGTTAATGTATAATTACCAAATAAACCAAAGTTTTATAGCGTGCCGGCCATGCATGTGTACGTGTACTCGGTGCGTCCTAAAAATTTTCAACATATCTAATGAAAGAAAAAACTAATTGGAAGGTACTTACTATAATATGCGAAATTTACAAATACAAAATGTGATGCGAGTATATTTAATTTTATTTTTTTTAAAAATAACAACTTGTACTTATAATAGTATTTTTAAGTGGTTTACAATATATACTAACTATTACATCAATTAAAATTAAATACTCAAATTTGTTTTAATTTAATTTTTTTTAAGATTTCTCCAATTAACAATTAAACAAATTAAATGAATCTCACGGTATTTGAAGGGGCGGTAAATCGGTAATCGTGTCGTGTCATGTTATATATATTACAGTAAATAAGTCGACACTAACACTATCCGTTTAATTGCTCGTGTCAAGATTATCAATACTAACAAAAACACGTTTATTAATCGTGTTAAATGTGTCGATCTTTTTACACGTGTAATTAGTTCATAATATAAAAAAATAAACGTCATTTACTTAATTATTGAATAATAATATTATTTATTCATTCTAATAATTTATATTTAACAAAATGCAAGATATATAACATAATATAGAGATGAGCATGGTTCAGTTACAAGTAATATCCGCTCCCGCGACCACATGCAATATGCGGATTTCACACATACATTTATGCAGTTGTTTGCGACTGTGGTGCGGATGGTGTAACATAACCATTTTTGAGTAAAAAATATAAATTAAAACATATATTTAAAAAAGTATTATTAATTTAATGTTTCTATAAATATATAAAATTATTCAATAAGAGAAAGAATTCAGATTTTCATTCAGAGTGATAATAAAAAAAATTGTGCTATTGCAACAAAGTCAAAACAAGATTATTTTAGAATTGAGAGAAAAAGAAATTTGTATAGCATTTCCTTAGAACAGAAAGAAAAAGAAATTCATAATAAGACTTCGATAATTATCAAATTAAGGATAGAAGTATATATGAATAGCATTTCCTTTGGGACTATTTAATAACGTCTTGTATACTTCCTACCTATTTTAGTTTGTTAAAATTATGTGATTTGATTTAGAGTTCATATTAGTTCAGATATATTGGGTTTAAACGATCTAACACACTAAATTATTATTGGAAACCTTTGTACTTTTCTTAGGATTAACACGCATAATTAACAATACTAGGATTACCTAAAACTTTTAGAATTAGTACCAAGACGTGGATTTCATTACTGCGTATATAACATCAAAGGTTATAATCAAGACAAGCTTATAACGGACTATCTTTTTTATATATTTTTTGTTTGTCAAAATAAGTAAATTATAAGTTTCTTTTTTAGATTATATATATATATATATGGAGAATAATTCATACTCCCTCCGTCCCAAATTATTTGCTGTTTTAGCAAAAAAAAAATTGTCCCATAATATCTGTTTTTTCAAGATTTCAATGCATTTTTTCCCATTCTTAGAGGGATGGGTGTAATATCCCGGAAAAAAAATAATATAAAATTTATATTCTTAAAACATATTGTTTGGAACTTGTCATTTATTTGGGTCAAACTAGTTATTTAAATTATGTGGGATAATAATTATTAATAAGTGATAGATAATATTATGTGGTTAAAAATTGGGCCTTAATATTAATTTAACCCAAATAGAAGTTTATTAGGGCAACTTAATTAATAAATAGCTAAACCTAATATTACTTCATTATACAAACTGAATAAAAAGAGGTGGCTACTTTGAAGATAATGGGAACAGCTACAAAGGGGGCTCAGGTGAAGAAAGACTAGAGATTTTGATCACTAGTGGAGAAATTTAATCAGTAATAAGTATATTATACATTATATAAAGTGGGGATAAATCACGTAGTTCCATATTAAATTATTAAATTTAGTAATGTTGTTTTTTTTCATCATGAGCAAGTACTTTTGTAATTCAAAAACTAAGAGCGATCTTTAAATATGGGAAAGTTTATGTGAGACCCCAGATTTTATGAATAAAGATTTAATTTTCTCGAAATATATTTTTTTTAATATTATGGTGTGGATTTGAGATAATATTATAGTTGTGGGTAATATTTATAAATTTTGCAAAGTACGCAAGTTATTATATAATATTCGATTGGTCGGGGAATATTCGTTTTAACAGGGAATATTAGTACAACGGCACAATCATTGGTGGACCCCACAATGAAATTATTGTCGGATTGATAAAACGACAAAAATAATTTATGAAAATAACGGCGGAAGTTTTACCGTTAACTGTTGAAACACCCGGTGTTAAAAGTACAGTACTACGCGTGGTTGCATAGTAGCACACGGTATTGATTATTGATGCTTACGTGATAAGTCACTCAGTTTTGTTGGTATTATTAATGTAATAATACAGAAAATCTTTTTATATAAAACAGAATACTTTTATAAAGTTATTCTATAAATAGAATATATTATATTCTATTATGCATAGTGTTGCATAGTGTTTGTATAGTGTTTTGCATAGTAAAATCTTTTTATATAAAACAGAATACTTTTATAAAGTTATCTGTATTATTAGACAATAATTAGAATATATTATATTTTATTATGCATAGTATTTGCATAGTGCCTGCATAGTGTTTGCATAGTAAAAATTTTTATAAAGTTATTCATTTTATTAGATTATAAATAGAATATATTATATTTTATTTAAAAGATTTTGCTTTAAATATGGACCGTCAAAACTTTAACCAACTGAGTATAATAAAGAATGGAATAACAAAAGAAATCATGCATGCGGTACTTCGCATAGACAGGTTATTCCAACAGAATACTAAATAACGGAACCAGGTCAGGCGAAATTCGCACCGACAGGATGTTCCAACAGAATAATAAAGAATGGAATAACAACAGAAATCACCATGCATGCGGTACTTCGCATAGACATGTTATTCCAATAGAATACTAATAAGGACAGAATCAGGTCCGACGTAAAACGCACAGACAGGATATTCCAACAGAATAATAATAAAGATGGAACCAGGTCTGGCATAAAACGCACAGACAAGATATTCTAACAGAATAATAAAGACGGAATCAGGTTCGGCGTAAAACGCACAGATAGGATATTCCAACAGAATAGTAAAGACGGAATAATAGAAGAATGTCACCAAGTATAGGGTAGACCGCGTATACAGGTTATTCCAACAGAATAATAAGCAATAGAATAACAACAGTTCTCTTCATGAATAAGAAAGAATAACACCCCTTAACGTAAAAGAACTGAATATAAGAGTAGTTAAGTAGCAGAAATCTTTTCTTCTTTCTCTCTATAATTTTCTCTCCTTAGAGTTTCAGTGAATTCGTAAGAAAATAATGAAGGAATGAGCTTCTATTTATAGAAAATGGACTGCATAGTAACTAACTCATGAACGGTCCAGATTGATTTACTTTAATCTGACGGTCCATATTTAAAGCAAAATCTTTTAAATAAAATATAATATATTCTATTTATAATCTAATAAAACGAATAACTTTATAAAAGATTTTACTATACAAACACTATGCAGGCACTATGCAAACACTATGCATAATAAAATATAATATATTCTAATTATTGTCTAATAAAACAGATAACTTTATAAAAGTATTCTGTTTTATATAAAAAGATTTTACTATGCAAAATATTATGCAGACACTATGCAACACTATGCATAATAGAATATAATATATTCTATTTATAGAATAACTTTATAAAAGTATTCTGTTTTATATAAAAAGATTTTCTGTATTATTACATTAATAATACCAACAAAACAAAACTGAGTTACTTATCACATAAGCATCAATACCGTGTACTACTATGCAACCACACGTATTACTGTACTTTTACTACCGAGTAGTTCAACAGTATTAATGGTAAAACTTTCGCCGTTATTTTCATAAAGTATTTTTATCGTTTTCTCAATCCGACAATAATTCTATTATAGGGTCCACCAATGATTGTGCCATCGTACGAATATTTTATGTTTAAAACGAATATTCCCCGACCAATTGAATATTGTATGACAACTTGCATACTTTGTAAAATTTATAAATATTACCCACAACTATAACATTATATTAAATTCATTCCATAATATTCAAAAATGATAATTATAGAAAATTCATTTTTATTCAAAAAGTTGGGGTCTTACAGTTTGTTTCCTTATTTCGAATTCTATTATGATTTCACATAATTGTTTCTTGTGAAATAAATATATTAGTTTCATTTTAGAGTTGATACGTATGACTCGTATTTGTACTATTTGAATTAGGTTATCATGTTTAGTATTATTTATTTTGATAATTGTAGAGCGGTACATGTTGATACCTTTCTTTTGATACCTTGTGACTATAATTTGATTCGGTTCAACATGTACATATAGAACCCTTTTGTTGGTATTATGTCGCATGTGTTGTGACATGATATTTTTGTTAGAATATACCGTAGAGTATACCTGAGTTATAACCACCTGTGGGGGTACCACAGGCACGTCGTCTTGGCACGAGAGACGTGACAATTTTCGTGGCGGTGTGATTAGTCCACAACGTCTCCATTTTGGGCTCTGGAGGAAGTGGGCCATTTGGTGTTTTTTTGTGGGAGGCGTATGGGTTAACTCTAGTTTTCTGTTCTGCGAATTTGTGATGTTGTGCCAAACACACCTATCCGATTTGTATATATTTGGATTCGCGGTCCAATGTGTGATTTGCATGTGTGGCATTATTTTGGTTGCCTGTGTGGCATTATTTTGACTTGCCTCTGTGGCAATGTGTATTTCTGAGCTCATTCGGTATAAAATAACTCCAGCCATTTGTTTCAGCCTATTATTTTATTGGATTAGTTTTGTTGGTTTCTGTTCAGTTCAAGTCATTGAGTTAGTTACTTCAGTTCGTTATTTCTTTATTCTTTTATTGGTTTCGTCAATTACGTTTATTCAAATATATTCATTACGTTGATTTAGATATATTCCATTCAGAACTTTGGATATTATATTTTCGTTCGAATTTGCACTTGAGGCTTTGTTCAGTATTTTGTCACAGTTATTTTCGTATATCAGTTGTATATCTTTTGTATATCTGTATCCGTACTGGACAATTGGCTCATGCTGTGTTTTTCTTCCGGCAGGTTTGCAGGGGTGATTCAAGGCTAGTGTAATGAGATTTTTGCATTTGACCATTTAGGTTGATTCGAATTTTAAGTTTTGATTATTTTGACTCAGTTTGGAAAAATTATACTTATTACTTTATTAGTGGATCACCACTATTAATATTTTGAGGTTGTTAGTGCTCTGTTTATTTATTTTGAGGTTTATTGTGCTTTGCACGTGACCTCCTTTTTTTTCAAAAAGAGAGTGTTACAATAGGAGCCCATATCCTTTGATGTTCTATATATATAAATTTTCAATACATTATTTTCCTCAACAAAATATCAAGCAGATCGTGTTACCAATCATAAAGTAGTTTCAATTATTAGCTTAAATAATTTTTATATTCATTATATATGTATAGAGAGAAATTATGAAAAGGAATAAAAAGAAATCCATTAATGGAGTTTCAAGTACACTCGCATATATTGTTTCAAATTTTAAAATTAACATAAACCCATTTAATGTTTAGCAAATCCGCTACATCAAAACGTAAATTTGTGGGGGTTAATCAATGGTATTTATGTTGTTTTTTGGAAGATCGGTTGCCAAACCCCAAAGCTTTGAAAACTTTGGATGTAATTATTTTTACAAATTGTATTTATAATTTTAAATTGTATTTATAGTTTTATACCATATTTCTACGATATTAGTTATTTTTAAAAAAAAAATAAGTCAATTTGTATATTTATATGGTCAACTGGTATAAAATACTGAACACTTGGTCGGATTCATGGACTGGCAATTTTGGCCGGATTCTGAAATCGGAGCTACATTGTGTGCAATTAGATATTTGATGTAGTAAATTGGAAGCCCAAATACTTTGAGGTTCAATTTATAAATTTGATGGTACTTAATGTAATAGATGTGTTAATAGCCCTAAATTATAACGTTATAGTATATTTTTTATTTTCAAATTATTTTAACGTGTCTAATCGTGTTAAACGTATCAACTCATTGATTATGAGTTTGACGCATTTAAATTTTGGGTTGAACGTGTTAATCTGTTTATGACACAAAAACTGTTTATACTTAACAGTTAACACTAATCTCTTATTTTAAGTCGTGTTCGTGTCAAATTATTATATCGTGTTAAAAATTGTCACCCTAATTTATTAATCCCTTAATTCGTCCCTTAATATTAGTCATTTTAGAGAAATATTTTTTGTCCCTTAATATAACTCGTTTGAAAATTTCAAGTAAACATTAATTGCTTAGTTAATTTTTCTAATATTACCCCAATTATTAAATATAATTTTTGTCCTCTCACTATTTTTTGCCTAATAAATAATATTCTCTTTTTTCTAATATAAACAATTGATATTATATTTAATACTATACAATTATTTTTTTAATATTTATACACAACTTATATTAAGTTACATGTACGTAAAGAAATTATTTAATTGTAAATGATTTTAGCTCCATGGAAGAAATAAATGTTTGCTTTTGCCACCGGATACAGTGCATTGGTTTTTGTAGGGAAAAAGTACATAATAATAAATAGAAAAACTTAATTACCTCTGTCTTAGTTTGACTTCCCAATTGACTGCTTACTAGTAGTTTCTTCTGGCTAGTCCGCTCATAATTAATTGAGGGCCGAGCTCGAGGTAGAGGAGGTGAACCGTGGACCACATCCTATCATTGTAACTACAGTGTGGGATAGTCATTGGCCGATAGGCCCACTCTCTCTCGTGCTTGCAAGTAATTAGAATTGAATTTGTAATGTGAAAGCCCGAAAGAAAAATAAGTAAAATGTAATGAGAATATTTGTTTGCTTTATAAAGTAACTTGCTTTAATTTGGAATGGCTAATTTGTCTACAACTTTAGAGCAAGTACTGGATATATATATATATATATATATATATATATATATATATATATATATATATATAGGGATGATCTATAGTATCTATTTGTTATGGATCAAAAAATAGCATATATTATCTATATCGTCTGTGTATTTAATGAAGGGCTAAGATCTGTTTAGGAACACGTCGTCCGTTAGAATTACTAGCGGACTTGATTAATCAAAAATTAAGACGCTTAAGCCCCCATTTATGGAATTACTAGCGGACGAATATTGAAAAGGTAACAAAGGTAATACGCTAAAACTCTAGAATAGAAAATTCAGCAAATCGGCGAATGATAGTCTGCGAATTGGGTAAGGATACAAAGGTAATACGCTGCAGTCTGCGAATTGGGTAAATTGGCTAGAACCCTAGAAGCAAAATACAGCTAATCGGCGAATTGGGTAGGCTAGAACCCTAGAAGCGATATACAGCAAATCGGCAACAAGTTTGGTATATTTAATCGGTAAGTTTGTTATTTAACCTCCAAACTCTAATCAAACTATAAGGTTATGATATGAAAGCTTCCTTGTCAAAAAGATGTATGTTATTGGTTTGATATGTTGCTGCTGCTTCTGTTATTATTTGGTCATTAGTTTGCTGATGGAACTCTTTTTGTTTTGTCTAGTTTGAGGACTGGAAATGTAATTTTCAACTACAGGTACTACAACAATAAATTGCAAAGGACTAAAAAGGTATTAGATTGTTTTTCTTCTTTCTGCTAGTTTCTATACGTTTTTCCTACATATTCAGTCAAAAGTAGACGAGCAGAAAAGGGCAAGCTCTTGCTTATTTGTTTAAGAAGTTAAAGGCCGAGGGAAAACTGCCATGAATTTGGTTAAGTTCATAGAAATTGAAAGCATACATAATTATGATTATTTTGAAATTGTTGTGCTTAGTTGGGATATTATGAATAAATTGTTGTACATGTTATTAATGATGAAAATTTTGGTTAGAACCATGTATAAAATCTAATGAAATTTGGGAGTGCAAGTCTTGCACATAACATGTTTGATAAAATGTCTTAATGAGATTTTTATGATAAAATATGTAAATTAGCTAATGTTCAGGGCAATTTTAGATGTTCCACTAATAAGTTTCCGATTTTGGATTAAGGTATCAACTATCAACAAGTGATGAACAAATGTGTGCTTAGTGAGAACATATTTTCTACTATTATACATCTCTGCTTGTCATGTAGCACAGTATGTTAATTATAATTATTGTTATTTTGGTAAGTACGAATTATACTCATTAATTAATGACATTTAGTGTTATTCTCATATACCATTCTCTGAACTCATAGGAGTAATATTTAGTGACCATATGTATGTAGGCCCTATACCATTCTCTGAATCGACCCGCCGGTCCATCCACAGCATATATATATACTAGCTGGGACCCGTGACTCCGGCACTGTATGAATAATATGATTTATCTCAAATTTTGAACGACCAAAATAATTTATTGAGTGAGCGGAAAATTTAAAGTCATTTGTATTTTATTAAATTATTATTAGATTATTAGATAGATAGATGTATTTTATTAGATAGATGTATGAACGGTGAGATTTATCTCAAACTTTGGACGGCCCAGATGATTTATTGAGTGAGCGGGAAATTCAAAATCATTTGTATTTTATTAGATATATATATATATATATATATATATATATATCTAATAAAATACAAATGATTTTGAATTTCCCGCTCATTCAATAAATCATCTGGGACGTCCAAAGTTTGGGATAAATCTCACCATCCATCTATCTAATAAAATGCAATCTATCTAATTCTATCTATCTATATTTATATTCTATATATCTAATTATATCTAATAAAATAGAAATAATTTTGAATTTTCTCTCACTCAATAAATCATCTAGGACGTCCAAAGTTTGGGATAAATCCCACCATCCATCTATCTAATAAAATATAAATGATTTTGAATTTTTCGCTCACTCAATAAATCATTTAGGTCGTCCAAAATTTGAAATAAATCCCAACGTCCATAGTGCCGGAGGCACGGGACTGTTACTAGTATATATATATATAGAGAGTCCGGATCCAGTCCGGACTCCCGGATTTTGTTAAAATCCGGACTTTTTTTTTTTTTTTTTTTACTTTTTTTTTTCTGAAACAACTAAAAAAAAAAAAAAAATTTATGGAATTGGAATTTTTACATTATACAGTGTTTTGGGTGTGATTTGGATGCCTATAACGAAACATGTCTGTACAGTCTGGGCAGACTGTACATACATTGGTTGGGGTAGGTATTAAAAACACACCCAAAACACTGTATTATTGAAAAATTTCAGTTCCATAAATTTTTTTTTTTTTTTAGTTGTTCTACCAAAAAAAAAAAAAAAGAAAAAGAAAAAAAATCAGGTCCGGATTTTCTCCCGTCCGGGAGTCCGGACCTGATCCTCTTTCTATATATATATATATATATATATATATATATATATATATATATATATATATATATTGCATGAAAGTTTATATAGTCACCTCAGCACATAATAAATAAACAAGCGCACATAGTACAGTTGGTTGACGAAGTTTCCTCAAGTCATTACTTCTTCCTTCCTTTAATATAATTTTTTTTAAAATTGTGTATAAGTATTAAAAAAATAATTATATAATATTAAATGTTTATATTGTTCTTATATTAAAAAAAGAGATTATTATTTATTAGACAAAAAATAGTGAGAAAATCAAAATCATATTTAATATTTGAAATAATATTAAAAATGAAGTAATTAATACTTACTTGAAATTTTAAAACATCATATATTAAGTTTCATGCACACCTCTAGCCCAATTGGGGGAGTGGTGGACCTGGTGGTATTCAAGTTTTAATATTGTAGACAATTTTTTTAGATTCGAACCGGTTATTGAATTAAAAAAGATATTGGGTAGATAGATCATTGATCTAATATTGACTCAATAACGTTATTAATATTTAAAAATATATTATTAATAATTAATAAATTTTTTAAAAAATCTCTTTTTTTATGAACTAAAACATAAAAAAGATGGGTTACAATATTACTAAAAGTGAATAATTTTAATATTTAAACTTTTTTGGTATAAAAATAATTAAAAATCGATTCACTTGGTCAATTAACAGGTTTTACCAGTTGAACCGGACCGAAGATCGGTTCCAATTTTTACCGATTGGACCGGCGGGTCGATTCAGAATTAATAAGACTGATTGTAGCCCATAATTAACTTTGTTTGGTAAAAATAGTTTCCTTTCCTTTGCAAAAATAAATATTGATAATAATAATAATAAATATTGGAAAAAGTACTTGGCACTATTTAGGACTTTTATAAACTTAAATGTATGTATGTAATAAATATACACAATCAGCCAACGCCCACCAACAGTATATTGACCATACTACTGCACTTTAACTTAATTGTTGTAACTGAAAACAATATTTAAATAAATATTCTGGAAAAAAATTCCAATTACTTACAAAAATTTATACTACTACTGGTAGTAAATAGTAGTAATAGGTACAAGACAGAAGTAATTAGTATGAAGTTTATTTTTGGGTAAGTTGGTTAATTAGTCAATAGAGTGCTGACACGCAGGCGATGCTCTATCTGTGTCAATATTCTATTGGTCAATTGACCAACTTACTCAAAAATAAATTTCATGCTAACCGGATCCGATACAAGACTATTTTCTTCAATTCTTAGAGTATCTCCAACAGACTCTTCAACCACTTTGGGATATTCAAATAGGTGAGTCACATCATAAAAATTCTCTCCAACAACCTCTTCAAACTGTCACGTAGGTAGACCTGACAATATAATTAGTTAACTGTTGGGTCAAACCATATTAACTGGAACCAAATGAGTTGGTTAATCATTTTTATTTATTCAGGTTGGTTAAAGTTTGGATCCATATTTTTTAAAACAAATTTAGTTTTGAACCGGTTAACCATTTTTCAATCCATATTCCATTCCAATCCAAATCGAAAAGTTCTTTTCTTATCTTGTTCTTCGCTATCGACCCTTCCTTATCTTGTTATTCGCTATCGATTTAGAGCAAAGTATATTAATTTTGTATCCGAGCTTCTTCTTATGATTTCGAAAACCAAAACCAACCCATGGAAAGTAGGGTGGATTACTTAATACACCCTACTTTCCATGGTATCAAGTCCACCCAAATTGTGTAATTTTTTTAAATAAATTTATGTTAATTTTAAATTTAAAATTGTATGAAACTGACTTTTTAAAAATTAATATCAATTTTGTAATTCGGAAATATCGTAGTAATTTTAACTTTGTGAAGGAACCGATATATACAAGTCAATTAAATACTAACTTGAAGGAATTATTAAGTGTTGGGTGGACTCCCGGAGGCATATTGGTCCAAAGGATACCAGTGAAGCCTTAAATAATCCCTCCAATTATGAATTGTTTCTTTTTTCAACATTAAACTTTGATTCGATAAATTATATTCGAGTCCATACAAAATACTTTGTTCCAAAATTATGCATATAGTTTTAAAATTACAGTTTTTATGATTTTTTATCTTTTTCAAATATATATCTTATATTTTAAAAAATAGTTGTAACATTTTTATAATTTCCTTATGATTCATGTATGTTAGAGTCGATAAAAATTATTTTTCAGAATTTGAATTAGCAAAAAAATTAAAAAAATCAGTATAGTTTTTTAGCATTTTATTATTTATATTAATAATTTTTATATCAAATTATTACTTAATTAATTTAATTGTGACGGTCACAATTTTATTTTTTAAAAGTTCTGTTTAAAAGTCAAAACATTTTAAAATGGTTAATATGGTTTTGAACCATAACCATATAGTTCCAACACACACAACCCATATTAAAAATTGTTAATATGGTTGTAGCTCTTAAATGGAACTATAACCATATTTTGAAAACTAAAATCAACTCATAACCATATTTTGTCAGGTTTACACGTAGGTCAACAAACATTCTTCTCACTATTTAAATCTGCAACCTCCTTCTCACTCTTCAAATATACAATTAAAGGCTAAAAATATTTATTATACTTGATGAGTTTGATGTATAGCTCATTAAATTGAAGAGACTGATGAGACACAAGATATGAAAATAGTACTTCATCCGTCCCATAGTTATAGGCTGATTTCTTTTGGCACATTATTTAAGAAAATTAGTTTTGTGACAATTTTTAACATAAATTTTTCACATATACCCTTTAATATAGAATTAATGAATAAGTTGATTACTCCTTACTTATCACACCGGAACTCTTAACTTTATTGATTGACGTTTTAAGGTCTATAACCATAGAACTTTAACCAAAGAGAATACAACATCATTAAATGTGGTGATAAAAATAATGACATTGAATGTTGTTTCTTCGAAAAATGAGTAATGATTGAATATTTATTATAAGGGCATAAAAGTAAAACAATGAACCAACTAAATTTTATAAATAGTAAGTAGCCTATATATTGGGACATCTCAAAATGAAAAATCAGCTTATAACTATGGGACAGAGGGAGTAAATAATTCTCTTCAAATTGTCATGTAGGTCAACAAACATCAATTTGAAGAGTTTTTTTTGCTACTACTCTTTGAGATGCTCTTATTTGTCCACATTACTCTCTCGGTTCTACAATAATTATCTTTTTAGATTCATGCATATGAATTAAGAAAGTCATTTACTACTATCATCTAAGAACTAAAATTTGTATGAAATTTCATCAGTACCCTTTATGAAAAGTTGGAAACTATTAATGCAAGAAATAAAATTTATTGGAAGAATGAGAGAAGTTAGGAGTAATATAGAAAAATAAATAATTTATTCTCTTACAATGTTGTAAACGACAAATAAATTAAAATAAATTTTTTTTTAAAAAAAGATAGTTATTATAGAACCAAGCGAGTAATTAGTTGCTTCCACCAAAACAAGTCAACCGAATTTCAATACTTATAGATCGTATAAAATTGTCCAAACATATTTTATACTCAAATGGATGGATGAGGTAGGGGCTCGGGAGTTCTCCACAAAATCCAATCGTAGAAAACAAATCAACATTATGCTACTTCCGTTCCCCTCCCTCTCCACCCGGCCACAACAAAAGCTTCATTTTGACTTTTTAAAGTTAGCATATTTTAAAATTTAGAATTTGTGTAAATTGTACAATCAGAAATCAGAAGTGCTATATATTAATTTTAAAAAATTACACTACTTTTTAAATTTTAGTGTATTAACTTCAATTTTTTTTTTAAAAAGACTATTTTTTAGAACCGGGGAGATTTAATAGACATGAAAATTTGGAAGAGTTATTATATATATATATATATATATATATATATATATATATATGTATATATAGAAATGATCAAGTAAGGGATCTCTTATTTTCTTAAAATGAGGGACTTTTTTTTTGTTTTTTTTTTGTTTTTTTTAAAACAACTAAAAAAAAGTTTAATATTTTATGGAACTGAAATTTTTCCATAATACAATGTTTTGGGCGTGTTTTAAATACCTATACCAAAAAGTGGTGATAAAGTTTGCCCAGACTGTACATACATATTTTGTTATACGTACCCAAAACACTGTATTATGAAAAAATTTCAGTTCCATAAAATATTAAATTTTTTTAGTTGTTTTAAAAAAAACAAAAAAAAAATCCCTCATTTTAAGAAAGTAAGGGATCCATTACCTGATCCTGACCCTATATATATATATATATATATATATATATATATATATATATATATATATATATCTAATAAAATACAAATGATTTTGAATTTTCCGCTCACTCAATAAATCATCTGGGCCGTTCAAAGTTTGGGATAAATTCCACCGTTCATACATCTATCTAATAAAATACATCTATTTATCTAATAATCTAATAATAATTTAATAAAATACAAATGACTTTAAATTTCCCGCTCACTCAATAAATTATTTTGGTCGTTCAAAGTTTGAGATAAATATATATATATCTCAAACTTTGAAGGACGGGACCCAGCTAGTGCCGGAGGCACGGGACCCAGCTATTATATATATATATATGGAGAGAGAGAGAGAGAGTTGTAAGTAAATGAAGGACGTCAAAACATAAAAATTCACATGGCATGTTAGTATGGCCCCATTCGATCTGATCATGTGGGAGTGGTATTCATCGTATTGAGCATGGATACATTGTTACGAGTCATGAAATGAGCAGGCATGCATGCATGCATGCGAAATTGCCTAGACAGGGGCTTTTAAGCGTCGTTTCGTCCCAATGGAATTTAGCAAGTCGTCATATATCCTCATCCATCATTCCATTTGATGCTGCTAGTAAATACGTACTACTAGTTGTAGTTGCCAACTCAATTTGGTTCAAACTTGACAACTAATCTACAGCACACCCTAGCCTCTTAATTAAGTGGTGGTGGTGCCGACTCTTCTCTCCCTCATTGCTTTAGCATTTATTTATACCACCTGCATCCTAATTCCTAGCTAGCTTCCTTACAATTACTAACATCTTGTTTATTTATGAACCCACCCCAACTCCCAAGGGCCGTGAGACGTGCTTTTGAAAAATACAAATACACGCTTTTGAATGTTAAGTATGAACGGTACGGATCAAGTGCATACCTATTATCTTACTCACCTGTGCTCACCCCTCTTTAGGCGACGGTTTCGTTCATAAAACCTTTGTCTATACTTTTAGCGACGTTATATGTTGTCCGTCGCTAAAAGTATAGACGACGGTTGTATGACTGAAACCGTCGCCTAAAGGAGGGTGAGCACGGGTGAGTAAGATAAGGGGTATGCACTTGATCCTTACTCTAAGTATGAATACAAATAATTATAGCATAATGAGAGTCCTAATCAATTCTTAGGATTTCATGACTAATAAAAAAATAATATCCTTTCTGTCTCCCAAAATTTGGTTTAATTCTAAGAGGTGTGTATGAAAAAAATAAAATAAACCTCCAGACATTCCACCCGTTACAAATACATGCTTTTTTTTGAAGGTTAAATATGAAGCATAATAATGAGAGTCCTAATCATAATTATTTAGTCCTTGAGGCTTGAATCTTGATATATCTACTATGTTTATCTAATTGAAACTTTATAACTTTTTATGCGTATTTTTAAACTAATAATTATATATTGAAATGTATGTAATATATCTCTTGTAGGATTTTTAGAGGTTAAATACGCACCCAATTAATTAAGTAGCACACATTATATACATTTAATTATATAATCATAATCCTAATCAATTTCTAGAAGAAATCATGAAACATTTTAATAAAAAATAAAGAAATTATTTATGAGCAACTTATTTTAATGTAAAATTAAAAAATGATAATTTTAGAAATCACATATTTTGAACTTCCCAAAATTATTTAAGAATTTTTTAAAAAGACCATCCGAGTTGACTCACTATATGAATTCTTTTTATAAAGACTCCGATTTGACCCACCTACTTTAGATTATAGATGACGAACCAACGGTCACTAAACTACATTATTAGACAAACCAATTAGCCGAGATGACTCAGTTATTTAAGACTTTTAGAAGAATTTTCCGGGTTGACTCACTATATTCGAACTTCCAAATATGATGATCTTGACCTTAGAACGATAACTTATCGTTCTGTGTGAAACAAAATAAAGAATGGAAAATGAAATTGTCTATATATATTAAATGCTTTGAACTAAAAGCTAATCTCTTATTTGATCAAAAAATTAATGTAATAAAATTAAAGTGTACGTTGAACATGCATGTAATGGACTCAATTTATAATTCTATTTTTACAAGTATTAATGGAATTTGAATTTAGATACTCCCTCCGTCCCAAATTATCTGTTGTTCTAGAGTTTCACACAGATACCAATATGTATGATAAAAATACTAAAATACCCTTTGTGCTGACTTTTTTATTAATTGAAGAGAAAGAAAAAGCAGCTAATTAATCGGAGAGAGAGAGAAACATTGAAGAGAGAGAGAAAGCAGCACATTAATTGAAGAGAGAGATAGAGAGAAACAATTATTAATTGAAGAGAGAGAGAGGGGCATGAATGTGGATGTTTAAAAAAGAGGAGAGGCATTAATGAGAGTAATGATTATCAACAATTAAGATAAAGGGGCAAATTTGGAAAACAAATGAAAAAAATGCATTGAAATCTTAAAAAAGCATATATTGTGGGACAATTTTTTTTTGCTAAAACAGCAGATAATTTGGGACAGAGGGAGTATTTAGTTTACCAACGTAACCAGATGAGATGAGCAGACCCTCCGCAAATTTTTTTATTTTTTTCTTCCAACCGAGGGACATAGATTGAAACAACTGGTTGTCATAGATTGAAACAATATATATATATATACGTCTAATGGTGGAGCGACCAAAAAAAGGAGATTAGAGGGGATCAAACAAAAGATCATATTCCTTGTTATAGTTATCTGGTTAACCACATTCAAAAATCCACCAAACTTTATACATTCTACATTGTTTAACTGGAATAACAATCCTTCAATTGTGGGCGTCTGCGCGTGCACAATTGGACTTCGTCTTTGGTTACTGGTTTTAATTACTAGCATTTAACTTTTACCTATCAGAGAATAAACGAAAAATAATAGTAAAAAAAAATTGAATGAAAACAATCACACAAGACATAAGATTAACGTGGATCACATAAAACGTTTGAGCTAGTGCACGATCGGTGGTTTACAGTTTCACTATCTTTTAGAAAATTTGTATATAATGCATTACAAGATCTGCTGCAATATAATTAACCATAATTCACCCAAAAATACAAAACTACCCTCCAATGTAATCGACCACCTAGTTACTTTTTGGATAATTTTATAATCACCCCTGAATTAAAGTTAAGAGGAGACTTCACCAATAACATTACCATTACCATGTCTTCGGATCCTATTCGTTTTTAACAAGAGTAAGAACATGCAAGTACCCACATATTTGTTGGTACTCTCTTGATTTCACTATATAAATTTACTCTTTATACCGGGATCTTTTAACATTGCGACCATAAATCATACACATGCAAATGCATGTGCGAAAATCAAATGGATAATCTAAATAATCAGAAACAAGTATGAATTCTAAACAAAAAATAACCTGCAGGGCTATACAATGTGAATAAGGATCCAGATATATAGAAAAAGACGCTAGCTAGCTCTCTCAGAGGCCAGAGCAATGGTATCTACACGAGCACTTCCAAAATGATCATCACTCATGGGTATAGCTTCCGCGAGGTGTCCTCCCTGTTGTTCCTAAAAGCACAGCACCCAATGGTGTACACAATAACTAGGTAGACTGGCAGTTATAGCACAGAACATTCGGGTTGTTGTCCCATACAGAGCAATCTGGATGTTGACTTTTCCGTTTTAGTCCAGTTAGTGAGCCGGCCTAACATAGGTGAAATTGCATGAATCGGATGGCTTGACTTGGCTTGGCTTGCAGCAACCAGACAACGGAGAAGAAACTTTTGAATAGGAAATTTGATCTTTAATACCTAAATTTTATCCTGTAATTTGAAGTCGTCCTTTTTTCTATTACGACACTACAACAAAATTAGCTTTGAATTAGTATATTTACGGTCGAAAATAATTCCCTCCGAAATATGTTAAAAAATAATTACCTTTGTTGGTCACCACAAAAGCGAAAATGGTGAAGAAAAAAGAGGATGAGGAGGAACATGACCGAGAGATATACCCAGAGGATCCAAGAGACCCGGCAACAAACGCCTATGATTCTGGCTACGGAGACTAGCATGAGGAATAGGCCAAGGGCTATGAGGGGTCTATCGAGAAACCGCTCAGAGTCAGTTGACGGTGGTGCCTCGGCGGGACAGCCATACTCCGGCGACCAATATTGGGATTGAGAAGAGAAATGTGAGGATGTTTAGGGCTCCTAATAGATTGTTACGAGACCCATTGTTTTGATTTTCTTCTATTACTCCATCAATTTAAATCTACACAGTTTTCTTGGCTGTGTGGATGAGGGTATGGAGATGAATATTTATTGACATTGAATAGCGTAAGAAGGCAGTTGGCAGTGTGTAGAGAAACTTACGCGTCACGTGGGAATCTTGGAGATATATGCATGCATGCGAGTGTTTGAAAATATGCTGAAAGTCGGTAGTATTACGTTCCTTTTGAATTACTCCCTCCGTCCTAAATTAACTGCTCAGTTTTGACTTTTTTAAGTCAAATTGACTATTTTTAGAATTAATAATTAAGCATACATAAATATATTTCTAAAATTATAAAAATTAGGATTAGTAATAAATTGTATATACTTTCTTTTGGTTATAATCTCTTCACATATATTTTAGCAAAAATAGTAAAAAGATTAATTTTAAAAATGGTCAATTTGACTTTAAAAAGTCAAAACTGAGCAATTAATTTGGGACGGAGGGAGTATGTCGCATTTTGTTAGACAAAATATCTCTCATTTAATTAAAATTTAAGGATAACAAAATATCTCATTTAATTAAAATTTAAATCCTTAAATGACTTGTCCACTTTTGATTTTTGAATAAACTATCAAATCTAAGTTGTGCGTCTATCCGTCATGTCTGTCCTCTTTAGAGATCCAATATTTTTTTTAGTATATTACGAAGGTTACATTTCACAACTGAGATAGGAGATAATAGGATCTGGTAGAGCTTCAGTTTAATTTTGATTTCCATGTAAGAAAGGAGAGAATTATTAGTAGCAATCCTTAAAAGTGTTAAATCATCCTTTATTTTTAGCATGAGAGTCCTCTCTTTCTTTCAAGAGTTCTGAATAAAATACCTCTTGATTGTCAATCATTTGACCAACGGTTACACGTGACAATTTACTATTGGTGGATATTTTTATCCACATCAGGATCCAATATTTGAGAGAAGACTACATTCAGTCATAAACTGCCAAGGCTTGTAGTCTTTGTATGAAGAAATATTCAATAATCCAAGATTTTGTTGGAAAAACACGTACACGCACAAAAAGAGTTATAAACAGGAATGAAGTACACAAGGGAGGGGAGGGGAGGGGAGGGGAGGGAGGGGAGCTCCTTCTCAAGCTTTTCTCCAGCATCTTGTTTATAAGAGAAAACTACTACAATTAAACATCAGGAATAACAGATGGTTCCTTATTCATACAACAATATTCAAGCAAAAACAAGATAATCAATTCCAAGCAAAATAGAAACGCCATATGAAGTTTGCGAGTCTCCTTGTTCAATGAGATTATGATAAATTAAAGAGGCCCTGGGAAAATTCCATTCTCCCTCTGCTCGTTCCACCTTTCAACCTGCAGCATGTATGTAGTAAAAGAGATTAACCATTTAAGAATTGTCAACTCTCTCTTCATACGTCATTATTACATTAGATTGGGGCGAATAAGAATCAAACAAAGACAATATATTTCAAGGACATCAATGAGGCCAATCATAAACAAATTTGATAAGAAAAACAAATGGCCAGTACCATTTCTCCATACACTCAACATAAATCTTTGTAAACATACTTCATTATCTGAAAACGTAAAGAAATTTTAATAATTAATACTATAAACATAGAAAACATTAGTACTCCCACTATTCCACAAAAATAAATCCATTTGTCAAAAAAAAACAAAAAATTGTTCTACAAGATTAGTCCTCATTTTATTGATAGTAATATAAAATGACAAAGGTCCTCAAGTTTGCCACATCATAACTTCATTGTAATACCACTACTACTAAACTAACTTCTTATATTTTTAGGGGTAAACATGGAACAAAATATATCCTTAATATTTGATTTTTTTTGCAAAAGGGATTCTTTTTGTAGAACGGAGAGAATATTATTTATGCTATTAAAAGATTTAGGAAAAAGAAAAGTAAACTATTAGTTTGTCTAATCAGGACATTAGTAAAGTACGCAAGCAGAAGCACCAGAAATTGCTAGCACAAAGCAGACGAGCAATAGCAGCAACTCAACAAGCAAACGACTCACCCATTCACCCGGGCAGAGGGAACGATAGTACTTGGCAAATTTCTCACATTCAGCAGACTCATCACCCTTTGCTGCGACACACCTGAAATTTGTTAATTGAAGCATGAGGGAAAAGAGGCACATGACTGTTCATAATCAGCTTAGGCTCACTTGCTAGCCAGCTCTTCTATGCAACAAATTAAACTGAGATCGAGAGCAAGCCTGGGCTCACCTCATATACAAAAACAAGTCTGAACAGGATAAACTCCAGTTGATTATGCCCATTAAATAGGATTTGTTATGTAAGTTAGCGTTGTATCAGTTTCTCATTCTACACAAAAATACTCCCACGACAGAATATGTCGCTCTTTTCTGGGATTATACTTGCGTTCCAAAATAAGGACCAGTAAAATCGAATGATATATTGTCGATCTAATATATCCAAATTTATTATAGCATTTAAACTTTCATTTATTAGGTTGTCTTGAATTAAATTCTCACATATAGATAAATATACATCTTAAAATCAAAATAACAATTAAAACAGAACCAAGTAAGCAAGGCTTAGCTTGATGAAGTCTACAGGAGATCTAAAACAAATGTTGGAGCTTCGTAAATGCACAAGATTAAGCGGATTGCATTTAAAAGCCTGTCCACGGCAAGCCCAAACAGTCTAGACCTAACTTATTTGATTCATATTTGCAGCCCTAATTAACTTAAGTCAACTAAGAAGAAAATATAGGCGGCAAAAATATATGAAACTGTCAGAAAATAAAAAAGAAAGTAACACAAAAAGCAATTGTGCTGAGAAATTGTACCTGTGAAACTCGATGTAACGCGTGAAGCAATGTCTGCTTTGATTTGTTGTTGGGAAGCGATAATCAGCTGGTGCAGTTTTCAGTTCAATCTAAAGGAAAACAGCACAATGAAAAGGAAAAGGAAAAGGAAAAGGAAAAGGAAAACAACACTACGAATGTCAGTAAAAGGCTAGATAGCCAGTTTATCTGAAAATATATCTGAATGTATATTTTTGAAAACAGTAACAGGGGTTCAACTTCTCTGCACCTCAAATAAATAGTTATCCTAGATTTATAATGAAATGAAAGAAAGTAGCATCAACAGCACGAAGCAAATGAGAGTCATGAGATCATTACTTTCCTCTTCCACATCCACAGAGTCATCCACTAGGTATCAATTCAACCTCTTGCCTCCTCTCATTATTTGTTTTGGTTTCTATTTTCCTCATGTTCCCAAGTATTTTCTATAAAAATAAAACTGCTAGACAATATTTCACCATTATTCTTTGACAAAAGACATAATTACATTAATCTAAATTTGGGCCTCATAATAGTGATAGGAACATTACTACAACTATTTGACAAAAATCATTGAACTTTTGCTTTCATATTTTAGACGCACATATAAAAGAGTAACCTTCCAACTTCATAAGAGTAAGAAAATAATAAATAAATAAAAACTAACACAGTCCTCTCTCTGTGTCTCTCTAAGAAAGACAACGAAAAAATAATTTCCTGGCACATTGACACTATGGAAAATGGAAAACAAAATAGCTGCACATAGAATAAATTATCAAATAAAAGAACATAAATATAAATCTGTAGACAGTAATTATTTTACATATAATGAGGAATATTGCACTATTAGTGCCGTCTATTGAACGGTATTTACTATTTTGATTTCCTTTCAAAAGAAAGCTATATACCGGAGGATTCTCTGCATTTTCATAAGATTCATGTTTATGATAACAATGACTACAGAGACATATTACCTGTTCTCCACTTTCCTACCATACCTGGAATCTTAGAAAATGTCCCAATTTTCTTAAACCTAAAATCAAGCATCCAAAACAGATCAAGCACCCATTTTTTCAATGACACACCTAGATTATTTTAACTAATTTTCATCCTAGATACCATTCTGATAAGCATAAACTCTCTTACCTGGAGCCTTTAGAAGAAACAGTTTATGTCACCCCTAAGTCAAGAGTGCTAAAAATTCTGATTCATTAAGAAACTAAAACAACATCAAAGCACTGTTTTTTTTAAATTGACACCGACATATACTGATATAATGTTTTATCCTGGAATAATTCAAACATCAGACATGCCATATACAAGGGGAGAAAAAGTCCATCCCACAATTTCAATTCGCGTCACATTAGAAATCATCTAAAAAAAACACATGTATGAAAAACTACGAAACGATAACTCAATCACAACAAATATAGATCTTATAAATGGTTTAGCGAATACCATATACAAATATTATCCGTCGATCAAAATTTAAAAAGAAAAGTTACAATAAGAATGAAATATGGATTTTTGTTACCTCGGCCATTTCTGGTCAGATCAAAGGAAATGGAATTCAGAGCTTCAAATGAGGGAGGAAATGTTTGGATTTGAGAGAATATTTGGGTGATGGCGGCTACGTAAAATTTGACCCGGAGTTTGTTCAACATGGGCCGTGTACAAAAGCCAGTTTACTCGTTTAACATAAAAGAAAAGCCCATGTTAAGTTGGGCATCCATAATGCAAGTCTATTTTATCCTATGAATGAACAAATAAACATATCCCTTCTTTATTTTATTTTTTAACTTTTTTATTTTTTCGTCGGAGTCCCATTCTGAGAGATGTGAATAAATATATATGTACAATGAATGATAATGAACATATTTACACAATAATAATTAACATTAAGAGTTAGTAATTATAATAATCAAACACGTTAATGTCATATAAAGAAGAAATAAGTTTCATTAAAAGAAAAAAAACTCAAAAAAATGTCAGAATCCAACTTGAGATTTAAAAATAAAAAAATTATTAAATATTAGATTAAGACCTCACCGACAAATACTTACTTGATATTTTCTTAAAGGTGAACATGAAAATTGGACATAAAAACTGAACATGCGTGTATTTAAACTTCATTCATTTATATTTTGATCCGCAATTGGGCGTCAAAATATAAATAAATATAAATCAAATACACTTATATCTAATTTTTATGTTTCCATAGAGTTTTTGGTGAAGAAATTTTTGCTCTAATTAATAAATTTGACCGATCATACTTTACTTTATATATCTTGGTTAGATTTTGATTTTATGCGTTGGGAACTCGGAAGCTTAGATTGATACAGTCAAACTAGATCTCAACTCCTTTAACTACCCACCTTAATTTTCTCTACTTTGGAGCTACTACGTCTAGCAAATGTAAAAACTTAAGTCCAACACAACCATCAAGCATGCAACATATATATATATATATATATATATATATATATATATATATATATTGACTTAGTACGTATTACATAAGTATATACACGTCAGCACTTAGAACATGAATATTTTGTACGTAAACCCTGTCCCTCAAACTGCAGTACTGCTACTGAAGAAACAATATAGTTTGATGAATTAAAACACTAACAAATATACATTTGTTGAATATCCCATCCCATCCTAGCTAATTAATTTCAGTTTTGGTGCATGGTATGGCGGAAAATACTAATATTCCCACCGAAGCAGTTTCAGTCACGGTTGGTGAAGCAGATAAAGAAGAAGAAGAAAAATATCAAAAGATGAGTACCGGTAGTGGTGCATTAGGAGCTAAACCAATTATAACCCTAATCCTAATCCTACGTATCAAGTTTATATTAACCTTCATTGCTTTCATTCTCTCTCTTCCAATCCTTGCATCAATCATTTGGCTACTCTACGTTGGAGAGTACGACTGCGAATATCTACTGCAGCTCCGAAAGCTTCAATACGGGATCGTTATCGGACTCATCATTACCTTCATTCTAAGCAGTCTTGCATTGTTCTTCATTATGAGATCGCGGTTTCCCATGCCCGGAATATTCTTGCTTATGATCCCATTCATACTGATGTTCATCGTCGGACTTGCGCTAGCTGGTGGCATGGGAGCTTACAAGATGGAGAGCCAGTCCATACCGGCTTCACCCCAGTGGCTCAAAACCAAAATACTCCTCGACAATAACTCTTGGAACACCATTAAATCTTGCATATATGATAAAAAAGCATGCCAAAGTTTGGCCTCCAGATCTTATATGATGAAATCCTACGACTTCACTACCACTAAACTTTCGCCAATAGAGGTGCATGCATATATATATATATATATATATATATATATATATATGGTAGTCTAAATTTTATAGCCCTGTCAAGGATTTAATTAATTAGATCTCCGATCTCATCTCATATATATAATTATATATATATATATATATAAAATTAATTTCATAGTTAGTTTTATTCTATTTTAATTGTTTTTTACAGTCGGGGTGTTGCAGACCCCCAGCAAGTTGTGATATGGAGTATGTGAACGCAACATACTGGCTAAAAGGAGATGGAGAGGAAGATGGGTCAGACCCTTATGACTCTGACTGTAATTTGTGGACAAATGATGGGGCCATTTTATGTTACAACTGCCATGCTTGTAAACAAGGTTTTCAAACAACAATAGAGAGAAAATGGATTACGCTGGGATGGTTCCTCGTTGCAATGGCCATTTTACTCGTAATCGTGCATCTGCTTCTGTTCGTGGTTTCAATGTGGGAGCGTTATGGAGGATAGCAGATTTCTAATTCTATTTTTTATTAATTACATTTACAGTTAGCTAGCTAGCTAGCTAGCTCCTTAATTGTGTTCTTTTTCTTGGTATTATTTTGATTTTGTGTTTTGTAATTTGGAGAACTTAATTCATTTTTTTAAGTTCACCAAGGTGTTTTCGATGTGCATGGTGTACTAAACATCTTTGTCTATTGTCTATATTAATTACATAGGGTTGGTTTATAGTCGGACTTAATTAAATTATTAAAGATATATTTTGTTAATTCTTTCCCAATTAATTATTATCTCATATATCATAACCCTTGTTAATAATATGGTATTGGTAGTTGTTACAGCTAGCCCCTACAGCATATACGTCGTTTCTATTTTGAAATCAAAAAAAAACTCCCACCAAGCTGCTTGATGCATGTGATATTATTCCCTTTGCCCGTTGAGCAGAAATCTTTATACCAGATTTCCATGTCCCAAATTCATATATATTCAACTGAACACTAACAATCCATCACCAGAAAATGCATCTGCTAACCAACAATTGCCTACTTTTATCTGACGAGAGCTCAATTCAAATAAAGCCTTAATTTAAAACCTGATTACATTCTTTGTAAAATGTTGATTAACTTAACAACCCACCAATTGCCTTATTTTGATATACACTTGTTTCAGGAAATACTTCCGTACAGGTACACTATACTCAAAGGTAGTGTAAATGTTCCCCTTCAGCTGTTAATTGAACTCAAAACTTTTCAAGACTAAGAAAATGCTATCAAATAAAACACGGCCTCACATTTTCTTTAATTTTTACTTGAATTGTTTTTATTTAATGAGACGTGCTGCAGGTTCCTACCCAAATAGGTCATCAACTCGGGTAATTGCTTCAACATTAAAAGTAAACAACAAATGACATGCCCTTTATGTCTAAAGTTGGAGAATTGGAGTTCACCTGCTTCTTTTGGGGTGGTCGCCAGTTTAAGTGATCGTAGTCCACTTGTAAATTCCAACTTCCTTATAAACTTTGATTTAAAGGAGTCCATCATTATAGAAGGGAAGTCCTAACTCCTATCTACCATACTTGAGAACCACTAAATTCTTAGAAATTTGAATGCAAAAGTACTTGGAGACGATATCATAAAGGCACGCGTCAAATATGAGCAATCAGTGTTACAGAAGAACTAAACCCACCCCCTAGATTTGGTAAATATATATTAAACCTCCTACAAGACTTTGGAAAGAAAGGCGATGCAGCTTTCTTGTTTTGTTTTTGGATTGGGATAGGGGTCCGTCCACATACAAGATTCAAGGAAAAGTAACCACGCGGTTGGTGCATACAGCATAACCAGAACAGTTGTCAAACTTTCACCTCCGACCATGTGAGGCATCATATGCTCCTCCACCAGAACCAGGGACAGCGCCACCTCCAATATTACTGGTAGCTGTAGCATTGCCAACTCCATAAGGAATCATTCCATCTCCTGAAGCCCCAACACCCACCTGCATGGATCTACCATAACTGTCAGCATAGCCACCAGTACCATGCATAGGAGGAGGTGGTGGATACAAGGGATCTTGATTCATGTAGGGCCCAGCATAAGGGTTTGGAGCTACACATACAACAATAATGATTGTGTTAGGGAAGAACTACAGGAATGTTGATGTTAGTACAGAGAATAAAAACATGTAGAAAGTCGGGAAAACAAGAAAAGTTACCCCTTGCCCTTCTCTCAACATTCAACACCTCAGCACGTAATCTCTCCACCTCTCTTGCCATGCCCAACATTTCCTTCTCCGTGACTTTCAGTTGTTCCACTTTCTCTAAGTTTAAACCTTTTTTATACTCGAATGTAGTGCTTCGTACCGGAAAAAACAAACGAGAACATTTTAAGGGAGTCGTGTAGAGGCAGAAGATAATTTTGACTACTATCAAGCTGCTAAATGAATTTGGACCCACAAGATCACGTAATTAAAAGTATATATTTAAGCTATTCTTTATATCTTTTGGCATTTTTACAGACAATATAAGTAATATGAATATCCACAAACCATGAGACCCAACCAGACAGGTTGAGTGGAACCCTCAGGCACACATGGTAACCCATAAATCTAGGTGTTTCCAATCAAATTCTTGAAAGTCACGTGGCCTCTCTAAGTGCAATAATAACAGAAAATATAATAGTACAATTTTTTTACACAGAACAACAGGGCTAAGCCGTTTTGCAGAAACGAGAAAATTAGACAAGATGAACACTGATTCCCTTACCGTAACCTTTGGTGTTCTTGCATCATGCTTTCGAGTTCATTATGCATTTCTGGGAGATTTTTGATATCAGCACGAGCTTTTTCCAATTCTTGGCTGGCCTGTTGAATTTGAGCGGACAGCTCACGTCTAGCTGTTACCAAGCCCTGTGCCTCAATGTGAGCCTGATGCATGTCCATCTTGATGCTCTCCCCAGCTCTGATATCCAGCAAAACCCTAATCTGAATATCAGTCTCTGTTTGAGTGGTTCTTATGTGTGCTCTGAGCCTTTGTATGTCATGCTGAGAAGCAACAAGATCCTGTCTCAAGGCCACATGAGTAGCTGCAAGTCTATGGTTGTCCCCAGCAAGCCTTTCTATTTCTGCTTCCTGAACAGCAAATTTGTTCTCAACAAGCCCGGGAGGAAGTGTTTCCATAATCCGGTTTTCAGCAGGAAATGGACCGTGGCGCATCATCCCTGGAGCTTGGGCAGAACGTCCTCCATAACCAGATGGCATATGTCCTCTTGATGCCATTTGTCAGATAAATACTTTCAAACTAAACAAGTGACAAGTAACTCAAAAAGCCAGGGTTTCGAGGAGCACTACCTACTTTACTATCAAAAGGAAAACATCAAATAACAATCATAACAACGAAAGAAATAACTAACCACTAAATTCGGAATATGAAATAACACTACAAGTCTATCTTAGTATAATATAATAATATGTCAATTGGACACATAAATCACAATTCATACAAAATGTGTGACATCTCATCCGCCAAAGGCTCCCGCAGGGAACAACTATCTTGATTAAGACATTGATCCCCTTCCATGACAAGGGGTAAGCCAAACAATGGTCCAGTCACTACTGCACAAAAAGTCTATCTACACCTACTTGCCCCGTTAGTGGAAAGAGAATCAATAATGCAGACATCACAGCACCAATGCCCTCTTTACATGCACAAATGATCTCTTTACCCACTCCGGCGAAAAAATCTTCAACACACACACTCTCATTAGCGGAAAAAGTATCAATACTGCAATCATCACCATGCCAGTGGCCTCTTTGCCATCCAACCAAGCAGAAGGAGCATTAGCAATCCTTCACATCCAAATTCTGACCTGAGTAAAAGGAGGCCTTACAAAGCTCCTTAAGCTTGGTATTGAAACTTCAGCAACAACCACAGATCGGTGTCATGGAGAACCAAGAGTATTTGGTTGAAAGCGAGTGAAGGCCTTAGTTGCAGAACTAATCTCCACATGCAAGTCACACTAAGGCCGTTATAGTTGATAGAGAATCTCAAGGTCCCCGAGAAAGGATGCACATCGAATGTTCATCAACAATCTTGCACCATCAACGAGAGTACCGTCATTCAAAATTATTAATGTGAGCTCATTCAAGAACAAAATGGTCGTCACGTAAGCCATTCTAGAGAATTCTCCTACGCAAGCTAAATGACTAAATGCTTAGATTACAAGTGACTACTATAAATAGAACTACTTCATTCTCTCATTTTTCATAGGCTTGCCTTGCAAACTCACCGTCAAACCCAACCTCATCTTTCAACCCAAAGTGTAATGTCTCCACGTCTCAAGAACCTCAGGGTTACACACAAGCATTCCCCTCTCCTTCCCCCCCCCCATCCCACCCCACCCCACCCCACCCCACCCAAAATTTTTTTAATAATAATAAAATAAACAAACAAATAAATAATGATAATAAATAAATAAAACATAATAAAGATGGAATCGTATATAACAGTAAAATTTATAGGATGATGTGCAAATCGTATACAATGTATAATGTTATGAAAATTTATACTGTTGCATCTATTCTTTTATCCAGAATATGGCCATCATAACAAGGTTGTAGCATCTGAAGAATGCTCCTGATCTATTAGAAGCAGTTTATATTATTTATAAAAGCTTATCTACTACTTTGGGAAAGTTAACATTTTGGTAAGATTTGTTGCTAGGATCTATACTCTTCATCAAAATTATGATGAATAAAAGGCATGTATTAGAATTCCATGCATATGATTTGCAGAATCCTAGATATTATGTTTACTCTTTACTAACTCAATTCTTCTCATATGTTCTATTCTCCTTCCTCTATAATTAAACTATTTCCCGCTTATTCTTGCTCTGTATTTCTTTTCCTCTCACTCCTTTCACTATTTATCCTTGATCTCTTTGCCCTTTTTCTGAGATGACCTTATCGCATATCTTGCTACTACCATGTTCTTTATAACATTTAATGATGGATATAATGGTGTCCAAAAATTTTGGTCACTTTGGTGCGATATTTTTTCTAGCCGGTTCGGTACCAGAAAATTATTGTATTTACCTATTAGTACCGGTAAGAGGATACAATTTCATGCCTTCAGTACTTCCCATGCTTGAACCGTTTTAAGGCTCATGCAATTTGTTTTAGATATGATATGTATATACTTTAAGTATGTTATGTTGTTATTATATAGGATTAATTTATTACTAGTTATTTACCTAATTTGAAATTTAAAGTAAAATAAGGTTGCACAATGAGTCTCCTTCAGCATTTTTACTACCATCTCTCAAACTCTCTCGCTCCAAACTCATTTCTTCTTTACATCCTTTTAACAGTTTTGCCATGATGCCATCTAATTAGAGACATACGTATATTTTAATATTAAAGAAGATTTTTCATCTAATAGAGAAAGGAGAATAATACAAACTCGGATTGATTCCAAGCAATACGATTATGGGGTTTTGATCTTTAATCTGGTTGTGAGATTAATATCTAGTATTTGTTTTTCTTCTGTTCTAAAGTCCAATTTGTGAATTTGGGATGGGAGGTAGAATAAATCCTTCATAAATATACAGCGAACTCTGTTGGAGAAAAAATGTTCGGTATATAATCGGTAATAACGAGACCGTGCATGTACTGAACCAGTACATTTCGGTACGGGATACTATTATCCATATCTCTTTTTACAAAAATTCAGTTACCAGTTCGGTACGGTTGTGTACCATTGAACACCCCTAAATGGATAGATGTCTTTACTATTATATCCACAATATCAGTCCGTAAAAAATCTCAACACCTACAGTTTAGCCATGTCCATGATAGTTGCTAACTAGCTTAACCTAGAGAACTAAATGTATAATAGCCACCTTTTACAAAAGTCTATCGGTACTAAAACTAAGATACATCACATATTACTTTCAATTGGTGCTTAATCCTCATCCGCTCCGTCTGGCAGCGAATTTATAAGAGGGTCCTACTGTACTTCTGCTACTTCTAGCATCATACAGGTCTTCAATCAATTCATTATTTTCTTTACTTTTTCAGACTCTATCCTCAACAATTTCTCTTTTATGACCCATCACATGCCTTGAGCCAATTAACCTGTTCATGTATTTTTTCCTCTCTTAAAATTTCTATAACTGGAAAATATATTGTACACATTAGAAAAATGTAAGTGATAGAAGGCACTTCAACAAGCAAGAATACTATTAAAAATTTCAGAACACATAAGAATATAAAAGCTAGCAACAAACCTATTATCTTCATTATCTTCTGTTCTTAAGCTTTATCATGTTCTCAGGAGGGTTATAAATGCCATAAACCTAATGTAAAAATATTCATATCTGTGAAACCCCAGATTTTATGAATAAAATATTAATTTTCTCGAAATAATTTTTTTATATTATGGTGTGAATTTGAGATAATGTTATAGTTGTGGGTAATATTTATAAATTTTGCAAAGTATGTAAGTTGTCATATTATATTCGATTGGTCGGGAATATTCATTTTAAACAGGAAATATTCGTACGACGGCACAATCATTGGTGGACCCCACAACGGAATTATTGTCGGATTGAGAAAACGACAAAAATATTTTATTGAAAATAACGGCGGAAGTTTTACCGTTGATACTGTTGAACTACTCGGTAGTAAAAATACAGTAATACGCGTTGTTGCATAGTAGCACACGGTATTGATTATTGATATTTATGTGAGAAGTCACTCAGTTTTGTTCAATTATTGCTACAATAGTTGCTGCATAGTATCTCACATTATTTGATTCAATTATTGTTGATTTAGAAGTTTTGTTTTATTCGTATTATTAACGTAATAAAATAGAAACATCTTTTTATATAAAACAGAATACTTTATTAAAATTATTCTATAAATAGAATATATTATATTCTATTATGCATAGTGTTTTGCATAGTAAAATCTTTTTATATAAAACAGAATACTTTATTAAAGTTATTCTATAAATAGAATATATTATATTTTATTATGCATAGTGATTGCATAGTGCCCGCATAGTATTTGCATAGTAAAAAACTTTTTATATAAAATAAAATATATTATATTTTATTTAAAAGATTTTGCTTTAAATATGGACCGTCAGATTAAAGTAAATCAATCTGGACCGTTCATGGATTAGTTACTATGCATTCCATTTTCCTATAAATAGAAGTTCATTCCTTCATTATTTTCTTACGAATTCACTGAACTCTAGAGAGAGAAACTATAAAGAGAGACTATAGAGAGATAGAAGAAAAGTTTTCTGCTACTTCACTACTCTTATATCAAGTATTATTTTACGGTAAGGGATATTATTCTTTTGTATTCAAGAAGAGAACTTCTGTTATTCCATTTCTTTATTGTTCTGTTGGAATAACCTGTATACGCGGGCTACCCTATACTTGGTGACATTCTTCTATAATTCTGTCTTTATTATTCTGTCGGAATATCCTGTCTGTACTATACACCGGACCTGGTTCCATTTTTATTATTTTGTCTTTATTATTCTGTCGGAATATCTTGTCTGTGCTATACACTGGACATGGTTCTATCATTTATTATTCCGCATTTATTATTCTGTTGGAACATCCTGTCGGTGTGAATTTCACCTGACCTGGTTCCGTTATTATTATTCTGTTGGAATAACCGTCTATGCGAAGTACCGCATGTATGGTGATATCTTTTGTTATTCCATTCGGTATTATACTCAGTTGATTAAAATTTTGACTTCTATACTCTATGAAATTAGTGGAATATCCTTGATATTTGCGCTTCATCCAGTATCTTTTCATGGAAATATTCTTCTGAGCATTCTTGAATTTTACTCTACAAAGCAGTATCATGTTGACAATTTAGACGTTATTGGTTCATGGATAAATTAATTTTTGAACTTGTTTTATTGAATTCTTATATCATTGTCATCATCCTCATGTTTATATTATGTTGAAAGTCATCTGTGGCATGTACGTAGTGCATAGATAGACTTGGTATGATTATGACCAGGGATTATTTGGTATAATCATGACCGTAATGTTACAAATGATGTAAAAATTAAAAGTCCTCATTGGCCCGTAGTGCATTGATGGACAGTTTTTGGTATGATTATGGCTATGGATTATCTTCGACCAAGGGAGCAAAGATGAATTGTTTTATGGCATGATCAGGACCGTTGATGAAAACACGATTATCTTTGGCCCGTAGAGCATGGATAATTTGTGGTCGTGATACTAAAGAATACCATTGGCCGTGGTGCAGGGGTGATTCGATGATGTGGAATATTTATTAAGCTGAGTCACAGCGATAAAAGTGATGAAAAACTTTTTAAATCATAAAAGATAGTAGATTTCATTCTCTACTTGACTCTTTTAATTAATTGTTTGTTCCGCTGCAATTAAACTTGATGTCTATTATATTTTATCAGTTTAACATTGTTGGAGACTAATGATAATTTATTCTGCATTATCTTAGTCATACTATTTTTTACTGGACTAGTTGAGCTCACTCTTCCTTTCACTGTTCTCTTCAGGAAATGAGAATATAGCTGGGACGAGTCGGGGAACGGAGTGATGGTCCAGAGGATAGCATTAGTAGTCCTCACTATTCTGTGAAATAGTGTGATAATAATTGTAATGAGGACTCCTTTTGAGTTTGTATAATCTCTAGTAGAAAATATTTGTATTCAAACTCACAGTTTATGTTTTGTCGTATTGTACACGACAGTTGTATTAGTAAGTTGTATTTGAATTCTGTACCATCTATCTGGCGACCCAAGATGGGTGATGTATACCTAATTTTGGGGGCGTCACAATATCCATGTTATATTTTAAGAGATGGTTGGGGAGCATATTCATGCCACCTCAGAAAGAGAAATTCCCTAGTATACCTTTTTGTATCATACAGCTAAGTTTGCACTTCGTAAAGTTTTCCTACACTGTAAATTGCTTGTGCAGTCAAGCTAATACTGCAGCTTTGTGTCTGAGCTACTATGGGTAAATATGATTAGTTTAGGTCCATATCCAGAGTACCCAAGACAAACTACTTAAGTGAGACTGCACTGAGTAATGTCCTTCCACTAACCATATAAAGCAAGAGTCAAGTTTACTATATATTTTCATCTGAAAAACAGGACTTATTAATGACTATTATAACTCAGTCAAAACATATGTACTATATATTGTAATCTCTAATGCACCCATTTTCCCTGAGAATTCTGATTCACAGGCAAATAGATGAAAAATACAAGCTAATTACCTTTTGCAGGTATCTCAATTGGAACACTCGGAGATGGTAATTTCCATAGAAATGGCATTTAGAATTCTAATGGGCCTTGCAGAAAGAGTTCATGAACCAAACTGCTCCATGTACACCTTTCAGAATTCTGTCGATACCATTGAAACTCATAGACTGTTAAAATTCTTTAACCAGGAACAAAGTAAGTGCGCACACGCGGACAGACACACACACACTGACACACACAAACATACATATATATATATATAGAGAGAGAGAGAGAGAAAGCAACACAACGAAAGAAAAATCCCTTTTTTCTACTTTCATTTCTTCAAAGTAAATTGAATAAGAATTCAACAAATCGTATACCAAAGAAAGCATACATCAAGAGTGATCCAGAACAACCTCGGTGATGAGCCTTGGAAAATAGTCAAAGAATTGATAATGACAAGAGTTGCCTTTAACCAAATAAATTCATTATTGTGAAATTATATACAAGTTTCAAATTACCATTATATTATCACAAGCTCTATATTTCTCTCACAAGACGACTCAGGGACTAGTAATTAAATTTTAGTCCCTTAAACATCCATTATTTCAAGATTATTGAGAATTATTAAGATGACAATGACACCTATGAACTAATATTTTAATGGGGAACTTCAGAGACACATGGCGCTCCCATTAGGTATTACAGCGCACTATGCCTATAAATGCCGGTCAACCACTAGTTTACTTTCCAATTGAACAAATAAAAGGTCAGGTCTCATAGATCATGAACTCTCATCCATCAAAAATAAATGCTGCCTTCTCATTGTAGGCAATTTCCAAACTCTCCAAGGGATGAACGACAAAAATACCTTAAAAACAGAACAAGACAGAAAAGGCAAAAGAAGCATAGAAAGTATTTTTAGTAAATAATTCTGATAATGCCTTGGCTTCATGGAATGTAAATATCTACGTAAAGATAGGCATTGATGTATATATGATTTAAATTCCTCACTTCGTAACATAGAAGGGTGTCGAGGTTCTGAAATCCGTGGGAATATAAGTATCTAATGTCATACCTATTGATTAATTTCTCTCCTGGCCCTTGAAAACAACAAATTACCAGTAGCAAGACAATAAATTCAATTAGGATAAAAGTAAATAGAAAAATTTCCCTCATAGCTTTGAACCTTTTAACATCAACTGATCAAATCATGATAGTCAAACTCGTTATTAAATAAATTGTTCAAAATGTATGTTTAGTTTTGTGTGTGTGGATCACAAAATTCTCCTACAAGATAGATATATACACATGCAATTGTTTATTTATATATCAAAGAGAGATTTGCCATAGGCGAATGCAAGCGAATTGGGGAATAAGGCGTAGGTCTATAGGAGTGGATAACCAGAAAGTTACCGTAAATTTGATAGGGAAAATGAAGCGCCGAACCACCGACAGGCAAAGTGGGGAGATAAATTCAGTCAGCCACACCTCCACAGCTGAACCTCAACCAAAGAAGAGGTTTTCTCTCTTTTGTCGAGAGAGACTGATGAAAAACTAAAATATAATAAGTTTTCCCGAATTTGTTTTTTAAGTTAAAACAATTCAAGCTAAGACATTGATTAGAAAAGGAAATGATCTCATAATAGCTGTATTTAATTCAAAAACTGATATTTAAATAATTCATAAAAATGTTGCCTTCATTTGAAAATATTGTTTTCCCATTATGTTTATCAAAATCTTGAGGTCTAACACCCACTCACCGAAGTACCCAATATGATTCTATTAAGATAAAATATTTTTGAAGTCACTCTATTATAAATCAATTTATAAATGGGTATCAAGTCACTATATTCTTGTTTACTTATAAATCGTTAAAAAATCCGTTAATTTTAAACGATTTGCCACGTAAACAGCTGATAATAGATAGAAAATTGACATGGCAAGAGAGAGAAAACTGACATGTATGATGTGGCCAATTTTGAGTGAAAATGAAAGAATTTTTTTAAAAATAAAATAAAAGCAATTATTTTCTCTCTCCTCACTTAATAATAATGATAGATAGATGTGTATGTATGTTAAATATTCACATAAAATACTTTCTTATACAAAATTCAGTATACAATGTTCAGCCCAAAACTTATTAACTTATACTATTGGATCGAGCTATTGGGCCTCTATTCTTCCTAATAATTCAAATTGATTGTATATTATGGTGAATGAATATGAAACACCGCCTGAGCCCAAAATGGCATATTTTGCAACAGACCCAGCTAGCTTGTAAGCGGAGATCATCATACTATATATATATATATACTAGCAACAGTTTCGTACCTCCAGCACTATAAACGGTGGAATTTATCCCAAACTTTAGACGGCTCAGATGATTTATTAGAATGAACGGGAAATTCAAAATCATTTGTATTTTATTATTATTATTATTATTATTATTATTATTATTATTATTATTATTATTATTATTATTATATGATTGATTCATAGCAAACGTTGTAAAAAAGAGTTCAGCCTTACAACACATCGCGACCCTCCGTCCAAAGATCGAGCGGTCTGACAGAGACCTCGTCCGCTGTTTAATTTTTAGTATTCCGCACTTTAATACTGCGGACTGGACGGATGACCAAAATGCCCCTCCATTACAGTTCCCCTTCCGCAGCTTAATACTGCGAACGTTGGAATTATGAAGCTACGGTCGAACGACGTCATTTTCAATAATAGAACTTAAAGGTTTAGTCTGCATTTAAATACTGCGGACGTTAAGTCCCCTGTATATAAGACGAGATAAAACTGCAAACAGAAGACGTCCTGGATACGCACAAAGTGTTTAACTTAAAACTCAAGAATTTTCTGTTTCTTCTAGCATATTCTTGTTGTTACCGGTTCATGTGATCTGGGATGAAAGCGACGAACGCCAAGATATGGACGTAGGAGTTCGGAACCAGTTGGGCGAATTCGACGTCGACGCCAACGAACCCTAGGAGGGTAACCAAAAAGACGTGTAGGGGGAATCGAACCCCTTTTTCTAGAAGTGTCAGAGGCATGGCAGTCCAGCCATCCGGACACTGGTACATCCTCTCGGTGGAGGTGGGACAACGCAATTGGTGGGTCACCGGGATCTGGTACCGTTCAAATGCATTCTGAACGTCCTTCTCAGTCGAGGTTGATGCAGTATTTGCTTGAGTAAATTTTTCTGTACTCTTAAAGAAGATAGAAAGATTTGGGAGATGCTTTTTCGGTGTGCTTTTGCTTGGGGTATCAGTGGGTTAGGGTTTGGCCCTGAAGCGGCCTTGCTAGGGCTAGGTGTAGGAGCAACAGTGGTAATGGGGGTTACACGAAGTGGGGAAAGTTGGTTAGTATTCGATGAAGTCGTTGCCATTGTTGACGATTTGCAGAGAGGAGAAAGAAATTTGAGAAAGAAGAAGTCTAGAGCTCGAAAGGGCGTCTGAAATTCAAATTGACAGGTAAAGTTGTCAATTTGGGGGAAAGTTACCTTTTATACTGACGGTTGCACGGTACACGAGGACGGCGCATTAATTGGAGGTAATGATGTAGGAGGGGAAGAGGTAACATCCGGTTTTGGGTTTAATGAGTTAACCGGAGAGGGCTTATGTGTGACGTCCCCAAAATTAGGTATACATCACCCATCTTGAATCGCCAGATACATGGTACAGAATTCAAATACAACTTACTAATACAACTGTCGTGTACAATACGACAAAACATAAACTGTGAGTTTGAATACAAAAATTATCTACTAGAGATTATACAAACTCAAAAGGAGTCCTCATTACAATTATTATCACACTATTTCACAAAATAGTGAGGACTACTAATGCTACCCTCTGGACCATCACTCCGTTCCCTGACTCGTCCCAGCTATATTCTCATTTCCTGAAGAGAACAGTGAAAGGAAGGGTGAGCTCAACTAGCCCAGTAAGAAATAGTATGACTAAGATAATGCAGAATAAATTATCATTAGTCTTCAACAATGTTAAACTGATAAAATATAATAGACATCAAGTTTAACTGCAGCGGAACAAACAATCAATTAAAAGAATCAAGTAGAAAATAAAATCTACTATCTTTTATGATTTAAAAAGTTTTTCATCACTTTTATCGCTGAGACTCAGCTTAATATATAATCCACATCATGAAATCATCCATGCACTACAGGCTAAGGATATTCTTTAGTATCACGACCACGAATTATCCATGCACTATGGGCCAAAGATAATCGTGTTTTCATCAACGGTCCTGATCATGCCATAAAATAATTCATCTTTGCTCCCTTGGTCGAAGAGAATCCATAGTCATAATCATACCAAAAACTGTCCATCATTGCACTACGGGCCAATGAGGACTTTTAATTTTCACATCATTTGTAACATTACGGTCATGATTATACCAAATAATCCTTGGTCATAATCATACCAAGTCCATCTATGCACTACGTACAGGCCACATATAACTTTCAACATAATATAAACATGAGGATGATGACAATGATATAAGAATTCAATAAAACAAGTTCAAGAATTAATTTATCCATGAACCAATAACGTCCAAATTGTCAATATGATACTGCTTTGTAGAATAAAATTCAAGAATGCTCAGAAGAATATTTCCATGAAAAGATACTGGATGAAGCGCAAATATCAAGGATATTCCACTAATTTCATGGAGTATAGAAGTCAAAATTTTAATCAACTGAGTATAATACCGAATGGAATAACAAAAGATATCATCATGCATGCGGTACTTCGCATAGACGGTTATTCCAACAGAATAATAATAACGGAACCAGGTCAGGTGAAATTCACACCGACAGGATGTTCCAACAAAATAATAAATGCGGAATAATAAATGATAGAACCAGGTCCGGCGTATAGTACAGACAGGATATTCCGACAGAATAATAAAGACAGAATAATAGAAGAATGTCACCAAGTATTGGGTAGCCCGCGTATAAAGGTTATTCCAACAGACCAATAAAAAATGGAATAACAGAAGTTCTCTTCTTGAATACAAAAGAATAATATCATTTACCGTAAAATAATACTTGATATAAGAGTAGTGAAGTAGCAGAAAACTTTTCTTCTATCTCTCTATAGTCTCTCTCTATAGTTTCTCTATCTAGAGTTCAATGAATTCGTAAGAAAATAATGAAGGAATGAACTTCTATTTATAGGAAAATGAAATGCATAGTAACTAATGCATGAACGGTCCAGATTGATTTACTTTAATCTGACGGTCCATATTTAAAGAAAAATCTTTTAAATAAAATATAAAATATTCTATTTATATAAAAAGATTTTTACTATGCAAACCTTATGCGGGAACTATGCAAATATTATGCATAATAAAATATAATATATTCTATTTATAGAATAACTTTAATAAAGTATTCTGTTTTATATAAAAAGATTTTACTATGCATAATAGAATATAATATATTCTATTTATATAATAACTTTAATAAAGTATTTTGTTTTATATAAAAAGATGTTTCTATTTTATTATGTATAAAACAAAACTTCTAAATCAACAATAATTGAATCAAATAATGTGAGATACTATGCAGCAACTATTGTAGCAATAATTGAACAAAACTGAGTGACTTCTCACATAAATATCAATAATCAATATCGTGTGCTACTATGCAACAACGTGTATTACTGTACTTTTACTACCGAGTAGTTCAACAGTATCAACGGTAAAACTTCCGCCGTTATTTTCAATAAAATATTTTTGTCGTTTTCTCAATCCGACAATAATTTCGTTGTGGGGTCCACCAATGATTGTGCCGTCGTACGAATATTTCCTGTTTAAAACGAATATTCCCCGACCAATCGAATATAATATGACAACTTGCATACTTTACAAAATTTATAAATATTACCCACAACTATAACATTATCTCAAATTCACACCATAATATAAAAAAAATTATTTCGAAAAAATTAATTCTTTATTCATAAAATCTGGGGTTTCACATTATGTCCATTGGATCTCCATTTTTTGTCCTTAATGCTGATGGAGGTGTGCCATTTGGGCTTCCAGTTTTATTTGAATTAATGACTGTTGCTTATCAGTTGGGCCTCGGTGGGTTTCCTCTTAGCCGCTTTTGATTTATTACAAATCCCTTTCATTATGGACTTATATTATTTACAGTCTTCCATTAAACATCCTGTTTAATAAAAGACTGGGGGCAATGTTGGGCCGTGGTACTTTCACTATTGGACCGGACCTATTGGGCTACTCCCTTATGTTATTCACTATGCCTAAAATATATTGGGCCTCTCATTTTGACCGGTCCATTATGCAAATTATGTCTTAACCCAGCTTTGATCGGTAATGATTAAAAGAGATAACAGCTGACTGTTATATGTCACCGCCTGCATGGTATTAATGAGGATGTGACTGTAATAGCCGGCGGTGGACAAAGGTGATGGAGTAGCAGGTGAATCACCGGACGTGGACGTGGGAGTTGCAGGTAAATCGGGTTTTGGAGTGTATATGGGACAACGATCATACAAAGAAAAAGGTAACAACATTCAACCAAATTATTATCTCTCTCAATACACTAGACATATATTTCCTCCATTTTTAACCTTGTGATCGTCGATACTGACTTTCACGCCGGAGCTATCCTCCGACAGTCAAGTCGTCAAGCTTTTGGTGTTGACTTGTTGAACTGTGCAGGATATTGGACGCGTCTTACGTGATTGGGACGTGAGGAATAATCTTGGTGTTAACATGGGTGTTACAAATAACCAAGGTTTGTGTTATACTTGTATATATATATATATATATATATATATATATATATATGTAAATGGTGATAATATATATGGGTCCTTTGTAATTGTTAACAATGGAGGCAAAAAACTCTAGTGTTGAATAATACTCCTTCTGTCCCAGGATAAAAGTCCTTATTACTATTTTGGGTTGTCCCATGTTAAATGTCTACTTTCTTTTAATAACCAAACTTTTACACATTTTTTCCTATTATGCCCGTAGCATTAAATATCTCATACTTTTCTTATTCTAATTCTCTCTCCATATTTAATGACATTATTATGGATAATTTTGTCATTTTATTTCTCTTCTTAATATGCGTGAAAAGTCTACTAGAACTTTTATCCTGGGACGGAGGGAGTAATAAGTTGTGTGTACCTTAGAATCAGTGTAAAATCTTTTATTTATAATGTTCTCACCACTTGCTTAGAGTCCTTCCCCGTACTGAATTAGAGTTCCTTATTAGGTATAATTCCTTAGTAAAATTGTATAAAATCTCAGAAATAAGGAAACTGGTTCAAATCTCAACCCCTCATTCTGAATTTAAAAATTAAATACAATAAAGAATCCTTAATTTCTTAAAATACTCAAACTTTCGAAACAGAATCCCATATAAATTCAAATCTATCATGACTCAACAGTAGTATTTCCTAGTTGATTTTATAGGTCTCCTTTGTCAATAATAATAATAAATACTACTAGTGTTGCATGCATGCATGTTGTTCCAATTTTAAAGTTGATCACCACCTTGATAATAATTAGAAAAAAAAAAAAAAAGAATCGATGGCCACTACATGCTAGTCTTACAAGCCAATTAATTAACATGGTTGATAATCCAATACTATATTAAATAAAATGATACGTACGTCAACCTACCTAATTCTTCATGTTATCTGCCAAACTGGCAAGCAATCTTCACTATATTTAATAATCAATCTTCACTAAATTCACTATATTTCATAGCCAATGCTCACCCAGTTTTATTTACTGAAAATTCAATGGAAAACATTAAGCATACCCTTTAGGCACTATATCGGGTTTCTAAAAATTTTATTTATTTATTTATTTTGCAAGGCTCTTTTTTAAAAAAAAAAAAATTATGCTGCATTTTGGTTTATGGCAATACCAAATGGCAACTTAATTTAGCAGGTAAAAAAAAATAAAGGCCGATCACGCAATTCTCAAGAGTACGTTGACCTTTATAGTCAACCTCAAGAATGGCTAATTACTCAATGCTCGAAAGTTGTCCACACGGTGATAAGATACATCCCACCCTGCCACCCTTGTTTTTATATTCAACTTCTATGCAATTTAATAAAGGTGATTGAATTAATTAATCATGGAGTAATGAGTATGGTAAAAAAAAAAGGTCACTTAAAAATAGTGCATCTGGCTAATGGAGTGATAACTTAGAAGCAATAACTTAATTAAGTACAAATTCTACATTTTTACAGTATTATCTATACATATACGTCTTGTTGAATAAGCTTGTTTGTATTAATATGGAAAAAATGGGTTTTATCCTGGTAACCTTTTCAGCATTATACCATTAAAATTTAAAAATATGCAATTAACCAAGAACACATCAATTAGATTATTCTGTCAATTTTATTGGACAACAGTTAAATTGAATTGCATATTTTTGTACGTGGAATCTATTATATATACTAAATCACAGTTCTTGACATAATATATTGACATCTGTACTACTACATATCTTGACATCCGTACTACTACATATTTTGACATCTGTCCTTTTAAACTTTCAACACCTGTCAACAAAAATGAATACTTCTAAATATCTGGCTACATCTGCTCATAACCTTCGATCAACGCAATTGATGGAGTCTTCGAATTTCAAATAAAATCCTAGCTACTGATAATCCTAGCCTAAAATAACAACTAAGGTTTTAAAAATCCTAAATACAATCCCTTAATCCCCTAAATCTGTAATCATACCTTCATTCGGTGTTGGTTCAAATTCCCCATCTCAAAAATTCTCTCTCTATATATATGTATAATATATATCTCACTTCGGATAAACCCTTCTCAGTACTACCAATTCCAAACAGTTCTAGGGTTTCAAACTCATTACCATGCCTTCTCTACCATCGCCGGGCAAAATCCAACGGCTCGAACTCGAAAACTTCAAATCATATAAAGGATTCCAAACAATCATATTCAAACCCGCCTGTGGTGTGCTTGATTATCCAGTTCTATAATCTCGTCGTGGTGTGGATCTTCCAGCATTCAGGGTATGATCTCTGTTCCGATGAGCCGCAGACGCAGGCGCAGCCGGATTCATCCACCTGCCCATTCGGTTAAATTTGCTTACTTGCTCTGTTTCGCCCCTTTTTCTATTTTTCTATTTCCACCTGCCCATTCTGGGAACTTTTGATTACACTAACCATGAACTGAGTCTTCTTAATTCATTATGTAGGTATAAATTTATTATTTTAATTTGTTTATTCTAGAGGGATTGGAAAGGAGCAACTCTGGGCATAATACATAAGGGTAAGTTTTGTTATGATTCTGTAAATTTCAGTGACTGAATCTTGAAAGGATAAAAATTATCAGTTTCTTCTTCAGTTTACTAATTGGGTTATTGACATATTTTGGTGAACCTTCTTCTCTTCAGGGCCTTCGACTAAGCTTTATAGAAATCTAACACATCAGAGGATTTACCGAATTGGTAAAAAGTCTATTCTGTAGAGTATAGTTTATTTGTTAATATATCTGTTGTTATTATTCAAGCTAGCTTCCTAAACAACTAAATCAAATGGTTATTTTGATTCACATTGTCAAAAAGGTTTTTAGTAATGATAGTCTTTATAATTTATATAATTTATTATTATTGGATTTATCGAGTGAGTGTTTTACGCTGAGGCTAATTGTGATTTCTTGGTTTATTTAGTTTTTGGCTCGTGTTTAATTATTTGTCCAAAGAAGGATTTTGCTTTTCTTTCCCTTGCGTTGCTCCTTTTTGAGGCCTGTTATTTCCCTTTCTTATTTGTTTATACTTGTGTCGCCTTTTTTTTATGAAACTTGCTTAAATTGTTTGTATAAACTGTTTGGATGATTGTGTGGCCTTTAGAAAGCCATAAATTGGATCCAGTTCTTGCATCAATCTGAAGTTGAATCCAGTACCCGACAATATGATAAGGTTTTCTTTTATTTTTCCTCTTTATTGCTGACTTGACCTCCTCTCCCTTTTGTATGGTTCAGTTGACAATGGCAAGAAAATCTGCTGGAATGAAGATTTTCATTCCAAGGTGAGAGAGAACATAGATTTGCAAGAAAATCTGCTGGAATAAAGATTTTCATTCCAAGGTGAGAAAGAACATGGATTTGCAAGTATTGTATTTTTGTTATTTAAGTTTGTTATACTAATTTCGTTAATAGTATTAGTATATGAGACATTATGTTAGTTTGTGTAATACATTGTATCAGTATTATTTCCAATTCTTATTTTGAAAAAACTGCGGAAGAATTCCTTTGAAGAATTTAAAAGAATCATGAATCTGGATGCGGGGGATTCGGAGATTTGCTGACCTTAACGAATCCTTGCTTCTTAGGTACACATAATTGAAAATGAGACTGATTTCTTGCAACAGATGTTAGAACTTTTGATTGAACTATAAAATATTATATATAAGTACATGAGAATCATTGTAGAACTCTTCTTTTTATAATTCCTTCCATATACTCTTGGATTATGTGATGTGGAGATCAGGGCAGGGGATTTTTTAGTTACTTATTCAAATTTTTGGTTGGTAATTTTGGCCACAAGTATGGGGATTGGAACCAGCAACTTATTCTCCCACGCTTTGGGGGTCTTATATTATGTGTTTCTTTTTGTTGCAAAAACCTCAACAAGGAGTCTTTATAACCATAGGTAATAGAGGCTTCAAGGCTCCTTCATTTGAAGTAACACTCTGTTGTTGATGGATCTAGAAATGTTTTTAAATTAGCTGCACCAGTGGAATGCAAGTGTATTGTCGGGAGCGATGACAGGTGAGTGTTATCTTTAATGATCATATTGAAAAATTGCTTCTATATCCTGTGCTTCGTTATGGTGTTTGTGCGATCCGTTCATTTTTCGTTAAACTGAATTCTGAAAAACTGAAAACTCCATAAAGCATTTGCATTATGGGATTTTTTAAAAATGAGAATTACGTGTTTTATTTACTTCGCGTAAATGACATTTTTGTCCATATAGATTGTTGGCTAAAAAATGTTTGACCTCTGCCTGGTGCTCACTTGCCTCTAATAAATTATCTTCCCCTTCTCCGATAAGCGAATTGGCTTTTGGCTGATTATTCTCCTGCAAACCCTAATTATCTGAACAAGTTACAACGATAACGTTGTTATAGTATCTTAATTCAGGTATGGTGTTTAATTCAGCCACTCCCGTTTCTTTTTTCCTTGCCCTAATTGCTTATATCTGGATGTGAATCTAACCCGATCTCATGTCAGATTATCTCTTTATTTATTGTTTGTTGAACGTTAGTGTTATTATCTTTTACACATTTAATATGCAAATTCGGTACATGATATCATGATGAAGGATTCTTTTTTAGGCTGTAGATAATTTGTAGGCAAGTTCATATAATATATGCGGTTACCAACAAATGCCTCACATAATTTGCATTCCCATTTAATTTTTATTGGAATTTTATGTTTTTATTAATATTTATATTTAAAGTATTTAGGTTTTGAGATGTGGAAGTTGTACAGTGGCTATTTTGTTTGCGCTTAATGGTAGGTCAAAATTGTTGAAATGTATTATAGACTAGAAAAGCATATGATTTGCCAACTGACACATAGGGACAGAGAACAAAATAGTTTTCATGTTACTGAGAACTGAAATATCATATTAAATACTATATTGGTCTTAAAAGAGGCTCCGGTTTGATTTACTTAGACATACTATCACCGTTCCACAAAAAATGTCTGATTATGACTTTTGAAAATCAATTTGTGAAATCCTAATATTCAAAATTGTTTCATATTTTTTTTTTAGTTTATTCAATTTTCAATTATAATTAATTTAAACTATCTAAAAAAAACTTTATGAGTTATAAAATTTGTTGTTTTCAAAACTCATATGAACTACATAGAATTTTATTTTTAGGATTTTGCGATTGGACTTAAAAATGTTTATTTTTAGGATTTTGCGATTGGACTTAAAAATGTTAAAGTGTGATTATTTTTGTGGAAGGGAGAGATTAGTATTTTTATGATATATATATATATATATATATATATATATATATTCTTTTCTCCCCAATCACAACATTTTGTCTTCAACTTTGATATTGGAAAAAAAAAGACGGCAAACTGTGACGTTGTTTAAGTGGAGTTTTCATTTTGAGACGAATGGAGGACATAAAATCCGTTTAGACGAATTGAGTTCAGGATTGTTTTTGTTTCAGTTAATGGTGTAGTGTACATCATACAGGTACAGTACACCTCTACCCTTTTTTCTGTTAGATATTTTTGTTAGAATTTGAAAATTATATCTTGAGTGAAACATGATCAAATTTGGAAGAATTTATTCTTATAAAAGGATGAGACACTCTGTAAGCTTAAATTAAAATCATTTATGAGACTATCTTCAATGAAAACTAAATGATTGCAGAATTTATTATCAGTAAACGTCAAACATTTTGAAACACATCTATATCTCTTCTAAGCGAGCGATTCACCAATATATTAATACATCTCACTTGATACCTCTAGCACTACAAATATCACATTTTTAACTTATAGCCTTAACAGTTGTGATCTAAATATTGCTCTAATACTTTATGGACTCCTCAAATAAGGCTTAATAGTGTTGACAACTGTTTTGTGATGTATTGTGGTTTGAAATCTCATTTATATAAGAAAATATATCATATAATCCTTACGTTAGAACTCGCTACAATATATGTATTTTGCGTTAAAAAATTAGTTCATTTTGAACTGGTGATGAAATTAAATCACGTGTGCTGAATAGGCGGTGCAATAATCCTATATGTCTGGTAAGTTTAGTGTGGGGAAAGTTTACTGGGAAATTTTCATGTTGTATGGGGAAAGTTTACAGAATCCAACATGCAACATATAAGAATTGATATTTCTTATTAAAATGATACTTGACTGTAGACAAGATTCTGCTGCCAAGGGACCAAAGATTGTGTAAACATGGAAGAGCCCTGATGTTTGTTCAAATGCTTCAAGCGGTATACATGGTAAGGAATTTGGTTGGCCACAGTTTGTTACTTGGCCACATTCACTTTTGCGTCCACATTTGCTACATAATTGAATAACTGTTATTTTTTCAGATGCATCATTTCTATAACATTGCTCTTTATTTAACTTGCTATGAGGTTGATACTTATGTTAAGGCTCATTATGGTTGTATTCCTACCAGGTTCCAACATTTTAAATAAAAAAATTGGTATGTAGTTGATAGAAACTGCTATGTTTCTTTATGACACTTAGATGCATCTATGTTTTGAGTGGCTCTTTCCAATCTTTGTTCAGAACTTGGTTACTATCATCATTTTGTTCTGTCTTTTCATTGACTTATAGATGAAACTGTTTTGCAACTTTAAGGAAATTTGGTGGGAATAACAGACTGTCATCCTTTACTTTTAATATATTTATTACATACTTTTGGCTTTATGCTCGCAAATCATCATTTATGGTCAAAAAAATGTTTTGTGGTCTCCTGTTTGACTGAATTTATTACTATTTTTTTGATAGTCAACTAAAACTTTATTGATGTGTGGTTTTTTGTGATTTAACAGCAGTTTTATTTGTGCTCCATAAAACATAATATATGAAAGTACACATTGAGTAAAAATAGTATAAGATCTCAATAAAACCCTATTTTATGCTTTTACTATATTTAGAAAATGTATATTCAATATTCACCTCCACAATTACTAGAAAAACATTTAACTGGCATGATTTCTAATCATTTCCAATTTGCTTGAGTAAAATCTAAAAGCACCTATTTTTTCATTCTAATTAGGAAGGTTGGAAGATTCTGCCAAAATGTATGGCGAGGTTTTCGTGAATGGGACAAAGTCTCGCCTACCATACGGGTGCTATGTAAGTTCTAAACATGCCACATATTTGTTGTCATCATATGAATATCTATTTATGTTGTTTTTTTTATGTGATTTCCATTTGGGCTTTTCCATGTTAGTAGGTGTAGATTTTTCCTGAAGCAATGTTTGGCAAGGAAATTCCAACCATTGAAATTATCCCATTTGAAGAATTCATATTCATTCAAAAATTCACAAACTCAGTATTTCTCTTATAGTCTTATGTAATGCTCTGCCTTTATGTGCCTGCCTCCTGAGACCCTCAAGTTGTTTGTGTTTGATAACTTTTGAACATTTAATCATTAACCTAAACTTGGTTATACAGGAATAATTGAATAACCTTTTCAATAAATTGTACAATGTGAACTCCATATTTTCTTAATTGCACTCTTTGTCAATGACTCCCTTATATAACCCAGAACTGCTGTGCTTTCTTTCTATTTTATTCCTTCAGAAAAGATCTCAAATCACTAAGTTTTTTCTTCTAAAAATGAGTATGTGCAAATATTCAAGACCCTCCATGTTATAGAAACCTTCCTAATGCCTCTTACTGATAGATTGAGAAGAAATACATTATATACGATGTAGGTTTCTGTGTTACGTTATTGTTTAGGTTTAAGTGTTGCGTTCTGATAGTCAAAATCTTCAACCGAGCAATCATTCCATGGCTGACATTAGACAACATGAAATGAATATGATGCAGGCCATGTATAATACAAGAGTTTTAATCTTTGTATGCAATTTATTCATGTTAGGTAGATAACATGAAATCCCAGACCTGCCTTAAGAAACATAACAATTTTTTTTAAAAACCCATAACCACCTCCCGGTGCTAACACTCTGCTTCTAAACTAATATACTATATATTTCTATAGGACCAGGAGGGCATTCAAATGTGAAATGTAAATTTGATTATTTTGTCAGTCTCTTTTTGTGTTACCTGTTACATACGTTTTCATGTTTGAAAAAAAAGTGATGTGTGGATAGTTTCTCAGATCTCCAACAATCATGCCATTTTTTTCTTTCCCTTCCCAAAAGCACTTGCCTATTAGAAATGTATAACAAGTACATTAGCATCGATGCTTTTTCATGGGCCAGGGTTATTTTTTATTGTCCTGTATACTTGGTGGTGTGTACCTTGATTCTTGGTTTCTTTTAGTGAAGTTTTCTGGTTGTAAATTGAAAGGAAAAACCATTTGTGACGCACAAACAAACACACACAGCGAGAACATTTAATCTTTAAACATTTTGCTTCAACTCAGGTTGGCATCAATGTACCTATTCCGATTCCTCTACCTTTTTTTTCTTATTTATTGGTTCCAAGGCATCTTTTTACAGGTAATCTCAATTTCTATGGTAAAATCTACTCCTTCTAAATGCTTTATGATGGTTTAGTTTAAGCTTCTGAAGTTATAGTTGAGAGTTTTAATTTGAATTGCAGGCAAGGCTGGAGTCAACTTTTACACTCAGATCAAGACTGGATCGCATAAACCTTTGAAATTGGAATTGAGTGTCAAATTTTAACTAAATTTTAATTCTAGGGAATTACAAATTTATTTTCAATTTTTAATTCAAAGCTTGAATTGAGTTGTCATACATAGCAACAGTGTATTTGTATGGAACTGTGTGTTCCTGTAATGAAATTAATATGTTTCCAATTTTTACATAATAAAACAATATTGTATGTGTCTCACCACTACCCCCTACAATGTATATTCATTTATTTTTTTTGTGTAAAATTTGATCATCACATAATAATCTATCATCTTTTTAATATATTTTAATTTATTAATTGTATGTACACATTTATTATATTTATTATTAAAAAATTGAATAATCCCGCCGCAACGCACGGGTTTGTATCTAGTTATATACTAATTTGGGATTATAGTTGGACAGTGGACACGATGAGACCTATTTGTGGCTTTAAAGGACTTGCAACGAGTAAATTTAGAATCTAATCGACTTAGAGTTTGCAAACTTACCTATGTTGGGAATCTATTGAATCTTGTTTTGCAAGCAAAAATTTAGGACCTTTGTTGGGATATTGGTTTTGTACAAGAAATAAGTTTACTATCACATAAAACCGCTAACATGCATATTTTGATGGCTCGCGTGACATGCTTTGCACGTGGGTCATCAAAATATTCATGTGAATGCATGTGAGCGGTTTTATATGATAGTAGGTTTTAAATTATGAACCAATCATTCTTCTTAATCTTTAAAATCTTCCACAATTGAAAATCCTAGAAATTACTCCCTACAACCATTATGTACTTTTTCATCTATGATAAAATTAGAGATTCTTGTAAAAAGCCTTAATAGAAGATTCATACTGATCTATCTATGAAGGAAAACAAAAGATGGAAAACAAAAGAAACTAATAGAACAATATTTAAGTCAAATAACAAGAAGAAGAACCCAACTGTGAGGGAAAAAAAGTAAACTTAAAGATGAAGTAGAAACGCAGATGAAAAAGAAGACCTAATATAAAAGATAAACCCAAATGAAAAAGAAGATCTAACACAATTTTTTAAAGTTTTCCCACATAGGCTATGTTTTAATTTTTTATATGTTATACAGACATGTAAGAAAACATTAGACGTCCAATTAATTTCACAAAATTATATAATTTATAAATTTTAATTAATTTAATTGACTAATTATTTATTTTTAAAATTAAAGGGTGTAATGCTGCAAGTGGGCTAAAATTCCTTTAAATTATTAGTATCAACAAAAAGTTGAAAGGAATAAAACTACACTCTCCAGTCTCCTATCAACAAAAAGTGTTTTATTGGTAAAATTATAAGTTTTAAATTATATTTTGAATTATGATGTGAATTATATTTAACTAGCTATAACCCGTGCCTGAAGGCACGGTGTAAAGAAAAATTAAATTAAAATTTAAAAAATATTACATTATCTAAAGACACATATTACCACAACAATTAATACATACTCAATCATCAATACATATCCAACCACCAAAACATCGAGCTAGTTAACATCAAAAAATTTCGGCAAAATTTCTTTTAAAAATAAATATCCAGAAAATTCTAAATCTGTCTACAAAACTTACAATCATCATTACATATCCAAACCACAAAAAAAATTATCATTTCATACCCAAAATCATCATAACCATGTATAATTAGTTAACTTTACAAAATACAGAACACACAATCATCAACACATATCTAACCACCAAAACATCAAGCTAGTCATTACTAATTTCAAAAAATTCGACATAATTTCCTTTAAAAATAGATATCCAGACAAATATAAACATGTCTATAAAACTTACAATCATCCACACATATCCAAACCACAAAAAAAATCATCATTCCATACCCAAAATAATCATAACCATGCATAATTAGTTAAATTTACAAAATACGGAACACAAAAAAAATACTTATATGAAGAAATTAATACATACTCAATCATCAACACATCCAACCACCAAAATATCAAGCTAGTCGCTACTAATTTCAAGAAATTTCGACAGAGTTTCCTTTAAAAATAGATATCCAAAAAAATCTAAACATGTTTACAAAACTACAATCATCCATACATATCCAAACCACTATAAAAACCATCATTTCATACCCAAAATTATCATAACCATGTATAATTAGCTAACTTTACAAAAGACGAAACACAATGAATACATACATGCAGAAAATAGAGAAACAACATGTTGAGTATAAGACCCTTTACTTTACAGCTTACACCATGTATCCTTCAATATATACCTGAAAATATTTGAAATTTAAAAATTATCGAAATATGTTAGTCAAAATTAAACAATTGTAAATCTGAAACATAATGAGAACACATATTTGTATGTAGGGGGAATGAGAGAGAGCTCTGTGTGTGTGGTAGAATAGATAGAGGGTTTGAAATTTGAATAAATTGGAATGAGAGAAAGAGCGGCTGACGTAAACTTGATGTGACATTTGTCTATTTTCTCTCTCCGCTCTATTTTATATTATAGACTAGCTATAACCCGTGCCTGAAGGCACGGTGTAAAGAAAAATTAAATTAAAATTTAAAAAATATTAAATTATCTAAAGACACATATTACCACAACAATTAATACATACTCAATCATCAATACATATCCAACCACCAAAACATCGAGCTAGTTAACATCAAGAAATTTCGGCAAAATTTCTTTTAAAAATAAATATCCACAAAATTCTAAACCTGTCTACAAAACTTACAATCATCATTACATATCCAAACCACAAAAAAAATGATCATTTCATACCCAAAATTATCATAACCATGTATAATTAGTTAATTTTACAAAATACAGAACACACAATCATCAACACATATCTAACCACCAAAACATCAAGCTAGTCGTTACTAATTTCAAAAAATTCGACAGAATTTCCTTTAAAAATAGATATTCAGACAAATATAAACATGTCTATAAAACTTACAATCATCCACACATATCCAAACCACCAAAAAAATCATCATTCCATACCCAAAATAATCATAACCATGCATAATTAGTTAAATTTATAAAATACGGAACACAAAAAAAATACTTATATGAAGAAATTAATACATACTCAATCATCAACACATCCAACCACCAAAATATCAAGCTAGTCGCTACTAATTTCAAGAAATTTCGACAGAGTTTCCTTTAAAAATAGATATCCAAAAAAATCTAAACATGTTTACAAAACTACAATCATCCATACATATCCAAACCACCATAAAAACCATCATTTCATACCCAAAATTATCATAACCATGTATAATTAGCTAACTTTACAAAAGACGAAACACAATGAATACATACATGCAGAAAATAGAGAAACAACATGTTGAGTATAAGACCCTTTACTTTACAGCTTACACCATGTATCCTTCAATATATACCTGAAAATATTTAAAATTTAAAAATTATCGAAATATGTTAGTCAAAATTAAACAATTGTAAATCTGAAACATAATGAGAACACATATTTGTATGTAGGGGGAATGAGAGAGAGAGCTGTGTGTGTGGTAGAATAGATAGAGTGTTTGAAATTTGAATAAATTGGAATGAGAGAAAGAGCGGCTGACGTAAACTTGATGTGACATTTGTCTATTTTCTCTCTCCGCTCTATTTTATATTATAGATTGTATTAGGGAGTACACGATTATCTCTCTCCCATAACTATGATTTCAACACAATTTCTCCCCTCTCCCCTCTCCCCTCTCCCCTCTCCCATAACTATGATTTCATAAGTTTTAAATTATAGGAGTATTTATCTATCTATCTCTATTCAATTTCAATAGTAGGAGTACTAATTTTCTGATTAATTGAATTTTCTTTCCCTCTGTCTTTCCAATCTGGTCGTCCTTTAACACGTTCACACCGCGTATAATTTTGCGTGCAACTATATAAAATTTTATTCCTCTACCTTCCATCTTTCAGCAGGTGTAGACAAACAATTTCATCCCCGGCCCTCTCTATTCTTCTCTGCATCCGTCTTCTTTTACCGATATCTGCCTCCCCTCCGGCTCCTTCCTATAAGGAAAACCTATTTCAATTTCCAAAACCTAAAGAAAGGATTTTGAATAATGCCGTCACTTGACGAGGAATTGTTCCCATCAACGCCTGGTAAGTTTAAGATCGACCGCTCCTACCATGTGAACCGAACGCTTCACAGATGCTTCGCTTCCACGAGCACCATGTTCTTGTGGGCTCTCTTCTTGATAGCTTTGACGGCGTCGTATTTGAGTTTCGAAAGCTTCGTCGATTCCGGTACCAAGTACTTCTCCGCCTCTTGGGGCGGCATCCAGTGGGAGAAACAAGTCCGGACATCCGCTCAGATCCACCGCTCCAATGGCATGTCCGTACTGGTTACCGGCGCTGCCGGTTTCGTCGGTTCCCACGTGTCCCTCGCACTCAAGAAACGCGGAGACGGCGTCGTTGGGATCGACAATTTCAACAGCTACTACGACCCCTCGTTGAAAAATGCCCGAAAAGCCCTCCTCCATTCACATAATATCTTTATTGTCGAGGGTGATGTTAACGACGCGCGCCTTTTAGCAAAACTCTTCGACTTGTTTGCTTTCACGCACGTGATGCACTTGGCAGCGCAGGCCGGCGTACGGTACGCCATGGAGAATCCCCAGTCTTACGTTCACAGCAACATCGCCGGCCTCGTCACGCTTCTCGAGGCCTGCAAATCCACCAATCCGCAGCCCGCTATTGTCTGGGCCAGTTCCAGTTCGGTTTACGGGCTGAACGAAAAGGTTCCCTTTTCCGAATCGGATCGCACTGACCAACCCGCTTCCCTCTACGCCGCCACAAAGAAGGCAGGTGAAGAAATTACCCATACCTACAACCATATTTACGGTCCGTCCATTACTGGGTTGCGTTTTTTCACGGTGTATGGCCCGTGGGGAAGGCCCGACATGGCTTATTTCTCGTTTACCCGGAACATCTTACAGGGTAAACCCATTACAGTGTACAGGGGCAAGAACCGGGTTGATTTGGCCCGGGATTTTACTTACATTGACGATATTGTAAAGGGATGCGTCGGTTCATTGGATACTGCGGGCAGGAGTACCGGGTCGGGTGGAAAGAAAAAGGGTGCTGCACCGTATCGTATCTACAATCTCGGTAATACATCGCCGGTGACTGTGCCGACGTTAGTGAGCATTTTGGAGAGGCATTTGAAGATGAAGGCGAAAAAGAAGATAGTGGACATGCCTGGAAATGGTGACGTTCCGTTTACACATGCGAATATCAGCTTGGCCCGACGGGAACTAGGGTATAAACCCACAACCGACTTGCAAACCGGGTTGAGGAAGTTCGTTAGATGGTATCTATCGTATTACGGCTACAATCACGGCAAGCCTGTAAATTGATTCTTTCTCTCTCTCTGGTTTAAATATTTTTCTTTTGTTTAGATTATTTGGTATTCTTGGATTTTTTTTCACGTAAAAAGGAGAGAAAGAAATAGGAGAAAGGAAAATCACATTCTTTTCTTGGGGTTGGAATACCCCATTTTTGTAAAAGATAAAAACGTTTTGAGTTTATTTTGGCTGGCACACACACTGGCTTTTTCCTACTGTGTTTGTTGGGTATCTTAGGGAGATGAATCCTTCTATAGACATGTTTATTTAACATTTTTAATTTTTGGGTTTTTTTGTGTGTTTGTAACTCTCAAAAAATATATAATATTTATTCTAATAGGAGTTTTTATAAAATATAGTGTTTTAGGTATAATTTGGATATATATATAAAAACAGTGTTATACAGACCGTACAATTATGTGTTTATATATGTATCCAAATTATACTTAAAATATTATATTTTGTAAAAATTCCAGTTAAGAGAGATTCGAATTTTGTAATTGTACGGTACCTTAAGCTCTTATGTAATTTTGTAATTCCACTTATGTAATTTTATTTTAAAATTTAAAATTACATAAGGTGTCAGAAGAGCTTAACGTACGGTAATATGTGTATACATAATCATATAATATTTTTTTTGGTGGGGGTGGGCTGGGTTGGGTGGGGGTGCGTGGAGTAGGGGGTGGGTTTGATGGGGGTAAGGGGTGTATAATATAATATATGTTTATAAGTGGCAAATATAATAATTAATACTCCAGTTTTTAATTGGTTGTAATAAAATTAAGTAAAATAAATATATAAAAAATTAAATTTGTATTGATCTTAAATTGTTTGAAAAAAAGTTGAAATATATATAAATAATTTTTGAAAGGAAGTAGTAGTAGATTGTTGGCTTCCGAGTGGGATAATACCTTGAATCAGTGCTACATCTAATGATCCAGCAGTGGATTAGTTCCAAAAATTGGAGTAGTATGATTTTATCTGTGATATGTATGTAATTGATTTATTATTATTATTATATAAAGTACGATTATAATTATGATAATTGAATTTACAAATTAAATTAATTTTTAAGTAATAAAATGAATTTCATTTTCATCGAGTAAGTAATTTTGTGGTGATGTTAATGATCTCTCGTCACTAACTTTTATTATATATATAGGGATTTCATCCACAGCAACCGGTTGTTGGAAGCAACCCACTACAGCTTGTAGCGGCTTATAAAAAAAAAATTCTAAGTGGCCGGTACAAGCTGTAGCTGCTGGAAAAAAAGAGTTGCTCCCCAACAACTGGTTGCTGTGGATGAAGACCCATATATATATATATATATTATTTGCATATTATATGACGTTTTTAACGAAAATTAAAGTGCCTTTATTAAAACCAAAAGCATCATTTGCCTTTTAAGTCATATACTAGAATGAATTAGAAAATCACCCAAATTAATTTGAAATGAATAATTATATATAAATTCATATATTAATTACATTGGGTTTATGGTCAGCTCAAATGTTGATTGATTATCTATCTAATAAAATATAAATGATTTTGAATTTCTCGCTTACTCAATAAATCATCTGGACCGTTTAAAGTTTGAGATAAATCTCATCGTTCATACAGTGTCGAAGGCACGGGACCCAGCTAGTTATATCATATAGAGTCTATTCAATTATTATATTACTACTTTTTAATTAATGTTCAATTAATCTCTTGTATAAAATATAACCTAATAAGCAGGAGTTTAAGGTATTTTGCATACAAAAAAAATGAACTACCAACTTATAGTACTAATTCCATTTTAGTGGTTATTAATCGGTAAATATACAATGTTAGCAAGATCTAATTTTTGATGTTTACATCATATAGAATAAGTTAAAACAATGATATAGTTCAAATTTTATTTTTAATTAAAAAATTAGTCTCAAATAAAAGTTTTTAATATTTCTCATTCTCATTCTCATATAAATAATAGTAGTAGTAATTTATTTAGAAGATAAAAAAATGGATAAAGAATACGATTTTGTAATTGTACCGTACGTGTAGCATATACCGAATATCTATCTGGTTATTATTGGTTAGTGTACCAGAAACCAAGCACCGGATTTGGACGGAAAGTAAAAGGGAAAAGAAATGAGCAGCGGGAGTCGGGTATTGAGTAAATCCATATTAGCTGCACCATCGCTCGCTACCTCTCACTTTCCCAGATTCAAATATTTCGCTTCCACAGCCTCCACTCCACCTAGGGTTTCTAAAATGGCCGCAGAATCATCTTCCTCATCTCCTTCCTCTGCCATTGATTTTCTCTCTCTCTGCCACACTCTCAAGGTATTTTTTTTAACTTGTACATCATAATTTTGTATGTAATTTAACACATTTGCAGTATCTTCAAGTATTGTTTAATTCGGCTGCATAATAATACCCAATTGCGAAAATTTATTGCAATCTTTGTTTATCGTTGGTTTCCTGATTTGTTCATCTGGCATTTGCTTGTCTTTTGAAACTGAGATTTTTCTAGACAACCAAGAGAGCAGGATGGGTGAAAAGAGGGATTCAGGATCCAGAATCCATTGGGGATCATATGTATAGAATGGGATTGATGGCTCTCATTTCTTCTGATATTCCTGGCGTTAACCGTGACAAGTTAGGTTTATTCATTTGTTTACTTTTCTCTGATTTAAATCTTCGGCAGAATTTTTTTTTGGTTGCGTTCACTGGGATTATGCATACAGATAGTATGGTATTGTTTAACAAGTTTCTAATTTTAACAGGTGCATAAAAATGGCAATTGTCCATGACATTGCAGAAGGTGATATATGTTTTACTCCGTATTTATTTGTTCAAATTAATAATAATAATAAAAAAGGCTCTGCTTGAGAAAATTTTTATTTTTACTTCCCGTCACTTTTCTTTCTATTTTAGATGAAATTCTTTAAACAAAAAAATAGAAGAAAAGTCAAAATTCAGAAAAGCTTTGTCCAATGGTACCTTAGGTTTTAAATTGTGCTACTTTTATTTCCCGTATAAAGCTCACCCCAATCTAGTAATATACAGAAAGATTCTTACCAACTTAAATAATGGTTGCTCAACATATTTAAGATATATTTCCAATTTGTTATGATAAGTACTACTTTTGGCTTTGAAATGGTTGTTTTTATTAACTAATATGTTATTCTGGAAACCTTTTTTCTCTTTTATAAGCACTTATTTAGATGTAAAAATCATGTTTTGCATCTTAAAAACAACCCAATAGCCAATGTGGTCAATTCACTGTTAACTACTAAAAAAACTAAGGAGATGAACCATTTGGTCTAATTGAATGTACCCACTGCAATTTACGTAGGAGGAATAGTTTGAATTGTTTATAAGAAAAGAAAAAGAATATTATGAAAATGTATATCCGTGTACTGCACAGGTATACAGATAGAAAGGAATTTGTTCAAGGTTCAGCAAATATTAATACACCCATATGCAATGGATGCCACTTCTCATCATGAATGAACCAATGATGATCAACCGACCTGAGCAACCTTTTCGTGATTACTCATATTATTATAAAGGGGTATAATTTATCTTTGTTGACATGCTTCTTTTTCAAGAGGAAATACCGGCGACCTATTTTAGGGATGCGAAAGCATTCGTTTAACTGCCAATAAACTGGTTAATATTAGCTATCATAACTAGCTATTATTTGGACTAACCATGGAATTAGAACTTTTGTAAACCATTTTGGACATTTAAGGATTTATTTTCATTATGTGTTTCTTGCATTCATTTGTTTGATTAGGACGTATATCGGTATATATTATGTCAACGGACTGAGTTAATCCCACAATGGGTACTTCAGTAACAACCCCATTCTAATGTGAGTTATATGATGTTGAAATTCATTGGATTTTGTTTTGAATTGTTCGTGGCGATTAGATTTGTTTTTAAGTTGGATATCCGTTATAGTTGTCCCCTTTCACTTCATAGAACCAATTGTTGGAAGGCTTGAGATCTTGTTATGTTGTGTTCTACAGCCACAGTACATGTTTGTTCCTAGTCCTACACTCTTCTTTGTTATGCGACTGACCAAGTCACGGCGTTTGTTTTTTCTGCTACTATTACCATTCTCATTGCTCCAAAGTGAAATTCTTTATTTCTTGAATAGCCATTGTTGGAGATATCACTCCTTCCGATGGGATTCCAAAGTTGGAAAAGAGTCGTCGAGAGCAGGAAGCACTAGACCACATGTGTAAACTTCTTGGTGGGGGGCCCTAGAGGTATATATACTCTCTCTCCTTTGGTAATTGAGCTTACGTTCATTAGCTGTGTATCATATACAATTTTTATCCATAATTGGCTTCTTATCTAGAGTTGCGCATTGCAGCCAAAGAGATACATGACTTGTGGATGGAGTATGAACAAAATTCTTCTGCTGAAGCTAAGATTGTCAAGGACTTTGACAAGGTATAGCACAACTTGTACACATTTTTTGTTTTTTATGTGCGTGGATTGGTGTCTATCAACCTATATATTTGGTGAATTGCATATAGTGGACTAACATGGATTTAGTATGAACTCGTCTGTCAATTAGTCACTTATCCGCCCGGGGGGGGGGGGGGTGCTTTTGATAATTGTGACATATCAGTTGTATGGTAAATATATGGATTGTATCAAAACAACACTGAATCGATGCCTAGTGATGTTTGTACGAAATGAATATGGCCGGGGGGGGGGGGTGCTTTTGATAATTGTGACATATCAGTTGTATTGATGGTAAATATATGAATTGTATCAAAGCAACATTGAATTGATGCCTGGTGCTGTTTGTACGTATTGGATATGGATAATGGATCAACATCAAATTTTAATTGGAACTTTAACCTTTTTTCTTTCTTTTCTTTACTCTCTCCATATGGAGGTGGATTTTGGGTTCAGTTGGAGGCGGTGGGTGGATAATAAAACTTTAACATAGGATATAGTAGTTGTTCTTAAGTTCCGCAGGTTATACGGCGGGAAAAAAGGAATATGTTATTGTTTTTTCTGCTTATAATTTTTTTTTGGTTTTTGGGTTCAGTTGGAGGCAGTGGGGTAGATAATAAAACTTAAACATAGGATATAGTAGTTTTTCTTAAGTTCCGCAGGTTATACAGGAAAAAAGGAATATGTTATTGTTTTTTTGTGCTTATAATTTTTTTTTTCATATTCAGTACTTTATTATAGATAGCTATATTAATTTTTGGAAAGTGACTGGTCACTTGGATGCAATTGGTGAACTGATGGTGGTGGTTCTTCTTTGATACTTTTATTCAGGTGGAGATGATACTCCAAGCCTTGGAATATGAAAATGGTATGGCTCCAATTTTTTGTTTGTTTGGTCAGTATTTTTTTGTAATTGCAGATGTTAGTTTGATACAAATTTCAACATTTGAGATGGGAAATCATTTTGTTAGAGTTATATTACTATAGTATATTTTAAGTTTTTAGCTAAGAAGCATAGTATTCTTTGACTATGACATGCTATTGATTTATCACAATTTTAGAGCGACTTGTTAGTTCAAATCATGTTTGTCATATTACATTTCTATAATTGTAACATTAAGTTATATTATGTATTTGTATTTAGTTATAAATTTTAACATTCAAGTTACATTATGTATTTGTATATTTAATTTTAGTACTAAATGCCCCCGAAAGACCTATTTTGGAAACTGAGGTTGTCTCCATATGCAGAGCAAGGCAAGGATTTGGAGGAGTTTTTCCAGTCGACTGCAGGTACAGAGTTTTAACCCTTTTGGTTTTCCTTCTGTTTAGCTTTTGTACTCCGATTTTACTAGTGGAATATTTAAAGAGTTGGAAATATTACATATGATTGGGACGTGAATTGAATGCAACCTGAATATGAAACAAAGTCAATTTTTGTGGGTTGAGCACATGTATGACATCACATAACAATTTTTAAATGGCTTGCTCATATTTCACAGCAATCTTATGCACAGAAACTTCTTATTATCTAGGATGATGAGCCTGTACTCGTTTTTCTGCAACTGACCTAATAACATTGTGAGCAAACAGGGAAAAGAATCATGAGATGAGATTAATGTTACTTCTGACATTTTGCTGAGTTGCAATAAAAATAGAATCCAGCTGTTTTTTCTAATGACTCAACCCAACTGCAGGGAAGTTCCAGACGGACTTGGGCAAAGCGTGGGCCTCGGAGATAGCATCAAGAAGAAGAAAACAACAATAGATGTTAGCCAGAAGTCTTTGTTACAGTTGTTCATTCAGGGAATGTGGGATAAAAATGGAACCTTTAATGCATTTCTTCTTATATCAATCCTCAATGGCAAAATATTCAGTTACTTGTATGGCAGGGCAGCCCAATGCAATTGACCCCCTTCGACGATACCCAACGTTTTATGATCAAGTAAAAGGAAGGATTTAGGTGTCTCTGTGTCGGCTATAAACTCTTTTATTGGCTGCAAACTGCATTTATACTCCATTCCAACAAGAGTTTCTCATTAATTTCTCTCTTCAAATCACTGGGATTTGATTTGGCTTCCTATAACCAAGCACCTTGTTTCTCCAAAAATAAAATATTTTTATTGAGGTAGTAATGGTCAAATGGAATCAAACTAATTATGTTCTTAGTTGATCCTTCCTAACGACATGGTGGGTGAGACCGTGAGGTATAAAGTCAGTCGGGAAGCAAGATACTAGTAGTAAATAAAGATGATTTTTATTTTATTATGTGAACAGTGATTGCGGGATGCATAATCAATACAAAATTAATTAATAGCTAATAATTATTTTATTAAAATAATCAACAATTACGGACTGAATCCAATTATTTTAAACAAAAAACTTGAAAGAATAAAACAAACTCTGGATCCACCCAATATTTTTTGTTGGAACAATGAGTTAACAAAATTTCTCACATAAAAAACTTTAATATTGCACCCTGCACATTAAAGGGAAGATCTCCAATCATATCAAACAGTGCTTTCTAGTACTCTATTGGTTTTGATACAAAGGACAGCTTTATAATAATAAAAATAACTTGATTCTTATTAGTATACTGTAATTAATAACAATTGTTTATTAGGTAAAAAATTTACACAATAATAATTACATGTTACTTGATTAAAGAACCATCAAATCAAATACCTGGTCTGGTGCCGGACAAAACTAATATCCTGTAATATGTGATCAGCAATAGAATAGACAATGATTTACCAAGTTAGGGCAATCTCAAAACTTCTCACTCGTGCTTGTAGTGAGAGCCACTTTTCTGATAACACTTGAGCATGCTGCTCCACATACTCTCTGCTATTCATCTCTGTTAACCTGCATTGCAAAGTAATTTTACCTTCAATCTCTTTAATAACAAAGAGCGCGCTAGGCCAAAACACCCTACCTACCGATGGTGCGATCTTTTGCAAATCCCAATTCATTATCCACACAGAGGTCAATATCATCATTTTTCCTCGATCTCGAAGAAGTTCTAGGCGACAGATGTTTTGCATCAGAAATCGTCACGATCCTCTCAAAAAGTTGAAGGGGAGTCCCCTCAGCTGTACACATTAATCGCCCTTTATTCTCATACATCACCTGTTGATGCAATAGAGAGAATATTAGTTTAAAATTATATTCCTTTCTTTTTTATAATTATCATTCAAAAAACAATTAAAAACTAATGGGCACCAAAAAGACTTTGGAAAAAAGATCTTTACTCCCTTCATTGCGGCTTTCAAAATTAATGTGCTAACTCTTATATATGTACACTACCCGTAAGTTGTTATCAGGGCCAATCATATGTTACAGCCAAACATTTCTTACAAACCGGGAGTTTAAAAGTGTGTACTCTCTTTTTGTGATTGGGAGTTCCAGTAACATTCGTACATTACTTATTTTAGTTTCCAATCTCTTACGTGTTCCTTTCCAAGGAACTCTTTTGGCAAATAGGGAGCCCAAAGTATATAATCAATTCTTGATATTGTTAGACTACTAAAATGTCAAAGTGTCAAACCAATTAAAAAGAAAATAGACTAACATCAACAAGAGTGACAAATCGATAGGCTGCTGTCCTGTTGTGTAGCCCAAAGATTGGCACCCCATCCAAAGCCAGGGTATGGAAGCTCTCTACAGAAAAAAAAAAATTTATTTAGGAACTTTTTGTAAAGGAAAAGATACATAAACATGACAATGCACATAAAATTTCTGAAGTGATTCCTGAATGATCAGTTGATCACAATGAACCAAATAGTTAATTGGAATCATCAAATATAAACCAACGCCAATAGCCAATAGCCTATACAAGCCGAAGGGGGGGGGGGGAGAGAGAATTACAAATCTAAACAGTTCAACTAGCAAAAAAAATTAAAAATAAAATCTAAACAGTTCACCGTAATGTACTGTTTTTACAGAAGGGTCTTGCTCACATTTAGGTAAAAACAAGTTAAAGGTCTATGGAATTTCAATCCCTGAAATTACTTTAAAAAAAAATAAAAACTCAACTATATTAAGCATCATGCAACTACTTGGTATCAGCTAATACAGCTTTCATGCTTAATGGGGAACCCACACAATCTTAATATGACTTACTAAACAATCCAAAGTAGTCTGCAGCTCCAAGAGGTTTGTCACAGAGCTCCTCAAAAGGAAAGTATGCACATCCATTAGCACCTAGAGGAACCTGACCAGGAAAAATGTTTGAGAGAAAAGTGGTAAGCAAAGGAAATGGATTTAAACATGCCTCATTAAAGCATAGCTGCAAAGGTGAATCTGAAAGGAAATTTTTAGCATATAGACCTGCAATCTCCTTCCCATAACAACTTCTACCTCTTGCGGACCAACTATATGATTACCAATCAATTGTTCAAACTTCTGCCTAAGAAGGCCCGATGCATATTTCTCAACAAAATAAAAACCTTGTTCAGCCTGTAGTTCAAGTGAAAGCATGAAAAGGTACTGTCAAGCAAAAAGCCAAAATTGCCAGCTAAAAAGGTAAAAAACATGCATCCTTGAAAACATAGAAAAATGTAGAGTTGATGTTGCACCGAAGTCATTTTTCGATAGTCTGTTGATGAACCAATTTCATGAACTACACATCTTTCCTACATTCAGACAAGCACCAAGTTACTAACCTAATAAGACGACAAACAATAAATCAATAGATTTGATGCATTTATTTTTAAATATAGCAATAAATGAAGACTAAGCTCAAGTGTTACAATGATTGCAGGGTCACATAGCAGTTGTTGTGATCAGATGAGCTCAAACCAATCAAATGTTTCCCCAATGTAGTTGGAACGTTTTATTGATTACATCATTGAACTTTTAATTTTTCAGATTACCCTATTAAATTAATTTTAAAAATGATTATGTTAAATATTTTTTAAAATACTTATTATTTACAGTAAAAAATATTAGAAACTTTAATTTTTTTTTCCATAAAATGAGTAAAATTTCATAAAACATAGATTTAAAAAAATTAAATTTTTATGAAACCTTACTGATTTAAAAAAAAACTCTTTTTTTTTCTTTTGAAAATAAAGTTTATTTTTTTTGAATCTATATTTTATAAAATTTTGCTCATTTTTTTAAAATATGAAGAATTTTCCAATTTTTTTCTTGAAAATAATATTTATTTATAAAAATTATTAATTTCTTTTTTGAAAAAATCGAATCAGTTTTTTTATTTATCTTTTACTATTTTTTTGTTTAATTTCAATTTTTAGTTTTTATTTTAAAAATTATAATATTAAGAATGGGTCATTATTCTAAAAAATTAAGTAGACATTAATTTAATTTAAAATCACTTTAATTTTTTTGAATCTATATTTTATGAAACTCTACTAATTTTATGAAGTAAAAAAGTTTCTAATATTTTTTACTTAAAATAATAATTATTTTTAAAAATATTTAAAATAATTATTTTTAATTAGTTTGATGGAGTAATTTAAAAAATTAAAAGTTCAATGGTGTAATCAGTAAAATGTGCCAACTACAGTGGATAATTCATTAGTTTTGTAGATAAAAAATTAACGTCCGTTTATTTTTTTTTAACGAAATGACTCAATTTCAAAATAATAATTAGTTTAGTGGTGTAATTTAAAAAATCAAAAGTTCAATGGTTTTAATTAATAAAACCTACCAATTACAGTGGGTATTTTTTTAGTTTTGCCCAATGAAATCTAAACAACAAAACATCATTTAAAATATTTTCTTGTTACACTTTTAGATGCAAAATCATAAATTATACTATCATATTTAATGTTTTCTAATATATCATTTTCAATACATAATATTGCTAATCTTATTATTATTATTTTTTTATACACATAAATACATAAATTTATAAAAAAAATTAGGCCCCTTTCAATCTTGGGCCCTGGGCGGTTGCCCTGTTGGCAGACTCTCAGGGCCGGCTCTGATGAGACTAGATGTGATTTATGGAATACAATTGCAAATTTTGAAACTGTGTTTGTAACCCATTTTTATTTATTTTTGGTTGATTTAGGGAATACTTATTTTAATCCAATTTTTGATCATCCTATTTGTGTTATAAACACCATGTGGAGATGGGGGCAGAATGCAGATGGTGTTTATTTTGTTGGGTCACGAAAGCTTTGGTTGGATAATCTTCTTTTGTGAGTTTTTGTTCTATTTCCTTATCCATAATAGTTGCATTTGGATTTGCCTCTTCGTCTACACCAATCATTGATCTAATTAGGTGAAAACTTTTATACACTTTGGGTTCAATTTTATTAAAGAGGAAGAAGAGTACCTTAAAAACCATCTGCCATTACATTTTGCTTAAAGGTTTTAAAATCAATTTATCCAACTCTCTCAAGGAGTGAGAAAAGAATATAGATTTTTAAGTTGGTTTAGGTGAGATAGTGGTGGAAGGTAGACTGAGAAGTGAATTGCAGAAAGAGGGAGGTGAGATCATTGGGTAACGTCTCAGATGAGGGTATATTGATCATAATTAGAATTACTTTGATAAAATGGTGGGAACCACTGCCGAAATATCAAATGAGGCCGTGGAAATATCACTTCCCGTGTGAAAAATATCACTTTAAACCACGAAATATTATAATCTCCATTGGCATCATCGTGAAACGAATTTGGAAGGAGCCGGTGGAACGTCTTCCCCAATCTCTCGTTTAGGGTTTTGATTTTTTGTTTCTGGGTTTCAATTAGGAAATTGCAGGAGAGAGATGGCAAATCAGGGAGCCAAGAGCGAAAGGAAGAGAACAGTCGACTTCAATTCATCATCGCCTGCAATGTACACTCTCTTCTCAACTTCCCTTTTCAATTACATTCTGTTTGCCTTTCAATTGCATCGTTTTATATCATACTATCATTTTTCTTGTTTTTTCTAGTTCCACAAGGGAAGCTCACCTTAATTTACTTGCCCTTCTTGATTCTGCATTAATTAAAGGGATTATAGACCTTTGAGCTGAAACTAGACTGTAATTATACTTAGTTATGCCATAGAAACTTAAAAACTACAGTCAGTTATGCCAATTGCCATGGAAAGTTACGGATTGTATAGTTATGGTGTATGGATACACCATAACATAATATCATTCATAATGGACTAAAAGACAATTTGCACCCTAAACTTTACACCAATGTTGACTTTTGCACCCCAAACCTAAAAAGGTGTCTAAGTACACCCCAAACTTCAATTAAACGTAACAAAAAACATACTTTCTTCACTTAACCGGTCAAAAGTGACCGGCTAAGGCAAACACGTGCATTTGAAAGGGTATTAAAGTCTTTTTCACATCTTATTCATCAACTAATTCTCTCTCCTGTTTCTTCACTAAACAACCAAACCAATTTCATGAGCTCTCAAGTGCTTTGAAAACAAAACAAAAACCTATTATTACAAGCATTGAATTACATGTATAACTCTATACTAAGCCACAACACATACAATCTCACAATATGAAAAGACAAACACATGTCAAGGCCATACATACTCTGTTGCTTTCACTTTGAAACTAATAGGATTTTCGACTTCTTAGCTTTACTGGGTGTATTAGAATTCGAAGAAGCAATATTTACTGGCTTCAAAGGACCTAACAAACAATGCCCCAATATTCTCAACGCCGGCTGTAAAAGCTCCCAAGGAAGTGGAATTCTGACCCCTTTTGAAACCCCAACAGAACTTTCATTCTCATCAATAGCCAAATTACCCATTTCTTCAACAACATCATCCACTTCTTCTACCCTAATTTCATTAGAAAAATTGTTAATTTCGTCGAATTCATGCAAATTTACAAAAATCCAATTTTGACCAACTGGGCATTTGTGATATTTGCTTATAGTAACAATCAAAGGCAACGCCAACAATGGTATTTCACTGTGAAAGAGGAACAAATTGTGTCCTCCACTTGCTTTGGGTCATGCTTCTCAGCACCATTCTGCCCATAAATTGCTCCGGGATGCAAATTATCACTTCCTTGAAATTCATTGCCATCATTCTCATCCAATTCAATCCTCATCACAACCCCTTCCACTGTGTCCTCAATTTGTTCCTCTTTCTCCTCATCCATCATAACTTCTCTTTTAAAGCCCAGTCGTCATTCTTCCTTCAGATCCACAATTAAAATCTGAAGACTTCTTCTTTTTGATTTTCATCAGACAAGATTGTTCCATACTCCAACATAAAAGATGATGTTGGGCCAAAAAGTAACTTGCTCATGAGCTTTTTAGTGCAAGCATAGCTTGCGAAAACAAGCCAAATGGAACAGAACACGCAAACCCAAGCGTAGTAAAAATCACTGGTGGAGGAAGAACCAGTGGTGCAGATGAGATTATAACAGCAGTAATCACAACCTTTTTTCCTAGCCATAGTCCCTTGTTTAATATCCAACTGACCTTACCATTACTCTGTTTTGAATTAGAATGTTCTATTTTCCATTCCACATCTGGATCCATCCTGTTGAAACAATCACAATATTATCATCACTTCTAAAATTCAATCAAAATAACCCACGTCACTGAAAAATCATTCTTTGAGACTCCGAATGGACATGCAATTAACATTAGTGATTTCACTGTGATTTGGGGCTTTAACGGAGGACTGAGAATTCTAATTTTCAGAGTAGAGCCAGGGTTAGGATTCGATTTGGGTTTTCAGCCCCGGAGCCGGAATTGGGGGAGGAGAGAGAAAGGGAGATGGCGGAGTAGGCGGGGAAGGACGAGAGGAGGGAGCGGGCGAGGCGGTCAGAGTCGGCGAGGGAGGAGATAGAGAGAGAAGGGTCGGCGAGGAGGAGATAGGAGAGGAAATGAATTCGAGAGCGATCTTTGGAGATGGAGAATGTGAGTTTAATAGAGAGAAGGATGAGAATTGTGCGAAATAAATGTAAATTTCCAAGTTTATCCCTCTGTAATAAATATTACTACTTTAACCGGTCACTTTTGACCGGTTAAGTGAAGAAAGTATGCTTTTTGTTACGTATAATTGAAGTTTGGGGTGTACTTAGACACCTTTTTCAGTTTGGAGTGCAAAAATCAACCTAAGTGTAAAGTTTAGGGTGCAAATTGTCTTTTAGTCTTCATAATGTGGAAGAAGATAATGGCTCAGGATTCTGATGATACTTGTGGTATCTACAACTTTCACTAATTAGGATTTCTGAATTATGGGAAGACTGAGTGTTGTCACACACATATAGGCTAGCACAAAACTGAATTCAAATACGCAATGAAATTCTGTCAAATTGTATTTCAGATCAACTAGATCTCTTTCTATAGTGTCCTTCAGTGGGACTTCCAGTGCTACCCTTGAAAAGGAACTTGGAACGTGGAAACCCCTTAAAGGTGCTTCTCTTGGAAATCTTTTAATGGTTTGTAATTTAATAAAAATTTCTACATATAATATAATATATAAGTGCAAATTAGTGTAATTTATTACTCCCTCCATTCCAAAATAAGAGACGTTTTGGAAGAAAAATTTTGTTCCAAATTATCTGTCGTTTACAACTTTTAAGGAGAATAAATTATTTACTTTCCTATATCACCCTTGCATTCTCTCATTGTCCCAAGAAATTCTCACACTTAGTATTAATAGTTTTCAACTTCCTATAAAGGGTAGTGATGGAATTTCACACAGATTTTAATTATTAAATGACTTTCTTAATCCATGTGCAAAAACCTTAAACGACACTTATTTTGGAATGTAGGGAGTAGAAGGATGAAAAAATGTTTGATCAGATCCACTCAAACTTTCAAGCAGTCTGAAAACTTTGCCTCATTTTTCCCTTTTGCTGACCCTGTGTGATGTTGAGGCAGCCATGGAGTTGGTTCAGGTATTGCAAAATTTAAGTTCAAATTTTCATACTTATAATCTTACTTGATTGTGGATAAATATATGAATCACACTGATGAAGTTATGTCTTCAAGCTCTGTTTTACTTTTACCGCAAAAGGAGCAACATACTAACATTAGTTATATTCGGTTGCGTGCCTAAATTTATTTAAATCTGTGGTGCCTATTTAGGTTATATATCTATTGGTCAGGGCAGGAATCTTCCATTTTATTTTCAAGTGGAAACATTAGATTGCCTTGACATTGACTTTTTTTGCGTACATTATTCTGCTTATGGTGATGATGGAGAGCTTTTAGATGGCGGGTTCGATATGAGTACTGGTGGAGTTTATGGGTTTGTATGTCTGCCCTCATATTATCAATACTCCCTCCGTTCTCCCATTTTATGAATATTATCAATATACATAATACTCCCTCAGAGGCCCCTGTTACATTATATGGATTTTAATTTTTTTTTCGTATAATTTTATTTTACATACTCCAACTCATCCTCACGTGGAAGTTGCGTAGTAAACACATGTTAAAGGAGTCCAGATGCAGTTCATATTCTTTAGCAAAAATAGTTCCTGTTTACCTAGTCTGCTGCTACTTGTTCCTATTTTTAGCCATTACGTAGTTTACTGCTATTTCCTTGATTTTCTCTATTTTAGTTGTTGCACGTTGTACTTCCCGTTGCTGAATTGGCTATAAATACAGCCACATGAAACCCAATAAAGCATAATATAATTAATTTCAATTCTCTTCTCCCTCTTCTCTTTTCTCTGTCTCATACTTTCTTCCTCTCCGAATTGGCAAATTCAAACATATCATCTTGGTATCAGAGCAGGTCTTTCTGCCATGGATACTCGTGGGAAGACGAATGCTGAATTCGGCAATGAAGTGAAGGAAGCATTAGCACGTCATGCTAGATCAGGTGAATACAACTCTACAGACAGTCTTGACAGAAATACAAGCCTTGCGCTCCACCAGAAGCTCCCACACTTGCTCACCATAGGGTAATCCCCTTGTTCAGGATTCACTCAAGCTGCAATTTTTCGAAGTTCAATGGAGAAAATCCAATGGGTGGATCTACAAGGTCGAGAAGTACTTCGAATACCAAGGCATTAAAGTTGATCGACGGGAGCAACTAGCCTCTTTTCACTTGGAGGGCATCACACTATAGTGGCATCGTTGGCATACAAAATTTCAGGGACCACTTACCTGGGATAAACTCACCAAGGATTCGAAGACTCCTTGGAAGCCTTGTCCCATTTAATGCAAACTACAACAGTTGCTGGTTTTCAAGAGGCCTTTGAACGATTCTTTCATCATGTAGATAGATTACCATAAACTTTTTTGATCGGGTGTTTCATTGCAGGCTTATGGGATGATATCCGCTTGGATGTCAAGATCAAACAACCTCGAACCTTGGCAGACACCATTGGAGTTGCCTGATTGGTGGAAGAGCGAAACCAGCTTCAACGGTGGCCTACCCCAATCAACAGAATGCAGTCAGGGGCCCCGCCGCCGATAGGAAACGCTAACCCATCCACCAGAATTCTGGGACCAACACCTAGCCAACGCTCTGGGATGAGAGCCAACTCTCCACCTTTGCCTTTCTGACAAATTCAACTCCAACCAGATACAAAACCGGTGAGCGTGCGACCTTACCAATTTTTATACTACCAAAAATTCAAAATTGAGAAGATGGACAAGGAGTTTCTACAGACAGGACTTATACGGCCCATTAACAGTCCTTTTTCTTCTCCGACTTGGAGATTTGTATTGACTACCGGGCTCTCAATAAGATCACGGTGAAAGATGAGTATCCCATTCCCGTAATTGATGAACTACTTGACGAGCTACATGGTGCCAAGTTTTATTCAAAATTGGACCTGCGATCGGAGTACCACTAGATCCGAATGCAGAAACAAGATATTCATAAGACGACATTTCGAACTCATGAGGGGATATACGAGTTCATAGTCATGCCTTTTGGACGCTCCAACAATTTTTTAGAGTCTTATTAACGACCTCTTCAGGCATACCTTCACAGGTTTATTTTGGTGTTCTTTGATTACATATTGGTTTATTCACAATCTTGGGAAGATCACCTCTCCCATTTACAAACTGTTTTTACGATTTTACTATCTAACCCGTTGTTTGCCAAGGAATCAAAATGCCATTTTGGAGTCCAACAGGTCAGGTCAAATATTATCACTGAAGGAGGAGTGTCAGTAGATCCTGACAAGGTGCAAGCAATGGTGGCTTGGTCAACCCCCACCACGGCTAGAGGAGCCATTTTGGCAGCATCGCAGCCATCAGGCTCTTGACCAAGGAAAAATGCCAATGGTATAGTGAAGCGGAGGCGGCATTCCACTAACTGAAGCAATCCCTCACCACTTCACCTACCCTCCTGCGCCTGCCAGAATTGTCTCAACAGTTTGTGTGATTGAATGTGATGCCAGTGGAGTGGGACTCGTTAATTGTTTGGAAAATAACTGCAAGATAGAATTTTGATCGAATGTTGTCGTATTTTAGATAAGTAAACAATATTGAGCTTGCATTTTCTAGAAAAAATGTTATATACGATGATAATGAAGAAATACGAATACAAGAATGCACCATTCCAAACTGACTCATATTTTAGAAAGCTTTAACATATTTTGAAGTAGTGTGGAGTCTCTTGGTAGTCGTACTATATATTCATCAATTTTTGGACTATATTAGTGAAAGTTCTGATGATTTACCGGCACAAAAATAAGTTTAGATTTCTTGTTGCCAGCATTTGCTGCGCATCAACTCTTTGGCCCCAAGGCTCAGAGGTTGTTCTCTCTCGGACATTGTAAATGGTTTGTTCACTAGTATGCAAATAATTAATGCCACGGGAGTCTCGAAAGAATGGAGAAAAAAACCTCCAGAGGGAAATTTGTCAAGGCCAGAAACAGATAACGTCGTTGTCATCTATATATCTATTGTCTTTTAAATTAAGATGATGAACTCGGATTACTAATTACTCTTTGAATATTTTGATTTCTGAATACAATTTTGGCCTATATATACCTGTATTTTATTGTTGTTGTTGATGGTCTACCTGTAATGCATGTAATGTAATTATAGATTTCCAAATCATCTACAGAATTTCTTAATCTCTCTTGTTTCTTTACATTACCTGCAGAAGCCTCGAGCATTATATGGTTCTCTTATAAGCCATTAATTAAGTAATTGAGAACTCCACAAATTTTCATTTAAAAACAATTAAGTAGCTAGATAATAGGGTTTGCATATTTTTAAGAGTTAGCTGCTGCTACTAGCTAGCTAGCTAGCTAGGACCATTTAGGCACGTCGTCCAAACAAAACTTTATGTTTGCAGTACTGAACAGTTGATGGTCGCTGAGAACTCTAGCTATACCTCTAGTATATATATATATATGTATATGTATATATCAATGTTTTGCATTAAACCCTTGGTCAAATATACAAATATTCACATTCCGGAGTATCATATTATTCATTTGGACTACATTTAGTACAAGTTCTGCTCATTTAGCGGCCCAAAAAAAGAAGCTTTAGTAATAATTTGATTTTTTGTTTATCAGCATGCATGCATGCCAACTACTCTTTAATCTCGTAAAGGGATTTTTACACGACTAAGGTATTTTATTATATATATTGTTGACATGGTCTGTATTAGACCATAACTAGAAAACATATAGTAATATATACATGCACTTAATACAGTCACTGTATGATCATGTCCAAAATAATAAAATACAGTAAATATTGGAATCAGTGAACATCATGATCATGCCATGAATAATCATAATACTCCGATATCATTAAACAAATCCGAGTGTACGTTTGATTTTAACATTGATACTGGTATAATTTTGTCAGGTTAAATAAACAATTATATTAGTATAAATATAAAAAATTTAGAATCTAGAAGAGGTGCATGCAAGTAGCTGGTAGGTAGGTAAGAAGTATCCATAATCAAAAATTCTACACCGACCGGGTCCTAGCGACATTGCTAGCGGCCGGTCCAAATTTTATTTTATTTTTTTTTTTAAATATCTCCCAAATAATTTATAAGATTTATTGGAACTGAAATTTTTTCAGAATAAAGTGTTTTGGATGTCATTTGGATACATGTAAAAAATATGCCTGTACAGTCTGTACGGGCATATTTTTTACATGTATCCAAATGACATCCAAAACACTATATTCTGAAAAAATTTCAGTTCCAATAAATCTTATAAATTATTTGGGAGATATTTAAAAAAAAAAAAAAAAAAAAAAATTTGGACCGGCCGCTAGCAATGTCGCTAGGACCCGGTCGGTGTAGAAAAACTCATCCATAATCTGTACTGGAACATAATATTATTATTAGGCATTCATATATAAAGTATGTGATAAATAACGTTTTGGTCATTGTACTGGATCCGGTTTTTATTGTAGTTATCGAATTTTTTTTATTACAATCGAATAACTGTACTTTTAAAATGGTCATTCTGTCCGATTCTTCGTCCAAAAAACGTTAGGAATGCTGACTGTGCAAGTTGACTTGACTTTTTTGCTTACGTGGAGCACAGAAAATACAAGCAGACGGATTATTATAGCACACAAATAACCAAAACTATTAACTACTTCACCTAAACAATTCCAAAACTAATAATAATAATAATAATAATAGTAATAATTTTAAAATTCTATTTTTAAAAAAAAACTGTTAATTTTTAAAAAGTGTTTTTTTTTAAAAACTGTTTTTAAAAAAAAAATCTGTTTTTTAAAATTCAATTTTTTAAAAAAAGTTTGTTTTTTTAAAAAAAGTTAATTTTTTATAAAAACAGAATTTTTTTAATTTTTTAAAAAACGTTAAATTTTTTTAACTGAACTACTATTTTTTCAAAAAAGTCTGTTTTTTTTTAAAAAACGTTAATTTTTTTAAACCAAACTAATATTTTTTTAAAAAAGTCTGTTTTTTTTAAAATTCTTAAATTTAAAAAGAGTTACTTTTTAAAAAAATAGAATTTTTTAATTTTTTTAAAAACGTTAATTTTTTTTAAAATGAACTAATATTTTTTTAAAAAACTCTTAAATTTAAAAAAACGTCAATTTTTAAAAAATTTAAAAACGTTAATTTTCAAAAAATTTAAAAACTTTACTTTTCTAAATATTTAAAAAATGTTAATTTTAAAAAATTTTAAAAACGTTAATTTTCTAAAAAAATTTAAAAAACGTTACTTTTCTAAAAAAAATTAAAAAACATTAATTTTCTTAAAAAAATTAAAATTTTCTGTTTTTATAAAAAATTAACGTTTTTTAAAAAAATAGACTTTTTAAAAAAAATATTAGTTCAGTTAAAAAAATTAACGTTTTTTAAAAAATTAAAAAAATTCTGTTTTTATAAAAAATTAACGTTTTTTAAAAAAACAGACTTTTAAAAAAATTGAATTTTAAAAAACAATTTTTTAAAAAAAACTGTTTTTTTAAAAAAAGACTTTTTTTAAATTAACAATTTTTTTTTAAAAAAATTAAAATTATTACTATTAATAGTATTTTATTATTATTATTATTAGTATTATTATTATTATTAGTTTTGGAATTGTTTAGGTGAAGTAGTTAATAGTTTTGGTCAATCCACCTGCTTGTCTTTTATGTGTTCCACGTAAGCAACAAAGTCCAGTCAACTTGCACAGTCAGCATTCCTAACGTTTTTTGGACGGAAAATCGGACGGAATGACCATTTTGTAAGTTTTTGAAAGTACAGTTATTCGATTGTAATAAAAAAAGTTTCGGTAACCACAATAAAAACCGGACCTCAGTACAATGACCAAAACGTTATTTATCCCTATAAAATATATAGTGATATCAGGCCTATGCATGTATCTCTATTACATTACACTTGGAATTTAAACAAATTTAGTAAGAATTAATAATATTCATGTTACTATTTATTCATACAACAAATTAATTAGAGACAGGGGCGGATCCAGACACAAAGTTCAGTGGGGTTAAATTAAAAGTTTTTTTTTTGTTAAGAATAAAAATTATAACTATATATACACTTTTCTAAATTCAATATAATTTCGCAACACTTAAGTCGTTAAGTTTAATATATATATATATATATATATATATATATATATATATATGTATGTATGTATTCATAATTTTCTTATAAGGAAAATATTAGAATGATTTTTTAATCAACAATTTTTTTTATTAAAAACTCAATATAGTACAAAATGTGACAAATCTAAAAGAGTTGGATAAAACCACACGGGATAAAAAAAACTAAGTAAATTGTCTTGGAGTTTTAACACCTTGTCTTTGTCTTTGTCTTTGGGTTTTAATTTGGTAATAAAAGAAAAGGAAACGAATGAAAACAAAAAGCGATAATGTCAATTTTGTAATAGAAGATAATTTTTTTAAAAAAAAGTGGTGTTTTTGAGTTTTAATTAGAAAAAAATATATAAAAATGAGTGTATTTGGAGTCAAAAATTTATTTCTCATTTTTTTTCTACAACTAAAAAACTTTACAGGATGTTAGTTTAAAAAGAAAAGAAAGTAAAAGAGAGTACTTACTTTTTGAGCCAAATATTATACACGGAGAGAGAAACAAGAGAAATAGTACAAAATTATTATTATTTTAAAAAGTCACTTATACAAAAAGAGGGTGGTGGTGGAAGTGTGTACTATAGGGAAAGGGAAGGAGCCAAGGATGGCATAAACACAGAGATAAAAATTCAGTGGGGGACCCTAAGGTAGATCCGCCCCTGATTAGAGAGACAATTAATAAGGAAATACATGGTGTATATTGTAACTAGACATCGAATAAACCTAATAAATTTCTGGTGCATGCCATGCCATGCATGGTGGTGTTGGTCAAATGACGGATGTAAGTGGATTTGAGGTGAGCGTTGCCGGTGGATTGAAGAATCCTCCACTCCATGTATAGCAATTAATGTGGTGGTCGGTGTAGAGGTTCCGGTCCGTAATCTTGACGCCATTCACGTACGGAAGTGAAGCCGTCGCGGGCGGCACCGGGTAGGGGAGTGAGAGCAAAAGGATGGCCGGGGCGGGATAAGAGTCTCTAGTTTAAAAGGAGAAGAGTAGTATTTGTTGTCGTTGATTTTAAGCGGAGCGATCGATGTGGTTGGTACTTGCTACTCCATTCACTAATTATATGTCGATCGGTGCTCGAAAAACCCAACCCCCTAACTAATCTTACTATTTACTAATTGGATTTTACAAATTAATTATGTACGCGTTTAGAATTTATTAATATCTTTTAGGTCATGTTGGTTTGTAAGGATTATAATTTCAAAATTATCGGGATTATAATATCTGATTGAACATGATATTAAATAATCCTTGCAAATAAACATATATAATCTTAGAAAATATGTGTAGATGATATTTTAGCTATACACATCCTCAAGACCTGGGTTAAATATTGTATCATCATTAATATTTTAAAGTCAACTTAAAATATTTTTCAATTTAAAATTAACATAATTTTTTTATTTGTGGTCAATATAATGATGAATATTACATATTATATATAAAATGCAGATCATTATAAGATTTATTGTTTCATAATTTTTTTATTAATTATTTTAATTTTGAATATAAAAATATATGTAACTGATTTTTAAAAATTAATAATGATAGTATAATTTGAAATTGAGGAAGTATATTTAAATCATCACATATTTTTAAGAAAAAAAATAATATTTCTTTCAGACATATTTCTCATATTTAAGAATTAAAAAGTCTTTTTTCTCTACTGCCCAAAATAATGCAATTTCAGTATTTCATTTATATTGTGCTAATAATTTGTTCTCCCTACTTAGTATGAGGCTTCATCTCTTCCATAGTGAGGCCAGTGACTTGCATTATTAAATTAATCGTATTTAAAATGGCAACCCTCTGAAGTTGGCTTTCAAAAAAACATCACATTATATTTATGAAAATTGTTAAATTCACAATAAAAATTGTTATTACCACAACAAAATGTTGCTATAGATCTTATAGCGGCGGTTTTCAACCATCGCTATACATTTACACCGACACTTTTGTTGTGAAAATAACAAAAATTATTGTGCATTTAACAATTCCCTATATTTATAAAAAGATTTAGTAGAGAATTTGGTCAACATATATTTTGTTATTGGCACTCCTCTCATACAAGTGGAGTGTTTCACTTGGGCTAGTGATTGAGCTCAAGTGGCAAGTATCATGAGCAATTTTTTCTTATTTGGTGGCAGGCAGGAGTAGTCAGGAGAGGTTTTGGGTGGGGGGAGGGGAGGGGAGGGGAGGGAGCGGGGGAGGAGTAGCAGCAGCAGTAGTAGTAGGAAAAACGAAGGAAATGAAAAGTGGTGAACTGAGCTGAGCTGAGCTGAGCAGAGCAGGAAGCGCATGATTCTGCAAAAGCATCAAATTGAAAATGACTCCAACCATGCATTATTCAGATTAAGACCCCCCTCCCCACCCCCCCTCACCACCCACAAAAAAACATCAAACCGACATTTTCTCTACTTTTGGTCAAAACTCTCTTTTTTTGCTCTCGTTCACGGTCTCACACAGTCACACAGCTCACACTAGTGTGACCAGATCAGATGGTCTGACGATGTTCATGTTCTCAAACCAACCCCTCCGCCCACCGCCAACCCCCCCACTCCCCCTATAAAAAAAACAAAAAAAAAACTCCATCTATCCAACTCCATAAATCAAATGAATCTTCCCTAATAGTAAAAAAAAAAATGAACTTGCATACATCACCACCAAACCCATAAATAATAAATAAAACGGTCATGGTAATTGAAGCGGATCTAAAGTTATCAACCATATTTATTAAATAGTAATTGCATGGTAGACATGGCAAAAAAGAATAGATATTTACATTCAACCACATAATACTAAGAAATACCAACTCAAAATAAAGGCTACTCTAATTTTTTTCTCTTTTCCCCTACCAGAACTAAGTCAATTTTTGCTCTAGTAAAGAATTAAAATTAAAAATTTACTTCTCCACACTTTTTACTATGTTTCTTTTGGCTTCTTGATATGGAATAGTTGCAAGTATTATCTTGGACCAGAGAGCTCCATGGCATGAGCATCATGATCATCATCCATCATCATAATGCCAAAGCTGCTGGAAATGTCGTGATCATGGTCCGCATGTCTAGGGAATGTGCCAAGGCGTGACTGAATTCTGTTGGAAAGAGAGAAGGCTGGGTTGGAATTGATATGGTTATGGGAGGCTGCCCATTTTTCAGCAAGCCCATCGCCCTCTAGCATCCGGACCACTTCCGACATCTTGGGCCGGTGGGCTGGAATGTATTGAGTACAGAGTAGAGCTACTTGCAGCATTTCTCCCACCTCTATTCTGTCATAGTTGCTCCCTAGCTCCCTGTCTACCAACACTTCAACTTTCTTCTCTTGACGTGTCTTGTTCACCTGGAAAAACAACATGCTTTATGATCCAAGCTGCATCACAAACTTCATTTTTCACAGACCAACTTGCATCTTGTAATAATTCAAACGAGCATTATATCTAGCTACTACCTATGTTCCTGCATGCACCTCTTCCAATTTTAATGTTTTGATTAAGAGTATTTCAACAGCCAACCTGATGGGGAACGATTTGATTTCATCTCAGGATTTAAGAAAGAGTTGTCATTATGTTTTTGTAAACTTTCAAAAGTTTCTTACTTGCATCAATTTATTAGCTTAATCCACTTGCTAAATAGGAGTTGACATTATGGCTTATTTATGTTTTCACACACATTTTCTACCTATTCGATAAAATTATCTAGGCATTCAGATTCTGAGTCAATTTTCTTTAAAAGATGCCAATATTGATAAGGTCACCTGGACTGTCCATATTTCTTGCCATCCATTTATAGGTTGAAGCTTAACTTATTAAAAAAAATAAAACTTTTGTTCAACTACAAGAGTATTTGTAGGAGAAAACTCACCCATTCAAGCATAACTCCTTTCTGATTAACTGTTTTCCCAAGTTCAAGAGCTCGCATCCCAGTTATGAGCTCTAACAAGAGGATACCAAAACCAAACACATCAGTTTTCTCAGATGATTGACCAGTGGAGAGGTACTCGGGAGCAATGTGTCCAACTGTGCCACGGACAGCAGTTGTTACATGGGAGTCAGCATGGTCAAGGAGCTTTGCAAGGCCAAAGTCTCCAACTACAGCTTCACACAAGTCATCAAGGAGAACATTGGCTGCCTTCACATCTCTGTGGATAATTTTTGGATCACATTGCTCATGTAAATATAGGAGACCCCTTGCAGCTCCAATTGCTATTCTCTTTCTAGCATTCCAATCTAGTGCTGGTTTTGCTGTAATCACCACATCAGATATTATTAAAGTCCATGGATACTTGAGGCATAATAGTTAATAAGAAGATGATCCTAACTTCTTTTATATCTTTCTTGTCATGAACAATGGACCTTTTCACGGAAAAGACTGAATGCATCAACTTTTTCTTGCAACATATACACAAATGAAAGCTCTTTTACTGGTAATGGATGTGGTTAATCTGGTTTAAGATTTCCCAGACTTTAGTGCACCACCAGATGCCACAAGGGAAACAGCTTATTCTTTATTTGGACTGGTCAAAACCAGAAGTAGCAACAGTAATGCCTCTAGTTTCATTCTTATGGAAAAACTAATATTTATACATCTATTATCTTCATGTTACGATCTACCCAGTGGTACTCCTATATAACAACAGCTGGGCATATGTAAAATGAGAACGAAATTATAAGATGCATCAAAGCAAATTTCCTGGTTTCCCAACAATTTGGATGTCTTACTGTTTATCATTTTTAATATATGCCTTGGGAATTGAAGTTGGTTTCAAATGAGAATTTTAAGTTGACTATAAGGATCACAATTTAAATTTTTTGAAATTTGGGGAATTGATTGTCCACAAATTCAAATGTAAGCAGTTTACATAGTGAAACAGTTTGTGCTCATTTCTTAGAAATAGAAACTTGGATTGCAAAAAAAACACATACATGGAACTTTTTAGCAAGTACAGATGTAAAAAACTTTAAGAATCACAAAATAACATCTTAAGCAGCTAAGCATGGTCCCATTGCCCAACCTCCAGAGGTGGGAAGTTAGAATTGAAATTCATGGGCCCCCTAATATATAGTGGTCCAAAGTAAGTTCAAACATTGACTAGTACTATAATTCATCTGACAGGATAGAAATCATATTTTAACCCATGCTTGAAATTTTCAGTAGTGACAATAGTAGTGACTATAGGAAAGATGGTAATTGCAGGTGGGTAAGATAGATACCAACCTCTAAGCCTTGAGGCCACACTGCCATTAGACATGTAGGGATACACCAGAAGCCTCTCATTTGGAGTAGCACAGTAGCCTATTAAATGTAGCAAATTCCGGTGAACAGCCAAGCTTATCAGCTCCAACTCAGTCCGAAACTGTGATTCCCCAGCAGTCCCGTTCACGTCTTTTAATCTCTTTACGGCCACCATTGTGCCATCTTCAAGCTTTCCTTTGTAGACATTGCCAAAGCCCCCAGCACCAAGAATGTTCTTAGAGCTGAAACTGTCTGTCGCAAAGTGGAGCTCTTTAAATGTAAAACTTCTGAGGTTCCCTAGGCTTATCATAACCTCTTCTTGCATGTCTACAATATTTAGAGCATAAACAAAATTTAACTCCAGAAATTGATAAGTACCCATATATTCATTCCGATGTAAAGACAGAAAAAAGAAATGAGATAATAGTTGATGAGACTGACCATTGATTAGGAAGCCTTGCTTTCTCTTATTGCTTCTCCGCCACAAGAGAAATCCAACTGCTGAGAGGATAAGAGAAACAAAGCTGGCACTGACACCAAGTGCAACGGCTAGTCTCTTGGAGTTGGGTTTTCCTGAAAAAGATTGTGTAAGAAGCATTTTTGGAGAAATTAAGTGGAAAAGAAAAGAGGGTCATGTAAAGATAGATGGACATAGAGACTTATTACCAGGGGATGAATCTAGGGAGATTGAAAGAGGAACAGGAGTGGCTGATCCAGAGCAACCTCCAGGAGAAGGGCTTCCACAAATCAATGGGTTACCCACAAAACTATATGAACAAAAAGAAATATAAGATAAGTACAATTGTGTACATACTTCTCATACATTCTTTTGTAATCTAATATACTCCATATATTCAGTTAGTTCTATTATGTTTACAAGAAATAGAGTGTTTGGCAGGAGAAGCATACTTGAATGTTCTTGTAGGAAACTTGGGCACATGTCCGCTGAGATTGTTGAATGACATGTCCCTACATGATCAAAAGAGATCCCAGAAAACAGAACCCGATTATTCACAATTTGCAAAAATAAAAAATAAAAAATTCCTTCCTAAGAAAAATCGCAAGCTGTTTACAGTTCTCAAGACACCATGATACCACAAACAAAATCGAGAAATAGAAATTTTGAAAGAAAGAGATGTAGTAATTTAATACTCACAAGAAAGTAAGATGAGGGACTCTGGCTAGAGTCAGAGGAATAGGTCCAGACAAGCTATTGTTGTTTAGCCTCCTGCTTATTACAAGACAAAAATTAAACAACAGAGTCAAAACAATATAACAATAAGAAGTGAAAACTATATAAAATTTAAAAACAAACTTGTATTCAAGAAAAAATAAATGCTTACAGATATTGAAGACCATTCAACTGACCCAAAGACTCGGGCACGTGACCAAAGAAATTGTTACTTGACAGATCCAATGTCTGAAGGTTTGGAAGGCTGCCTAGTCCCGGTGGAATTTGGCAAGAAATATTGTTGTTCTGCAACAGTCTGCATGACAATTCAGAGAGAGAAATAAATTGGGATGAGAAAATTTTCAAACAAAGTTGATTTGTGCATAATAAATGTTTTGGTTAATTTCTTACACTTGTTTAAGGTTTGTGAGATTAGCTATCCTCCCAGACAAATTTCCTGACAAACCTTGGCTTGGAGCTCCCCTACAATACCCAAAAATTTAAATTTCTTAACATTAAAATAGTTAAACAAAACATGCATATAATGTGCAGATAGATTTAATTATAGAGAAGAATTAAGAAGGTTAAGAAAATACTGACAAGGCAGTGACAAGATTATCGGGGGAACAAGTAATCATAGACCAACTACACGGGTCTACGGAGTCTTCATCCCAGTTGTTTAGAGCTCCATGTGGGTCGTTCAGTGCACTTCTTATAGTAATCAAAGCTTCAACTGCCACATTACCAAGCAAAAAAGAGTTGGTAAACTAATTAACGGGTTTTTTTTTTACGGAAGAAGAACGGTAGTTTGTTACCTTCAGGATTGCGAGCTTCATATGCAAAAGAAGAAATTGCAGAGAAAAGAGAAAGTGAAAAAAAGAAGAAGCTGGGATTGTGAAACACGGTCATTGAGTTTTTTTTCCTTTGCGAAATTGCGATCCTCTTAATTTTGTCTCTCCGTGTACTATCTATATCTAATATTTATTAGTAGCAATTTGTCTCTCCAATTTTTTCTGGGGGAATCAGTGTATTTTTCTTTGAGTCGTCATTTTTGGCATGCGAGAGAAGAGAGAAGAAGGAATGAGGTGTATGATAGGAGAGAGATGTCAGAGAGAAGAGTAAGGGAGTGGAAGCGCAGAATTTGAGAAGGACAGAAGAAGAAAAAGAAGAAGTATGGTTAGGATATTGTGCGCACTTTCTCTCTCCGCAGGACTAACATGCGCCCCTCTCTCTCTCTCCTCCCTCTGTAAAGCTTACCTAAAGGTTGCTTAGGCTGAAGAATAAGAAAATGGGGGTGGGGATTTTGATGTGAGAGGGGAAATAGAGTGAGATTTGGGCGCTGTGGTTTTGTTCCTTTTGAAGATATTCTTCTGTTCTGTCTATCTCTATATTAATTCTCCAACTCGCCTTTAGATAATAAGAATATATATATATATATACTAGCTGGGTCCCGTGCCTCCGACACTGTATGGATAATATGATTTATCTCAAACTTTGAACGACCAAAATAATTTATTGAGTGAACAAAAAATTTAAAGTCATTTGTATTTTATTAAATTATTATTAGATTATTAGATAGATAGATAGATATATTTTATTAGATAGATGTATAAACGGTGGGATTTATCTCAAACTTTGAACGGCCCAGATGATTTATTGAGTAAGCGGGAAATTCAAAATCATTTGTATTTTATTAGATAGATTATTAAATAGATAGATGTATTTTATTAGATAAATGTATGAACGGTGGGATTTATCTCAAACTTTGGACGGCCCAGATGATTTATTGAGTGAGCGGAAAATTCAAAATCATTTGTATTTTATTAGATAGATATATATATACTAGCTGGGTCCCGTGCCTCCGGCACTGTATGGACAATATGATTTATCTCAAACTTTGAACGATCAAAATAATTTATTGAATGAGCGGGAAATTTAAAGTCATTTGTATTTTATTAAATTATTATTAGATTATTAGATAGATAGATGTATTTTATTAGATAGATGTATGAACGGTGAGATTTATCCCAAACTTTGGACGGTCCAGATAATTTATTGAGTGAGCGGGAAATTCAAAATCATTTGTATTTTATTAGATAGATATTATTAGATTATTAGATAGATAGATGTATTTTATTAGATAGATGTATGAACGGTGGAATTTATCCCAAACTTTAGACGACCCTAACGATTTATTGAGTGAGCGGGAAATTCAAAATTATTTATATTTTATTAGATAGATATATGCTACTACTACATTGTATGTATTGATTACTACTAATCTACTCCCCTCCCCTCCTGAGAGTTTCTTCTTCTTTTTCTTATTCTTATTCTTTAAAGTAAATTTTGCAAATATTAGTTTTCAGATTTATAATTAAATAATTCTACTCATAACACATTAGATTAGGAGCACCATACTATAGGATGTCACGTCACACATTCAGCGTTAGTATCTTCTCCATTCTTTGTATATTTTTCATAATATTATATTTTAATATATTTTAAATTTTGATCATAAAATAAAAATCTTAATTCAAAGTGAAAATGCAAGTACTGCTTGGTTTATATATATATATATATATATCTATAATATAAAACAGAGCGGAGAAAGAAAATAGACAAATATCACGTCAAGTTTACGTCAGCGGCTCTTTCTCTCATTCCAGTTTATAGAGCTCTCTCTCTCATTCCCCCTATATACAAATATGTGTTCTCATTATGTTTCAGATTTACAATTGTTTAATTTTGACTCACATATTTCGATAATTTTTAAATTTCAAATATTTTCAGGTATATATTGAAGGATACATGGTGTAAGCTGTAAAGTAAAGGGTCTTATACTCAACATGTTATTTCTCTATTTTCTGCATGTATGTATTCATTGTGTTTCGTCTTTTGTAAAGTTAGCTAATTATACATGGTTATGATAATTTTGGGTATGGAATGATGGTTTTTATGGTGGTTTGGATATGTATGGATGATTGTAGTTTTGTAAACATGTTTAGATTTTTTTGGATATCTATTTTTAAAGGAAACTCTGTCGAAATTTCTTGAAATTAGTAGCGACTAGCTTGATATTTTGGTGGTTGGATGTGTTGATGATTGAGTATGTATTAATTTCTTCATATATGTATTTTTTTGTGCTCCGTATTTTATAAATTTAACTAATTATGCATGGTTATGATTATTTTGGGTATGAAATGATGATTTTTTTGGTGGTTTGGATATGTGTGGATGATTGTAAGTTTTATAGACATGTTTATATTTGTCTGAATATCTATTTTTAAAGGAAATTCTGTCGAATTTTTTGAAATTAGTAGCGACTAGCTTGATGTTTTGGTGGTTAGATATGTGTTGATGATTGTGTGTTCCGTATTTTGTAAAGTTAACTAATTATACATGGTTATGATGATTTTGGGTATGAAATGATAATTTTTTTTGTGGTTTGGATATGTAATGATGATTGTAAGTTTTGTAGACATGTTTAAAATTTTCTGGATATTTATTTTTAAAAGAAATTTTGCCGAAATTTCTTGATGTTAACTAGCTCGATGTTTTGGTGGTTGGATATGTATTGATGATTGAGTATGTATTAATTGTTGTGGTGATATGTGTCTTTAGATAATGTAATATTTTTCAAATTTTAATTTAATTTTTCTTTACACCGTGCCTTCAGGCACGGGTTATAGCTAGTATATATATATATATATGAAATGGATCAGGTCCGGACCTCCCGGACGGGAGAAAATCCGGACCCATTTTTTTTTTTTTTTTGTAGAACTAAAAAAAAAAATTTATGGAACTGAATATTTTCAATAATACAGTGTTTTGGGTGTGTTTTTAATACCCACACCAACCAATGTATGTACAGTCTGCCCAGACTGTACAGACATATTTTGTTATAGACATCCAAATCACGCCCAAAACACTGTATAATGTAAAAATTCTAATTCCATATTTATTTATTTTTTAGTTGTTTCAAAAAAAAAGCAAAAAAAAAAAGTCCGAATTTTGTTAAAATTCGGAAGTCCGGACCTGATCCGAACTCTCTCTCTATATATATTGTGACAACCCCAAAATAGGTCCATTCCACCCAACCCATTCTGAGTTGTCAAATACATGGTACAGAAACAATTACAACTTTTACAACCCATAAGCTGTGAGTTTGAATACAAACATTGTCATCTAGACAATATCCACATGCAAATAAATCCCTATCATAATTATTGATACATAATTTTATAAAAAAAATGGTGAGGACTACTAAACAACTCTCTCTAGAACTTTCATTCCATACCCCGACTAGTACTCGCTACATTCTCGCCTCCTAAGAAAAAAAATGGAACAACAAGGAAAAGGGTGAGCTCAACTAGCCTAGTAAAGAATATTATGACTAAGATAATGTACAACAAATTATCCTTAGTCTTCAACAGGGAAAAATCTGATAGAATACAATAGACAACAAGTTTTAGATCAACAACTGCAGCGGAAACAACAATTCATTAGAAGAGTTAAGTAGAGAATAAAATCTACTAACATCTATGAATTTAAAAGTCCATCATCAATATTTTATCCCTGTAACATCAATCAATATATGTCTCAAATTAAATCAAATATTCATCTTTGCACTACAGGCCAAAGATATTCATCAGTTGGTCATGTTCATCTAAACACCTGTTCATCTTTGCACTACGGGCCAAAGATATTCATCAATTGTTCATGTTCATCTCAACACCTGTACATCTTTGCATTACGAGCCAAAGATATTCATAATAAAATCAACCATCTTTGCACTACAGGCCAAAGATATTCATTAACACCATCATTTAGGACTGAGGATGATGAAAAATATTTTAAAGGAAACGAATCCAGTGAAACAAAATAACAAGTATTAAGGATTCGTACTTTAAACAATCCGAGTTCAAAAATACTTCATAAATAATCATACTGAAGTAAAATTCAAGAATGATCAAAACATGGATACAATCAAAGCTAGTATCCAGAATAGATATTTTGGACAAAAAGAAGAAATTTCATTTTTTTGGTGAAAAATGCCGTATTCGTGAATAGTGTCGTATACGTGAATAGTGCCGTATACATAAATAGTAACTCCGACACCAAAAGATAAAAATTTCACAAAAAACATCTTCACGATTCGTGAATAGTACTCGTGAATAGTAACTCATGAATAGTAACCCCGACATGAAAAAGTTTCAAATTTGATAAAAAATTCCAACCAACATTTCAGCATAATGATATTGAAGAAATAATATCATTTTAGAAGAAAATAACATCCCTTACCTCGAAAGACAGCACTTCTAGATAAAACACCGGATATAAGCTATGACTTGAACTTGCACCGTATAGCAATACTCAAAGTATACTCAAAATATTCACAAGAATACGCTCGATAATATATAGAGAAAAAACTTCAGTTTCTGGTGTGATTTTCAATTCTAACCTAAGCACCTATTTATAGGAAATTGCTTAGAACACCAAAGCAGAAAATTTAATAAAATATTATATATTTTTTAAAAATTCTACGCCCATTCTTCAAATCTGATTTCAGTTCATTAAACACATGCTCCCTTCTAGAATAATAAATAAAAAACGTTTTTATTATTAAAAATATTTTAAATTTCAAAAAATTAATTATTTCGGAGCTCCGGAACTTCAATAATTCATAATAAATAGCCCTTTTACCAGAAAATTTGAATCTCGCGAGTTTTTATAGGAAATTCAATTCTCTACAACTTTGCAGAAGAAAGTTTTTCCAAATTCCAAACATAAATTGGACGAAATCCACAAACAGACGATTTTACAGGCTATAATCAAATTTCAGTCAATAATTATGTCCACCAACACACAAAATATGTGTTAAACATTTAATGCCACAAAAATACTATTCCTCCTCATATACTCATATATCCCACATTCATTATAAAAATATCACCGTTAATATATTATTAAAATAATATATTTAAATAAATTATTTTATCAGAAAAAGATAAAATATTAATTTTTAACAATTGTCACATTAAAAATTTTCTCCATCTATATCCACATAAAATCAATATTTTTCTCATCATATAAATCAATAATTAATTATTCACAAATAATATTACAGAATCACAGTACTAGCAACTAGGCCGTTCCCAGGAAAGAGGGGGCTTTTCAATAAGAATTTCTTCTTACTGGCGCGCAATTAGGTGACCAAACCTCTCCTTAGACAGAACTTTCTAGACATTGCCAATAATGTTATCAAATAATATTATTCAGATAATATGAATTATTGCTTCGATAATGAAAAATACTGTGTAGTGACAATTATTGAAACAACAGTAATATAAAATATCAATGCAGCAATTATTGAATCAATAACATAAAATACTGAACAGTAATTACTGTAACAATTATTGAGTAGTGCCTTGTTACGTAAGAATCAATAATTGGTGCAATATCGTGTGCTACTGTTCAACAACGCGTATTACTTTACTTTACCCACCGAGTATTCCAACAGTGTTAACGGTAACAACTACGCCGTTATTTATAAACAACTATACTTGTCGTTTTCTTTTTCCAATTGCTTTCCGTTATGGGGCCCACAAAAGGCTGCGCCGTCGTACGAATATTCCCCGACAGCAAGAATATTCAACGACCAAACGAATATTCCCCGACAACAATGAATATTTTATAACCACTTGCTTATTCGAAATATTTGCGCATTTTACCCATAACTATCCAAATTAATCAAATCAACCCTTACTATTTCAAAATAATAATTAAAGGAAATTCCTTTTTATTTAAAAATTTTCGGGGTCTTACAACCTCCCCTCCTTATGAAATTTCGTCCTCGAAATTGACGTACGTAACTGGTGTTTTGAAAAAGTAAAGATACCTCGCTTTCATTTCCGTTTCCAACTCCAAGGTCATTTCCTCTATAGCATGATTCCTCCACAAAACTTTAACTTGTTGTATGACCTTCGTGCGTAGGACATATTCTTTCCTATCCAAGATCTTAACAGGTACCTCCTCGTACGTTAAGTCTTCAGCTATTTTGTCCGGTTCTAACTCGATGACGTCGTTCGGGTCGTCCACATATTTACGTAACATCGATACGTAAAAAAAAACGTTATGAAAACGCGTCATACTTAGCGGTAAAACGAGTCTATAGACCACACTTCTTATTCGATCGAGAATTTCAAATGGACTAATAAATTAAAGGTTTGAGCTTTGTTCACATCGCCAATTCTCGCTTTTGGAATAAGAACTTCTTGTACTTGCTTCTTCATATTCACCAGCTCCGGTGTGTAGCTTGAACAGCTTTAACTTTATCGATTAAAGTCGATTATACTCGTATATCATCACGTGGATACCTAGAGTTTTCATCTCCATCTCTAAATTATACGAAATGAGTCTTTGACAATATCGTACTCATACTCGTATACGATCTTCTACTCAACACGTCAGCTACCACGTTCGCTTTTCTAAGATGGTATAGTCAGAACATGTGCCGAAATGAGTCTCCTCTTGAGTTCTTCGAAGCTCTTCCCACATTCCTTGCTTCATTCGAATTTTGTATCTCTACGAGTCAGCTGCGTTAATGGAATAGCGATTCGAGAATATCCTTCAACGAATCTCCGATAATAATCAGCTAAGCCTAGAAAGCTACGTATTTCGATTACTGACTTAGGTTGCTCTCAACTGTGACTCATATCCCAACCTTGGATAGCACATTACAATGACACCTATCAGTTTACTATTGCACGAATATTGTGTCCCCTACAAAGAGTCTGGCTTCGGTGCATTCCACAAAGGAAGTCACCAGATAAAGGCTCGGGTATCAACTTCTACAGTTGGGTTTTTAACTCCTGAAGTTCAATAGGAGCCATGAGATTTTAGAAATGGGTTTTGTACCGGGTTCAAAGTCGATACAAAATTCAATATCACGCTCTAGGAGTAGGCCAAGAAATTCTTCAGAAAATAGGTCAAAAATTTACTAACAACAGAAATATCATTCAAATCTGATGTACTTTTGTTCAAGTCCATGACATGGGCTAAGAAAACATAACATCCATTTTTCAATAAACGAATGACTTCATGGCTTGATATAAAAATGTTTGACATCAATGGTTTGATTGCTTGAGTTCGAATATCAGGTTGCTTAGAAATATGAAAACTAACAACCTTACAAAAACAATTAATTTTGGCATGATGAGTAGTTAACCTTAAAATCACATCAAAAGCAAATATCTCTATAGAAATAAGGTTAACAGGAAATGTGATAGTGCCAACTTGAATCAAGCAAGATTTCTAAACAACGGATGTAATGAAAGTTTCTCCTAACGGAGTCTCCATAAATAGGTCAAAGTCTAATTTCTTCGTAATCAAGTTCAAACGTTGAGCGCAAGCAAGAGAGATAAAAGAATGGGTAGAACCAGTACCTAGTAAGGTATAAACTTCGCAAGATTTATAATTAACTAACCCGTGCTAACTTCGTTCGGGTTCCTCGCATTTTGACCGGTCACGACAAACGCTCTTCCAGGAACCGTTGACTTTGACTTTTCTGGGACAACCTTTTGAATCACCATCCCCGCTGGAAAAGGTTTCGCTACCGTACACTCTCGAGCAATATGTCCTTCCTTTCCACAATTATAGCATACCTTGAACTGTTGTGGGCAGTTTGGGCTGATATGTCCCTCTTTCCCGCATTTATAACATACGACCAGTGATCTTTCTCCTCCCTTGGAACCAGTTGCTGCTGGCACTGTCGTCTTCACATGGTCGTTGTTAAATCTCCTCTTTTTAAAATCTCCTCCCGACTCGCTTCTTCTATTTTCATGGCCACGATTACCACTAGAGTGGTTACCGCCTTTGTCCATATTCTTCTTTCTCCGCTGGTTATCGTTATTCTGATGACTGCTATCTTCGGTATGATCCTGGTTATGGTCCCTCGGTTGAACGTACTCGTTATCTCGCTCTAACAACTGAGCCCTGTTGACAACATCTGAATAGATAGAAAATTTATGAGAAATGAGATACTGACGTATGCCGGGTTTCAAACCTCTCAGAAACATTCGCGTCATACGTTCCTCATTCTCCACCAAATGAGGTGCAAACCTGGATAACTTCGCGAACTTCGCCTCGTACTGGGATACCGTCATGTTATTCTGCTCTAGTCTAATAAACTCCACTTCCTTCATATGACGAATACTTTCAGGAAAGTATTTTTCGTTGAAAAGTTTCTGAAACGTCTCTCATGACATACTGAGTGCGGCTAGATGTGTACGCTTCACAGACTCCCACCAGTAGTCTGCCTCACCACGGAACATAAAGGTGGCTAATGGAACCTTCTGTTCTTCCGTGCATCCCAAGACATCGAATATCTTGGTAATTTGCTTGACCCACGTTTCCGCCATGATCGGATCGGGCTTTCCCTTAAATTCTGGTGGTCCCAACTCTTTGAACTGCTTAGCTGTGACCACCCGTGAATTGCTATCATTTCCTCCTGTATTTTGAACACGAGTCTCCCTCGTCTGATTTTGCATGAACTGCAAAAAGCTCCTAAACATCCCGTCGTTCATCGTCTGCTCAGTTGCGTTGTTCACAGGAGGTACATTGCCAGCCTGTTGCACGTTCTCCTCGTTGGTAAGTACATGCATCTCCACGGTCTCATTTACTCCACTGTTAATATTCTTAGTCGACATTCTCAAATACTGCCATAAAACAAGGGTTAATTAAGGAAATCAATATATCACATAATATCCCTATATAGTGACCAACTAACAAATAAGCTTAGGTAGGACACACTAGCGAAGGATTTACTCGTCTCTCCCCTCCTAGTTTTATTCCCCGATCTCTGCCAGAGATCATATCCCTAAGCTCTGATACCAACTGTGACAACCCCAAAATAGGTCCATTCCACCCAACCCATTCTGAGTTGTCAAATACATGGTACAGAAACAACTACAACTTTTACAACCCATAAGCTGTGAGTTTGAATACAAACATTGTCATCTAGACAATATCCACATGCAAATAAATCCCCATCATAATTATTGATACATAATTTTACAAAAAAAATGGTGAGGACTACTAAACAACTCTCTCTAGAACCTTCATTCCATACCCCGACTAGTACTCGCTACATTCTCGCCTCCTAAGAAAAAAAATGGAACAACAAGGAAAAGGGTGAGCTCAACTAGCCCAGTAAAGAATATTATGACTAAGATAATGTACAACAAATTATCCTTAGTCTTCAACAGGGAAAAATCTGATAGAATACAATAGACAACAAGTTTTAGATCAACAACTGCAGCGGAAACAACAATTCATTAGAAGAGTTAAGTAGAGAATAAAATCTACTAACATCTATGAATTTAAAAGTCCATCATCAATATTTTATCCCTGTAACATCAATCAATATATGTCTCAAATCAAATCAAATATTCATCTTTGCACTACAGGCCAAAGATATTCATCAGTTGGTCATGTTCATCTAAACACCTGTTCATCTTTGCACTACGGGCCAAAGATATTCATCAATTGTTGATGTTCATCTCAACACCTGTACATCTTTGCATTACGAGCCAAAGATATTCATAATAAAATCAACCATCTTTGCACTACAGGCCAAAGATATTCATTAACACCATCATTTAGGACTGAGGATGATGAAAAATATTTTAAAGGAAACGAATCCAGTGAAACAAAATAACAAGTATTAAGGATTCGTAATTTAAACAATCCGAGTTCAAAAATACTTCATAAATAATCATACTGAAGTAAAATTCAAGAATGATCAAAACATGGATACAATCAAAGCTAGTATCCAGAATAGATATTTTGGACAAAAAGAAGAAATTTCATTTTTTTGGTGAAAAATGCCGTATTCGTGAATAGTGTCGTATACGTGAATAGTGCCGTATACATAAATAGTAACTCCGACACCAAAAAGATAAAAATTTCACAAAAACATCTTCACGCTTCGTGAATAATACTCGTGAATAGTAACTCGTGAATAGTAACTCATGAATAGTAACCCCGACATGAAAAAGTTTCAAATTTGATAAAAAATTCCAACCAACATTTCAGCATAATGATATTGAAGAAATAATAACATTTTAGAAGAAAATAACATCACTTACCTCGAAAGACAGCACTTCTAGATAAAACACCGGATATAAGCTATGACTTGAACTTGCACCGTATAGCAATACTCAAAGTATACTCAAAATACTCACAAGAATACGCTCGATAATATATAGAGAAAAAACTTCAGTTTCTGGTGTGATTTTCAATTCTAACCTAAGCACCTATTTATAGGAAATTGCTTAGAACACCAAAGCAGAAAATTTAATAAAATATTATATATTTTTTAAAAATTCTACGCCCATTCTTCAAATCTGATTTCAGTTCATTAAACACATGCTCCCTTCTAGAATAATAAATAAAAAACGTTTTTCTTATTAAAAATATTTTAAACTTCAAAAAATTAATTATTTCGGAGCTCCGAAACTTCAATAATTCATAATAAATAGCCCTTTTGTCAGAAAATTTGAATCCCGCGTGTTTTTATAGGAAATTCAATTCTTTACAACTTTGCAGAAGAAAATTTTTCCAAATTCCAAACATAAATTGGCCGAAATCCACAAACAGGCGATTTTACAGGCTATAATCAAATTTCAGTCAATAATTATGTCCACCAACACACAAAATATGTGTTAAACATTTAATGCCACAAAAATACTATTCCTCCTCATATACTCATATATTCCACATTCATTATAAAAATATCACCGTTAATATATTATTAAAATAATATATTTAAATGAATTATTTTATCAGAAAAAGATAAAATATTAATTTTTAACAATTGTCACATTAAAAATTTTCTCCATCTATATCCACATAAAATCAATATTTTTCTCATCATATAAATCAATAATTAATTATTCACAAATAATATTACAGAATCACAATACTAGCAACCAGGCCGTTCCCAGGAAAGAGGGGGCTTTCCAATAAGAATTTCTTCTTACTGGCGCGCAATTAGGTGACCAAACCTCTCCTTAGACAGAACTTTCTAGACATTGCCAATAATGTTATCAAATAATATTATTCAGATAATATGAATTATTGCTTCGATAATGAAAAATACTGTGTAGTGACAATTATTGAAACAACAGTAATATAAAATATCAATGCAGCAATTATTGAATCAATAACATAAAATACTGAACAGTAATTACTGTAACAATTATTGAGTAGTGCCTTCTTACGTAAGAATCAATAATTGGTGCAATACCGTGTGCTACTGTTCAACAACGCGTATTACTTTACTTTACCCACCGGGTATTCCAACAGTGTTAACGGTAACAACTACGCCGTTATTTATAAACAACTATACTTGTCATTTTCTTTTTCCAATTGCTTTCCGTTATGGGGCCCACAAAAGGCTGCGCCGTCGTACGAATATTCCCCGACAGCAAGAATATTCAACGACCAAACGAATATTCTCCGACAACAATGAATATTTTATAACCACTTGCTTATTCGAAATATTTGCGCATTTTACCCATAACTATCCACATTAATCAAATCAACCCTTACTATTTCAAAATAATAAATAAAGGAAATTCCTTTTTATTTAAAAATTTTCGGGGTCTTACATATATATATATATATATATATATCTAATAAAATACAAATGATTTTAAATTTCCCGCTCACTCAATAAATCCTCTGGGCCGTCCAAAGTTTGGGATAAATCTCACCGTTCATACATCTATCTAATAAAATACATCTATCTATCTAATAATCTAATAATAATTTAATAAAATACAAATGATTTTAAATTTTTCGCTCACTCAATAAATTATTTTGGTCGTTCAAAATTTGAGATAAATCATATTGTCCATACAGTGCCCGAGGCACGGAACCCAACTATATATATATATAGTAGTAGTAGTATTTCGGTGAGCGAGGCGTGGGCAGTTCAATTATTATGTTATATGGATAAAAAGTTGAGATATATGCTATAGCCGGGGGTTCGGCCAAACGCATATATCACCCAAGATGTCCACTCACTACATGCTTAATTCATTAATTAATTTGTCAATTGCTCTTTATCCCTAATAAGTCTTTAATTTTCCCGCTCTTGTTTTTTAAAAGAATAGTGATATATATTACCGAAATTTATGTTTATTTTTTTATTATTAATTACATAAATAAATATTACTAATAATTTTTTGAGTCACGCTAATAAATTTATACGAAATTATAATTATGAAAACGTATAAATACATGAGATTGATAAAAATTATAAGAGACCTCATTTATTATACATCTTTTTTTAAAAAGTTGTCACTAATACTTATTCATGCAACTGACAACTAAAAAGTCAGACCTAAACATTCATAATATATATCATTTTCCTAATTTCTTTTAAAGAGATACTATGTAATAAGTGGAGTCTTCCTATAATTCATAATCTCATGTTTTAATAAAATTTACAATTATAATTTGTTATATATTTATTGTAATACATAACATTACTCTTTTCAAAATACTACTACTACTAAAAAAAATAAGATAAAGAGTATATACTTAGTTAGATAGGTAGGTAGGTAGCTTGGGCCGAATAATAGAAATATTTTCATTTATATTAAATCAGGATTTACATTAATTCTTTTTAGAACGATCGACTACAAATTATTTTATTTTTATCAAAATAAATTTAAGCTTCTCACGGGGAAATGAATCGTCTTTTGTATAGGAATAGGAACTAGCGCTACGCACCAATCGCATGATATATATTACTCCTTCCGTTCTTAAGAGATAGTCGTTTTAAAATAAAAAATTTGTTTTAATTTATTTGTTATTTATAGCTTTTTATGAGAATAAATTATTTACTTTCATATATCACTTCTATCTTCTCTTATTGTCCTAATAAATTATCTCACTTGTATAATAGTTTTCATCATCTCACAAAGGGGTAGTGATAGAATTTAAAATAAATTTTAATTGTTAAATGATAATATTAAAAGACTTTATTAATTTATATAAAAAAACCTTAAACGGCCATCTGTTAAGGACGTAAGTAAGTAGTATGTATGCATTAATGTTATCCCTACGCACAACGTGTGATATACCTAGTTACTGTATGCATGCATGCATGCATGCATAACAATATCTTAATTCTTCTTTTTCTCATGAATTTCTCTTTACGTCTAATTTAAACTTGGTCCCTTTTTATTTAAGAAGAATTAATTAGCTGCTGATTTACTGAAAGGGTGTCCTTTTTCGCGTTATTTGTGATGCATCTACCTCCTTCTAATTGCTTAATATATCTATATCTAACTACCATCTATATAAAAACATTAATTAATGTTCATTACAAAGAGAAATTTATAATAATCACATACTAAAAATATTTCAGCCACTTCCTTGATCAGAATACTATTCAAAGTCAATTTTAAAAAGTTTAAATTGATGTAATTTATTTATTTTTTGAAAATGATAAATCATGGATTAATTAGTATATAGGGTAAAATTATATAATTTCATATTAATTTTGAGAATATTACAAAATAACTCTAAATGTTTTTTTATGGAATATATCAAAAGAATAAACGTACAAAAATACAAAATAGAAATACAAAATAGAAAAAAACAAGGTTTAGTACTGAAAATTTGTCCTTCACCGTTGTACGTACAGACAAGTAACCTAACCAGACAAAACATTAGACGTGGCGAGAGAAGATCCTCTGTACCCAAATTTTCTGTCCCACCACTTATATTTTGACACATATTTTTTTATTTAATTTTAGAGTTAATTGATATTAAGTAAAAAATTATGTGTCAAAATATAATTGAAGAGACACAAAGGAAAATGAGGATTGAGGATTGAGGAGAGAGGATCTGGTCTCAGACATGGCATGCAAACACCAAAAATATCAAACATAAAATAAGTGCACTCTCCCTCTTTCTCTCTATCTCTTTTCGATGTGCGCGCGTCTTTATTCTACTTAATGTTTGTTCACTTTTCTGAATGCATGCATGCATGCATATATGCCCCCGGCCCCGGACCATACTAAGCTAATTAATTACCTACTACATCTTCAAACAATATTCTACTCTAAATAAAGATAAATTACTACACTTGAATATATTAATTAATTATACTCTACTTACCAATTGCATGCAAATTAAGAAGGTAATACTAATTAAGAGAGCTTGTTAATTTGTGAGTACGTGTTTTAACAACAACAAATTCATTTTACCACTATAAATATTATATTCAAACTGGATGGCGCAAAGTCATGAAGCCTAAATTTTTTAATTAAAATCCTACAAAGTTTAAAATTAATAAATAATCACAATTTTTTTTAGTGTAGTAAGAATTAAATGCCACTTTAGAGGCCAATTAATTTCGCCTATATATATAAAAAAACATCATCAGAAAGGAAAGAAAAAAAGTTAGTACTACTAAAAAGCAAAAGTGGAGACAAGAATATTGAAGCTTTTGCTCACATCCTCAAATATATACTCCCTCCTTTCTTTCGTTTTAAAATAAATCATTTTCTACTTTAACTCTAAAAAATAAAGTAATTAAAAGAGATGAGGAGAACTAATTAATTAGTATATAGATAATAATGAAATTTCAAAATAACATTAACTATTAATGAATTTTTTTTAATACGCGCGCGTGTATAATTAATGGAATAGTATAGGAGTAACTTTTATAGAAATGTGCGTATATAATATAATACAGTGGAGTAGTAGTATATACATATCTTTTTAAATAAATAGTTAATAGTCCATGCATGCGTTACTTAAGAAGATAATATGGATCCAGTTAACATGAAGTTATTTTTTTGGTAAGTTGGTCAATTGGCCAATAGAATATTGATACACATACAACCTCGCCTGCGTGTTAGTATTCTATAGATCAATTGACCAACTTATCTCAAAATAAACTTCATACTAACCACTTTCAGATAATATATACTAATAGTCCATATATAGAATAGAATTAATACAAAAGTAGGTAGGGTAAGGGGATTTGATTTGGGGGCCTGGCCATCAAAATCTTTGTTGGAGTGCGTTTCTTCTTCTTCTTCCATCCATGCGCTGGAATCGAATTGATTCTTTCACGTTGCTAATTCTTTGCTCTTTTAATTAATTTTGAACCCAAACTGTAACTCGTGGAGGGAGTATTAACTTAAATAGGGAAGGGGACCAACAGCCCTTGCCCTTTCCCGTGGGTAAATTATATGGACTGACTAGGAGGAGTGGAATGAGTTAAGATGATAAGAATTGAAGGGGTGTTTTATAAAAATTGAATAAATTTAAATTTAAATGAGTTGAATCTGAATAAAAAAAATTGTTTGATAATTGACATGTCTGAAACATCTGAATGACAAAACATTATTATTATACTCCCTCTAAAAAAATTCAAAATTATTGTAAATTTATTTAATATTACTTAATATAATAGTTAATATTTTTTTTAATTTTTTTACTTCATTCAGCTCAAAAAATCTGACTTAGTCATTCAGCTCATCTATCTTATCGATTCAGCCATTCAGACCAAAATAAACGCACTGATCGATTCAGCCATTCAGATTCAGCTCCATTCATCTCTAAACAAACGCCCCTAAGTAGTGTATGGAATATTATTATTATATTATTCCAAAAAATTGAGCTAAATTAATCAAATACTACTCCACTATTGTATGTTTTGGTGCCAATACTAGTTAGTTTGGTCTCTGGGCTCCAAAACTTTCCACAGGAAGATGTCAGCTACCGGACCCAAATCTTTCCACCAAATACACGTTTAAAGTTTCCACACACCAAATTTAAAATCTATAACATAATGCATTTATACTTACTTCCCTCTCACAAAAATATACTCACTCTTATTTATCAAATTTTTAAATATAAAAGAGGTATTTTTTTTAAAATAATAACAATGATAAGTTATTAGTTTAGCAATTTATAAATTAGGATGGACATTATGTCTTCTTTTTATTTATGAAAAAATAAAGTTACTCCAAAAAATTATCACATAACACCGTTCTGTCTTTTTTGTTAGAATAGACAACTGATTCGAACCAAACCGAACCGAACCCCCCTAATTGACGTACTAATGCCCAAGATTCATACCATACTAGGGGTGAGCATAGTGCGGTTTGAAAAATTCAAAACCGCACACGAAACCGCTCATGATTGGTGCGATGCGATTTTAAAGTGTGCGGTGCGGTTTTAATTGGTGCGGTTTCGGTTCCAAAACCAATTGAAACAACAAAAAAGTTTAAGCATTCAATAAAATTTAACATAAAACTTACATCGAGCAATTAACTTAGTGACATAGTCGGTAATGAGAATTATATCAAGCATGCTTTAAAACTAAAATATATGTTATATAAAACAACGGAGACCATATATTCGATAACAAGCAAGAATATTTATCTAGTTCCCAAAAAATTAAAAGTATATACTGGAGATAGAATTGATGTGACTTCCCCAAAATTAGGTATACATCACCCATCTTGGGTTGCCAGATACATTGTACAGAATTCAAATACAACTTAATAATACAACTGTCGTGTACAATACGACAAAACATAAACTGTGAGTTTGCATACAAATATTGTCTACTAGAGATTATACAAACTCAAAAGGAGTCCTCATTACAATTATTATCACACTATTTCACAGAATAGTGAGGACTACTAATGCTATCCTCTGGACCATCACTCCGTTCCCCGACTCGTCCCAGCTATATTCTTATTTCCTGAAGAGAACAGTGAAGAAAGGGTAAGCTCAACTAGCCCAGTAAGAAATATTATGACTAAGATAATGCAGAATAAATTATCGTTAGCCTCCAACAATGTTAAATTGATAAAATACAAGAGACATCAAGTTTAACTGCAGCGGAACAAGCAATCCATTAAAAGAGTCAAGTAAAGAATGAAATCTACTATCTTTTATGATTTAAAAAGTTTTTCATCACTTTTATCGCCGAGACTCAGCTCAATAAATAATCCACATCATTAAATCATCCCTGCACTACAGGCCAATGATATTCTTTAGTATCACGGCCACGAATTATCCATGCACTACAGACCAAAGATAATCGTGTTTTCATCAACGGTCCTGATCATGCCATAAAATAATTCATCTTTGTTCCCTTGGCCGAAGAGAATCCATAGCCATAATCATACCAAAAATTGTCCATCAATGCACTACGGGCCAATGAGGACTTTTAATTTTCACATCATTTATAACATTACGGTCATGATTATACCGAATAATTTCTGGTCATAATCATACCAAATCCATCTATGCACTACATGCCACATATGACTTTCAACATAATATAAACATGAAGATGATGACAATGATATAAGAATTCAATAAAACAAGTTCAAGAATTAATTTATCCAGGAACTAATAACGTCCACATTGTCAACATGATACTGCTTTGTAGAGTAAAATTCAAGAATGCTCAGAAGAATATTTTCATGAAAAGATACTGGATGAAGCGCAAATATCAAGGATATTCCACTAATTTCATAGAGTATAGAAGTCAAAGTTTTAACCAACTGAGTATGATAAAGAATGGAATAACAAAAGAAATCACTATGCATGTGATAGACCGCACAGGCAGGTTATTTCAACAGAATAATAAATAACGGAACAAGGTCCGGCGTAAAACGTACAGACAGGATATTCCAACAGAATAATAAAGAATGGAATCAGGTCCGGCGTAAAACGCACCGACAGGATATCCTAACAAAATAATAAAGAATGAAATATTAAAATAATTTCACCATGTATGTAGTACTTTGCATAGACAGGTTATTCCAACATCATAATAAACAATGGAATAATAGAAGAATTTCACCAAGTATAGGATAGCCCGCGTATACAGGTTATTCCAACAGAATAATAAATAATGGAATAACAGAAGTTCTTTTCATGAATACAAAAGAAATAATATCCCTTACGAGTACAACAAATAATATTTCCTACCTTAAGAAGAAGAGTACTAGATATATGAGTAGTGAAGTAGCAAAATATTTTTTTTTCTTTCTCTCTATAATTTATCTCTCTAGAGTTTCAGTGAATTCGTAAGAAATAATGAATGAATGAGCTTCTGTTTATAGAAAAATGGACTGCATAGTAACTAACTTATGAACGGTCCAGATTGATTTACTTTAATCTGACGGTCTATATTTAAAGTAAAATCTTTTAAATAAAATATAATATATTCTATTTATAATCTAATAAAACGAATAACTTTATAAAAGATTTTACTATGCAAATACTATGCAGGTACTATGCATAATAAAATATAATATATTCTAATTATTGTCAAATAAAATAGATAACTTTATAAAAGTATTCTATTTTATATAAAAAAAATTTACTATGCAAAACACTATGCAATACTATGCATAATAGAATATAATATATTCTATTTATAGAATAACTTTATAAAAGTATTCTGTTTTATTACATTAATAATACCAATAAAATAAAACTGAGTGACTTATCACGTAAACATCAATAATCAATACCGTGTGCTACTATGCAACCATTCATATTACTGTACTTTTACTACCGAGTAATTTAACAGTATTAACGGTAAAATTTCCGTCGTTATTTTCATAAAATATTTTTGTCGTTTTCTCAATCAGACAATAATTCCGTTGTGGGATCCACCAATGATTGTGCCGTTGCACGAATATTCCCTGATAAAAAAAATTCTCCGACCAATCGAATATAATATGACAACTTGCATACTTTATAAAATTTATAAATATTACTCATAACTATAACATTATCTCAAATCCACACCATAATATTAAAAACAAATATTTTGAAAAAATTAAATCTTTATTCATAAAATTTGGGGTCTCAAAATTGAATTACATCTCATATATTGCAGGGAGGACTTATAGAATATAATCATAATTATACCTAATTTGAAAAATAATCTATTAGACTATTACTATTATAGCATTGACATTAACCAATGCATCAAGTGCTCGAGCCCCTCAGCTATAAGCCCCTCCAATAACGCATCAAACAAATTCGAAAGCCCAATTGCTTAATTTTTGACTCTATAACCTCTAACATCTTCTTTTAATTGGTGAAAAAAATGATAAAGCAAGACTGAGATTTTCTCTGAGTGTGTTCAAGTGAAAAATAACTTTAGAATTTACTAGAGATAATACATATATACACACACATGGTGCGATTTCGGTTTTATGCGTGCGGTTTTGGCTAGTAAATAAACCGGAACCGTAAATTTGGTTATTCAACCCACCTAAAACTGTCACATACGCCGGAACTGTTGGTACAATTTTAATTGGTGCGATTCGTGCGATTTTTGATGCGGTTATAATTTCAATTTAGTTAGTTACTCAATCATATATACCATACACATACAGCTTTGTCCGAAAATATTACCCTTTCTCAAAGGCTAGGTCTGTAGTTTTGAACAGCTAAAACGGTACGTAGTTTTGAACTAGTGGTCAACCCTAAAATGTATCTATTTTCCTTCTTTTTTAAAAATAATAATAATCTAAAATGAATGCAAAACTTCACGATATTATTCCGAAAGCCTTGGCATGTTAAAAATATATTCCCATTAAAAGTATATTACATCTTTTTTTGTTTTGTAAAAAATGCGCATAAAATATGAAAAGCATACAAAAGATTGATTCTCTACCACTCAAATTCTTGAGTAAAAAGTACTCCCTCCGTCCCAAATTAACTATTTAATTTTAATTTTTTTAAACTAAATTGACTATTTTTAGAATTAATAATTAAGCATATATAAATATGTTTCTAAAATTATAAAAATTAGGATTAATAATAAATTGTATATACTTTCTTTTGGTTATAATCTTTTCACCTATATTTTAGCAAAAATAGTAAAAAGATTAGTTTTAAAAATGGTCAATTTAATTTTAAAAAGTCAAAACTGAGCAATTAATTTGGAACGGATGGAGTAGTAAACAATGTTTATAAATTATAAGTAGCACCCCGCAACTTGGTTTCTGTTTAAGTCTTAATACCTCTTTAACAACTTACAGCTGATTCGATGATAGAATAAAAATTTGTTTGTTTCTTTTCGTCTTTTAATCGATAAGAGGAAGATATAAATCAAAATCATTAATAGTCTTCTCTTAATAAAAAATTTAAATATATGGAATTTTTATAAACATTGTACTCCCTCCATTCTAAATTTAAGATCATTATTGATTTTTTGAAAAGTTAATTTGAGATATTTTTAATTTTAAAATTTAAAAGTAATTAAAATATTTTTTACTTTTTAGTTACCAAACAACATTTAAAGTTCAGATGCTCTAATTTATTAAGATATATTAACTATTCAGATCTTAATTACTCAATTTTTTATGATAACTTTAACCCCTTTTTTCATTTTTATAGTGTGAATTCTAATTATGAAAAAAAAAATCTTAATTTATCCAAATTAACATATTTAAGTTTCAACTTTTTTTAATAGTTTTGAAAATTTTGATTAATTCAAAGAATTAAATTTAAGAGCTTAAAATTTCCTAATTTAGCATGTAATTTAGTGATTGAAGAGGTTGTTGGAGATGTTGCTAAGTGTATTTGAAAACGTGCAGTTGTAAGGCTCAATAATGCATATAATTAAACACATAGTAATAGTAAGGGAAATGATATTTCCACAATAATTTTTTATATTTTCACACGAAAAGTGCCGCTATAAATCCTATAGTGATGATTTTTACATCTACAACGACACTTTGCGTGTGAAAATATCAGAAATTATTGTGGAAATATCGCTTGCTTAATAGTAATAGTAATGTTTTGGATTAGATTCATGTCGGGTTGATTACTTAACTCAAAAGGCTTATTGGATAAGTCCCATGTGCACTAATTGAATATGTTCCATGGACCAAGAGAGACGTTTTATTCGCCATATAAGCCCAATGGACCAGTAAATAAAACTCTGGCACTAACAGACAAAAAACATAAGGGTAAATTACATATAATAGTACATTTTTAGAAATAATTACAAAAATCATACACCTATAAAATAATTACAAAAATATTACTACTATACGAAGCATACCTTAATTAGTTAAGATGATTAAAACTATTTAATAAAATTCAAATGAGTTTTGACTTGTCAATTCAAGTTCAACTAAAAATCAAACAAGTTTAAACCAATTTTTAAATTATTAATTTATTTAAAAGACATCAATAATGTATATTAAGTCAACAATTATACAAATTCAATTCTTAATCAATGAGTTGATTCGAACTAAGTTGTCACTAATTGTTCATGCCTATCGTTCTCTTTAATACAAAACTAGGTGATAGTCCGTGCAATGCACGGGCTACATTGAATAACGGATTGATACCTGATATCACCGATCATTTTCGTAGGATATAAGAGACAAACTCATGCCCCATTACAACAAAATCAAAATCTATAATTCTAAAAACAAAAATTAATTATATATAACATAGATACTGAACTAATATGCAACAAAAACATACATACTTGAAGAGCATCACTCAGAAGCTGAGGAAGCCTTGAACTAATAGGCTTTCCAGGAGAGAGAAAATGATTCTTTATTACAGAGTATTGAAATTTCGGAGTCTTGGGCTTCTTGACAACCTTCAAATGAATCATCTAATGTTTCCTCATTTGTAAGATGAGTTCCATCCTTTGTTTTAGCAAGCAGTAACCCATTTCCGATTGTTAAGGATGAAGAATATGCACTTCTTTCTTTCAAAAATACATAGAAGGGACAGGCTATGGCCCCAGGAAGCTGTTCTAAAATTTCTTACACAAATTCCACATCCACTCCAAATCTATCCTGGTCCAGCCATTTCAACAATATTTGAGACGAAATCTCAAGCTCTCTGTGATCCCAAATAAAAGATGGAATGTTGATTGACTCAATTGAACTGCAAAATTTGGCCAAAGGAACAACATTTTCCTCAAATTTCTAATATCCCAGTAAGATGAGCTTGTTGCATCTGCAGCATGCTTGCAGTAGAACTGAAGGTTAGCAGTCTGCAATCTTAAAACAACTAATAGTTTGCAGTGACATGTATAAAAATATAAATTGCATTTGAAACGTATGTTCTTACTTCTGAGCTATGAACTATTTCCAAACATTATTAAATACCCAAAAAATACTATAAAGAATAAAATAGAATGAGTACATAAAATGGCAGTTAAAGACGAACCTTTAACACAAAAAATATGAAATATGACATTCCCTTGAATGAGTAGAATACAAAAAGCACAACCTTAATTTCGTTTATGATAATATTAAAAATAGAAGAGAAGTAGTAGAAATTCCAATTAGATCTCTTTCATACCTGAAAAAACTTCCAATGGTTAAATTAATTTGGGACTGTATCATTACTTCGACTGAACAAAAAACTCACAAAAGTTATGTGGATTGACACACATTTATATGATACCTTTTGGTTTTATTGGAAAAATGAGTTTATTTTATTTATTTATTTATTTATTTTCAAGAAAATGATACCTTATGATTTTCAGTGTTTCTGTTATAATCAGAGCCCTCTTATTCTTCGTCCACAACTTGGCCAAACCATTGACTCATGACTGAAGATGTTCTTTATTTTCTTCAATTCCTGCATTCAATTCAACAATTATTATATTTCTTCTGTGTTTTTTTAATCAATTTATGGCCGAAGAAAGAAAAAAAAAGAAGACAAAATTAGATCCCAATTTTCAATAGTAATAGTAAACCACCTTGGAAAAAGTTTTTTTTTCTCTGATTGAATTCGTACGAATCTTGCCTGAGCTCATACGATCAGAGAACTTCCGGGGACGAAGTATTGGTCGGAGAGGAGGCAGAGACAGCGGAGTCTTATTGGAGTTTCTTAAAACCTTTGAGGAGGTGATTGAACAGTGAAAAGAGAGGAGGAACAATCCAACAGATTTGGCTACCATGCAATAGTAGTCGACAAACTATACTTTGTAAGCTATTAATGTATCAGTAACATCCAATGTGATACAACATAACATTGTCAATATAGACATAGTGAGTGAGTATGATTTTGTTGCTGGTTCTAATATCTAGATTCTGAAATGAAATTCTAGTGAAACATCAGTACAACACTTTTTGTAGATATTAAACTCTGTTCTACTCAGCAGTCTCTATATTTTAAATTATCATTAACTTGTTAAAACTTGTTACATCCTGAATCAAGTATGCAGTCAGGATAATTCTTTACAATAAACTATAAAGGACCTTTTTGACATGGCAAAGAAAACTATGGAACAATAGAAAAACTGTGTAATAATTTGATTTCAAAATATGAGAATATATCATCTTTGCATTTGGATCGAACCAATTTCATGATTTACAACAGGTCTATTATAAAATCATACATTTCTGATGGATGATAATTGTAGGAAATAACATTGTTAAATTAAGGTTCATATGCTCATATTAACTCAAATTTTTGTTTTAAAGATGAGTAATAATAGAGTTCCAGAGTCCTGCAACAGGCTACATATTAACAAACATAAACTCAACAAAATTTTATTAAATTCATTATGGATCTATCGGTCCTCAAGATCCTAGCAGTTCCAAACTTTCATGTGCCAAATATCATAGTTTTAATGATTTTTTCTGAGAATAATAGCAGTGGTTCAGAAACTAATATATGATTTCACAATCTATAATCATGTTTCCATAATACTCCGTATCTGCAAGTGTACCAACACTAATGAGAAACTCATAAATCACTTAAATCAATAATATTTGCACATGCAATGCATCTTGTAGAAATCATTTATATACCGGAGCCACCTATTTGGGTCACTGGCGATCATAGCGTGGTCCCCAACAATTAGCAAGTATATAATCCAATTCAGAGCAGAGTACATATAGACATTTTAATAGTATAAACGACATTTTTAATTAGTTTTTGTTTAATTAAAGTCAAGTACATATATATAAAAAAGAAATAGTTTTCTGAATAACATCTACAAAAAGTTGTAATAGGAGTAAAAAAAATAAACAAACCAATTTCATGCTTACCCCAATCCTTATCACCTTCATCGAAGAATTTTATCAAACACTTAATAGGCAGAGCACTCCACAGGCAGAAAAACTAATCTCCGTCAATGTTTGAAGTTGATGACATCCAAACCAAAACTCAGATAACCTTTGAACTTAAAAAACAGAGGACTTAAGTTAAACATCTAATTTTCAAAATTAGGCAAGAAATAGATTGGAATTGAGTCAATAAATTCTATTAGCACAACACAACCTAGCCTTTACACTCACACCTTAACAGAGTAAATTTAAAATAGATAGATAGATTATAGATATCTTGATGGCTTCCACCAGAGCAGTAACATCTACGCCGGAACAACAACGACCGACCGACTACCGACCGACCTGTTCATTTTATTTCAAAGAACTGAAGTTTGAAGAAAAAGTTAAAATCAATAGTTGATTATATAATAGCAAAAAAGAAAGAAGAATCAGAGGAGACGATTGAATTTATTAAGCGAGAAGGAAACGAAGAGGAAGCGACGAAGCCGAGAAGGGTTGAGAGGAAAAGAATCGATCGAGAAGAGGAGGAGTCGGTCGAATGAAGGACAGACTCTTCGTGAGTTTTTCAATTGAGCGAGTTAATGTTTAATTGGCTCATTGAGTTAAAATTTAAAGAAATTGATTTCAATTGGGCTGTAGTAATGGATTGATTGATTTTTGAAATTGATTGAGTTAGAGGATAACTGTGATATATTTATATATATAGAATATAGATTGACTAGCAACAGTCCCGTGCCTCCGGCACTATTGACGTTGGGATTTATTCCAAATTTTAGACGACCCAAATGATTTATTGAGTGAGCGAGAAATTCAAAATTATTTGTATTTTATTAGATAGATGGATGGTGAAATTTATCCCAAACTTTGGACGTCCTAGATGATTTATTGAGTGAGCGGAAAATTCAAAATTATTTATATTTTATTAGATATAATTAGATATATAGAATATAGATATAGATAGATAGAATTAGATAGATTGTATTTTATTAGATAGATGGATGGTGAGATTTATCCCAAACTTTAGATGGCCCAGATGATTTATTGAATGAGTGAGAAATTCAAAATCATTTGTGTTTTATTAGATAGATTGTTAAAAATGTGATTGATTTGAGTAGACTCAAATTTTGAATAGTTTATTCAAAATTAATTAATGATTAAACAAAATTAGAATAAATATGAATTTTGTTGTATATCAATTAATCAACAGATCAAGTCCAACGTGAGTTAGTATGAAGTTTGTCTTACACAAATACTAATTTAATTAGAGATATTTTAAAAGATTTTTTTTGAACAAACAATTAAAAGATTGAAATATATTAAAATATTATAATTATTAGAAATACGCTATAAATTCCTAAACCATATCTGCAACATATTTTTATAAAATTTTAGTAATTGTTCTTTAATCACATATCATTATCCTTTATAAAAAAGGATAATTTATGATGTTCCTTTCTTATTTAAGAGAATTGATATTTTTATAATTAAATTTAATATTTTCACAACAAAATTAACTAATGAAAATAGCTGTTATGAGTAGAATTGGAAGATGATAAGATTATCGTTCATGAAATTCAAATTTTACATTATTTCTAAAAAAAAATGTTTCTCCTTTGCAAAAGATATAGGAGTGATAGATAGTATTAGGGGTGAGCATGGTGCGGTTTGGTGCGGTTTGAATTCTAAACCGCACCCGAAACCGCTTAGTTGCGGTTTAAAAAATTCAAAACCGCACCCGAAACCGCTTGTGATTGGTGCGGTTCGGTTTTAAAGTGTGCGGTGCGGTTTTAATTGGTGCGGTTTCGGTTCCAAAACTAATTGAAACAACAAAAAAGTTTAAGCCTTCAATAAAATTTAACATAAAACTTACATCGCGCAATTAACTTAGTGACAAAGTCGACAATGAGAATTATATCAAGCATGCTTTAAAACTAAAATATGCGCTATATATAACAACGGAGACTATTCGATAACAAGTAAGAATGTTTATCTAATTCCCCAAAAATTAAAAGTATATACTGAAGATAGAATAAAATATATTGCAAGGAGGATTAAAAATAATCTATTAGACTATTACAATTATAGCATTGACATTAACCAATGCATCAAGTGCTCGAGCCCCTCAACTATAAGCCCCTCCAATAACGCATCAAACAAATTCAAAATTCCAAAACTCAATTGCTTAATTTTTGACTCTATAACTTCTACCATCTTCTTTCAATTGGTGAAAAAATGACAATGCAAGACTGAAATTTTCTCTGTGCGTGTTCAAGTGAAAAGTTACTTTAGAATTTACTAGAGATAATACATACATACACACACATGGTGCGGTTTCGGTTTTATGCGGTTTGGTTTTGGCTAGTAACCAAACCGGAACTTTAAATTTGGTTATTCAACCCACCTAAAACCGTCACATACGCCGGAACCGTTGGTGCGGTTTTAATTGGTGCGGTTCGTGCGGTTTTTGGTGCGGTTTCGGTTCCAATTTGGTTACTTGCTCAGCCCTAGATAGTATTTTGCATATAAAGTGGAAAGGGTAGTAGTACTATATTTTGTTCGCGTGGCAGAATACAGGCCACTCATTACTTGGAGGGATACACCCTGCTGTTACTTTAGGATACAATCATTTTAATGGACAATAATAGTACTCCGCATTCCGCATTCGAGTCCGGAAATATGTGGCACCTCTTAATTTCTTGAATTCGTCAGATAGGGAATCTACTCATCTCAGCCAATCGTGTGCTTCACGCTCAACAAAGCACGTGATATGTCATAGCTTCATGAAAGTTCTCAAATCGGGCCCCACACGTGCCTACGTATGCATACTACTTCCTTCGTTCCTAAATAAATACTACGGATCTTTTAAATTTTTTGCAAATGAATCAAGAAAGTCATCTAATATTATCATTTACTCCCTTCGTCTCAGGATAAAAATTCGAGTGGACTTTTCACGTATATTAAGAAGAGAAATAAAATTATAAATTTGTCCATAATAATGTCATTAATTATTTTAAATGTAAGTGAGAGAATGACTTTCTCTAGCTATTCAATTCAAAATATTTTCTCTCTATACTTATTAAATATGTAGAGATAATTAAAATTAGAAAATTATGAGATATTTAATGTTACCGGCATAATAGAAAAAAATATGTAAAAGTTTGGTTATTAAAAGAAAATAGATATTTAATATGGAATTGCCCAAATGGTAATAATGACTTTTATCATTGGACGAATGAAGTAATAATTAAAATCTGTGTGAAATTTCATCACTACCCCTTTATAGAAAGTTAAAAATTATTCACTCCGTCCCATGATAAAAATCCTTATTATAAATTTGGGTAGTCCCATGTTAAATGTCTATTTTTCTTTAATAACCAAATTTTTACACATTTTTTCCTATTATGTCTGTAGCTTTAAATATCTTATATATATTTTTTTATTTTAATTCTCTCTCCATATTTAATGACATTATTATGGCCAAATTTTATTATTTTATTCTTCTTCTTAATATGCGTAAAAATTTTACCTGAAATTTTATTTTGGGACGGAGGGAGTATTAATACCAAAGGTGAAAATTTCTTAAAATAATTAAAAAAAGTAAGAGTGATATATAAAAATAAATAATTTATTGTTCTAAAAGTTATAACCGATAAATAAATTAAAATAAATTTATTCTTTTAAAAAGTTACTCTACTTATTTAGGAACGGAAAGAGTATACTAGTGTGTCTCGAAAAACTATACGTGTTCTGCAATAAATGAGACAACATAACTAACGACACTTTTCATATTTCCACTAAGAGCCCTCCCTCCCTCCCTCCCTCCCTCCCTCCCGTTTCCATCTATAAATAATCTCCTTTCGTTCCATACTCTCCCTCACACAAATGACAAAATCCCTTTCGCCTTTTTCAGCTTTATCTTTTACTATCTCGCCGATTCAATTCTGCAATAATTAATTTCAAAAAAAGGCTTCTGGGTCTTTCTCTATACCATTCTGCGTTGTCGATTCCCCTAATTTAATCGTGAGTATTTATTTATACATTATCTTAAAGTGTGAAAATTTTGATTTTTTTGTTACTGCTTTTTCTAAAAGGTTCGTTCTTCATAAAATATGTGTATTGGGTTTTCTTTAATTAAAGAAATTTTTATATGCATCGACTCTGTTCATCCATCTGATTCTTGTGTAAATATCCTATGTACAATTGATATCAGGGCACATAAAATTGAAAATTTTGTTTTTTAATTATTCTTTTGGTTGTAGGTTTTGCAGAAAGAGTTGATGTTCTAATGGAGACTAACGGTGGCAAGAAATCTACTAGTAGTAGTAATAGCTCTGTTCAATACGAAGTCCCACTCGGTTACTGCATTGAAGATATTCGACCCAACGGTGGAATTGAGAAGTTCCGATCTGCTGCTTACTCCAACGTAAGAAATAAAAATTCCCCATTTATGTTCTCTTTAATATTTAGTATATCATAGTACTGATTTTGATTTGTTATTCAATTGCAGTGCGTCAGGAAACCATCCTGATACATTTACAACAGGAAATACCATTTCATTAGATTAGAAAATCTCCCAGTTTTCCATTCATTTACAGTCTTGTTAAATTCTGCAAAATATTCTCTTCTCTCTGGCTTTTCTTGTCAATTGTACAATGGCCGTTTCACCAATTGGGTTCGAGGGATTCGAAAAGCGCCTTGAAATTACTTTTTCTGAACCTTCCATGTTTACTGATCCTAATGGGTTGGGCCTCCGAGCCTTGACTCGTTCTCAACTCGATTCAATTCTAGAACCCGCTTGCTGCACCATCGTGGCTCAACTATCCAACTCTGAGTTTGACTCGTACGTTCTTTCGGAGTCTAGTCTGTTTGTATTCCCATACAAGATTATTCTCAAGACGTGTGGAACTACTAAGCTGCTTTTGTCTATTCCACAAATTCTCAAACTCTCTGAGTCAGTCTCACTCGGTGTCAACTCGGTCAAGTACTCGCGTGGGACCTTTATATTTAAAAATACCCAACCCGCACCCCACCGTAGCTTCGCAGAAGAGGTGGGTTTTCTGAACTCATTTTTCTCCGGTGGGAAAGGATTCGTCCTCGGTGATGAAAATGCTCCAAATCGTTACTGGCATGTCTATGTGGCATATGGAGGCTCACTGAGATCATTTTCTGCGGGTGAGGTGACCCTTGAAATGTGTATGACCGGTTTGGATCGGGACAAAGCCTCCGTCTTTTTCAAAAACTCGGAAAACAGCAATGCTGACGGAATGACCAAATTGTCCGGAATATCTGACATCATCCCGAAGCACGCTATATGTGACTTCGAATTTGAGCCTTGTGGGTATTCAATGAATGGCATTGATGGCGGAGCTTATTCTACGGTGCACGTGACCCCAGAGGATGGGTTCAGCTATGCCAGCTACGAGGCAATGGGGTTCGACCCTGGTTCAATTGGGTTCGAGCCACTGGTCGAGAGGGTGCTGAGGTGTTTTAAGCCAGCTGAGTTTAGTGTGGCTGTCACGTGCAACGGTGGTGCAGGATCTTGGGATTGGTGGACTGGTGACGTGGAGGGGTACACGTGTGAGAGTGGGGTGAAGCAGGAGTTGCCAGGTGGAGGATGCATAGCCTACCTGTGTTTTACTGTTAACAGGAAGGAGTGCGCGGTTATCGCAACGCCCAAGTCTGTTATGCGGTGTTGGAAGGAGATGGCAGAGGAGGTGGCGGTAGCCGCTGAGGCAGGTGGTGGAATGGTAGCATGTCCTTTTGTTTCGCCGGTTTAGCAGAATCAGAGTGTCGGTTACTGGAGTCTGTTTCGCCGTTATGTTGGGCTGAATATATTTTTCAGTGTATTTATTAAGTATTTTAGGTGTTTCTTAGGTTCGGAATTAGGGCTTGTCTATTCGGTTTTCCAGGTTTGTGTTTATTTAGTGATAATGAATTTATCTGAAGGTTTTTTAGATGTTGACGAACGAACGCCAGTATAACAACACACAAGGTGAAGGTGCAATCAAATCTTATTTGTCTTTCCGGATATATTTTATTTTTCAAAAATAATTTAAATTTTAGTAATTCAAATTTTAATAATATTTAGATAATAAATTTTAAAATCTAAAAAAGATATTGCTCAATTAAAATTTAAATATGTAAGTAAATATCTATGTTTCTCTGTTATATTAAGCTCACTAATTGAACATTAACAGGAAAAAAAAAGTAGTATTGTGATTTTTAAAAATTAGCGAACTGATTCTAGTAACCTGGCACACATGCAGCATGCGTGTGACGAAAAGTATTCTATAATTAAAATTGATATTATAAATAATAATATTATTTAAAAATAAACAAACGTTAAATAAATTGTAAATTTGCAATAAATTACTAGTATATCATAAATTAAAAAAAAAACAAAGCATGATAATTCAAAGAGTCTTGCCTTGGCCTTAGAATGGTTCAGGGGCTACAAGGTGTTTGCTGATTTATTTAATTATCTACTGTCATCAAGATGAGATTATTTTAATGAAAATAAAATAAGCAATTGTGGTTTATTTAAAAAAATATAAACAATTAATAACTGCAAAATCAATTTATGTTCTACCCCATACTCAGTTATAGTATTTAATTTAATAGGGTTGTTGGGATGTGATTATTTGGGTCTAGCCATGGTGCAACTCAATCTATTTAATGGTGATGACCATATGTAATTTATTGTTATTAAAATAGGATTGTGTTTCCTTATTTGATGGGATAAGGAGGTTTAATTAGGACTCCTACTGAATTCAGTAGTTATAAGGTGATTCTACAAAAGTCCTTCTCCTAGTTGGATGCTGATAGAGGTGGCTTCTATATATACGGCTACAAGCTAGGATTTGGGAGGGATAAAATACACACAAGAGATACAACACAAATCACATCTTGTCTGTGGTTTTTTTCGAATTGAGTTTTCACGTAAATTCTTGTGTTCATACTTTATGTTTCTTTATTTATGTTTATGCGAGTGTATTTCGTGAGTTTGATTTCACAATAATTACTCCATCAACCGTTGGCGCTATTTTGGCCTGTCCTTTTGGGTGATTTTGTCAAGCGTACAAAATCAGGCGTTAACATTGGCGTCGTCTGTGGGAATGTTTTAATGTCATTCAAATCACTGATTCCTCCAGAAGTTAAATTGAAGACCCGATGGGTCAAATAGGAGGTTTATATATTATCCATTCTGAATCCATCAATTTTTCTGATATTCAGAGAGTTTATCAAGATGTGCGGGACGGATTCCGGCCTTGGCCTTAGTAGCTTGGAATTTTTTTCGGCATCACAAATTGAGCAACTTTGAACTCCAACTTCGACACTGAAATCAGAATTAGAGTTCAGATTTTAGCACAGTACTTCAACAGTCCGAGTTGTTCATTTATAGCACTTCGGGCAACAGCAGCCCACTTCGGATAATTGTAGTATGTTTCAGATTACATCTTGTCAACTTCATCATGCCTTCGATGTTTCCTTCGGGATGGACCATCGTCCTCCCGAATGCAATACTTCCTTCGGGACGAACCATCATCTTCCCGAACGGAATATTTCCTTCGGGACAGACCATCATCCTCCCGAAGGGATTACTTTGGCGATTCCTCTTCGGGCTACACCGGTTTCATCATATCTTTGGCTGTTTATTTTTGGCAGATATAAAATCTGATCGAAGCCTCCCGCAGGGGTCGGGACGGATATTATAGCGGCATAAGGTCGGAGGGGTTATAAGGTCGGACAAACGTCCTTCGAGAAGGCTTTGATGTGACGCCCCCAAAATTAGGTATACATCACCCATCTTGAGTCGCCAGATACATGGTACAGAATTCAAATATAACTTACTAATACAACTGTCGTGTACAATACGACAAAACATAACTGTGAGTTTGAATACAATTATTGTCTACTAGAGATCATACAAACTCAAAAGGTGTCCTCAATACAATTATTGTCACACTATTTAACAGAATAGTGAGGACTGCTAATACTATTCTCTGGTCCATCACTCCGTTCCCCGACTCGTCCCAGCTATATTCTCATTTCCTGAAGAGAACAGTGAAAGAAAGGGTGAGCTCAACTAGCCCAGTAAGAAATATTATGACTAAGATAATGCAGAATAAATTATCATTAGCCTTCAACAGTGTTAAACTGATAAAATACAATAAACATCAAGTTTAACTACAGCGGAACCAGCAATCCATTAAAAGAGTCAAATAGAAAATAAAATCTACTATCTTTTATGATTTAAAAGGTTTTTCATCATCGTTATAGCTGAGACTCAGCTTAATAAATATTCCACATCATCGAATCACCCCCGCACTACGGCCAAGGATATTTTTTAGTATCACGACCACAATTATTCATGCACTACGGCCAAGAATATTTGTGTATTCATTAATGGTCATGATCATGCCAACAACTGTCCATCAATGCACTACGGGCCAATGAGGATTTTTAATTTTTACATCATTTGTAATATTACGGTCATGATTACACCGAATAATCCCTGGTCATAATCATACCAAGTCCATCTATGCACTACATGCCACAGATGACTTTCAACAAAATATAAACATGAGGATGATGACAATGATATAAAAATTCAATAAAACAAGTTCAAGAATTATTTTATCCAGGAATTATTAACGTCCAAATTTGTCAACACGATACTGTTTTGTGGTGTAAAATTCAAGAATGATCAGAAGAAGATTTTCATGAAAGGATACTGGATGAATCGCAAATATCAAGGATATTCCACTAATTTCATGGAGTATAGAAGTCAAAGTTTTAACCAACTGAGTATAATAAAGAATGAGATAACAAAAGAAATCACCATGCATGCGATAGACCGCACAAGCAGGTTATTCCAACAAAATAATAAATAACGGAACCAGGTCCGGCGTAAAACGCACAGACAGGATATTCCAACAGAATAATAAAGAATGGAACCAGGTCCGGTGTAAAACACACAGACAGGATATTTCAACAGAATAATAAAGAATGGAACCAGGTCCGGTGTAAAACACACAGACAGGATATTCCAACAGAATAATAAAGAATGGAACCAGGTCCGGCGTATAGCACAGACAGGATATTCCGACAGAAATGTAAAGACAGAATAGTAAATGGATGTCACCAAGTATAGGGTATTCCGCGTATACCGGTTATTCCAACAGAATAATAATGAATGGAATAACATAAGGATTTCACCAAGTATAGGGTGTACCGCGTATACAGGTCATGTATAGGGTATGCCACTTGTTAGGCCATGATTCTTTTCCTTATTGGGCCAGATTCGTTGGGCTCCTCCTTTGGGTATTGACTATTTTTATCGGATGTTGACCCGGCTGTTTTGGGCCCAATCATTTATTATTTCATTAAACCCATATAAATTGGATCTGGTTGCATGGGCCGTCTCTTTTAGGTGGATTCATTTATCATAGTAGCCCATTATGCATAATTCCCTTTAGCCCAACTTTGACCGGTAATCATCACTCAAAATGACAGTTGACTATTATGTCGGCCACCTTCCTCTATGGCATTAATAAGGATGAGACGGAGAAGGAGGCGGAGAAAAAAGGTGTGACGGGAAATATGGAGACTGGGTACATGCTTTCGGCGGAAATGACCGGAAATGAGAAAAAGATGTCAGGAAATGATAGGTGGCACGGTGATCCGGGGAAGGGGGTGGGCGTGGAGCTGTGGTAAAAAAGGAAGAGGTAAGTAAAAAATAACACACACCACTTAATCATTCTCTCAGACACTAGAAATTATTTCCTCTTGAGTTAACCTTGTGAACACAGATATACTTACTCTCACGCCTGAGCTATCCCCCGGCGGTCCGGCCGTCAAGCTTGTGGTGTTTGTTGTGTTTACTGTGCAGGATCAGGACGTCATTTGTGATTGGGACGTGGCAAAAGATCCTGGCGTTAACATTGGCGCTAGAAGGAGGGCTGAGTTCTAGTGTCCTGAGTATTTTCCAATCACCCATCTTGTTTTATTCTATCCAGTATTCATGGTGAAAAGTCGAACACCTACGCCCGAAGGGCAACCCATGGCAGTCAGTGAATCGACGCCGCGAGTGTCCGTCAAAGATCGTTTAGGACCAGCAATAAGTGTTCATGCTAGCACCGCGTCCAAACGATCGGATGAAGATCTTCGGCCAAGGATCACGAGAAACGTTAGGCGTAAACTAGTTTTCCCGACAGAGAAGGGGTCTGATCGTGATCGGAGACGAGTAGAAGGCACCTCGCCTAGAACTCGATACCGAAACGACCAAGACGAGAAAGCCTCACGATTGGCTAAAATGGCCGATGAAGCGGATAGAGCCATGGAGGCACTTTTGAAACAACGACAGGATATAACTGAACAAATGGCTCGAATGACAGAAATGAGAGACGAAGAGCTCAATTATGTCCAATCTGAAGAACGTGGTCATCGGAGGGGAAAGGAACCTGTTCATTCAGGGCGAGAATTGTTGGACCGAACTAGGAAAAGGAGAAAATCCCGAAGCCCTACACCTCAAGGATCAAAAAGAACTTATCGCCCTAATAATTCCAGAGGACGGGAGCAAAGCGAACGAAGAGGTCGATCCAAGGAGCGCACCCCAGAGTACAGGAGAAGAGCACTTGTTGTTGACCATTCTCACCATAGCGCCCGGTCTCAAAGGCGAAGTCTTTCAAGAGATCATACCCCCGAGAGTCTACTGAGGGTACACCACCCTGTAGACACTCGTCATCGAAAGAGTCCTTCTAAGGTTGGAGCATCTGTTGAAAGAAACCGGTCTACTCAGAAGAGGAAGGAATCACCTGAGAAAGAAGCATCGTCTCAACCAGAAGGCGTAGAATATCTGGTCAAAGAATTGAAAGAGCTTCGGAAGCAACTTGCCGAAGTGCAAAAAACCAAAGACACTCCGGGAAAGAAGGCATCTCCTTTTTCCGCGGAAATTCTTAGTGAAAAAGCTGACCCCACCAAGAAGTTGCCCCATATCGAGAGTTATGATGGATCGGGAGACCCTTATGACCATAGTCAGGCGTTTGACCGACTTATGGACTATTATGACTTTAGCGATGCAGCTAAGTGTCATACTTTTGTCACCACACTCAGAAAAGATGCCCGGCAATGGATGAGGACTTTACCTTCGGATTCTATCTCATCCTGGGAAGATATGTGTAGCAAGTTTCATGCTCGCTTTGGGAGCAACAGAAGAAGGGGAAAACCGACTGGTTCATTGGCTCAAGTCCGACAGTATTCTAACGAGTCTTTAGGCCAGTATGTGAAACGGTTTCGTGAAGCCGTCGGTCAAGTAACCGATTTGAATGATTTACAAGCTGTGGGACTATTTCAGAATGGATTAGATTTGGTCAAATCGGAAAAGTTGGTGAAGAAATTAATGTTCAATCACCCGAAGAGTCTTGCCGAAGCCTTTGATAAAGCCGAAGGTTATATTGTGGTGGAGGAGGCTATGAGTAGCCTCAAACGACCTTCTTCAGAACGGCCCAGGGAGACAGATCGGGATAAAATTGATGGAGACCAGAAGAAGAATGAAGGGAATAAAGATCGTTATGAGAGCGGGTCAAAGAAGTATAATAATTGGAGACAAGGAGGACGTTCGTCCGCGCCGACCCAGAGGGTGAATAGGACATATACCGCACTCAATGCAGACAGGGCTGTTATCTTGGAACAAATCAAAAATCAACCTATCTTCGAACCACCTCGAGATAATATCAAGCCCGGAAAAGGAAACCCTCGTAAATATTGTGATTACCATCAGGCTTCGGGTCATGATACAAATGATTGTGCTAGTTTGAAAGACTTCATTGAGAGAAAGGTACAAAGTGGGGCTTTAGTTCAGTATGTGGCTGCCCGAACTAACCAACAACAGAACCAAGGACCTGTCCCAGCGACCCAACCAGTTCAGCAGGCGTTGCAAGCTTCGGGACAACCTGCTAGGCACGTGATCGATGTCATCACTGGAGGCACTTCTGGCAAATTTATTGGAAAGAAACGCCGAAGCTATTTGGACTCGGTCATGTCGGTGGCGGGATCCCTCCCGAAGACCGACAGACCCTTTCCGAATACGGTGATCTCCTTTACTAATGAAGATTACCCTCCAGAGGTCATCGAACCGCATGAAGGATCGTTAGTGATAACGGCACAAGTGGGTTCTGTAGATATGAAGCGGATGATGGTGGATAATGGGTCTTCTGTAGATATCCTGTATGCCCACGCTTATCAGAGGATGAATCTGGATGGACGAAAGATGGAGATAGGGCAGGAGGCTCCTCTGTACGGTTTTAGCAATGATCCGGTCAAAGTTGCTGGAACCATTGAGCTACCCGTCATTTTCGGCACGGCCCCTCAACAGGTAGAGATTATTTGTAAATTTTATGTTGTACATGTCGATTCTGCTTATAATGCTATTTTGGGGAGGCCCACTTTAATTGCTCTGCAAGCTGTGACCTCAATACCTCACTTTAAAATCAAATTCCCTACGGCACATGGGGTGGGCGAAGTGAAAGGGGATTTGGATTTGGCCAGAAGATGTTATAGAAATGCTGTGATTACTTCGGGAGTGGGAGTGTCAAAGCAGAAGCATGCCATGGCGATAGAAATTGAGCCCTTTACTGAGAGCAGTTCTGAACCATCAGTCATACCGGCCGAAGGAACAAAAGAGATAGAGCTTATCCCGGGCAAAGTGGATAAGGTAGTAAAGATAGGTTCGGATCTACCAGAACCCCTCCGAACAAACCTCATGGAACTACTGAGGTGTTATGTTGATATCTTCGCATGGGAACCCCAAGACATGCCTGGAGTAAGCCGGGACATCGCTGAACACCGGCTAGAAGTAGATCCGTCAAAGAAGCCTGTTCGACAGAATAGGAGGATTTTTGCGCCTGAACGACAGCGAATCATTGATGAGGAGATTGCAAAATTGCTGGCAGCTGATTTCATTTTTGAAATCGACTACCCGCAGTGGATGGCGAACGTCGTGCTGGTCCAGAAACAGAATGGTAAATGGCGAGTCTGCATCGACTATACTGATCTGAACAAAGCCTGTCCGAAGGATTTTTATCCACTACCCCACATTGATCAACTTATTGACGCCACTTCGGGGCATGCTTTATTGAGTTTTATGGATGCGTTTTCTGGGTATCATCAGATCTCCATGTGTAAAGAGGATATACCGAAGACGGCGTTCATTACGCATCGTTCGGTATATGCTTATAAGAAAATGACTTTCGGCCTCATCAATGCCGGAGCCACCTATCAAAGGATGATGAACCATATCTTCAGATATCAGTTGGGCAGGAACATTGAGGTGTACGTAGACGATATGATTGTCAAAAGCATGTTGGTGCATAAACATTTGGACGATTTAGAAGAGTGCTTTCAGACCCTTCGTCATCACAATTTGAGGCTAAATCCCACAAAGTGCACCTTCGGTCTGGGATCTGGTAAATTTTTGGGTTATCTTGTTAGTCAGAGAGGAATTGAGGCCAATCCAGAAAAAATTCAAGCGATATTAGACATGAAGACTCCTCAGTCATTTAAAGACGTTCAACGTCTGACTGGAAGGATTGCAGCTTTGCGAAGGTTTGTGTCCAAGTCTGCAGAAAGATGTTTGCCGTTTTTTGACACTCTGAAAGGTCCGAAGAATGCAAAAACCTTTCAATGGACTTTGGAATGCGAAGATGCCTTTCAAAATATCAAGTCTTATTTATCTTCGGCACCCTTGCTGGTAAAGCCCGTTCCTACAGAGCATCTGTATTTATACTTAGCAGCTAGTTCTTTGGCGGTGGGCGCAGTTCTGGTACGAGAAATGGGGGGCAAGCAACGCCCAGTTTATTATGTAAGTCATGTGCTTCGGGATGCAGAAACGAGGTACCCTAATATTGAAAAGTTTGCTTTTGCTCTATTAATTACTAGTCGAAAGCTTAGGCAATACTTCCAGGGTAGATTGGTGATAGTATACACAGATCAGCCTTTAAAGAAGGTTATGGGAAGACCAGAGGTATCGGGGAGATTAGCTGCATGGACGATGGAGTTGTCCCAATTTTTTATTGAATATCATCCCCGAACCGCCATTAAGGGACAAGCGTTAGCTGACTTTGTGGTTGAATGTTCGTTTTCTGAACCTGATGAAGTCGTGGCCGAAGCTGAAGGGGTTGACAGGGCAGTTGCAGTTCTCCAGCAGAAGGATGGTCTATGGACGCTATATGCAGATGGGTCTTCTACCTCAGACATCAGTGGAGCCGGGATTATTCTAACGAGTCCGGAGGGATTCAAGGTGCAGCAAGCCATCAGATTTCAGTTTAAAGCAACTAATAATGAAGCTGAATATGAGGCAGTACTCGCCGGACTACGATTGGCAAAGAGTCTTGAAGTACAGAAGGTGGTCATCTACAGTGATTCCCAGTTAGTCGTCAAACAACTCTCTGGAGAATATGAAGCTAGGGGCCCGAAAATGATCAAGTATTTGGCAGAAGTGAAAGAGCGACTTCAGTATTTCCAGTCCTATGAATTTCAAGGGATTGAACGTAACAGAAATTCAATTGCCGATGCGCTCTCCAAATTAGCCACTACGGATGTTGATACTTTTGATGGGTCGGTTTACTTAGATATTTTACAACATCCTAGTGTTCGTCATGAAGTGGTGATGTGCGTCGACCGAACTAACTGTTGGTTAACTCCATACTTAGAATATTTGGCAGATGGCGTCTTACCTTCGGATCAGATGCTAGCCAAGAAAATCAAGTACAAAAGTGCTAATTATATTCTGATTGATGGTGATCTGTTCCGAAGGGCTTTCTCATCTCCATTACTCAAATGTTTGACTCCATCAGAAGCTGAATACGCTCTCCAAGAAGTGCATGAAGGCATTTGTAGCGACCATATGGCCGCTAAGTCATTAGCATATAAAGTACTTCGTCAGGGGTACTACTGGCCTACAATCTTCAAGGAAGCTACCGAATATGTAAAGAAGTGTGAAAAATGCCAGCTCAACAGTCCAATACCGCATCAGCCACCGGAAGAGCTATACTCGATCCTATCTCCTATACCCTTCGCTGTCTGGGGGGTTGATATATTGGGTCCATTACCGAAAGCAAAGGGTCAGGTCAGTTTTGTTATAGTAGCCATAGACTATATGACCAAATGGGTAGAAGCAAAGCCACTTAGGTCAATAACGGAACGGGAATGTTTGAAATTCATGAAAGAATCCGTGGTATTCCGTTTCGGAATTCCTAAGGTGGTAGTATCAGACAATGGACGTCAGTTTGTCGGGTCGAAGTTTGAAGCTTTTTTAGCAGAATTGGGGATCCAGCACAGAAAGACTTCAGTGGCTCATCCTCAATCAAACGGACAAGTCGAGGTAACCAACAGAACCCTCCTGAACGGGATCAAACGCAGATTAGACGAAGCTAAGGGCAGATGGCCTGAAGAGCTGCTTAGTGTGTTATGGGCTTATCGCACTACTCCGAGGACTACAACAGGGGATTCACCTTTCAGATTGGCCTATGGCACTGATGCCTTAGTCCCAGTTGAAATTGGATCTCCAAGTCTTCGAGTTAGTCAATACAGAGAAATCTACAATGAAGAGGGATTGAAAGCTAATCTTGATTTGCTTGAAGAAGTTAGAGAAGTAGCTCTGATCAAATTGGCAGCCTATCAGCGCAGAGTAGCCAAACATTACAATAAGGGAGTAAAGCTTCGCAGATTTGAAGTAGGAGATTTCGTCCTTAGAGAAGTTGAAGCTTCCACACCTCAAAATCTGGGAAAATTGATGCCGAACTGGGAAGGGCCATATGAAGTCATTGAAGTGCCGAAGCCAGGAACTTATCGGCTGAAGGCTTTAGATGGGTCAGCAATTAAGAATACGTGGCATGCTGGTAGACTTAGAAAGTATTTTCAGTAAGAACAATGTCAGCTCATCAGAAGTCTGTAAATATTTACATCATCATCAATAAAAATCCTTTTTTTCTCAAATCAATTTTGTCCCTGATTGTCGATCTGATCATTGGTATTTGGAGGTTCGGGAGGACTTGCTGACCATTCGATGGTAGCCTCTTCGGTAGGAGGTCCTTATGAGTTTGTCAGGCCCTTCGTGGTAGGCAAACGTCATTGGTGTTTGGAGGTTCGGGAGGACTCGCTGACCATTCGATGGTAGCCTCTTCGGCAGGAGGTCCTTATGAGTTTGTCAGGCCCTTCGTGGTAGGCAAACGTCATTGGTGTTTGGAGGTTCGGGAGGACTCGCTGACCATTCGATGGTAGCCTCTTCGGCAGGAGGTCCTTATGAGTTTGTCAGGCCCTTCGTGGTAGGCAAACGTCATTGGTGTTTGGAGGTTCGGGAGGACTCGCTGACCATTCGATGGTAGCCTATTTGGCAGGAGGTCCTTAAGACCTTGTCAGGCCCTTCGTGGTAGGCAAGTGTCATCTTTAAGACTTTGTCAGGCCCTTTGTGGTAGGCAAATGTCATCTCTCATTTTTGGATCAAGCCTTCTGAGGTAAGCAAAGTCCTAACAAAGCAGATCTGTCTCAGTCTTCGATAACTAACAAGTATTCCTTAACTCTATTACCTAAATTTTTTCCAAGTGTTGAGTTCGGAATACCTCGTTATTTAAACTTCATCTGTTATGATTAATTGTTAGTAACAACTGAGTCCTCAAAGCTATTATGTATTTTTTCAGTAACACAAGTACTAAGGAATTCACGCAATACAAACGCACCGAAGTCATAATGGACGAAGTCCGAATTCATTAATATTCAAATCTGATTACAAAAATAGATAATTTTTACAAATCCTATAAATCAAAATAAATTTGTCTTTAGTTCTTGGCACCTCCCTAATCCAGTAAAGATGGATCTAGTTGAGCAGCCACCAACTTTTCCTTTCCTTTACTACGGCACTCCTCGTATCCTTCATAATAAACCTTTAAGATCTCTGATCCCAGTTCGTCCGATGTACGATAGTCCGCCCGAATTTGGGCAATCATATCTTCGGTCAAAGGTGGATCTCGTTCCTGAAGTGCCTTTATCTTACCACGAAGCTTACGACGCTTGGCCTTCTGAACTTTTTTAGTAGATCGAGCCTTCGTCTGAGCTTCACGGAGTTGGGTCGATAGTTGTTGGTTGGCTGCAACAAGATCCTCTTTGGAAGTCTTCAAAGCCTCGGTCTCAGCAACAAAGCGGATATTCAGCATGGATAACTTTTGTTCACTGGCTCTTGATGTCTTCAATTCTCCCCTGACCGAGCTCAGCACATCATGAGTCTCCTTCATATCCTCCTTGGTCTGGGCCAATTCTCTTTGAAGACTCTCGTTGGTATGAAGGGCAGATTCATGTTCCTCCCTCTCTCGAGCCAACGTAGCCTTCAGCATGTTGTTCTCTCTCCTCAGAGTCTCCTCATCGGATTCGGCATTCAGATGCCTGGGACGTAGACGCCCGAAGACTGCGTTCGCCTGCATACATTCAACAGTGTTCAGTCAATTTTAAATATTTCAGCAAGTGAAGAAATGTTTAAACGATAAAGACTCATTTACCTTCGCTAGATAACTCATGCCTTCATCAAGAAAATTCCCATTCGAATGAGTACCAAATCGATAGTCATCATTCTCCTGAGCAAAGGCATCAAACAGATGAAAGGGGAAGTTAACGTTGAACCGAGGCCATAAAGTCGGCCCTCTGGTTGCCTCATCGTGGAAATTTCGTGTTGAAGGCCTTGGGGGGGGAAGGCATCGGCTGATCTTGGACAGGAGAAGGGTCCATATAGATGTTTTCGGGGGAAGCAGATCGAGCTGGAGATGGATCCCGAACTGGAAGAGTTGGAGACGTTGGACCGGAGTCATTATCATCTGGTCGTTTTCTTTTTCGAGATGGTTCTGCAGCAGACTCGTTTATTTCTTCTTCATCTACATTTGAAGTCTCCATGGGTTCTGTGGAAGGATGAATGTTTGAGGAGGGAACCCTAAGTTCATCGGGTGTTAGAGGGATGATCTTGGTCCTAAACTTTTTAATCAGAAGAATTTGTCTTCGCTCCTCCACGGAAAGGTCCAATAAACTTGTTCGGACCAATGGAGGGGCAACATTCGGTGGTGATGGGTCGGCAATTGGGGGTACTGGATCTACGTTCGGTGGCATCATGTCAACCGTTGATGTTGGAATGGTGGATGAAGGTATCGAATTAAAAGTTGGTTCAGGTTCGGAAAGGTCTTCGGATTCAGATGGGATGGAGATCAGCCGAGGTTTTCGAACAGCCCTTTTCTTTCGTCGAAGCTGAAGAACTTTTTCGGGAAGAATAGGTTCTTCATCTTCTGGTGCGTGGGCTCGGGGCTCTTCAGTTGGTCTTTCGGTAGATGGGTTGAGTTTGGAGGAAGCATTCTGTTGTAAAGATCCTGCATCAACATCTGCAAATTTCTCAACATTTTCTTCAGATAGGGCTTCATGTTGTAAAGAATCGGTGGGGGCTTCTACCGGTCTTCCAGCTAACAAGTCTTCTAATTCTTTCATCTCCAAAAGCGACGGTTTGATCAAAGTCACTACAAAAGAATAACAGTTCTATGTCAGAAGTTTACAGTGCATGAACTTCAAATATCCACAAAATGAATTCATACTTACATTTGTGATTGTACAACCACGCTTGATTGGAAAGAAGTCTGTAATTCCATTCCTCCCTCGGGAAGTTGTCCAGAAGCTCTATTATCTCAGCTTCACGTTCTTCGGAGACATCCCCAAAGTCAGTAGAGATTTTCTCATCTGTAGACCAGCCAGGTAAGGAAAGGATTTCAGGCCCTTTAACAAAGAACCATCGCTCGTGCCATTTTTTGTTGCTCGAAGGGGTATTTACTAATGAACGTCTCTCAAATTTCTCTCCTGCTTTTGAAGAAAGTTTACTTATGGCCTTGAATCCTTTTTCCCGGGATTGACCGACCTTGTATACAGTGAAGAAGAAATCGAGTGAAGGTTCGACGCCGAATTCGTGACATAGGGCTATGAATGCCAGAATATGAATGTATGAGTTCGGCATCAATTGGGCGAACCCAATACCCAGAAACCCTAACAGGGTCACCACAAAGGCGTGCAGAGGGAAACGTATGCCTTTCTCTAGAATAGTCGTCGTCACAGCCATCCATCCTTCAGGACGTTGATACATTTTTTCCCCAGACCTGGGAATTCTTATCTGATGTGTTTCTGGGATATGGCAACGGGTTCGAAGCCTATCCAGATCGGCTTCAACAACCTTCGAGGGGATGTTGGCATGAACGTACAGCTCATTGTCCCTATAAAACTCAGAAGGACTAGGAGAAAATGTTGTTGTCTGTTTCTTTGAGGTGGTTGCAGTAGCCTGACCAGAGCTCGAGGCGCCCTTGCTAGGGTTAGAGTCTGGAACAATGGAGCTGATGGGTTTAACTGACAGGGGAATACCTTGATCGGAATCTTGAGACGCCATTGTCAACAAATTCGCAGAGAGTGCAAAGAAAATTCGATAGAAGTGAAGAAAGCTTGAAGGTTTGAAATTTGAATTGGCAGGTAAAATTGTTCAAATTGGTAAAGTTTGCCTTTTATAATTGGCGGTTACACGGTAATCGAAGGCGGCACAATAAATTCACAGTAATTATGGTGAATTGGAAGAGGCGCTACCCGGTTTTGGGTTTAAATTTCCTAATCCGAATGGCTTTATACCCGTTGGACTTCCCGGTTTTATCTTTGATATCAATTTGGACCGACCCAATTGGGCCTTGATGAATTTCACTCTGGACCTTTTACAACTTACCACAAACTCTTATGTCATGGGTCTATGTTATTTATAGTCTTCTATTAAACTTCCTGTTTAATAAAAGACTAGGGGGAAATGTTAGGCCATGATTCTTTTCCTTATTGGGCCAGATTCGTTGGGCTCCTCCTTTGGGTATTGACTATTTTTATCGGATGTTGACCCAGCTGTTTTGGGCTCAATCATTTATTATTTCATTAAACCCATATAGATTGGATCTGGTTGCATGGGCCGTCTCTTTTGGGTGGATTCATTTATCATAGTAGCCCATTATGCATAATTCCCTTTAGCCCAACTTTGTCCGGTAATCATCACTCAAAATGACAGTTGACTATTATGTCGGCCACCTTCCTCTATGGCATTAATGAGGATGAGACGGAGAAGGAGGCGGGGGAAAAAAGGTGTGACGGGAAATATGGAGACTGGGTACATGCTTTCGGCGGAAATGACCGGAAATGAGAAAAAGATGTCAGGAAATGATAGGTGGCACGGTGATCCGGGGAAGGGGAGTGGGCGTGGAGCTGTGGTAAAAAAGGAAGAGGTAAGTAAAAAATAACACACACCACTTAATCATTCTCTCAGACACTAGAAATTATTTCCTCTTGAGTTAACCTTGTGAACACAGATATACTTACTCTCACGCCTGAGCTATCCCCCGGCGGTCCGGCCGTCAAGCTTGTGGTGTTTGTTGTGTTTACTGTGCAGGATCAGGACGTCATTTGTGATTGGGACGTGGCAAAAGATCCTGGCGTTAAAACCACTTTACAGGTTATTCCAACAGAATAACAAAGAATGGAATAACATAAGTTCTCTTCAAGAAGAAAGAATAACACCCCTTACTTTATTTAGGAGATTGAATACTGCAGCAGTGTAATAACCGAATACTCTTCTTCTTTCTCTCTTATTCTCTCTATACTTTCTCTCTCTATAGCTTGAGTGAATTCGTGAAAAATAATGAAGCCCTAGGCCTCTATTTATAGAAGATTTATTACTATTTACGAAAGTATTTACTATTTACGAGGGTAATTACTATTTACGAAGGTAATTACTATTTACGAAGGTAATTACTATTGACGAAGGTAATTACTATTTACGAAGGTAATTACTATTTATGAAGGTAATTACTATTTACGAAGGTAATTATTATTTATGAAAAAGACTCTTAGATGATGACATATGGCCCCCCATAAATAATTCAACTTACCACAAACGTCTAATAATAGACTCTTTATATACATCAAGGATTGAATAAAAATTACCAAAAATCATTTTATTTTTAATCAACACATATTTAATCTTTCAACAATTATTAATCATTTATAACTTGTCATCTCAATTATTGTTTAAATAATATAACATATTATACAGATGATACTGTGACAATAATTGAATCAATAATATAAGAGATATGATGCAGCAATTACTGTAGCAATAATTGAGTATACCTGAGTGACTTCTCACGTAAGCATCAATAATCAATACCGTGTGTTACTATGCAACAACGCGTATTACTGTACTTTTACTACCGAGTAGTTCAACAGTTTTAACGGTAACACCTCCGCCGTTTATTTTATAGAAAGCTAATTTTGTCGTTTTCTAACTACGACAATACTTTCGTTATGGGGTCCACCAATGATTGTGCCGTCGTACGAATATTCCCCGATAAAAAGAATATTCCCCGACCAAACGAATATTTTATAACAACTTGCGTACTTTGCAAAATTTATAAATATTACCCACAACTATAACATTATATCAAATTTATTCCATAATATTCAAAAATAATAATTATGAAAATTCATCTTTATTTATAAAAACTGGGGTCTTACATTTGATCTCTCGAAAGGATGAACATTCGAGGATAAAAATTCCGAGGATATAAATTCTGAGGATAAAATCCTGAGGATAAAAGTTCCGATGATATAGATCCCGAGGATATAAATTCCGAGGATAAAAATTCCGAGGATAAAAGTTCCGAGGATAAAAGTCCCGAGGGTAAAAGTCCCGAGGGTAAAAGTCCCGAGGATAAAAGTACCGAGGATATAGATCCCGAGGATATAAGTACCGAGGATATAAATCCCGAGGATATAAATCTCGAGGATAAAATCCCGATGACAAAAATCCCGAAGAGACTTTTTGAATAGTCTCTTATAAATAAGGTTCTTTCTTATAAATAAGAGACTGGGGGCAATGTTGGGATGTGATTATTTGGGTCTAGCCATGGTGCAACCCAATCTATTTAATGGTGATGACCCATATGTAATTTATTGTGACAGTGGAGAGTCTATATATACGGCTACAAGCTAGGATTTGGGAGGGACAACATACACACAAGAGATACAACACAAATCACATCTTGTACTCCCAATATTATTCCGTGGTTGCGAGTGTGAGTTTGATTTCACAATAATTACTCCATCAACCGTTGGCGCTATTTTGGCCTGTCCTTTTGGTTGAGGCGTACAAAATCAAGCATTAACAAGGGTAAAGAGGATATTTTATAATAATAAAAAAGTGAATTGAAGTTTATTTATGAAAACTAAATTACTTCTAATCACTTTGTAACTAGAATGTGAATATGTCTGTCGACATCTAAAATTATTTACTACTTTGTTTTTTTTCTTCCTCCAAATTAAATTAGTTTTGGAAGGGAAGGATCCTGCCCCGGCTGCCCCAACTCAACTGAAAGTTTTGGTAGTTAAAAGAAGAAACCGACAACGGTGAAGCTTCAGTTGCCCTCGCTCGCTTCTCCTTCTCCTTCGAAGATGGGAGGCCCCATTCCCGGTAACTAGAGCTTAACCTCATCTCTACTAATTACTCCGTCTCGTTCTATATAGATCAGTACAAATCAAATTATTTGATGTTTCGTTTTTGAATTCCCGATTTACGCAAAATCCCTAACCTTTTTAGCTCTCTGTCTATCCAGATCTAACCACATTAGACAAATCCGCCAAGATCTTTGTAGCGGGCCACCGGGGCCTTGTCGGATCCGCCGTCGTTCGAAAGCTCCAACACCTGGGCTTCCCAAACCTTCTACTCCGCACCCACTCCGAACTCGACCTCACTCGCCAATCCGACGTCGATTTATTTTTCGCCTCTTCCAAACCCCATTATGTAATCCTCGCCGCCGCCAAAGTCGGGGGCATCCACGCCAACAACACTTACCCCGCCGACTTCATCTCCATTAACCTACAAATCCAGACAAATGTGATCGATTCAGCTTACCGCCACGGCGTTAAAAAACTCATTTTTCTCGGATCCTCCTGCATTTACCCCAAATTCACCCCGCAACCCATTCCAGAGCATGCCTTGCTTACCGCCCCGTTAGAGCCCACCAACGAATGGTACGCCATCGCCAAAATCGCTGGCATTAAAATGTGCCAAGCTTATCGGATTCAGTACAATTGGGATGCTATTTCTGCTATGCCCACCAATTTATTCGGTCCAAATGATAATTTTCACCCTGAGAATTCCCATGTTTTGCCCGCACTGATTAGGCGGTTTCACCAGGCAAAAATTAGAGGGGATAAGGAGGTGGTGGTGTGGGGAACGGGTTCTCCATTGCGCGAATTCTTGCACGTTGACGATTTGGCAGATTCGGTGGTGTTTTTGTTGGACAAGTATAGTGGATTGGAGCATGTGAATGTGGGTAGTGGGAAGGAGGTCACAATCAAGGAGCTTGTCAAGTTGGTTAGGGAAGTTGTTGGATTTGAAGGGGATCTTGTTTGGGATAATTCAAAGCCTGATGGTACCCCAAGGAAGCTTATGGATAGCACCAAGCTTGCAGGATTGGGTTGGGTTCCGAAGATTTCTCTTCAGGATGGACTTGTTGATACTTATAAATGGTACTTGGAGAATGTCAAGCAATGATGCGGGATGGATGGCTTTTGAATATGAAGGGCTTGTACTGGTAATTTTACTTTTGTTTATTCCTTTCATTGTAATCTACACTTATTTAACGCTTATATTTTTGTTGTAATTGTGTAGTGTAATATTTTTGATGTGCGTCATCTGGGATCTTATTTATGTTCAAAGATTAATATCGGGATTGAATGAGACTTTACTAAACAAATATGATAGGGCTGGCTATTACTTATATTGTTGCTCTTCTTAGGCATTGCTGTTTATTTGTTTTGAATGGTGTCTACTGGCTTGTTATATGAACTCATATTCATTACTGAAGATGTATTCTTTGTCACAAATGGTATGGATTTTGGAAGTGTTGTGTGAAGATAGGTATTACTTTTGAGCAACAAGGATTAGCCTTCCAAATGAGAGATAAATTTAATACCTTAGCGAATTAAAAACCTAATTCTGAAAATTTAGGGATACCCCAATAAAGAGGCTTAGTTACTACATTGGGCAAGTGTTAAAAATAAAACCTAATAAATTTGAACAATATTCAAGTAGGGTAAGTTGGAGGCAAAGGGAACCATCATGCATACTAAATCTCAATATGCACTGCAGGGATGCCACTTAGGTGTCAAATACGTGGTGGTTATTAATTATTTAATTTTACATATATATATAGAGAGAGAGAGAGAAAGAGAGGTTTTTTTCCGATATTCTGTAGGAATGTCTAAATGAAACAGGTTGGTTTTTTTATCAACTTGTTGTGCTGGAAGAATTGAGCGAATGAGAAAACTCACATCTCCCTATGCGGCTCCCATGCCATTCTAGCCAGTTGAAACAATGCAATGTAGCAGTGTGGCCAAATATATGTTGGGTATGTCTGATTTGCACACAGGATTTTTGAGACTTGGGCCAACTTTCTTTCTTCACTACAGGGTTTGGAAACTTTGGATTGTTTGAGTGAATATTAATTTTTTTCCTGTAAGATTTGTAGAGATTGTTTCAAATGGCTTTTGATGGTTTAAGGAATTTAAATTATTTTGCAAACTTGAATATAGGGAATGCCAGGAAACTGAGACTTGTTCTGAGATAGAATATTTCTTATGGCTTCTCTTGGCCTTATGCTGCGGGAGTAGCTGGTGGGGATATATATATAGACATTCAAGGGTTCCCTTGGTCTTACCGAAGTAATTAGTGAGAGAGATGGAAATATCATTTTTTGTGTGTGAAAATTCTGTCTCCGAAACCCTTAATGAACTCTGTTCATGTTTTCTTAACTTCATTTGGTACAGTGCTTTAGGTATATAAATCTTAATTCTTCTTATATATATATATATATATATATATTATTTTCCTTTTCTTTTCCCTCATCTATTACGTTTGTTTGGTAAATTATGCTTGGGTGACCATTACCTTTGTGGAGACTCATGAGCTATAAGCCTAGTGCTACGTTTGGATTGGGAAATGAAATTAGTGAAGAAATAGAATAGTGAGTGAAATGATTCATTTCATTCTATCTAAGCACAACACAGACCCTGCTGCAGTCCAATTACATCCACTGTCAATTTCATTACTACATCAACAGCAGTTCAACACTGCTACTGCTATTGCTATTGAAGGAAGGAAAACTCTAAGATAAAACAGAGAAGTTGACGCCCATAAAGAGAGTGACAAACAGACAGAGCCCGTATAGGTAAGGTAAGGTGGTGTATGAAGTAGTGATGCTAAGGATACTTCCGTGAAAGAGGGTCAGTAAACCATCATCACCTGCAGGCAGCCCAGCCCGGATCCGGTTAGTATGAATTTCATTTTTGGGTAACTTGGTCAAATGACCAATAGAATATTGATACACATAGAGTCTCACCTGCGTGTCAGTACTCTATTGGCCAATTAACCAGCTTACCCAAAAATAAATTTCATTCTAATAACTTCCGGGCAACACTATTAACTTTTTGTCATATTTCATGACATGTGTCCTTTCCCAACTCCCACCCACATATAAATATATAATTACTATCCCCTCCCCTATTGTAGCTAGGAGTGAGCAAAAAACGGATAAAACCGAATTACCGAACCGAACCGAAATTATTTAACCGAATTATTTCGGTTTTTTCGGTTTTTTTTACAAATTCGGTTATATCCGAATTATTTTTCAATATTCGGTTACAGTTTTCAAAAACAGGTTATTCGGATATCCGAATAACCGAACCATTTCAATATTATTATTATAATATTAATTATCTACAGATCTACTCAGGCTCAGGCGCTCAGCTACTCGTAAAACTCGCCTTCTCTAAGTCTCTAACTCTCTAAGTCTATTGAGTTCGAGTCCGGAGTCCATTTCAATTTTCAGATCAGATATTCAGACCACTCTTTTCGTGGAACTTCGACCTTCGACCGTCGACCGTCGATTAAGTACGAAGCATCTTCATTCTTTACCCTACTCGTCGTCGTCGACCGTCGTACTCGATCTCGGCTCCCAGTCTCCCAAGTCCCAGATCCAATCTCGATCTCGGCCCTCTCCGGTTCTCCGCCTCTCCCCATTCGACTCTCTTACATCTGATTTTGTTAAGTAAGTTACATCTGATTTTGATTTGAACTGTAAAGGGTTATTCGATCTGATTTTGTTAGTTAGGGTTATGATTTCTAAGATGGGTACTGGGTAATCTTTTGATTCATTCATAAATTTGGAATCTGAGCTTTCTGTGGAGTGTGGACAGTACTGGAGTCTTGGATTTCTTGTTAATTGTTTTTTGGAATCTGAGTTTTTGTGGGTACTGGGTAATTTTTTGATTCATTCATTCATAAATTTGTTCTTTGTTAACTTGGACCTTTTAATTGACAGTTACTATGCAATGACAGCTACAATTTTGATTATAATGGTTCTGAAAATTGATGGTGTCATGGTGTATTGGTGTTATGTTATCATTGCTATTGGCATTTCTTAAGAAATGCTGTATGACTTGACAGTTGACATGCTCTTAAGCATTTCTGAGCTATTGCGCATTTCTGAACCCATCATTTTGATTCATTCATAAATTGAAAAATCTGAGCTATTACATGAATCGCATTTCTTAAGCATTTCTTGTATCTCATTATTTGGTGTTATGCTGTCATTTGTTAAGCATTTCTTGTCATTGGCTTTGATAAATGCTTCATAGTTCCTTGTATGACATGGCATTATGCAATGACAGCATCTCAAGTATGAACTTGAGTTCCTTGTATTTTGATCAAAAGCTTCCTTGTCATTGATTTGATTTTTTTTTTGTTTGATATTTGTAGATAAAGAAACTAGAGATTGGCTTTGTTCATCACACTGGTCATTTAATCAGCAACATAAAGAAATTAGAGATTTTACATGGGTAAGCTATGCTTTTAAGCACATAGCAAGTCTTCTACTTCAATTTGGGTAAAAAAAAGAAGAAAGAAACATAGCAACTTTCTTGTTTTCTTCACCTCAAGTATTGTTATCATCTTTCTTTCTTTAAACACAAATTCAATCACTATAATATTTATTTTTTCTGCCTTTGAACAAAGGAACCCCTTCAAGATATCAGTATACAACTGTTATTGTTATTGTTGACTATTGTAGTGCTATTGAGAGACTGTAAGTCTGGAGCAGTGGAGCTTGTTGATTCTGAATCGCTGTCTCGTTGATGCAGTGATGCTAATGCTGCTTGCTGTTGTAGTTACTTAGTTGACTGTTGTAGTTACTTAGTTGTTGGCTTGTTACTGTTGTAATTTTTTATAAGTGATACTGTAGAAGTGTTTGGGCTTGTTAGTTGTTGCTGCTGTTGTAATTTTTATTTTGCTGCTGGACATTGGACAGTGTTAAACTGTTAATTTGTGGACAGTGTTTGCTAAACAGGTAACAGTTGGATATTAAACAATAAACAGGTAACATTTGCTGGACAGTGATTCGGTTTTTACCTGAATTACCGAAATTACAATTCGGTAATTCGGTATTCGGTAATTCGGTTATTTTGAAATTTTGATTTTTAGTTCGGATAATAAAATTAGTATTATTTCGGTTTTCGGTTATAACCGAATAGCTTATTCGGTTCGGTTATAACCGAATGATCACTCCTAATTGTAGCCGGCCGATAGTATCAATTTTAACCTGCCTACCTAGTTGTTTTCTTAGGTCATCGCCTTGAACCCTATACTTTTTTTTTATTCTTAGGTCATGTGTTGAGAATTAAGTCGCACAAAATAAACAATAACACTTGAAAAAAAACACAATATTTAATATGTTTTGGTCCTCAATCACTCAATTCACAAAATCAACTTCAATATATTAATATTCACGGTACAACTTTTTGCACAACATAAATTTTTTATAAAAAAAACTCTCCTTAACACAACCCAAGATTCAATTACACCATCTCTCAATTCTATAAAATCTAATCTAATTAGGACACTCTCACATAATAAATAGAACTACTACAAATATGACTACTTCCAAAATAATATTTTTATCAATAATAAGATTCCTTCCCATGATAGGACACCAACTTACAATAAATATCCTATTAAAAATAAGACAACATCATTTTCATAATAGTAATTCTTTTCTGCATAAGATTGAGAAGTTACTTAACGATTTATACATCGACTCGAATCTCCAAACACTTCAATTTCATATCGCATAGACTATCCATCCACACACAAATTAATTTTTCATTCTTCCTTCATTAAAGAATTAATTTGTCTGAATTTTCTTGACCCACATATGTATATCCGTGTGTGTAAATATCCCAAAGAAATTATATTGTCACCACAACCAGAGACATAACATACATTCTCAAATCCATCAATCTTCACTCTCTTTATTCCTAGCATTAACGTAGCCAAATTCTCCATTTTTGTACAAACTCTCAAAGCAATCTCTCTCCTTGCATATATGCATATAAGCTGCAGAATCCAATACACATCCATCTTTTTTATAATAACTATTAATCGTTACAATAACTTCTTCAGCTTCACTAAACAAATTAACATCTTCAATTTTCTCTTTGTCCTTCAATTTTTTTTCATATTTCCTTAAATTTTTTATCTCATCCCTTAATGTTCTGCATTGGTATTGGATGTGACCCTTTTCTTCACAATAATAGCACTCTCTATCACTGTAATATCTTAGTTTGGATCTTGATATTCCTTTACTATTATCTCTCAATTGACGTCTCCCTCGATTATAACTTTCTACGGTTAGCGTTTGCTCACCAATGTTATTGCTCTCTTCTCCCATCAACTTTTGAGTTTCTCGTAAAACAAAAATCACTTCTAAAATTAAAGTTGATTTTCCCACTAAGTGTTTGCACCATCGACTTACTTGGGTAAAGATGACAATAAGAGCAATGACTTCTCATCTTCCAATTTTTATTCTGTATTTTACAATTAAGACACTGACTGTTAAAAACAATTAGATGATCATGGAGATTCGTCATTTCATCCATCTTCAAGGAGTACAATTTCATCTTCAAACACAATCTGTCGGTTAGCGACTTCAAAACATAACTATTCTTTAGTTTTTTTCCACAATTGTTTTAGATCAATTTCTTTTAACACATCATATTTTATCTCCATTGCTAATGATGAACATATTGTATTTATCGTCTTCTTGTGAATTGTCTGTCAATTTGTATCTTTCACCTGGTTTGATTTTTTTCTCCTCCAAAAACTTGATCAAGTTCTTGCAAGTTTCAACACCAAAAGATCTTACACGTTACTTTGCCAGTGTGAAATTTATTTTCCCATCGAAAATTGAAAACTCAAATTTATCCAAATTCACCGTCATCATATTACGCAAAATAACTCCCTAACTCGAATCCAATAAACCAAACTCTTGATACCACTTGTTAGGAATTAAGTCACACAAAATAAACCGTAACACTTGAAAAGAAAAACAACACAATATTTAACGGTGTTTGATCCTCAATGACTTGATCCACAAAACCAACTTCAACATATTAATTTCCACGATTGAATTTATTTTGCACGGAATAAAAAAATTCTCCCAATAACACAAGACCCAATTACATCATCTCTAAGATGTTACTATCTCTTGGTTGTGTTCTTCCTGTCTTTCTCTAAATACAAGACTCTATCTATATAATACCCACAATCCCCTTTTTCTAATCTAATCAGGACACTAGCTCACATAATAAATAGACCTACTAAAAATAAAACTACTTTCAAAATAATATTTCTACCAAAAAAAAGTTTTCTTTTCATAATAGACATCAACAAATAATAAATATACTATTAAAAATAGGACAATTTCCTTTCCATCACAGCAATTCTTTCTAAATATGATTTGAGAAGTTACCTAACAACTTCTTCAGCAACCCCCCTCCAAATGAAACCTGAAGAATCATACATACATTACTAATTGAAAATTACATACTTCACAGGTCATAGAGTTCATGAATTACACTAAAGATGATACATACAACATATTTGCCTTGAGATATATTTCAAGATACAGGGATTACTTCAAAGGGGCTTTATAATTGAACTTACAAAGGCAAGCACAAATGATTAAAGCCTCCCTTCTTACGACAAGTAGAAAATAGAAGAATGTCTAAAGTAAAAACCAACCTGCTGATGTTGGAGAACCCTTGCATATATCCATTCCCGTATAAACATCATCATGAGTTGAAAACAAAAACATAGTTTATAATTTAAACACAAAAACCAGATTGAGCCGTCCCACCAATATCACACTGCAGCCATCGCCGCCGCCGCCGCCACTACCACCACTATGACCATAAATGATACAAAGGAGGATGTCAATTAGTGAAAAGTTGAAAAGGCAAGTTTTTACAACAAACCCAACATTTCACACAAGCTGTATAAAGCATTCTCATGAATAATGAGACAGCCCTCATAATCTGCCTCTGCCGCCTTTCCAACCACCTCCTCGGGCGCTTGCAGAAGAACCCTATCATCACAGAAGCGCACCAACTTAGAGAAAAAAAGGTGGGATTTTTAAATTAAACTTCTATCTTCTTCTTGAAAGAGAGAGAGAGCTCAAAAGGGACGTTGGGGGTGCATTTTGATCAATAGGATCAAGAACTACACAAGTAGATGAACAAAACATGGGGATTAATTTGATGGCATTCTTGTCCTGTTTTGAAAACCCCAAAAAAGAAAAATGTTGTTGAGTACACAAATAAGAAGCTATTACACAGCTCAGGACATGAGATACTAGAGAGAGAGAGACAAGAGGAGGATGGGGGGGAGGGGGTTGTCTTGTGTGAGGTGCTTGTGTGTGTGTGTGTATATATATATATGTATACTGTCTCTGTGCTTAAAACATATTGAGGCCAATTAATAAGTAAATGAGGTCATGAGAAATGGCAAGGGTTTGGTGATTTGTTACTTCCAGAATTCTTGAATTCCATTCATATCCTTTCCACATGTATGTAGATCTGTAATATAAACGCAATTTTTTAACAAGGGAGGCAGTACACTTTCCTGAATCCTGACTGACCAAACAGGCATCAATTTCGAGGCATATTTCGAGATTACAAACTTGCAACAAGTGTGGGTTTATCTGTGGATTATAGGGGGCGTTTAGCAGCGGCTAAATATATAATAGGAGGAGTGGAGTACTACACTTGGGCTACTTTCTTCAATAAATTTGTTTGACTCCTGGTCAATATAATATATTGGCCCCACTTAAAACAAAAGTAGGATTTGTCTTTGTCACACATATCTAGCTTTAACCAAGGTGGTGTGGAATTAAACGGGGAGTAATTTGGTCAATTCGTGATGGCGAAGGTGCATCATAGCAGATGATCCATCCTCCCCCAAGGATTATGACCGTAAAACAAGGACAGGTAGGGTGTCTTGACTTGTACGGTGATGGACGTAGGGGGCTCATCATCATCAATGCATGTCCCTTCCTTGAGTGTAGACTTGGACTTCCAAACTCTCGTGTCCAAACACTGTCATCTAAACTCTAAAGAGAACAGCAAGAGACAGAATGTCTGACCCAAAACTCAGAAATCAGTGAAACAATGGCCAGCATCAAGTTCAAATACTAACATAAATAAATAATCAAAACTCTAATCCGACAGTCCTTATTAAACATGCATTCACCTGACCTGGAAAATTAAAACAAAAATTGTCAGAATTACTCTCCCTGTTAATCTTGTAAGTAATGTTGATTGTATTATCTTAAATAACGTGATATATTAATCGGTTTTATCATAAAATATCGTTTAATAGATTTAATTAAACCGGATGAAAATAAAAGAAGAGGGATGATATCAATCATTAATCTTGTAATTATCGGGTATTAAAGATTTTTTTTATCCGCTCTCAAGTATTCAAGACGGAGCCGTTCCCGAGCATGGACGGGAAAGTCGATCGTCCTGAGCCTCCGACTAGATAGCCCAATTATTTTTTATATATATATACTATATACAGTCGACCATTGAAATTTTATGGAGTTCGTAAAAGTTTTGAATAGTTTTCCAAATGTTTCAATCGTTTACAAGGTATTACTAACTATTCTTGTGACAGTATTATCTGCTCAATGAAATTTTTCAAAGTTGAAATTGTTAAAAAATTACTTGCGGTCGACTATGACACGAGAAAGGTTAAATGGGTTCGCAACCATGTGAATTGAGAAAGATACTTTTTTGGATACAACTTGTTCTTTTTATTTATTTATTTTGTGAATACAATGTTTCGAAAAATGCATCATTTTAATTTTTGGTCCTGGACAACCAAAATATGAAGAAGGGCCTAATTCAAGATGATACATTACTCTTATGACCATCATTGTAAGTAACCCTGCCAAAAATAACATATATGGATGGAAAACCATGTATCATGAATGGGGAGATATATAAATTGCGATTACCTTGACCTCCTTTCAGTTTTCCAGGAAAAAAGCAACAAGATTGTGGATGAAGCTACCCATATCTTGGTCATAGTACACCCTCTACATTTCTGTCTCTATGCATATTTTGATGTAATATTGTGTGTGCATAAGGAAAAGTTTAATTGTACATTTTATTTCTAGAGAGAGAGAGAGATCCATATTGCATGACCAAAGTACAGGAGTAGTAAATTAGGCAAGGATATGGAGTATAGTATTACTACTATTTAGTAAAAAAGAAAAAGAAATAGAAAAATATATTATTAGTTTGGGAAAGTAAACCAACGTCCATCATGAGCAAAGCTTCAAATCTGAAATTAATACTCCATAATCTTTAGCCAGGGCTAATTGGCATTGAGCAAAAAGAGTTAAGATATGATTTACTCCTATTTAAAGCGATTTGGTGGATGTGGATGCCGCGCTACAACTAACACTTTATGCTCTAATTACCCAACATTTGGTAAGAATAAGATACTCTCACTATTCTTATTTTTAGACTTTTTTTATATTTCTAATTATTTGTCGTTTGTGGTTATCTAGGAGAATTGATTATTATTTTTTTCAAATTGCCCCTTATTACTCCACCTAATCTTTTGATCCATATTTATGAGATAAGTGAGGTGAAGGGTATTATAGACAATTGATACTATAGTTAATATTTTTCAATTATTTTCTTAATTCTTGTGCACATATCTAAAACGACCTATATTAAGGAACGAAGAGAGTATGATTTATGTAAAGCGATTTGGTTGAGGTAGTGGTAACAATCGCATGCATGCACGCACGTTAATTGCTTTTAATGTATATAGGAGTATACATTAAGGAAACTAATTAATTAACTGAAGTCTTAGAATGAATAACATAAATTTAGAAATATTATTATTATTATTCATACTTTATCTAATTGATTAAATAAGGTTTAAAATATCAACATTTCACTTTTAAAATTCATTAAAATAAATCGCTTTTAGTAATGAATTTCTTGAGAAAATTATATCTTTTGTCATATCTTAGTGTGTGTATATATTTTGATCGTTTCAGGTTTCAAACATACCCTTAAAAGAAGTGTAGGAAAAGAAGAAAGAGATTGTTAGGGGGAAATGGGAAATGGGGCCAAAAGCCAGGCAGGCAGGCAGCCAGCCAGGCTTATGAATTACACTTTTCTTTTTGCGTTTTTATTGGACCACTTGTTTCACAAGAGAAGAAAACCTCATTGGCATCCTCATCCATTGGCAAATACTCCATCAAAACACCCGCTTTGGCTTTGGCTTTGGCTTTGGCTTTGGCTTTCGCCGACGATGTTATGTTATAGTAGTAGTATCTGTATACTAATAGTATTAGATCGCTGTTTTTCATTTTTGCACAAAAAAAAGGATTAAATACCAGCAGTAACCAAGTAAAAAAAATGTGAAAAAGGTATTGGAGAAGAATATTGTGAAAAAGATAATTTGTTTTATGATTTCTTTTTGGAAACTGATGATTCATTCTCGAGATAAAAGTATTAACAAATCCAAACACGATACGTTTTTATTGTTGTGATGATATAGTAATTACTATGTTAAGAGTTGCATATTTAAATTTAATGTTGAAATAAATAAATGTGCATGCATCATTCATATTGTAAAGTCGTTATTAGATTATATGTATAAGGATTTAGATTAAAGATCAAAATTGTTAAATTGATCTGAGCTTAATATTTATCTTTATGTAAAGTTTCTTGTCGTAGAAAGATCAAACTTGTTAAGTTGATCTTATGCATTGTAATAGATAGGCAGAACAAAATCGTAGAGATTGTAAAAGTCAGAATCGTAGTTTGTTGAGCAAGCCTATCAGAATCGTGAAGAAATTTGGCGAGTGCATGTCAAGTCAAGTCAAAATTGTAGGCACTGCTCTAAATCGTGGATTCCTCAAAACATTAAGATCGTTATCAGTCAAGCGCTGTCAAAACTAAGGCAGAATCGTAGAGTACTCTATAATTCTCATCAGAGGCAGTCAAGTATAAATCGTCTGCAAATACTTATCATCAAGACCAGCACCGACCCTGGGCTAAAGTCCAAGGTGTTTGGGCTTTAGGCCCACTAAAATTTAAAAATTTTTAGGGCCCCAAAAGATATTTGTGTTATGTATATATATACTCAAAACAAAAGAGTCCAGCTCACATCAGTTTAAATTTAAAGGCCCATAAAAAATTTACCGAATGAAATAGGTCTAAATCTCAATGGTAGACTTGTATTCATTCGTATTGATGCTCTTTTGTTCAAGGAAAGTTCTTAGTTTTTTTTATGTCTATCTTAATAGCAATTCGCAAAAGGTCCATTTTTTTTGTTGTCGCTTTAGGCCTTTAAGAACTCAGGGTCGGCCCTGATCAAGACCACGATCGTAGTGTTCATCAATAAGCATCAAAATAGTTGAAGATCGAGTCTGATAAATAAAAATGTCTGACATCATCAACTGACATTTGAACGTTGATATGATTGAGAAACTCAATGCCCTCACCAACATTAACCTTAGTTGAATCGAAGAATCAAAAAGTAAGAAGAAACGTGTCTACCAATTAGTCTGCTGATAGTGACGTTTCAGAGGTATTGTTAGGTGAGAAAGCAGACTGTAGTGTCAGGCAAGTCAAAAAGAAGCTTTCACATCAGGATGCCAACATCAAAGTGCTCAGAATTCCCGAAACATTAAATGCTCAAACGGAAGCCTCTCAACAGGAAGATTTCAAAGGCATACAAGGCTAACAGATTGAAGATGTCAATGAGCAAGAAACAAGAACGTAAAAGAAATCGCAAGAACATGTGACAAATCTTCACTCCATGATTGCGCAAAATCTTGTTTCGCTACTAAGTTTATCAAAACTTGGGTTTATGGCAACTTAGTAGCACAACAACAACCTCAACTACACTCATTGCAAAGCTGCCAAACCTGCTAGGTTTGAAGAGTACTTAGTGTACTAACATTTCAAGTCTGCTAGGCTTAAAAATTCTTTGTGAATTAGTTAATTTCCAAGACTGCTGGTCTTAAAGGAATCCTTGTGATCATTCGAAGATTGTATCAATTTCCTTAGTGAATTTCTTACTCGAGGAGTAGAAGAGTAGACTAGGAGTCTTGAGTGCTCTGAATCACTTAAAACGCTTTGTCATTTACTTTCAGTCTCTTTAACTATTATATCTGCTGTGAGACCCCAGATTTTTTTGAATAAAGATTAAATTTTTCTCGAAATATATTTTTGAATATTATGGTGTGGATTTAATATAATGTTATAGTTATGAGTAATATTTATAAATTTTACAAAGTACGCAAGTTGTTATATAATATTCGATTGGTCGGAGAATATTCATTTTAACAGGGAATATTCGTACAACGACACAATCATTGGTGGACCCCCACAACGGAATTATTGTCGGATTGAGAAAACGACAAAAAATACTTTATGAAAATAACGGCGGAAGTTTTACTGTTAAATGTTGAAACACTCGGTATTAAAAGTATAGTAATACGCGTGGTTGCATAGTAGCACACAGTATTGATTATTGATGCTTACGTGAGAAGTCACTCAGTTATATTCAATTATTGCTACAGTAATTGCTGCATCATATCTATCATATTATTGATTCAATTATTGTTACAGTATCATCTGCATAAAATGTTTTTTTTATTAAATCAATACTTGAGACGACAAAGTTATTCATATTATAAATTGCAATATTTATAATGTCTAGAAGTTCTGTCAAGGAGAGGTTTGGTCACCTAATTACGCGCCAATAGGGAGAAATCCTTATTGGAAAACCCCCTCTTTCCTGAAAACGACCTGGTTGATAAATATTGTGAGTTATAATATTAATAATGAATGTTGTTCGGAGTTGAATTTGGAGACGCGGACGTGATATTTGAGTCCGGAACGACGAAATTAGTAAAAATAGTCTATAAACACAAAATTTTACTGGATTCACTATTTGGTCAAAAAGTCAACAGTTGACTTTTTCGGAAAAAGTCAAACTTCAAAATTTAAAAATTTTTATTTTTGATAAAAATGGTTTCATTGTGTTGAAATTATTTGTGTTAGTGAAAATCGACAATTATTTCGATAATAATTGATGTCTGGAGGTTATATTGACCAATCGAGTATTTAACCGGATAAATGAGCAATTAATTGCTATTATTTCACATGATTATAACTATTTGTTCACATGTGTATACTATTGTTTCACATTCTTGTTACTATTTGGGGAGTTGGTGCAAGATTGATAATACTTGCAGGACTAAATTATAAATGAAAGAAAAGTTGGAGGTATTGTACTGTAATTTTTGAGGCCCAAAACGTGCAATTATCGAAACTATATTTTCCTATAAATAGAAGCTCATTCTTCCTTCATTTCTCACCAATTCACAAAAGCTTTAGAGCGATTATTATAGAGAGAAATTATAGAGAGAAAGAAGAAGAGAAATCTGCTACCTCACTATTCCAGTATCCAGTTTTTTCCAAGGTAGGGAATATTATTTGTTGTACTCGTAGAGAGTATTATTTCTTTCTTTCGTCTTCATGAAGAGAACTTCTGTTATTCCATTCTTTATTATTCTGTTGGAATAACCTGTATACGCGGGCTACCCTATACTTGGTGAAATTCTTCTGTTGTTTCATTCTTTATCATTTTGTTAGAATATCCTGTCTGTGCGTTTTACGCCGGACCTGATTCCGTCTTTATTATTTTGTTGGAATATCCTGTTTGTGCGTTTTACGCCGGACCTGATTCCGTTATTTACTATTCTGTTGGAATAACCTGTCTGTGCGGTCTATCGCATGCATGGTGGTTTCTTTTGTTATTCCATTCCTTATTATACTCAGTTGGTTAAAGTTTAGACTTCTATACTCCATAAAATTAGTGGAATATCCTTGATATTTGCGCTTCATCCAGTATCTTTTCTTGGAAATACTCTTTTGAGCATTCTTGAATTTACTGTACAAAGCAATATCATGTTGACAATTTGGACGTTATTAGTTCCTGGATAAATTAATTCTTGAACTTGTTTTAATGAATTCTTATATCATTGTCATCATCCTCATGTTTATATTTTGTTGAAAGTCATCTGTGGCCTATAGTGCATAGATGGACTTGGTATGATTATGACCAGAGATTATTCGGTGTAATCATGACCGTAATGTTACAAATGATGTGATAGAAGTCCTTATTGGCCCATAGTGCATTGATGGACAGTTGTTGGTATAATTATGACCATTAATGAATACACAAATATTCTTGGCCCGTAATGCATGGATAATTGTGGTCGTGATACTAAAGAATATCTTTGTCCGTAGTGCATGGGTGATTCGATGATGTGGATTATTTATTAAGCTGAGTCCCAGCGATAAAAGTGATGAAAAACCTTCTAAATCATAAAAGATAGTAGATTTTATTCTCTACTTGGCTCTTTTAATGGATTGCTTGTTCCGCTGCAGTTAAACTTGATGGTTGTTATATTGTATCAGTTTAACACTGTTGAAGGCTAACGATAATATATTCTGCATTATCTTAGTCATAATATTTCCTACTGGGCTAGTTGAGCTCACCCTTTTACTTTTATTGTTCTCTTCAGGAAATGAGAACGTAGCAGGGACTAGTCGGGGAACGGAGTGACGGACCAGATGATAACATTAGTAATCCTCACTATTCTGTGAAATAGTGTAATAATAATTGTAATAAGGACTCCTTTTGAGTTTGTATAATCTCTAGTAGACAATCTTTGTATTCAAACTCACAGTTTATATTTTATCGTATTGTACACGACAGTTGTATTATTAATTTGTATTTGAATTTATGTACCATGTAAGTGGCGACTCAAGATGAGTGACGTATACCTAATTTTGGGGGGCGTCACATCTGCTGTTTGATTTATAACCATGATTTTATCTAAAGGGGGATATATAACTAAAACATATATTCCGATGTGCTTAATTAATCATTTAATTAACAAATCTGTTAAGTTACTATTTAAAAAAAATTAAATATCTATTCAACCCTCCTTCTAGATAACTTTCGTGCCTCCGGGAACTAATTAACATAATATATTTCTCATGGTGTTGCAGTCTAATTATTTTTATATATTAATGTTGTTATTGAATTAATAACGGTTCAACCATTAGTTGAATCAGTAATCCATCTACTTGATATTTTTTTCGATTCAATGACTAATCCAAATTTAAAAATATTAAAATCAGTGCGTTTGAGACGAAGAATGTTAGCGTTTGAAGAAGATTTTTTGAAACTAGTGTTTGAAGAAGGTAATAAATTAAGTAAAAAAATTCATGATTGTCGTCAACTAGTGTTTTTAGCATTAGATATGAAAGCAGCGAATGGCATCTGATCATCATCCAAAACAATGTTGTCACGTTATTGTTTTTAGTATTATTTAAAAATGAAAAATATATAAATTATATAGTCATGCACAATGGGCACGACATAATAGTTTGTAATTTTTCTTTTTTTTACGATTACAATTATAGATATAATTTCTTGCTCTTCTTAATATATAATTTTTTACCTCTTCTACAAATTAAGTCATCGGTAACAAAATTTCTCACAAAAAGGTTACTATTTATTCGTATAAATATAAAATAAAAAAAAATCCCTTCACCTACATGCGTAAGTTTACTAATTTGTTCTTAATATTTGTAATTTTACAAATAAGAAACAAAATATACTACTCAACTTCCCTAACTAACAAAAGCTTGTCAACTTCTTCTCACTTTTGTTTGATCAAGAAAATAAAAACTAAACCTTTTTCCCGTTGTACAGGCTAATGAGACCCCTTCCATTAACAAAAGAATCAATTTTAAGTAAATTATTATTGATACAAATTAACAAAACAATCACATTTTTTAATTAAAAAAATTGAATTTAAACAAAAAGTGCCATGACAAAATATAATTGGCAAAACTAATGAGTTGACACGTTTTACTTATTATACCATTGAACTTTTAATTTTTTTAATTACCCCATCAAAATAACTAAAATAGTGAAATTGGACCATTCCGTTACATGAACATTAAATTGATTCTGTTTTTTCCTATGTGTTCACTAAAAATATAACAATTAATAATAAGGGTATTATAGACAAATTATTATAAAATAGATTATTTAAAGTAAGTAGAGATTTAATTTGAGATTATTTAAAATCGTAATAAAGACTTTTATTCTGGAACGGAGGGAGTATTTAATTAGACACATCTCGAGGACATATCGAATCAGCTTACAGAAAATAAAGAAACATTCATTATTCCTTTCAGACTGCGAAGGTTGATGACTTTTTTTTATATTACTACTACTTATTACTATTATGTTGATTATATATCCTATTTCCGATGTGCATCTACTTTTGTGGAGTAGCAGTAATTAATCCAACTTTAGATCTATATTTTATGTGTTTAATTCTCCATTAATTTTTAGATTGACTTTCATAATTATATAATTTCAACTCACATAATTCATATTAAAAATTAATAATATAATTTTAATTCTTAAATTAAAACATAACAAAATTTAATTTATAAACCAAAATTATCCCATAACTATATTTTGTGTTATTATAAAATATTCCAGTAGAGGCATTAATTCTCACTAGTCGACTCGCGATGGTGCTTGCATATCTGTTCAGACGAAAAGATTGCCTAGCTGTGACGTCAAGGTTCCAAATATATATATATATCGCCGCCATACTACTCAAGAGACATCAAAGAATCAACTTTACATGCATTTAAGCATGCAGCTCCATTAAGTTAAAAAAATAATACTTGGCCCTAGCTAGCGCTAGCTAGCTAATTGGGATCATTAATTTCCCTTCAATAGCAAAAAAGAGTGAAATTAAATGAATTTAGTCACTTCCAGTCCTGATCATGATCACGTGTACTGATATTGTAATGCTAAATATTTTGGATGAGATGAGATTCTTAAACGACATTCAAATTATTTAATTATTTTATTTCATGTGAATTAGGAATATATATTTTAGTGTGGATAGGAAGAGGTCAAGTTTTGAGAATATTCTACTAGCTAGTCGTATACTGAACACTTGACCAATATTAATTGGAATCATTAAGAGCGAATTTATTTTTAAAAATAAAAAAAAACTTCAAAAAATTAGAAAGAATATATAGCTAGAGCTCACAAGATGAAATTGATACCCTGTGTTTCACATGCAACTAGCTAGCTAGGGGAGGGGAATATGTTCTGATCATGCATGTAAACATGCATTAACCACATGGAAAATTCCAATTCCAATTCCAATTCCAATTCCAATTCCAATTCCGATCCTTAGTTAGTGGCCAGATAATTAATTCTCTTTTCTTACTCTCGATATATGCATCTATAAAAGGGTCGTCATTTCCCTTTAAAACACTAATATACTCGATTCACTCAATACCTCTCTATATCTATATATAGATCTATCTCTATCTGAGGAGTCATTTTATTGTGCGATTTGATTGAAGATGAGGACTGAAGGAGAGAAGAGATATGCACTACTACAAGCAGCAAGGGATTCGGAGTATGTGAAGAAGATGTATGGAGGGTACTTCAATGTGTATGTTGCAGCCTTTGGAGAACAAGGAGAGAGATGGGACTTGTTTAGGGTTGTTGAAGGGGAGTTCCCTCATGCAAGTGATCTTCAGAACTATGATGGATTTGTGGTTAGCGGTAGCCCTTATGATGCCTATGGAAATGACTATTGGATTCTTGAGCTTTGCTCTCTCTTGCAAACCTTGGATGCCATGCAAAAGAAAGTTATTGGTATTTGCTTTGGCCACCAGGTAATTAATTTTTTCCTTTTGATGATATTAAAAGTTGGAGGGAGAAATTGACTGATGCCGAACGACCATTTTATTTAGTTTTTAAAAATGGAATCACTTAATTATATATATATATACATGTCTTGATCATATTTGAATATATATATATATATATATATATATATATATATATATCATTGTAAATCCCAAATATTAATGAATTATGTTTCCATGCATGCATACTAGGTTTTATGCAGAGCATTGGGAGGAAAAGTTGGAAGAGCTTACACAGGTTGGGATATTGGAATTAGAAACGTGAGGATTGTGAAAGATATCTTTCCATGTAGTTTCCTTGATGCTGGCTTTGATGAATTCCCACTTGTCCTTTCTATTATCGAATGCCACCAAGATGAGGTCTCTGATCTCGTGTGTGTGTGAAATTAATAAGCAGTTTTTGTTAATATCATGTATGCATGTAATACTAAAATTAATTAATTAATACACTTGAAATTAACAGGTTTGGGAGGTGCCTTCGGGAGCACAAGTGATTGCATCTTCAGACAAAACAGGAGTAGAGATGTTCACAATTGGAGAGCACATTCTAGGCATACAAGGTCACCCTGAATTCACCATTGATATTCTTAATAATCTAATCAATCGTCTTCTCACCAACGGCTCCATAGAGGTAATTATATATATATATATATATATATATATATATATATATATATATATATATATATATATATATATATATATATATATATACTCCTTCTGTTATAAAATATAATATCAAATTTGATGTTCGAATACAATAAATTAATCTTGTAGCTAGTATTTAGATATTTTATAAAAATTTTAATTGTAATGTTTAAAATTAAATTAATTTATATCAATTTGAATTTTAAACAAAAAAAAGTAATTAAATTCATCAATATCATATATTGTTCCAAATTAGGCAAGACTTAATTAAGTGGAATTAACCACTGGCCAGCTTTTTGCAGTACTACTATATTTCCATAATTTTTTTCTTTAATTATCCCAAAACTTTTTAATTAATTAAATGATTAATATATATAATTACAGGAAGGTTTTGCAGAAGATGCAAAGTTAATGTTGCTGACTGCGGAACCAGATAGGAAGTGTCGGGAAAGAATATGCAAAGGTTTCCTTAAAGGGAGAGAGATTTTATAACAACATGCTCTAGTAAGTTGGTTTGGACTTTGGAATCTGATTATGAAGAAATTAAAGATGAATCGGAGGGTGCATTGATGTTTCTAATATATTCTCATTTTGGTATATAGTGTACTAGAACTTCAATAATACTAATTAATAAGATATGAAGTTCAACTGATCATGATCCAATTACTTTGAATAAACTTTCATATATTACTATCCATGGATCACAAGAAGATTGACAATAATTTGAAGTTATGTGGCGTATGTGTTAGATTTTGTGTTCTTTTCTTAAAAATTCAATCCTAAAACACATGAAAACATCATTTAAATACTAAACAATAAGTTAAAAACCCTAATTACGAAAGAAATAACAAAATTATGAAATAATCCAAATAAGTTCAAAACTGGTAAAAACTTAGGAAGGCCCAAATCTTTTCCGGTCTTTTTTTTGGGCTTAAAATGATGTTCATCATGGTCAAAGGCCATGAGTCTTGTGATGAGGTACGTCATAAGCTTCGATTTTTCGGTATATTATGAGTTGCGTAACTCCAAACGAATCAAAAAGTTATGATAAAAATAATAAAACAAGAGACTTGAGTTTTCTTCTTTTCCTTTCTTTGTTGACCAGGAAAAATCAAATACAAAGCCAAGGTTCATGATCCCACTTGTGAAAGTGATATCATAAAATTTAGCTAACCGTCTAAATTAAACATTATCTTAATTGACAAGAAGTGTGTCGATTTCGTTAAACGATCTACTATAATCTATATAGCGTGGTATCCTCTTTGTATAAAATGACAATATTTTTTGTTAATTTCATTGTCATATAACTAGTACTAAACTATCATTTCATTATTTTTAGAAGTGCACGTATAAAAACATAAAAGGATCAATTAATTATATTTTTTAAAATAATTACAATAATAGTGCACTCATAAAATATTTACACAATTAATACATTTTTTATATTTATTAATAATATTAGTGCAATTAGAATTCCTTAATTTAAGAAATTAGTATGCAATTAGGATTCCTTAATTGAGTGGATTATGGGGCTAACGAATGGCTGCAGACGTGGTTGGTTTAGTCCCCTCAAGCCTCACCATAATAGCTCTGTGACTTTCTGCAGCAACATATCTTCAAACTCGTCTTCATTCTCCTCATACTATTTCCTTCCGACTAGCGGAAAGTTCAAATTTCATGGGTCTGGGAGATCGAATGTTTTATTTTTAATGTTCAAAATTCATGTTTGGAGCTGCGCGACGCAGTGCTCTCCCTGAAAGTGAACGGTTCGACGAGCTGGCAGATGACGATGACGCACGGGACGACAACAATCAGCAACTAAGGTACAAAAATGAATTCGGTAAAGATGGCCCTAGCCCCACTCGAGAAGTGACAATTGTGATCGAAAAAGCTGATCCCTCCTCCTCCACACTCTGTTTGCCTCTGATGGTCCGCCGGAAACCTCAATATATCGCTTCTCCGATGGTGCTGGAGTTTTCGTCATAGTGGTGGTGGGTTGGATCGTCCGGTCCAGTTGGGCTTTTTCTTTTTCTTTTGAAGTAGAATATGAGTTTCACCAACCATGGAATTATAAGGTGGTGTTTGGGTGTAGTTTTTTCATGGTACAGTTGGTAGCCAAACATTCATACCAAAGTAACCAATTCAATTTTATTAAGTTACCAATATTTTTTGAATGTGATGCAATTAGTAGTCAAACCTTCTTGAATTGGTTGCCAAACTTTCAAACCAAGGTGACCAATTCATACTGCAGGTGTGAAGGTAGATTTGGTTACCTTGGTATAAAGGTTTGGTTACATTGGTACGAAAGTTTGGTTATCAACATTACATTACACATGACTCTTATCTCTTTCTTTCCGATGCAGTGTTCTTATTTTTTTTGGACATGAAATTGTGTCTCACCGGTGAAATGGATGAGGAAGATGACGTTGCCAAATTTTGAATATTTGAATTTGATTTTATTGTTAGATCCAAGATATTTGAATTTAAATTATTAATTATGACAGTTATTTCCCCTTAATTTTTGGTTTCCTTGTTATTGTGAATTGAATACTATACTAATTCCCTAAATTAAAGAATCCTAATTGCACTAATATTATAAATAAATATGAAAAGTGTATTATTTTTGTAATTATTTTGGTGATGCACTAATAGTGTAATCCATAAAAATAAATATCATAAAATATAAATTTTACAAATAGGACGGAGGAGTATTTAGGAATTAGGAGTAGTATTTCAGTGAATACCAAGCCCTAAACTTTATGGGCTACAGGTTATTTCAGGTTGGCCCAGGATCGTATCTTTTTAACTAAACGACCCAGTTCAACCATGTAGATTTAATCTTGGGTCCTTTACAACAATATAAAACATTTAGAAAGTAATTACACTATTAGTACACTCATAAAATATTTACACAATTAATACACTTTCTATATTTATTTATAATATTAGTGCAATATTAGGATTCCTTAATTTAAGAAATTAGTATGCAATTAGGATTCAATTCATAATAATAAAGAAACCTAAAATAAAGGAGAAATAACTACCATAATTAATAATTCAAATTCAAATATCTTGGATCTAACAATATATTCAAATTCAAATTCAAAAAAAATAATTAAAATTCAAATATTCAAAGTTTGGCAACGTCATCTTCCTGATCCCCTTCGCCGGTCATCTTCCTCCTCCCATTCGCCGCCGCTTCAACACCATGGACGCCGATCTCCTCATTCATTACGGCCACAACTGCCATTATGACGAAGGTTGATTTAGTCCAGAAATTAAAAGGAGAAAAAGATAAATTTTAGTGCAGTTGGTATCCAAATATTTATACAAAGGTAACCATTTTAGTTTTTGTGGTAACCAAGAGAAATTTCAGTACGGTTGGTAACCAAAACTTTCAAAGGTAATAATTTTAGTTTTTATTGGTTACATTTGTATTAAGGTTTGATTACTAACTGCACTATGAAAAAAAATTATAATAAATTTTTCATAATTAATTGGTAACCCAATAAAACTGAATTGGTTACCTTTGTGTTAAGGTTTGGCTGCCAACTGCATTATAAAAAAATCTACAATAGATTTTTTTTAATTAATTGGTAACCCAATAAAACTGAATTGGTTACATTTGTATAAAGTGTTACCTACCAACTGCACTATTAAATAAAAAATATCTATAATAAATTTTTTTTAAATAAATTAGAAACCTAATAACAATGAATTGGTTACCTTGGTATGAATGTTTGGCTACCAACTGTACTATAAAAAAATTACAGCAACTGTACTATAAAAAAATCGCAAGTGGAGGGTGACGTTAACAAGTTGGGACTGTCTAGGTTAATGGTGGAGGATGGCGTTAATGGTGGAGTAGGGCGGGGGAGAAGGGCATTAATGGTGGAGGTGGGCGAAGGATGAGGACTGTCTAGGTTAATGGTGGAGGATGGCGTTAATGGTGGAGGAGGGCGGAGGAAAAGGGAGGAGAATGGCGTTAATGGGAGAGGAGGGCGGAGGAGAAGGGCGTTAATGGTGGAGGAGGGCGGAGGATGACGTTAACAAGTTGTGATCACCCCTTTGCTTCATAATTCCTTTCAGGTAATAAGAGTGTAGCTGGGTCGAGCGGGGGTAACAGGGGAATAGAACGGTGGTCTCTAGCTGTGGAGGTTCTCCCTAAACAGTATAGAAAAGTGGGTTGTATTTTATACATCATTTAGTAGTTATATTTGGTGAACCAAATAGGGTGAGGCGAACCCAACATTTGGAAAGGTGTTTTGTCACTGTCATACAAGATGTCTAATGACATGCGACTTTGTGTTATCATAAGACAATGTTGTGCATCCACTTGCTGAGTATATCTACAAGCACTACCTATATGATCTTGGAGTTTGGTTGAAGTATAATTCTCAATTAGAGACGGTGGAGATAATGATATGTCAAGAGAAGACTCACCATTGGAAAGAATATGATAGTAATCTTCTCATTTTTCTTTGGAATTTATTGGGTGAACCAAGGATAATTCTGTGCGCATATGATATTTATCATAACCTAGACGCATGGCCTCCCATGTACGAAGGTTTCCTTGAGCACTTTTCAAATATTTTAATTTTTAAAACAGTTATTGATTGTACCTTTATGTAAGGTGCCATTGTGACGTACTATCCAAGGTTGGGATATGAGTCACAGTTGGTATATATTTGTAATCAAAACTCACAACATATGTGTTGTTGTATTTTGCACGACAATTGTAGTAATAAAGTTGTAGTTATTTTCTGTACCATGTTTTTGACGACTCGGAATAGGTTGGTTGGATTGAACCTATTTTGGGGGCGTTACAGTCATAAAATATAAAATTATTATTAATTTTTTAAAGTCATATTTTTTAATTTAAAATTAACATAAATTATTTTAATTTTAGTTAATACAATGATAAAAATTATAAAATATCTAATAAGTATTACTCTTCATAATTTTCAAAAGTCATAAATGATCTTATAATTTGGAATTAAAGGAGTATTGTTTCTAGCATGGCTCCACTACTCTAAACTCTTAATTAACCAACACTAAGGTTAAATTTGAGAAAATGATATTATTCTTAAAAGTTTCACTTTAAAAATGCATCTTTCGAACCGAGGGAGCAGTCATTAAATCTTTTTGTTAAATTTATCATATGCAAATACTTTAATATTTATGAAAAATTATTGATAATATTATTTTAATAGATAACATTATTGGCAATGTCTCGAAAGTTCTGTCTAAGGAGAGGTTTGGTCACCTAATTGCGCGCCAGTAAGTAGAAATCCTTATTGGAAAACCCCCTCTTTTCTGAGAACGGTCTGGTTGTCGATATTGTGATTCTGTAATATTATTTGTGAATAATTAATTATTGATTTATATGATGAGAAAAATATTGATTTTATGTTGATATAGATGGAGAAAATTTTTAATGTGACAATTGTTGAAAATTAATATTTTATCTTTTTCTGATAAAATAATTCATTTAAATATATTATTATATTTTAATAATATAATAATAGTGATATTTTTACAATAAATGTGGGATATATGAGTATATGAAGAGGAGGATTATTTTTGTGGCAATAAATACTAAAAGCATGTTAAACATGTCGGTGGACCCCATTTCTTGACTGAAATTTGATTATAGCCTGTAAAATCGCCTGTATGTGGATTTGGATCAATTTCTGTTTGGAATTTGGAAAAACTTAAATTTCAAAGTTGTAGAAAATTGAATTTCCTATGGAAAAACATAAGATTCGAATTTTCCTGATAAAATGGTTATTTATTATGAATTATTAAAGTTCCGGAATAATTGATTTTTGGAGTTTTAAATATATTTTTTAAGAAAAACATGTTTTGTGTGATTGATGAGCCCCACGTGTTGCAAAATATGCTGAATTCAGAAGTCTAAGTGGACGTAGGAAAATTTTATTATATATTAATATTTTATTAGATTTTCTGCTTTGGTGTTCTAAGCATTTTCCTATAAATAGGGTGCTTAGGTTAGAATTAAAAATCACATCAGAAATTGAAGTTTTCTCTCTCTATATTATCGAGCGTATTTTATGAGTATTTAGATATCTTGAGTGTTGCTATACGGTGCAAGTTCGTTCAGCGTTATATCCGACATTCCAGTACTGCTCTTTTGAGGTAAGGGATAGTAAGAGATTTTAAGGGTTATTATGTTTTTCAGTTTCATAGTTTTTCTAACTCGTAAAAATTCTGAAAAAATTTGAAATGATAACTTAATGAGTTTTATTGATTGTGTCCAAAAATGGTAATTTTTGGATGTATAGATTAAGAGTTATGAATTTTATGAGAAAAGACTATTTTAAAAGTAACATCTTATAACTCTTTGTGGTTAACTCCAAAATTGATGAAATTTTTATTTGGAGTAAATATATATAATATAAGTGTACTCTGTGAATTTTGGAATTTTTTGACAAGAGTACAATTTATGATAAATGTCTAAATATTCGGCAGTTTTGGCCATATGAAAAATAGTAAATGAATTATAAAACTTCTGAGAAAAATATATGTTCAATATGGAACTATATTCTGCTAAATCCCAGAAAAAAAATATTTTTAGAACTGATTTTGTATTTTTCATGAAAATTGTCTAGTTATGAGTAAATAAATTAAATATGTTATATGAAGTAAGAAATTTGGAAAATAGGATTTTATGGCTTAAGAATCTTATATAAAGTATATTCAAATTTTTGATGAGGGTTTTGGTTATTGGAGATGAAATCTTATGAGTTTGGCATTTTAGAATGATTAAATGGATTAATTAGTAAAGTATAAATAATTAAAATAAATTGTTTATAAGTTTAAGAAATGATTAAGATATTATGGTAATATTAATAATATTAGATTATGAGATTATTAAGTGATTTATAACATTTGGATTAAGGTGTTATGAAATCATTGATTTATGAATCTTACTCTTGAAATTAAATGTAGTTGTTGATCCTATTCTTTTTATTATCATATATAACATTTTTATAACCCTGGTGATGGAATTTCTCTTTGACTTGAGAGTAAAGATGGGTAAAGTATTGGTATGATCGTGACTATGGGTTCTCTTTGGCTAGTAGAACAAAGTTGAATTGTTGACTAGTATGATCATGACCATTGAATTTACAATGAAATATTTTTAGCTTAAGTGCAAGTTGAATTGATCAACATGATTATAATTATGGTTTATATAAATTCTGAAATGATTATGTATTTCTTTGAGATATGAATATCTTTGGCCTGTAGTGCAAAGATGACCTGTTGTTGAATATCTTTGGCCTGTAGTGCAAAGATGACTGTTGATGAATATCTTTGGCCCGTAGTGCAAAGATGAATTTATTAGTATGATTATGAACAGGAACCGTGATTTGGTATAACCACGATCTTTGATGTTTCAGGTAAAGACAGGTGATGAAAATTATCTTCGTCCTGAATGCGAAAAGTAATTTAAAACTACAATTATGATTATGAGTTATTCACATGATTATGGACAGAAACTGTTGATTGATGTTACAAGGTTAAAACATTGTTGGTGGACTTTTAACATGGAGAAGATAATAGACTTTATGGTTTATTTGACTCTTCTAATGGATTGTTCATTCCGCTGCAACTATGGTTGAAAAGTTTTATCATCTACCGTATGTTCTAAATCTCTGATTTATTATTGATGAATGCTATTGAGAATTTAATTATCTTTAGTCATAATATTATTTACTGAGCTAGTTGTGCTCACCCTTTTGCTTCACAATTTTTTTCAGGTAATAAGAGTGTAGCTGGGTCAAGAGAGGGTAATAGAGGAATAGAACGGTGGTCTCTAGCTGTGGAGGTTCTCCCTAAACAGTATAGAAAAGTGGGTTGTATTTTATACATCATTTAGTAGTTATATTTGGTGAATCAAATAGGGTGAGGCGAACCCAACGTTTGGAATGGTATTTTGTCACTATCATACAAGATGTCTAATGACATGCGACTTCGTGTTATCATAAGACAAAGTTGTGCACATCCACTTGCTGAGTATATCTATAAGCACTACCTATATAATCTTGGAGTTTGGATGAAGTATAATTCTCAATTAGAGACGGTGGAGATAATGATATGTCAAGAGAAGACTCACCATTGGAAAGAATATGATAGTAATCTTCTCGTTTTTCTTTGGGGTTTATTGGGTCAACCAAGGATAATTCTGTCATAACCTAGACGCATGGCCTCCCATGTACGAAGGTTTCCTTGAGCACTTTTCAAAGATTTTAATTTCTAAAACAGTTATTGATTGTACATTTATGTAAGGTGTCATTGTGACGTACTATCCAAGGTTGTGACATGAGTCACAATTGGTATATATTTGTAATCAAAACTCACAACATATGTGTTGTTGTATTTTGCACGACAATTATAGTAATAAAGTTGTAGTTGTTTTCTGTACCATATTTTTGGCGACACAGAATTGGTTGGTTGGATTGGACCTATTTTGGGGGCGTTACAGTCATAAAATATAAAATTATTATTGATTTTTTAAAGTCATATTTTTTAATTTAAAATTAACATAAATTATTTTAATTTTAGTCAATACAATGATAAAAATTATAAAATATCTAATAAATATTACTCTTCATAATTTTCAAAAGTCATAAATGATCTTATAATTTGGAATTGAAGGAGTATTAAACTTCAAAGATTAAAAATTATTTCCTCCTTTTTTCTTTTTTAGTTGGTACTTCTGAAGTTAGATATATATTTTTATTTTTAAAACTATAAAGTAACATAATATTAATTCTTATTGTTTTTTTATTACTTTTTACTATTGTTTCTAGCATGACTCCACTACTCTAAACTCTTAATTAACCAACACTAAGGTTAAATTTGAGAAAATGATATTATTCTTAAAAGTTTCACTTTAAAAATGCATCTTTCGAACCGAGGGAGCAGTCATTAAATCTTTTTGTTAAATTTATCATATGCAAATACTTTAATATTTAAGAAAAAAATTCAAAAAAAAATTTGAATTTGTTCTTTCTTGCCACATATATAGTAACTAAAAATGTTTTCTTTTCCTTTCAAAAGGTCAATTTATTGAGCTTAAAACGAAAAACAAAAACAATTTTTCAAGAAGCATGCATGCCTTAGGAGTTAGGAGAGAGCTAGAACAGGCTCTAGCTTAAACGAACCAAGAATCAAGTAACTCAAGCAAAGTACAAGAAGGACTATATATATATATTTGGTTCTCATTCGTGGTAACCGAATTTAATCCCTGCCGCTAATATTCCTTCTAGCGGCTGAGTAAATTATCAAAATATCCTCATATTTCAACCTGCTTAACCGTTACACCTTGTAGCGGCCGGAGGTAATGCATGCCATTGTCTAAAGTGACTTAATATGCTGAATGAGGCGGATCTACTACTCATTTTCTTATTAATTTCACACCATGAAGTGACACATACATACTGACATACATACTGACATACATGCTACCATACTATCCCAAATTTATTACATATATCACTTAAATAAAATTACATTTTTTTTCTAAAATTAATGATATGTTTTCCATCTTATTTTAAAATTACAAATTTTAAAATAATATAATATAACAATTTTAATATACTATTATGAGAATTTAAAAAAATATGATACTATTGCAAAGTCTTGAATAAAGATCATAAAGTACAAATCTTGCATTTTTAAAATTCAAAAAATTCTTGAAAAAAGTAGATTTTTGTACAAATAAAAATAAAAAAGTTTTTGGAGCTTAACCAATCATCAAATATTTGAAGTTGACTTATATTAGACTTAGAACACAAGGATTTGGGGGTGTACAATAATTATTCAATCCATTAATTTGACAATTATTATGTTCAAATATTATATATATAAAAATAATTAAAGCGTGTGATTTGATAAAATTTTAAGTTTAAATAAATTTAACATAGTTAGGACTTTAAACTCGTAAGGAAATTTATTGCTAATATAAGTATATCTATACTGCATTGTATGTTAAGGGATTTGTTTGATTAATTATTAAAATATTCAATTAAATGTATTGTAGATATATTTAATTAAGATTTTGAGAAGATAATTGTTGAATTATTAAATTTTTATTAGAGTAATTAATTGAGCTATATAGTGTGAGTTTATTCACTCAAACAATAATATATTCAATTTGATGTATTGTAAAGTTATTAGGACTTTGATAAGATAATTATTGTATTGTTAAGATAAATATAATAATTATAAACTAGCTATACAAAATTATTAATTATCATATTTGTTATTTTCAAAACTTGAACCAAATTATATCTATTTTAAATTTTAAGATTTTACAAATTAACTCTAAAAAATTAAAATGTATCTTTAATTTTAGAAGGGAAGAAATAGTAATTAATTATGTACTTCGTTATGAGATTACATTGTACTCAAGTACGAAGTGTTGGATTAATTTTCAATTAATCTTAATTGGGACCACACATGTATATTATTAATGTGTATTATCATGTATAAGTCTAAATTTAAGTGATTTAATTAAGTTTTAAGTAGGCTTAAGGGTATGTTTGTCATGGTATTAATGTGTAGAGATCAGATTTGTATTTTTAAATTGATGAGGGGCCAATTTAAAAATACTAAAAGAAAGTAACTGCCATTTAGCAGTTTCATCACACGGCAGTCTTCTTTATAAGGGGTCATGGTCCCCAATTGAGCGTAGGTTTTATTGTCTCTTCATTTGTTTTCTCTGTATCCCCATCAACAGAGAAATTCATTCTAAAATACGCATCAATTGGAAGATCTTAACTCGTTTGATCAAACAATATTATGGAATCTGGTACGCTTCCGTTTTGTTCTTTCTTTTTCAATTCTTTTGTTTCAACATGGGTTATATTGTAATTAATTTCTGCTTAATTAATTTCCATCAATTGGTATCAGAGCCTCCCATGTTTGATTCATAGAAAATTTATGAATTTTAGAGATTTTATAAAAAAAAAAAAAAAAAAAAATTGGCGAAACCTGCTTTTGCGCCGAACTTGTTAGACTTGTACTATATAATTCATAGACTTGTACATGATCTATATATATATATTACGTACGGTATATATATTACGTACTGAAATATATATATATATATATATATATATATATATATATATATGATATCCTGAAGCATCTATATATGTGCATTTGTATAATCTGTTTAAAGAAATTAAAGTCTATATACATGCCTTATATATACAAGTCCCTGAAGCATGCTTTGTTTCTCAGTATATATATATATACAAATGACAATATCACAGCCATTGAGTTTCTTTTGGAAATTCAGAACCGTTTTGTCAAAAACGATAAGGCTGAAACAAGCACGCTTTTAGCAAGCTTGATTTCAATGAAGTACAAGGGCAAGGGTAATGTCAGGGAGTACATCATGGAGATGTCTCATCTTGCTTCAAAGCTTAAGGCACTAAAGCTTGATTTATCGGATGATATGCTCGTACATTTGATCCTAATTTCTCTTCCTGCACAATTCAGTCAATTTAAAGTTAGTTACAACTGCCAGAAGGAGAAATGGACTCTTAATGAGCTCATTTCATTTTGTGTGCAAGAGGAAGAAAGATTGAAGCAAGATAGGACCGAAAGTGCTCATTTTGCAAGCACCTCTAAAGGCAAGGGCAAGAGGAAAGATAGGGGAAAAGAAGTTGATGTTCCTAAGGGTCCAGGGCAAAAGAAACAAAAGACTGAAAATGGTTGTTTCTTTTGTGGCAAGCCCGGACATAAAAAGAAGGATTGTACCAAATTTGCCGCCTGGCGTGAAAAGAAAGGTACATTTCTTGTTTTGGTCTGTTCTGAAATCAATTTAACTTCAGTACCAAGAAACACTTGGTGGGTAGATTCTGGTGCTACTACTCATATTTCTGTTTCTATGCAGGGTTGCCTGCACTCCCGAATGCCAACTGATGCTGAAAGACGTATCTATGTGGGTGATGGCAAATCAGTGGAGGTGGAGGCAATAGGACATTTTAGATTGTTGTTAAGTACTGGTTACTATTTGGATTTAAAAGACACATTTGTTGTACCGTCATTTAGACGAAATTTAGTTTCTATTTCTGCATTGGACAAATTCGGTTATTATTGTTCTTTTGGAAATAAGAATTTCAATTTGTCTATTAATTCGAATGTAGTTGGTACCGGTTTACTTAATTTTTATGATAATCTATATTTGCTGGAAACTATTTCATCTTACAATGAAACCTTGCATGTGGAAACACGTGGTACTAAACGAAAATTAGATAAAGAAAATTCAGCCTCATTATGGCACAAACGCCTAGGTCACATCTCTAAATCTAGAGTTGAGCGTCTTGTGTCTAATGGAATTTTGGACTCCCTTGATTTTTCTGACTTTGATGTCTGTATTCAGTGTATCAAGGGAAAACAGACTAAAACGAAGAAAATAGGTGCCAATCGAACTACAGATGTCTTAGAATTAATACATACAGATATTTGTGGTCCATTCCCTACAGCTTCTTGGAATGGTCAACAATATTTTATAACATTCATAGACGACTATTCTAGATATGGTTACCTATTTCTTATACATGAAAAATCGCAGTCTTTGGATGTGTTCAAAACATTTAAGGCCGAAGTTGAGTTACAACTCAATAAACGGATTAAAAAGGTCAGATCTGATCGTGGTGGTGAATATTACGGCAGATATGACGGCTCAGGTGAACAATGTCCAGGACCGTTTGCTAAATACCTAGAGGAATGTGGAATCGTCCCACAGTACACTATGCCAGGGTCGCCTAGTATGAATGGTGTATCTGAGAGACGAAATCGGACTCTTAAAGATATGGTAAGAAGTATGATTAGTCAATCTACTTTACCAGAGTCACTCTGGGGTGAGGCTTTAAAGACAGCAACTTATATCCTCAATCGGGTGCCAACAAAAGCAACTGCAAAAACACCGTATGAACTTTGGGTTGGGCGAAAGCCTAGTCTAAAGCACTTACGTGTTTGGGGATGTCCTTCTGAAGCGAGGCCTTATAAGCCTCATGAAAGGAAATTGGACTCCAAAACTGTTAGCAGCTACTTTATTGGCTATGCAGAACGATCACGGGGTTACAAGTTTTATGATCCCACAAATAAGTCAATTTTTGAGACGGGAACTGCAACATTTTTTGAGGATGTTGAGTTTGGGGGAAGAAATCAAATCAGGAACATTGTCTTTCAGGAGGAAGAAGGAGAAAACTCAATTCCCACTTCTATTTTTGACAATGTGCAAGTTTCTATACCTGTAACTCAACAACCTCAAGAATCTGATCAATTAAGGCGATCCACGAGAGAAAGAAAATTTGCAATTTCAAATGATTATATCGTATATCTTCAAGAACAAGAGGTAGAAAATGGAATGCCGGAAGATGATCCAATTAATTACTGGCAAGCCATGCAAAGTTCTAACTCTCAAAAATGGATTGAAGCCATGAATGAAGAGTACAAGTCTATGCAAGACAATAAAGTTTGGGAACTTGTTCCATTACCGTGTGGTGCAAAACCCGTAGGTTGTAAATGGATATTTAAAACCAAAAGGGATTCAAATGGTAATGTGGAAAGGTATAAGGCACGTCTTGTAGCTAAAGGCTTTACTCAAAAGGAAGGAATTGACTTTAAAGAGACTTTCTCTCCGGTTTCTTCGAAAGACTCTCTTAGGACAATTATGGCGCTTGTTGCACATTTTGACCTTGAGTTACATCAAATGGATGTCAAAACAGCATTTCTCAATGGTGACATTGAAGAAACAATTTATATGGTGCAACCAGAAAACTTTGTGTCTGGAGACCCAAAGAATATTGTTTGCAAATTGACGAAATCCATCTATGGACTCAAGCAGGCATCTCGTCAGTGGTACTTCAAATTTCATCAAGTCATTGTTTCATATGGTTTTGAAACAAATATTGTTGATAATTGTGTGTATCACAAATTCAGTGGGAGTAAACATATTTTCCTGATTTTATATGTCGATGACATATTGCTTGCCACAAATGACATAGACATGTTGCATGACACCAAGAAATTTCTATCAAAGAACTTTGAAATGAAAGATCTTGGTAATGCTTCTTTTGTGTTAGGGATTGAGATACACCGAGAACGTTCTCGGCGTATATTGGGATTGTCACAAAGGAATTATATTGAGAAAGTTCTCAATAGGTTTAACATGCAAAATTGTAAATCAGGTAAAACCCCAGTCGCTAAAGGAGACAAGTTTAGTCTCAGTCAATGCCCAAAGAATAGCCTTGAAATTAAAGAAATGCAAAAGATTCCCTATGCATCGGCTGTAGGGAGTCTAATGTATGCTCAAGTATGTACGCGTCCGGATATTGCGTTCATAGTTGGCATGTTAGGCAGATATTTAAGTAATCCTGGCATGGATCATTGGAAAGCAGTCAAACGGGTTATGAGGTATTTACAGAGAACAAAGGATTATATGCTTACATATAAAAGATCGGATCGGTTAGAGATCATTGGGTATTCCGATTCTGATTTTGCTGGGTGCCAAGATAGCTGGAGATCCACTTCAGGCTATGTTTACTTATTGGCTGGTGGAGCAATTTCATGGAGGTCTGTAAAACAGACGCTCGTTGCATCGTCTACCATGGCTGCAGAGTTTGTAGCATGTTATGAGGCATCAAATCATGGAATATGGTTGCGAAATTTTGTCACTGGGCTGCGAATTTTGGAAGGTGTTGAAAGACCATTAAAATTATATTGTGACAATAAATCAGCGGTATTATATTCCAACAACAACAGAAGCTCGACAAAGTCAAAGCACATTGAAATCAAGTTTCTCGTTGTGCAAGAAAGAGTGCAGAATGGACAGATTTCTATAGAGCATATTGGGACAAACTCCATGATAGCGGATCCGCTCACAAAAGGATTATCACCAAATGTCTTTCACGAGCACACTGCTCATATGGGTGTTATTCTATTTGAGGATACTTTAGTTTAGTGGGAGTTTGTATTTGAATTATTACTCTATGTTAAAACTACAGATTTTATTTATATATTTTCTGCAGAATTAAAATATTCAGTTTACTACACTCTATTAAGTATATTGAAGTATTGATCTCACTAAAGTAATTAAGTAGGACCAGTTGGAAATAGGCATGTGTAAATCACATTACATGTAATTTCCATGCTATGCATCCATGATTGATCTATGTTATTTAGCTATGTTAGCATACGAGACCATTGATAGGTCCAATTACGGCTATTGTAATGAAGACCGCTTTGATCCTATATTAATGTAGCTAATAGACGAGATTGTTTGGAAACCCTTTAGAGCATGAAAACAAATTTCAGGAGCTCACTAAAGTTAAACACATTTCTTAGAATACATATGTGGTCCAGTGGGAGATTGTTGGATTAATTTTCAATTAATCTTAATTGGGACCACACATGTATATTATTAATGTGTATTATCATGTATAAGTCTAAATTTAAGTGATTTAATTAAGTTTTAAGTAGGCTTAAGGGTATGTTTGTCATGGTATTAATGTGTAGAGATCAGATTTGTATTTTTAAATTGATGAGGGGCCAATTTAAAAATACTAAAAGAAAGTAACTGCCATTTAGCAGTTTCATCACACAGCAGTCTTCTTTATAAGGGGTCATGGTCCCCAATTGAGCGTAGGTTTTATTGTCTCTTCATTTGTTTTCTCTGTATCCCCATCAACAGAAAAATTCATTCTAAAATACGCATCAATTGGAAGATCTTAACTCGTTTGATCAAACAATATTATGGAATCTGGTACGCTTCCGTTTTGTTCTTTCTTTTTCAATTCTTTTGTTTCAACATGGGTTATATTGTAATTAATTTCTGCTTAATTAATTTCCATCACGAAGCTTCTAGAAAAATAAAATAAAAAGGTCAAATTAATAGTTATATTCGAAATTTGTAAATAAGAAAGCTAATTAGGAATGAAAATAAGAATTAGGATATTCTTTCTTAGCTTAATTGACTGATAAGATTTGTGATTATATATATTTAATAAGATACTTGTCAGAATACTTGTTTTAAAAATAAAAGTAATCTGACACTTTTTTACCTTTTGTTAATATAAAATATGAGATTAATATTAAATTCTTTAAAAAGTAAAATATACCGACATCTCCGGTAGATAATCATAATAATTAACATTCACCATGCCTCTAGTTAAAAGAAATTTAATTAGCAAAAAAATAATCTATATAATAAAATACAAATGATTTTGAATTTCCCGCTCATTCAATAAATCATCTGGACCGTTCAAAGTTTGAGATAAATCCCACCGTTCATACAGTGTCGGAGGCACGGGACCCAGCTAGTATACATATATATATGGAAGAAGTAGTAATTACGTATAAATTAATGTAATAAAATTACTTCTTCCATATATATATACTAGCTGGGTCACGTGCCTCCGGCATTGTATGAACGGTGAGATTTATCTCAAATTTTGAACGGTCCAGATGATTTATTGAGTAAGAGGGAAATTCAAAATCATTTATATTTTATTAGATAGATATATAAATTTAATAAGATACTTGTCAGAATAATTGTTTTAAAAATAAAAGTAATCTGACACTTTTTTACCTTTTGTTAATATAAAATATGAGATTAATATTAACTTCTTAAAAAAAAAAAATATACCGACATCTCCAGTAGATAATCATAATAATTAACACTCACCATGCCTCTAGTTAAAAGAAATTTAATTAGCAAAAAAATAATCTATCTAATAAAATACAAATGATTTTGAACTTCACGCTCATTCAATAAATCATCTGGACCGTTCAAAGTTTGAGATAAATCACACCGTTCATACAATGCCGGAGGCACGGGACACAGCTAGTATACATATATATATGGAAGAAGTAGTAATTACGTATAAATTAATGTAATAAAACTACTTCTTCCATATATATATACTGGCTGGATCACGTGCCTCCGGCACTATATGAACGGTAAGATTTATCTTAAATTTTGAATGGTCCAGATGATTTATTAAGTGAACGAAAATTTTAAAATCATTTATATTTTATTAGATAAATATATATAAAGAAATTTATGTACTCATCCTTTCAAACTAATTAATTATTGGAGAACATGAAAATAATAAATAAAAATCACGTACAGATGGGAATATTCTCGAGAATCTTTATTTTTTATCTACAAAATAAAATTCAACAAATAGCAACTCTTTCGCCACAGATGTAGAATGACCTGCTTGAGATATTTTTTTTCCTCATGCGGCCGCAGTTGTTTGCCCTTTATTAATGTCCATATTCACATTGAAACCCAGAAATCATTATATAATAGTATGAAACAATTAAAGTATAAGTACTAGAACTGGTCATCATGCAATATAGCAGGTTGCATGAGCGAGTTGAGGTCACCAAATATGAAATCATCACCACAAGCATAGTTACCAAAATCCTGAGAATCAAAGTATGTATTTATATCATCCGCAAAGTTGCAACGGGGAGGTTCAGACTCCGGTGGGGTCACCGGATACTCAGCTGCCGTTGTCATCTCCATCATCTCCTTGAACTTAGATGACTGTAATAGAAGCCCTAGGGCTGATGTGGCGGTGGTTGGTTGCGGCAGAGTTAGGGTCATGATACTGGTGGTGATTGGAGGTTGTTGTTGTTTGTGGTGGAGGAGGAGGAAATTTGTGCCTTCAATTTCATGAGCGTGATTTGGGGTTGGTGTCAAAGTATCAGTTTCAACTTTAGGGTTGGGGTGATTGGTAGTAGTGGAATTATTGGTGTCAGGTCTAAGCCATTTTATGTATCGACTAAGGTCAAAATTTGTAACTGCATTTAATCCACGATACTCAATTGCTGCCATATCATATGCCACTGCTGCTTCTTCTTGAGTAGCTGCAAGATCTAACAATATTTTCCTTAGTATTTATTTCATTAAAATATATACTTATATGGAAGAGATTAATTAGATATTCTAGTAATTGACGTCTAAGATAAAATAGTTTAGGATCTTGTACGTGGTCTTTAGATACTTTCTATCTATTAATTGAAGCCAGTCGATAATTAATTTGAACTTCATATTTGTCGGTAAGTAAATCAAATATGTTAGTACTTAATTATTTAATTAATTCATTCTTTTATTGTCAAAAAAAAGTTTTATTTAAACCCAAAAAGGTTACAAATTTTGGCATGTCTAAACTGTTTTGGGAAAGGCCAAAAAATAAAGAGATGATCATATATGTTACATGTAATCAAGTGAGCTTTTATGCTTTTTCAAGAAAAATAAAATAAAATATGAAAATTGTGGAAGGGGAATGGAGGCGGTTGAAGAAGTTGGGTTGACATGGAAATAATTTTGTTATACATTACGAATCATGCATGGGAATTAAGGGTTAGCTAGGATTGGTGAAATATCCCAGCTACGTGATCATGCATGATACCGATTGACCTTCATTTTGCATGAGACCTACGTGAATGTATTTGTATACGCGCGACTAATTAATTAATATAGTTATGTTTTCTAGCTTGTTCTTAATTGAAAAGTAATTGACCTTTAACATTTTATTTTTTTCTTAGCGTAATTGACCTTTAGCATTAACTAATAGTACACGTCAAGCATGCTACTCTTTGACATGTTGGCTTGACGTGTATTTGAAAGTAAAATATGTCTTATTATAAATAATTAAATTAGAAAGGCCAAATTAAAGGTTGATCACTTTGATCAGCTATGATATATATATATATATATATATATATATATATATATACACAGCGGATCAGGTCCGGACTCCCGGACCTGATCAAATCCGGACCCCAAAATTTTTTTTTTTTTTTTTTTTGGTAGAACAACTAAAAAAAAAAAAAAAATTATGGAACTGAAATTTTTCCAAAATACAGTGTTTTGGGTGTGTTTTTAATACCTACCCCAACCAATGTATGTACAGTCTGCCCAGACTGTACAGACATATTTCGTTATAGGCATCCAAATCATGCCCAAAACACTGTATTATGGAAAATTTTCAATTCCATAATTTTTTTTTTTTTTGTTTCAAAAAAAAAAGCAAAAAAAAAAAAAAATGGTCCGTATTTTAGTAGAGTCCGGGATCCCGGACTGGATCCGGACTCTATATATATATATATATATATATATATATATATATATATATGTATGTATGGGGGAAAAGATGAGGAATTAATTAATTACCGTATGTTCCAAGATAAAGATATTTGTTGCCAAAAACCCTGCCTATTCGAGCTTCCCACCTTCCATTGTGATGATGCCTGCTCGATTATCATTGGCACATGCAAAAAAATGAAACGGATTGTATATATACAAAATTAGTAACTCCTTAGCTAGAATTAATTTATTTGATATCAAAATAAGCTGATAGCTGTAACTAAGCTATACCTTTTTTTATATTTTATTTTAAATAATTAATCTAATTGTAATTAAGTTCTAGCTAGCTTTTGCTGGAAATTATATTTTTCACTGATCAGAAAATGATCGTAATTAATTACTATCTTCCAAGAAAGTATTAATTGTGTTTCTAATTGCACCTTGCAACTCCTCTATATTTTGAAACTCCTCGAGAAAAACCACTGCTTTTCCTGCATATTTAAGGAAAAAGTTACTTTTGGTTTCTTTCAGTTAAATTATTCTGTTGTGCATGCATGTTTGGAGTTAGTTTACCTTCTCAATGATCCAATATATTCTTCTCTGGACTGGTTTCCCATTTCCTTCAGTTCCTTTTGGTATGTCGACACCTACAATAATCATGAAAAGCGTGTTAAATTAATATAAGCTAGATTCTAGACTCATCGTTTAATCCAAAAATCTTAAAATAAAATAAAAAAATAGCTAGCAAAATATAAAACTTTAGATAAATTAACTACGTACGAACCGGAAAGTTAAGGATGGTTTCATGGCCCCAGTACTTTAGTGCTGCCAAATCATAAGCATGCGCAGATGTTTTTTCATCATCATATGCACCTGAATACGAATACGTGTATATATAATAACATAGAGATGATCAATATTGATATGAGTTAAATTAACCAAAATTTTGAAAAAGGTAAAAAATTATATAAGAAAAACTCTAGATGGAACATACCAAGATAGACTGCATTTCCATTAGGATTAATTCCACCAAAAAAGCAGCATCAGAAATCAGCAAAGGGAAAAGCAATTAGTAAAATGAACTTAAATATATATAAATTGATCATGAGAAACAAATGAGCTTCGTATCTGCCTGTCAGAATGATGGACCGGCGTGTATACCTTGTCTTCCTTTCTTGTTTTGGGATTCATTCCAATAATTCTTGTCCCACAAATGAGCTTCATATCTGCCTGTCCATCGATGTCTGAAATTAACAATCAAGAGCCATGCACCCGGCCTCTTAATTAATTAGTTAAAATTCAAAAGACATTGAAATAATAATCACAACTATATATATATATATATATATAGGTAGGTAGGTAGGTATATAATTAATTACTAAATTTCAACGCAAGTACTTTGTGACACCGCGGTAAATTGAGCTGCGTTGTGGTGGAGAGTCTCTGGGAAAAGTTTTCCTGGTACGTTTAACCTTAACAATATTAACAGATGAAGAACTGATCATGATATTACTATTGGTAGATTTATTAGTAGCATTGCTCCTCTGGCTTTGCTGTGATAACTTCGCCATGGAATTGCTCTAAATTAATTTATTAATTAAAAGATCAGAATAAGATAAGTGCATATATGTGCGTGCTAGATATGACTGAATCTTCCAATGAAGGGGGGTTTTAAAGGAAGGGGGGAATAGTGTAGGGGTGTGTGTGTACGTACGTGCTGGCAAATTAAGAATTAATTAAGAAGATAGATGGTAGCCGGCGAAGGATGATGATAGTACGTACGTCGCCGTCTTGAACCGGCTACCTTATATGGTTTGGTTTCTTCTGTCTTGTCCTTGACCTTACCCATTCACCTTGTGTTATCTAAATGTTTTGTTTACTATTCTAAATTGAATTCATACACCCTTTATTCAATTTTTTTTATATATAAAAAAAAGCTCATTTGTAAAAAAAAATTAGGCTAAACACTGCCGCTACGGCCTGTAGCGGTAGGGAAGAAATTGGTTTACTGCAAACGTTTACTGTGGATTAATACCCATATATATATATATATATATATATATATATATATATATCATGCCATTTTATATTTAATTAATAGAGTCCATGCCCATATCTCTTCTGAGATACTGAGATATGTACGTACTGGTTTAGGGATTTTATATATATGGAACCTTGTACAATTGGGACACGTGTGGGGCCTAACGGGATAAATAAGAAACAGTGGCCATCACTACCCAGTGAGAAGAAGAAGCCATGGCTATACTTATATAATATGCAAAACCAATTGAAAAGCTTAGCTTCTTATCATGTATATAAATATAAATTAATTGATTTAGCAAAGATTGATTGGCCCCCAAATTTCACATTATGGGCCACCTAATTACTGTCCAAAATAAATAATAGTAGCACTTAAATTAAAAGCTTCTACTTGTAGCACAAGCATGCATGCATCATGCTGATAGGTGGTCAATAATTATTTATGAGTCGCATCAATTATATTCATAGTAGTACAATCTGTATTCTGTATCAATCAATCCGATTGTGAAAGAATAGATTTTCTTAATAAATATATTAATAACGATGGCTATATATATATATATATATATATATATATATATATATATATCCCAATTTGGTTTACTTTTGTGATTCTGATCTATGGATTTGATATCATGGATCACTTTCACCCTCTAATATCACCTGCAATCTCTAACTTAAAATTATTAATCAATTAATTAGTTAATATTTGGTGAGTAGATTAATATAAACTAAAGTCCATCAAGTCTAAGTTCAGGTCAACAATTAATCACATTGATCTAGTACTTGAAAGAAAAAATACATTTAACAGTGCGTACAAATTTAAGTCATCCTCGTATATTTCTTTAATTCTACCAAATTTGAAGATCTGCAAATGCCAAACGTACAACTGTTTTCGCCGGCCACGCATGGATGATTTTAATTACATTTTGCTTCCAACGTAATTAAATTAATAGAAATCCTGCAAATTAAAGTGCTGAAATACAACCAAATAATTTTTCATCTCAAGAAGACGACGTAGGTATGCAATGTATATGAATTTTAATTTGTCTTATCTTTAATTGATAAACTGTTAAGGTTCATGAAATAGGCACAAGGCAGGAACCTAAGAGATTGTTTAACCGCCCGCGCGCAGTTATGGTGTAATTGCATGTAATTTTAATCAAGTGACTGACACTATTTTAATTTTTTGATCATATTCAATTTTAGCCTTGAAAACTTTAAATAATTTTAGTGATTCAGATTTTTTATTAATTAAGTAGACATAAGTATAGCGAGAATAGTCATCAATGAATGTAATAGACGATTTGTATCCATCAATTTCAAGAGAAAATGATCCACATATATCAAAGCGAATCACCTCAAGAAGTGCACCAATTTTAGTGGCTCCTTTCTTATTATCTTTCACAAATTTTTTTCTTATACATTCAATATAATGGTCAAGATCAAAGAAATCTAGTGAATGAAAAATTTCATCCTTTATAAGATGTTGCATTTTATCTTTTTAAACATGACTTAAACGTTGATGCTATAATTTTGAAGAATTTTCATCATCTTGTTTTCACTTATTTCCACTTTTAGAGATATTTTCTGTCACATTCATTGTTAACAATGATTCAACAAAGACATTATTCAAATTTAAATTATAGAGGTTTCCCTCTAAAGAACCAGAACAAATAACATGAGAGTAATGACAAACAATAATTTTATTATTCCCAAACTTAAACGAAAAACCATCAACGTCAAGTTTAAATACAGAAATTAAATTTCATGTCATAGTAAGAATATAAAGAGTATCATATAAATATAAGGTGAAACCACTCTCCAAAATTAAAGGAAGAGTTTCTACGTACAACTTCAACTTGTATAGACTCCATTGCCAACTTTCATAGTTTTCCCCCTTTGAAGTGTCTTTTTTGAAAGAAATCCCTACAATGAATTAGTAATATGAACCATTACACCTGTGTCAAGCCACCATGTATTAGAAGGGACATCAATTAGAAATGATTCATAAGCTACGTAATTGAAGGACATGACTTTTTTTTCAACCTATTCTCTGAACTTATGGTAGTCTTTCTGAATATGCTCTTGCTTCTTATAGAAGCGACATTTAGGACTTGTCTCAGAGTTATTACCTGAATAATTTACCTTATTTGTTTCGATAAAAAGTGGCTTATCCTTATTCTTAAAACCTTTATCATTTTTATGAATCTTTTTCTTATGGGATTCGGTGGTAATCAAATGAGCAACATTAGGATTTTCAACCTCAAGTCTTTCTTCCTCTTGGACGCACATGACGATCAACTCGCTCATCTTCCACTTTTCTTTCTACGAGTTATAATTGATCTTAAATGGATCAAATTGTGCCGGAAAAGAAATCATAATGAAGTGAACAAGAAAACCCTCAGAAATCTCCATGTTCATACCTTTAATTTAAATGTCAAGTCGCTCGTGGACTCCACTAACCCCATCATACATGTTAGTGACTATTTTCAAAATAAGGGTACTTGCATGAGTTTTAGAAGAATCCTTAAATTGTTCCTTGCCTAAAGGTAAGTACTCTTTAGCATTCTCAAAGTCAACAAAATCAAGAATGGCTCCTCGAATGATGTCGTGATAGAGTTTTTTCATAATCATAAGGGACATGCGGTTAGATCGCTCCCACTTTTCGTAAATAGTCTTTTACTCAATTAAACTTGAAGTTGTAAGTGGAGCAGTAAAATTCACTCGTAATGCATAGTTCAAATCCATAATGCCGAGATCAAATTTTACTTGTTCTTTCCAAGCAGTAAAAGTAGTCTCATTCAAGACTTCAATTCCAAAGAGAGATCCAAAAATACTAAAACACAATCAAGTTCATAAGCATGCCTACAAAAAACTAAAAGAAATCCACAATGTACAACAATAATTAATCATAATAAAAAAACAACTGTAAATCAAACAATAAGTTACATAAAATCTATTTACTACATTTTAATGAAATGATAATGCATAACTATCAATCTAATTAATAATATGTTAATAACATTCCCCATAAAATAACCACAACACATTTATGCACGCATCACCCTACATATGCAATACAATTTCAATTTTGTCCATAATCAGTGGATCTCCTGCTATACTACCAGATAAACACCCTCCAATGCTAAAAACCAGATGGATGCACGCAAAATATGATTCTAAAGCTTTTAAGACAACTACCGTGAGATCCCAGCTAAGCTAGTACCCACTTAAAAAGAATCTTCCCAGATAAACTATCCGCTATAAACATAATGCAATTGCAGTTTTTTACAGGTTCAAACCAATAGAATGCTACACCTTTTATTAAAGCATCTTCCCATTTCTTGGAACCCTGGAGCTTAGATCACTATGAAGATATAACTCGGGAGGACCAAGAATGATACACAGGCAAAACTAGACTAGCCTATTTATTATTAGATCGTTTTACAAATATTGGATAATCCTGGTTATTACATCAAAAAATACTAGAAGGAAGAAATTCTAAACCACATTAGTAGAGCTTCTAAATTACATCACAGTAATCACCACAGAATCTAGGACATGAGATAAGTTAAATTACTCACAAGGTAATGGTTGAAAAAACAAAATTGTAACGCGGAGAAAAAGATAACTTAAATTCATCCACAAACTAACTAGAGATATACTTCCACAGTCAAGAAACTTTATCTTGCTTGACACCTATACTCACTTGATTAATCCAAAATTAGCATATTTCTGACCTTGCTGCAACAAAGTAAAATTTCTCAGAGCATCATGGGACCTACTTCACTTTTACAAGACTTCACAGGGTAGACTCCCCACTTGTTTCCTGGCTTCGTTCAAATCAAGGTATTCCTCATGGCTTCTCCATCTCTCAACAGCAATTCAACGCTAATCTATTAACAGACCACTTCTACTTAGAAAAATTCATGGCAAGTGCTCAACATGTAACCTCGACAATCTCAGCTTCACCGTCGCTGTAATCTCCCCATCGCTTGCTTGGTTTTTCCTCAACAGCAACTTTGATGCAGTTCTCTTTTGTAACAGAAACCTCACTAAATGGTGCGCCTGAATCTGCAAGTTCTTCAAGTTCAGAGTGAGATATCTCACCAACTCCAGACTGAGCAATTTTTTCACCAAATTCACACTGACCAACTTCTGTCTCAACTCCTGTCTCAACTCCACTTTGATCAGTTTTTTCACCAACTCCAGACTGATCCTGTGCATTTTCAGCATCCGGGTTATTACTTTCATCATCACAGGAGGATTTATCATTATGCTCCTCTGCTTCAACTTCATTTTGCCTTTCAGCATCAACTTCACCAGTTACAACCAAAGGAGAATCTTCTGGACTAACAGGAGACACTGGAACATCATTTTGAGTCGCAGGGATACCGTTCAAAGATACTGGATAATCATTTGCTGATACTTGAATACCATTCGGAGCTATAGGATAACCATTTGGGGAAACCAAATAGCCATTTGGAGCAACTGGATAGCCATTAGGAACCCATGGCTGGGTAGGTACAAACTCAGCCGCATGTGGGTTCATAATTATTGGAGGGATGAACTGACTCCCATCCACAGTATGTTCACCATTGTGGAATGCAGGCTTGTTACGTGGAACACGATTCCCAGATCTATTATAACCACCTGACAGGCGGGGACCATATGGAACTCTTGTCGTTGCCGATTGATGGGGTGATCTACGAACAGGATTAACTGTAAGCATTGGTGGAATATTCACTGGCGGAGGCAATATTCCTCCATGATCTTGTAAGCCTGGCATTGTAACTGGAATGGTGGATGGATTGAATGGGGGTGCAGCTGCGGATAGCTTCTTGGTTACCTCTCTTCCAGGGTCTGCATCACCCTGCTTTTCTGTTACCACTAGCAAAGGATTAGCAATTCCATTACCCTGCTTTTCTACATCAGTTAGCAGATGATCAACATTTCCACTAACACTGGTTACATCAAGCAACTTTCCCTCTTTGTCCGCCTTTTTCTCTTTCGAGCTGGAGGCATCTTTATCTGTTGATAGTGTGGTATTATCCACCAATACAGAACTAGAATCCGAGTCTGAGGAAGTCGCTGGGCATTTGTTTACTTCTGTTCCTAACATTTCAACTTTGAAAGTAATAATGTTAGAGCTCATGGAAGAATCAGAATTATCAGTACCCAAAGCAGAAAGGGAGTCTGCTTCTGTTCCTTTAACAGAAATATCCTTCACTTCTGTAGCTGTGTCAAATTCTACTTTTCGGCCTTCAACAGCTGCATTTTTAATTTTCCTGACGGATTCTGCCGCAAAAGAATCTTCAACTTTTGTTTCTAGTTCTTTAATAACAGTGTTTATCATTTCCTTCTCTAAAACCAAAAGTAAATCACTTTTGGTGGGTTTCTGAACTTTTGCTTCCTCTCCATCCTCGGCACCTGTCAAGTGCTTCTCATGAGTAGCTTCTATTACAGAGCCCTGTTCGCTCACTTGAGGACTTTGTTCAGAAGAACCTTCCTTCGGAAATTGTTCTGCCACTGCCTTCACAATACTACCAGGAGGAGCCAGAGCAACTTCTTTGTAGGAAAAAAGCTTTCCAGTTGTCTTCACACTGATTGAACTTATAACTTGAGCAGGCCTGGCAACTTGAGCAGTTGAAGCTGGGCTAGCTGGGGCCGACTTTGGATTAGCAGATTTTTCTGTCCCAGCAGATGGCGTGGTAGGATTCTTTAACTTTGGACTGAAGCTTGCACTCTTGGTTAATGTTTTTGAAACAGGAAGAGCAGGTCCAGCAGAAGCAGCAGACTCATTTGAAGTTGTTCTTGGGGATGCGAAATTAGTTGGCTTTCCTCGGTACCTTGATGGCTGAGAACCATTCATAAAATTAGTATTCAGTTTTGCCAGGCTTGGCCTCCTTGAACTGGATGGTTTACGACCTGAAGGTGAGCGACCTTTTGGAAAAGCCTCTTGCCATCCTTCATCCGAGGTGTCATCCTGTTGCAGGTCATCATTTGCAATCATTACCGGCTGCTCAGGTTGAATCGGATCAGACTTCTTATCCGTTGACTCAATAAACTGAGTCTCGAACTTGATCACTGATTCAGATTTGTTCTCTTTATCGCTAGATTTTTCCTTAATAGGGTGATCTGGTGACAAAGTTTCATCCTTCTGATACTCATCTGTAATTGTTTCCCCATTCTGGCCTGGTCGGTTTTTAACCTGGATGATTAAAGAAATTTTTTGTTTATTATAGATTGGTGATAAGTAAAAGTAGGCCTTAATCAAAATGTGGATGCGTTAGTACAAGAAAATAAAATAGCTGCAAGAGTCGGGAAGTTACCAGCTTTGCACGGGCTTGCTTCTTTTGGGCATCTCTGGCTTTTACATCTGCATCTGGTGCTATGTAATCCAACAAGTCTGATACGCTGATCCAAGAGGCGAAAAACAAAATTTTCAGCATAAACAAACCACAGTTGCCCAAAGAAGACCCAAGTACGATTGTATGAGCCACTGCTCAGCGCCAATGAACCATACGATATTTTATGGTGGGTGTCAATCTTACGATATTGAATGATGACAGAAACGTTTTGGACATAAATTAAAATTGAAATATATTATACGAGTAGTTTATAATTTTGAATTTGCGACCTCATTTCAAGTCGAATGAAGAAAAGACTGGAGAGAAAAGGTAACTACTTATTTGTTCAACGGAGTTCGTCTTTCGATTTTCCTCCAAGAAATATTAAAGTACTAAAGGAACCCATACGCAACATCTTTGATGGTCAAAACTTTTGCAGCTATTGAGTACCCAATGCATGGTTAAAACACTATGAGATGGTTTACCAAACTTTATTTCATTTCCTTAGTTTAGCAGATATTTCTTCTTACTGACAAAAATAAGATTTGAAACTTAAAAAATAGTGGAATAGTTGTGAATGGTGATAAGAAAAGTATGCCAAGACACCACTGACAATCATGGTTGAAGTTTTTTACAAATACAGTAAGGTAAGATATCATCCATAATCATGGTTTAAATTGTTTGAAGACTTGAGAATTATTAAATGCAGCATGTTTCTTTTATTGGTATACAATTCCAAAAAAAAATGCTAGATTAGCTAGGGCCTGTTTAGTTATCATTCTCATTTTCAATTTTTGTATGTTTTTCTGGACTTGGTTTTTTTTCTTCTAACTTTTCATGATTGAGTACTTGTTCAGTTACTATTTCCTAGAAAATCTATATAAAAATACATTAATTGGAATAAAACTAAATTCCTTTACCACGAAATGTAGAGAAGCTTCCACTACAGTGCATTTGGGATTTTCTTTTAGGAGAAAATCACCCAAAACACATTGTAGAGGTAACCTAATTTGGGAAGTAATGCCTAAAATGAAACAAAATAAATCCAACCACATTTTATGCATATTTTTCTTTCAGTTGCTATTTCCTAGAAAATCTATATAAAAATACATTAATTGGAATAAAACTAAATACCTTTACCACGAAATGTAGAGAAGCTTCCACTACAGTGCATTTGAGATTTTTTTTAGGAGAAAAACCACCCAAAAACACATTGTAGAGGTAACCTAATTTGGGAAGTAATGCCTAAAATGAAACAAAATAAATCCAACCACATTTTATGCATATTTTTCTTTCTAGAAAACAGGTGAAAATGTCATCTAAAGTCCACATAATATTTTATTTTTGAAAAGTTGTTACCTACAAATGTTACAATAAAACAAGCCTGTACAACATATTAAAAGCTGTTTTACACCACTCAAAAAATCCTGGTTTTTCCCTACCACTGTTGATGGAAACGTAGCTGTAACCATCAAGGACAAAAGCATTAAAACCAATTCAAAGTCTCCTTTCTATGTTTTGATAGGTACAAAGGATCCTTCTCTAGTTGACATTAAACATCTTGTCAAATATCACCCCCATTTAACTAATTCAGAAGCAAAACATAATTTTATCAGCAGGAGAACTAAATTGAAATGGGGTTTTTTTTTTTTGGGGGGGGGGGGGGGGGGGAATTGCTGAAGAAAAATTCTTTTGATTTTTTTTTTACTTTTTTCAAAAAGGGGGAATGTGAAATGTATTGATGCGGTACAAAAGAATTAAATTAAGAAATTTATTATTAATTTTGTATTGTTATTTAGAGATATATATTGAATTATTAAAGTAACTATTTTAGTAAGACATTCTATTATGGTAGTAGATTATAATTAGAAGGGTTTTAATTATGGTCATAGATTTTAATTAAGAAAGTTTTATTGTAGTAGTAGATTTTAATTAAAAGATTGTTTCCTTTTTAAATTAGGGTTTTTACTTATTATTATTACTTTTGTATTGTTATTTAGAGATAAATATTGGATTATTAATGCAACTATTTTAGTAGTATATTCTAGAAGTTTTAATTATGGTAGTAGATTATAATTAGGAAATTTTTAATTATGGTAATAGATTTTAATTAGGAGAAAACTTGTAGTAGTAGATTTTAATTAGGAGATTGTTTACTTCTTAAATTAGGGTTTTTATTTAGTCCCCAAGTATTGGGTTTTCTATTTAAACATTGTAATACTTCATTATTTTAGAGATTATTAAATGAATTGATTTGATATTACAGTTGTATGTTTTTGTGTGTTTTTTTACCGATTTTCTGCAGAGATAGGTACTATTATTCTTTCTTCCTACCCCATCCTATATCAAATTTTTTGATATCTTTGATTTCACTCAATTCCTTCCTACCATAATTTTTTGTTCTTCAATTGTCGAAGTTCGCTAGAGAATAGACATCAATATTCAAGACCAATATTCAAGACAACAAAGTAGTCTCAAACTTATCCCGAAATTGAAAAAAATAATTGCTACAGCGCCACTGTTAGAGTGATCATAATTTTTCTGCCAAATTACATTTTGGTACCCTCAGGTTTTTGAAATTCCCAACTTAGACCCCAAAGTTTCTAAAACTTTCAATTTGGCCCTCAACATTTCTAAAATTTTCAATTCAGCCCCTGAAGTTTCTGAAGTTTCATTTCATCCCCTAAACTTTCAAAATTTTCAATTTTCCCCTGTTTGATACCTATTTTTGGGTAGGAAAAATAAGGTAAATGTTTTTTTCAATTATGGTGACTTGTAATTGGGAGGACCGTCTTAGAAAAATAGAAAAATTCATTGCAACACTTGTAGAAAATCAGACAAATATCTCAAAATTCATCGCCGCAATTCCAACATGTGTGTCAAGGAATCAACACAAATCTATGCCAAGCCCAACAAATAAAATAGAAGGTGTCAGTGAGACTCTTCAAGAACATGAACAAGACTTCGACATGATGAGACTCGTGAGGATTTTAAAGTGACTGAAGTTTCAGTTGAAGATTCAAAGGTGGTTTTCATTAAAGGGAAGTGTAGTGCAAGAGGTGAATCATGTTAACCAAGAAGTTAAACACGAAAAGAAAGACACAATTGAGGTACAACACGTTGACTTTCTTATGACAAATTTCGTATTTGAGTCCAAAGTTGCATCTAATTTCTTGCTTCTAACAATGTTATTTCCAAAAATTGTGCTCAAGAAACACCGGATGAACATGTTTTGTTGGAATGCATCTCCTAGATTGTGGTTTATTACTCTTCGATATTTCAAAACTCGAGGATAAGTTTTTTTCAAAGACAAGGAGAATGATGCGGTACAAAAAAGAAAAATAAAAAAAATTATTATTAATTTTGTATTGTTATTTAGAGATAAATATTGGATTATTAATGTAACTATTTTAGTAGGATATTCTAGAAGTTTTAATTATGGTAGTAGATTATAATTAGGAGATTTCTAATTGTGGTAGTAGATTTTAATTAGAAGAGTTTTATTGTAGTAGTAAATTTTAATTAGGAGAGTGTTTCCTTTTTAAATCAAGGTTTGTACTTAGTCCCCCAAATATTGGTTTTCTATTTAAGTATTGTAATACTTTATTATTTTAGAGATTATCAAAGGAATTGATTTGAGACTACGTGTGCTTTGGTGTGTTTCTTTATCAATAGTTTGCAGTTTGCGGAGATAGGTATTCTTATTACTTCTTCCTACCCTGTCCTACATCAAAAGTAACAAGAAAAATCTTTATGAACTGTGCATTAGAATCAGAATGCCCGCCATGGAGCAAGACAACTTCAAGAACCATTGCAGAAAACAATGCCAGATGTAAGTTTGAGAACACTATCTAAGTCCACACTGCCTTTTAGTTTTGAAAGAGTCGTTCTCTACAAATTTTATAATAAAACAAGCTTGTACAACAAATTAAATGTTTGACACCACTAAAACAAAATCCTTGATTTTCCCTACCGCCGCTGCTGCTGATGATGTAGCTGATACCATCAAGTGCAAAAGCATCAAAAATAGTTCAAAGTTTACTAATATTTTTTCCCCAGTTGGTACAAAGTCTCCTTATTTAGTTGACAAAAAAAGGTTGTTGTCAAATTAACTTTCAGTTGGGAAATATCTAAGCTCAGACAATTCCAGTAATTCAGAAGAAAAAAATAAGTAATTTATCAACAAGAAAACAAAAAGGGAAGGAGGAAGAATTGCTCAGAACTTTGGTTGAAGGTTTTTTCTAATTGTTCACCTTGAAAAAAAAAAGGAACGTAATATACAGAACAAGCTTCTGGTAAGCCAGCTCATGATCATAGTTAACCAGAAAATGATACATGCATTGTTGAATCTACATGCCCATTATAGACCAAGCAAATTTCAGGAACCAATCAAGAGAAGTAATACAAAAATTAGGCTTACTAGATGAGCTATTTTCTCTCATTAAAAGTTAGGGGGTGTTTGATAAAAATTGAATGAATCTGAATCTGAATCTGAATGAGCTGAATCTGAATGAAAAAAACTGTTTGATAACTGACATATCTTAAAGATCTGAATGACATATTTTTAATATTTTACCCCTCTAAAAAAATTCAAAGTTGTTGTAAATTTATTTAATATTACATAATATAATAGTTAATATTTTTTTATTATTATTTTTATTTTTTTTTACTTCATTCAGCCAACCATTCAGCCATTCAGACCAAAAATTCGGACTTAACCATTCAGCCAACGCATCTGACCGATTCAGCCATTCAGACGATTTTTTTTCAAAACAAAGCACTTAATGATTCAGCCACTTACCGATTCAGCCATTCAGACCCATTAAGTTCTAAACAAACAGCCCCTTAGTCTAATAACCATTACTTGGGCCCTAGAGCACAAATCGTGTGCAGGAATTAATCTAATACATTCTATAAAAAAGGGAATTATAATATAATATGATGAAGAGAAACCAAAGACACACCTCAAATGGCCCTTACTGGAGATAGAGGCATCTGGCTTTGGAGTTCCATTGCGTGCGGCTTCTTGTTGTTCCAGAGCCTTGGTCTCAAAGTATTCAAGCCATGCAGCTGCATCCTACAGAAGATTAGAAATAAAATTTTGAGAAAGAGTACCGTAAAAATATGAGATGCTCAATCACCAAACATAAAATTTTAAGTTACCTGTGTTCGTAGATCATCTGGTCCAAGCTTTGCCTGCAATATCTGCAGAGTAGTTTGCTCATGTTGAACACTCAAGGAGTATGCTTCCATCAAAGAGAGAGCAATGGCTATGGCATGATAGCTAGCAGCTGTCTGAATTGAATGAGGAAGAAATTTTGGATGAAAGTTAGGATACAAGTGAATATCTGCTATGCCAAAACTTGTTAAAACATAATAAGGTAGCACCATGGAAGTCATCAAGCAATTTGTTTGGGTGATTTGCCAGACTGAGAAAAGAAGTTAAAAACAGCCAACTTAGTCCAACTGATTATTTTATCTGATTACGATGTAGAGCTAGTATTTTAGTTTTGTTTTTTTCCAAAGATGATTCTTCAGGTTGGGAAACCTACCCACTTAAAACCTTCATACTTTGTTAACTCATTTTTTTTACTTTATGGAATATTAAGCCAATAGGAACCTCTGCTATGAGCTCCTTTTCAGACATTTTGTTACTGAAACATCAGACATCTCGAATAGAGTATACCCAAAAATACTTAATCAGGTCACCTTTAAGCTTTAGCTCTAAGTTACATGTGGAGACTATGTGTTTGCTTATTAGCTCTCTGCTCAAGTGCGACAATCTGGGACGCTTTTTATCTTTTTTCTTATCAGAGGAAGACAAAACATATCTTCTGAGTTATCCTGTTTTCCTTTCCTTGCCTTTACCCAAGAGTACATTTCTTGTGCAAGTCTAAGTTCAACATTTCTTTCCACCTTTGTTATGAGATAATTTTGCAACTGCAAGTTGGACTCGACTTTAGGAGTTACATTAACACAAGTGAACTTAATCTACTGTTAGTATAACTTAGAAAGAGAAATTACTTGTATATGATCAGCACCGAGTAGTCTTTGATTACACTTGAGAGCCTCGTGAAGGTACCTCAGAGCAACATGGACATTCCCCAAACCTTCTTCCATCATTGCCACATTTATATAGGTGGCAGCGGTGTTTGGATGAGAAGGTCCACATGTTAGATGCAAAAGATACAATGCACGGTTGACATACCTTGAATAAGAAATAGACAAACTTAAGTATCTTCAACCATAAACACATCTATTGGATGCTTATTGAATAAAAATATGTTTCATTATATTAAAGTGCATATTTCTTCTATCAATTCCCACTAATCATACTTTCTAACAAAAGTTAATTCAGTCAAACTAGTTATTGCCATATGGCCCATACTCGCAACCCCTTGAATAATTCATTTCAGTTTTCAAATGTGAGACTTCTATCCTTTGAGGAGTTGAGATTGTACTAAATAAAGTTTGTATCTAAACTCCGTCTTTTGAAACACAAAATGTATCAAGTGAAGAAATCAGGAAGACAAGGATAACTTCATCCAAAAGTGTCGAAACATTATAATATAAAGCAAGCATGTCACAAAGACAACTACCATTACAATAGGAGACATGAAGGAGAACATGTAAGATTGTGGAATACAGATAAACATACTTCAAGGCCAACTCTGTGTGTTGGAGTCGATAGTAGAAAACAGCTAGATCTCCATAACTTTTCATTGTATCAGGGTGATCAAGCCCAAGCTCTCTCTCATTGATATCCAGAGCTTTTTGCTGATAGATAGTAGCCTGATTTTGATAGAAAAAAAGGGTAAATGTGATAAAGCTACACCGGCAGATCAGAAATATTTTCATGGTCCAGAAGTTAAAATTGCAGTACCTAATAACAAATTGATTGTGTTAAATCAGGCCAGAGATAAGGTGATGAGGCAGAAACACAAGTCAAACTATGCTATTATTCTTCTAAACCCTCGGTGTCATTTTGTGGTCATTCATCTCATTCTTCTAAACATTGACTACTATCCGAAAATCCTGTAACATATTATTTTTCCAAACTACCTGGTGCTTTAGCTCATTAGCTGTCATTAGTTCACCTTCAACACTAAAGTGGCTATGTGAAGGGTTACTTATCCCCATTTAAACTACACTTAACATAATTTAGCATGCTTAATTTGCAAAACTGAAAGCACTTGAGCTTTATTAAGGCCAAAAGCCTACACAATCATACCTGATTAAAGTCCCCAGTATGGTAGAGCACTACAGCCAAAAGACTATATGCTCCAGCTGTCATTCGATGATACGGGCCACAGACAGACACAAGTTTCGAAAGTGCCTTCAAAAGTCGGAGAGGAAGTTGGTTCAACGAGATGATCCATAAGAAAAACTATCATTTAACTCTAAAAGAGAAACATAAAAAGGGCCATCATCTGTCACCTTAGTTCCATAATTAACAGCATCCTCCAACTTTCCTTTGTCTAAGGAAGTCTTAGATGATTCCAACAGTGTCCTTCCATCCGCAGACGAGCAAGCAACATGCTTTATTAACAGATATCATGTTGTCAAAAACTCCCGCAATATGCTACTTAAACTTGGATACCAAATTTGTGCCATCAATCAACAATATATGTTACCTTGTATACAGGAACCATGCTCACAATATCTGCCTTCTTGAAGGGTGATGCAGAATCCATATCATAGTCCCTCGGAACAAGCTCAAGTCCAACCTGATTGACAATAACTGTGTTAAAATATTGGATCAGAAAGTACATCAAGTCTGAGGTAAGATATCCAATTCCTTCAAGTGCAGAATATTATACTTTGTGGCAAAGCCCACGAAGAACAGAAAATTTTCGGAGATCCTGACAGCTTTCATATTTCCATTGCCATCCAAATCTCTTCAGAAGGAAGGTTTCCACCCACTTCCATTTCAAGGTATTATCAATGCTAATATCTGCATCAGCACTGTCCCCAGATGTTGTACCTAGCAACAAATTCAAACATGATGCTACTAGGCCAGGCAAATCAGTAACATTATGGACTGCTGCTACAACAGCTTGCAGTATGTGTTTGTAAGCTCGAACAATCATCTCATGTATACATAGAGATTGCACATGAGGGAGCTTGTCTGCAAGGTCAACCTGGCCATGACAGATAGAAAGATGGTTACAGTAAGTCTTAAAATCTCAATGCAAAAAAGCTGTTAAAACTTGAGAGTAACTAGAACTTGTGTACTCAAGTCTTCCACTTTTGGCCTTTCTACATTCTTTCTTATCAAATCTTATTATTAAAAAAATAAATTAAAAAATTAAAAAATAAAATAAAAAGATCTTTTGCTCTCTGTTTTCAAATCCTACATGTATGCTTAAATATTTTGTTACTTCAAGAACCCTCTGATCGAAAATCTCCAATCCAGTTGTTAAATTGGAACCATTGGAGAAGGAAATGTTGGCCGCAGGGTGAGGGGGGTTTTTCCATCTAAATGAGGGCCACACAGCCGTCAATAGGCCTATGGTGTCCGGAATGGAAGCCCTCGTCCATTGAGTATAACAGAGCAAATGATGGTTTTACACCACGCCCATGACCCAAAGATTCTATTGTGCTTGTACAAGTAAACCAGCGTATGTGAGCTAGCGATTCCCAAGTAAGATTCGTAAATGTTAAAATAAAAATGGATATTCTAGTAAATTTGATTTTCTTCCAAGAAATGAAATTGCTGATTTATAGCTGTTCAAGTGTCATGCCCTCTCTCCAACTGTTCTATTGATGACTTTTGTTTTTAACTCTCGCCGGTGTATTAAACTAAATTTAACTTCTCAATCTCTTCTTCCTCTTTCCTTCTTTTTGATGTTCTAAAAGATAAGTATGACATGATACACAAGCAATGCATGGATCAATAATGATAATGCAGTGCATTAGTGGCAGTGGAAGTAATTGTGATGCCAAAGATGAAGTAAAAATGGTAGATGAGGTAATTACCACACGCCCCAAAGAGCACATTCGCAAACCCCTTGTATGCATAAAATCTGTCAGTGTCCTTCCATCAACGGGTGAGAGCTCTAGTGAGCCAAAATCAGCCACCTGGCAAAAGTTGAAGTTGCTGAAGTAACGCATACTGATTCTCGAAAGAACCAAAACAGTAGATAATAACTAAACAAATAATAAAATTATTATTTCAAAGAACTCACCAGTTTAGGAAGAGCAGTTTCTGCATAGTATTTATGTGCCATCTCAATCAACTCATCAGGAGACTGCCAACATTAACAGAACCAAATAAATATGTAACAAGAAGGTAACATGTGATCAAGAAAAAATATTTATTTTCTACAAGATTGTGGTGGAAATTCAACTGAAATATTATTACATCACCTCTTGCAGATAAATTACTTCCATGAATTGTACAAATTTTACAGATATATATGAACAAATGTGTATTACATAGAAAGCTATCGGCCAACCTTGAGGTAAAGACCAGTTTCTGATTCCTTAAGGCGCAAATATGCTGCTTCAGGAAGCAGCTTTCTCCACATTATCTCCTTTTCCTCATCTTGTTTCACTAGTTCTTTCTGATTGCTAGTGTCTGATTTCTTCATGTTAAGGCTATTACTTGAAGAAACCTCCTTTCCTTGGTCAGTTTTGCTGCTCCTGTCATCCAATTTCTTCTTAATTTCCTTCAGTAATCCACCACTCTTTCCAAGACCCTTTACAGCTGGTTCAACCTTAGCTTCTTCAGTTTTCTTAGACTCAGATTTACCTGAAGCCTGATTTTGTAGATGTTGCACCCAACATGCCCCCAGCTCCCATCTGATAGATTTTGTGTCTTTTGAGCCTTCTTCCTGCAACTTCAGCAAACTTTCTCCCAGCAATTTCCTTACCAAAGACCTAGCAGAATGTAAATCTTCATCTGCACTCTGTAATTTTTGAACTGCACCAGATGATTGAGGTGTAGATGGCTTGTGCAATAGCATTCTCAAACTGTGAAGTAATAAGCAAAGGAAAAGATGATTTAACAGGCTTTCATAACATAATGAAGCAAACACGCTAGAGCATCCAATAAGGCTTAGTTCTCTGGACAGTTTACTATACATGGTTAATTGGTAACAAGTAAGCTATAGATGAGAAAAGATGAGTTATGTTGACCACTTGGTAATAACCCATTAACAAATTAAGAGTTAAAAGAAAAAGCTCTTACTGACCTATTAACATTCAGTGCATTAGCACCTCCTTCTGGCTGGTCATCAATGTCAAAGTCTTCGGGAACGGGTTTTCCATCCCAATTTACCTCAGCTGCAACTTTCACAACAGCCATATATCCAGAGTGTCTAACAACCACGACGCCTAAAGTAGAAGTATCCTGCAAGACATCAAATTTGACCTCAGCTTTTTTTAAAATAACAGCTTCAACAAGAAATAACAATAATTTAGAGCAATGTAATCATATAATGAAAAGAATAGTGCAGCAAATAATATACTGACATGAACCGTGGCACTTTCATCCGCAGTTATGCCTTTAAATAAGTTTCTCTTTGCAACCTCTTCTTGTGACATTCCAAGAACCCGACTTCCGTCATTTTTACCATCCAACTTTATGCTTGCATCAGGCAAATCTCTTGTCACACACATAAGTAGATCTCCAATTCTTTCCTCGTGAGAAATTGGTGTAGTAGAAGCATTTGTAGGCCACTGACTATTGCCAATGATATGTTTAATGACTTCAACTGCTTTATAGACTGAAACGTCGACGAATAGACTATGAATTAAAAAGGCTTTCCTGTCTCGAACTTGTCTCTCTTCTGCTGTTTTACAAGGCATTGCAGCCAGAATTGAGAACTCTTTTGCCCACTGCCTATTATCATGTTTACCATCTCTTCCTTGACCACCTCCATTTCCTCCCCAAGTTTCATCTTCCACAGGAAGTGGTAGGAAAAGAGATGGGTTATCAGCAACAATTGGAGGGACAGCCCATGTGTTAGCTCGAAAACCATAAGGAAGGTTTCCAAACTGAAAAAACAGAGGAAGTACAAGTATGAATTTCAGTAATAAGGTAGTTCTGTAAAGTAATTTAAAACTTACTTTATTGTGCTCAACAAAAGCTTTCATAAGAGCTTTATATGCCTGCAACACAAAAATGAAAAAAATTAAATAACATTTAGCATGAAAACAATTTCTAACCATAATACATAGAAATAAAGTAGTTTCTCACAGCATCAAAGACACGGCTTATTTGCTGCAACAAACCCACCAAGGAGTGACTCAGTAGAATATGTTTTCCAGCGAGATAAAACCCCTTCCTGGAAGCAACAATCGTGATTGGTTTACCACTGCATACCCGAACCTGCATAAAATTGTACACATTCACCCATACCCATTTACGTGTTTAGTTTAATAAACCAGACCCGCCAAAAATCTACTCAATGTATAAATATGACTTTGTATAGTAACATTTTCATAACTAAAAAACTTTGAGGATGCTCACATCAATTTGGAAGAAATCATCATCTGTTTTATCCTCAAGGAATGGACGAGCAGATCTCCTGATGTCTGTCAAAATGAAAACAAAATTAACAAACAGACTATGCCTTTCATTAAATCATTGTTGTTATGGTTCCGCAGTCATGCCATGCGTTCAAGCATGATATTGAGTAGTTAGTTACTGCTGGTAGTTTCAGTTAATTGAGGGAAGTTATAATGTTAGTTGAGAGATGAATTCAAATAACATTGAGGGAAAATTAGTTGTTGTATGATAGTAAAAATATCAAAAACATGAGGGGAAAGGAAATGAATAACCAATTTTCTCATCCCTACTCTACCATCTTTTTGTGTTCTTTCATACTCCTGGTTTCTCATTCTGCATTTTGGGAAAAGAAATAAAACATAACAAATAAGGTTGGTCATCCGTTCCACTCTTCATTCATTGGGAAAATTCTACGTGGAAAGGTGGGGTGTTTATTTTCACTCCATTCCCAATTACTAACAATTCAACTAACTAAAAGTACCAGCAGCAACTAACTACTCAATATCCTGGGCATGACTGTGAAGTGAACGGTTACAATCATATGTGAAGATTGAATTCGATAAATCAAATTCAACAGAAAGGTGTAAACCAGTAACATTTATATGCCATAATTTAGCAGAACAAAACATGCAAAAACATCTAAATACAAAAAAGTTTCATGCTATTTTCGAATTTAATAGTAAGTTTCATAATTAGAATCGAAAGCATATTTGTAATTTCATAGAATTGAAATTTAGTTAAAATGCAAAACTTAGATTGAGTTTGCAAACATAGCCCAAGGGAACAAAAAAACAATTTTGCCTTTACAGAATATAATAAAATAAATAAGTATTAAGTAGTTAAAATATAAAGACAAAACACTCACATTGAATTGGAGGAGTGAGGTGAGAGAACGAGAAGAAGTTGTAGAACTGCCCGAGCCTAGGGGGCGGGCACATCATCGCCGCCACGGCATCAACTTTCTCCGCCGATTCAACACCTGGTAGACAATCCGTCTTGGTCGACTTGACCCCGACAGCCGCCGCAGTGGCGGCCGAGGTCGATTTCTTGTCAGGTGCTTTGGAACTGGACGTGGGAGAAATTTCGGAACCGGCATTATATGGAGCGGGATCGGCGTCGTTAAAGCCGGATTCCTTAAGGCTTGGTCGACCAGCGGGTTTGGGAGAAGAAGATGAACCGCCAAAAGAGGTAGTGCACGCTACGATGTCCAGGAGGCGTCGTATGTGCGCCACCACGGCCAGCTCTTCTGTATAGTCCTCTGCAGGATTTATAAAAAGATACTACTACCTATTAACCCCAATATTTTCTTAATTATGAACACCCCCAAATGTCTTTGGTCTCTTTTGCCCTCCCGTCTATACTTTTGTACCTTTTGGTGTAATTATTTTTGATCAGGACAGATTAATATAAAGTTAACTTTGATTAATTGATTAATACATTATTAAAATATAAGTAAAAAATATTTTTTCTGTAAGTTAATACTGTGTTGATCAATTAGCTAACTTATCATAAAATTAATTTTATAATAATCGAGTCACATAGATATCATTAGTGGGATCGGTAAATAAGAAGTCTACCTTCATAAACGGTGAGGTGACATGGTTTTAGAGAGGCGATTTCCACCGAATCTTTAAGTCTCGCTCCTCGCACCTATTAGGATGGTAGTCACAAAAATAAATAAAAAGTAAAAAAAAATCACTAATTCGTCATGACTGTTAGTAACAAATTGTATTTAGGAAAATTAGCATAAGCAATACGATAATAGTAGTACTAACCCACATGTTTATTTTTAAGTAACCCGAAATTAGATTGTTTTAATTATTTTCTTACTCAAACATCACACCTTTATCCTTTGTACAATATTTGATAAATTTTGATTTCCATTATTTATTTTTCTTACTTTTTATTTTAAAAAATGAGCGTAGAATCAATGGCACGAGTCTACAGAGAGCAACGTACCTCATGCGACAATGAGTAATTAGTCACGTGACATGTCTCTACATGGACGGCTAAAAGCTTCCTCACATCTAAGATCCTGTCCGTTGATATTCCCTACAACAAAATGTTTTAGTAAAACACTGAATACTTGCCCGTCCCTACCCCTGCATTTAGAAAGTACGTCCACATGGTGCAATAACTCACTTACCTTAAGCGTCACTTGAGAGTCGTCTAACGTTTCTACCGTTATTTCGATCACAGTGGGCAAAACTGTAAAAAAAAAATTGGCCAAACAAACAAACAATATAATCGGTAAACATTTGTTGTGTATATAATAATTTATATTTTGTGTGTAATTAATTAATTTTATGAATTAAAAATAAGTATTATTAAAATGAGTAAAAAATATAAAAATAATAAAGTTAAAGAGCGGATTTCAAAAGTAATTTTTGTGAGACAAGAGAAAACAATTATATTTAAGAAAACTTTTAACTTTTAAAAAATATCTCTAACAGAATGATAGTTTGTTAGGAATTTGCTTTCTAAATTTATAAATATATTTTTAATTTTGAAATAAATTCAATATATATATATACACTCAATTCTAGAACAAATTAATAGTGTGTGTTTTATTGAAAAGTTTTGACAAAAACAGACAGAAAATATATATGTCAAATTATGCAATCAAAGCATCAAAAGTATTTTTTTTATAACGATTTCATGTTGGAAAGAGGATGGAGTTGACCAAATTAAATAGATTCAGTGAAATAAAAAATAGTAATATATAATTGTTATAAAAAAATAAATACCAATTGTTGTATAATCCATACACGTACAGGAGTAGTAAGGGGTATGTATTATCATCACGAATATTTTCGTTATTAATCAAAATTAGAAGAAGAAGAATAGGGAGAGAGAGACTCACCTTTCTCTTCCTTTTTCTTCTTATCTCCTTTGGGTTTGTGAGGTTTAGCTTTTCCTGTTTTGGGAGCCATATATATATATATATATATAGAGAGAGAGAGAGAGAGATGTGGTCTGGTCTGGTCTGAGGTTTAGCCCTTTTTTGCCGCCTCCTCAGTCGTGTACATACAAGTCGTTGAAGTAGTAATCTCTGTCTTGGCAGCTGCTCAGTCTTCCTTGGCAAGATTTCAAAACCTTCAAGATAATATCCGAATGAACCAATACTAAAATTAAATCTCTCTATCTCTATATACATATACAGTACACATATTTTTATTTTTTTAATGAGACTAGTGTTTTAAATTGAAATGAAGTGAATTGCTAAATGGGCATAGAAAAATAAGACATGCAAGACAGAGCGGGAGAATTGATGTGAATGGAGGGACTTGAATTCTGCTTATTAATTCACATGATCATCATATATAGAGAGAATTGAAGGGTCTTTCTTCTTCTTCTTCTTCTTCTTCTTCTTCTTCTTCTTCTTCTTCTTCTTCTTTCTCAAGCAGATATATAGAAACAAGTATTAGCTAGTAGCTTATTTAAGGAAGCAGCAAACAAGTATAAAAGTGTGTGTATATTGGTTTGGTGGTGAGAGGCTGAGAGGGGCCAGAGGAGGGGTACAGACTTGTGCTTAATTGTAGTTAGAGTTGTAGAGGATCGATATAGATGGAGAGAAATAGAGAGCGAGAATAGGATAGGATAAGGTAAGCCCGACCCACATTGTTGATGTTGCTTACAAGATTGTAAGGCTAACGATTTCGGGCCTCTCATTTCCCTCCCTCTTTTCTTAACTCATCCTCCCTCCTCTCTCTCCATTTGTTACTTTCTCACTACCAATACCAATTTTTGTGAATTTAAACTACAACTAATCAATTATAGCACTATACCACTTTTACTGTACAGTTTATCATTATTTGTCTCAATGTGTCTAAATAAAAATTACCTAGCTATCTCAATTGCGTCTTAGAATTTGAGTCTAATTTAAAGTGAGTGAGTTTCATTAATTATTTAAAATAAATTTACATATTTCATGATTAGATTAAAATTAAGTATTTGAAAGCTCAAATCTATGAGATAATTAATGAAGAATTAACTCCCAAAAACACTCTTGAAAATAATAATAAATACTTGTGATAATCGGTTAAGAACTTATGTATTGATGGGTTTATATACAGTAAAATTGCTCTAGGGTTTGGGCCATAAGGGACACTCCATTTTTGTTGAAAGAAGAATAACTAGTTAAGGTTTGGTTTAAACCCCCGCACAACGGACCTAATCGTGCTGGAGATTTGTGGGTCTAGGTATTTGTATATATTTTTTGGACGAAATTTATTTAAATGTTCGTTCTGATAGGCCAAAAATTACGTCATTTTTTGTCCAAACGAATGCGCCCATTTTGCGAAACCCCACAAACACGTCGCTTTTAGTCTTAATGGACGCACCCATACTGCAAATACCCGAAACTACGTTGTTTTTGACAATGAATGTCATACCATACTTTTTCAAAAGGACATAATCAATCTAAAGGGTCATTAAGTTCACCCTACAGCATCAAGCATTTGAGAGAGAAATTCAAAGTATTTTTTTTTGGTTCGTAGTGTATGCTATTTGTATTGCTGTTATAACATACGTTGTCATTGTATCATTTGACACAAACACCTTAAAGATGTCATAATTATCTTAAGGATATAATATCAAGTACTAATCTTGAAAATTTTACTTTTACAATTTGACTTATTTGAGATATGTATATGTATATTGTCCATTCAATTTTCTTAACACTAGGAACTAGAGAGAATTGTGCATAAAGGTTGTATCAACTTGTTTGACTTTTTTACCCGTATTTTTGAATATATAAAATTCAAACAAAAAATTTGACTCTTAAAGTTTCGGGGTAGTGAGTAGTGGAGCTTCTTAAATGAGAAGCAAAATAAGAAATCCAAACACTTTGGGGGATGCTAACGGAATTATATGGTTTTTAAACTTAAAAATGTGTAAGACTTTCTTATTTACTTTATGAATTTATGTTGTCAAATCAAATCTCTCTGGAATAGCATAAATTCAGAATGACATACTTTTCCTCCATCACCACCAAAAAGAAGAAAAAAAAGAGAGACAAATTAGTTGGAAGCGGAGAAAGAGTAGAGACAGTCAAATAGGAGCATAGAAAGCTAGAATTGTAATAGCGGAACATGAAGCTTGTTATATACTCCCTCCCTCCCTCGCTCGCTAAAAGATTATAGTTTTAGAAGAAGAAAAATTGCCGTTTACAATTTTTGAGGAGAATAAATTATTTATTTTTTTATATTACCCTTACCTTCTTTCATTGTCCCTCTCCCTTGTATTAATAGTTTTTAATTTCCTATAAAGGGGTAGGGATGAAATTTCAAACAAATTTTACTTGGTAAATGACACTTCTTTAATCCACGTGTCAAAACTTTAAACGACAATCTTTTTGTAAATATAGATAGGTAGTTGATAGAATTACTTGGTCATTTTCCACTTTTAATAGGGGTAGATTAATAATATACTTGGCCAAACCTGATTATTAGATTTAGAAAATAATCATAAGCTCGAAATTAGAACTTCTAATTATTTTCATAAAAAGTTATTATAAGTAATTTTAGAATCAAGTTGGCAGATATTTTTTGCTTTTTAAAATTTAAAATTGATTATAAGCAGTTTTGAGTTTTGACTATTGATAAGAATCTCAAACTCATCTTCACGATACTGAAATTCAATACTGAATCCTAAATGGAGTTAAAGGGCTTAGTAAATAGTAGTACTAAATACTCACTAAGTTTTAAATGATAAGATCAAGTTTGGCTTTTTAAAAGTTACTTTTAAAGATTTTTAAACTTAAAATTAACATAAATTCATATAATTTATTAATATTACAAATTACCTAAAAGATACTATTACTAATTATAAAATTTATTGTTTTCAAATTTTAAATAAGTTATGTCAATTTAAAAATATCTCAAATTTATTTTAAAAAATTAATATCCACCTTATAATTCATTATATACACACATAAATATCAGTCCTCAATTTTCTTAGAGAAAGAAAATATGAAAAAGTATGCACAATGGAACAACCCCACAAATGCTGCAATCTTTAGCAAATCCTCACTCTCTTTTGAGATCACTCCAACCCTTGACCAGTCTCCACTATACCTGTATATTTAACCAGGATGTATGAATTTAATTAAGAGTGGACAAATTTTTAACAATTTAAAATAATTATAAAATTAAGTTAAATGATACTCCCTCCGTCCCAAATTAACTGCTCAGTTTTGACTTTTTTAAGTCAAATTGACTATTTTTAGAATTAATAATTAAGCATATATAAATATATTTCTAAAATTATAAAAATTAGGATTAGTAATAAATTGTATATACTTTCTTTTGGTTATAATCTCTTCACCTATATTTTAGAAAAAATAGTAAAAAGATTAGTTTTAAAAATGGTCAATTTGACTTTAAAAAGTCAAAACTGAGCAGTTAATTTGGGACGGAGGGAGTAATATATTTATTCAAGCTAATATAAATATCTCAAAAAATTACTAACTATAAAAAAGTAACAAAAAATTACTGACTAGTAACTTTGAATAAATAAAAATAAATAGACTAGCTAAAAATTAACTAAATATAATACTTTTAAAATAATTAAAGATACATTACTCTTTTTAGGTCGTTAGAAAATTAGAAATACATTTATATTTTTCATACTAAAAAATAATATTAAGAAGTTCCTACCTAGTATGTCATTTATACAAACGCTATTACATTTATAGAACTAATTGTTTTGGAGTAATTAATTTTATTATATATATATATATATAAGAAATGAAAGCTGCGCATGCAGATGAGATGTGTCTTCAGAAACAAGTACAGCATAGAAGTAGTACTAGTCTGCCATTTTCCTTGGGAAAGAGGTGGGAGAAAATGGTAATGGTGGTGGAGGTGATAACACTCTTTCCTGTGATCAGCATTTCTGGTCACAATTACGTTCAGGATGAGCTATATCTAAAATCCAACTACATTTAGTAAGGGTACTATGGTCATTTCCCACCAGTATGTAACTTTGCAAAAAAGGCTACTGGAATAACTTTACTAATTTCACACCTTCCAAAACCATTCTAAAATAATCCTATTTTTCTTCCAAAACCCTATCAATGGCAGTGGATGGTGCAGCAGAGACTCTCCAAATTCACCGCATTCCACATTCCAAATATATAGACGCAGTCCGGTGGCTTCCACCGCTGTCCGCCTTTGACCGATTCGTCGTCCTCGCGGTTTTCGACTCGGATTCCTGCACTAACTCCCTCGAAATCCAAGCCCTAAATCGTTCAAACCCGTCAGTTTTAACCCCTCAGTCTTCCTTTGCCTTACCCTCAAGGGTATCCTCTCTCAGAGTCTCCCATACGCTACACAAACCCCTCATTGCTGCATCAACTTTCTCCGGCTCGCTTCAGTTCCTGTTCGCCAATTCAATGGATGCTTCTCTTGAATCAGATCTATTGGTGCCGGAAAAGGCGTTACATGTGGGACCCATCTCCTGTATTGACTTGCAGGAAAATGGGTCTGAATGTGTTTCGGTTGGGGAGGATGGGAGAGTGAATTTGGTTAGTATGGGTGATTCTACGTTAAATTATCAGAAGATATTCGATAGTAAAGGTTTGGTGTCATATACAGCTGCAAAGTGGGCTTCGCCGACAGAGTTTGCCACGGGTGGACTGGGATTTAGTCTTCAGTGGTGGGATCAGAGAAAGCCTGGAGAACCTGTTTCTCAGTTTAAGGGAAATTGGTAAGTTTAAAAGATTTATTTTTCACTCTTACATAGCAACTAGCTTAATTTTTTTTTTTTTAATGTCCATTGCAGTTTATTATAACTTGTAAGCAAGTTTCAGTAACTTTGAGTGGCTAGGTTAGTTTTGGCATGCATAAACACTTACTTAATTGTTTTATTATATCAGAAATATTTGGACGTTTAGTCTTTTCTTTTCCTTAGCCAGTTTGCCTCTCTCACTTCATATGTCATACTAGTAAGATTGCACTGCATGTGGCAGTAACCTTTGGGTGGTGGTAGAGACAGGTATGGAAAAGAAGGTGCTGGTGGAAAGGGTCATGTTTGGTTGTAAGTTTTAAGTGGAATTGGTCATTTATTTGTACTTGGGCTGAGCTGTTAGCCTATGGTTTATTAGATTGTAGATCCTCCAGTCCTCATTGAACAGAGAAATTTTTCTTTCCATTTTGCTATGTTGGTTTCAAACTGCTGAAGGGTGGACTATCAGAATTCTTGGATAAATAATGGCTAGTAGTGGTAGAGAGACAATATTTATGTTTTTAGACGTTTGAGTCATTGCATTGTCAACCTAATTGTGGTTAAGGTTATCACATTATCAAGCTAAGTAGTTTTACCGGGTGATACTATCACAGTAGTTCAATAATTCACCTAACAAAACGAGGCATTTATTTTCATTTCTTATTTTCCTTGCACATGGTTTCAGTAAACATGAAGACACCAATGACCAATAGTGATTATGATGATTCCATTGGTTGTTAGTTTAAATCTAAGGCAGAAACAAAATCTGAAACATATTGTACAGTAATCATGGATCTAGGAAAAAAAAAGGTCCAGGATATAGAGTTATGATATAGGTGAGGCCATAATTTAATGGAATTTTTCTGGGGCACAAAGAGTAGGGTGCCTATTCATTGGCAAAAGTGGCTCAACTTCATTTGTTTTTTTTTGACATTGCTGCTAAACTTGAGCTAATTTTAGGCATTTGATTGATGAATTACTCCCTCCATTCACTAAAGAATGGCTTTAGTGAACAAAAACTGTCCGCAAAAGAATGTATGAACTTCATAAGTTAATGTTATAAAGCTTGTGGACCGCATGTAAAAGTACTTTATCTCATTAAATAAATTAGATTTAGATATACATTTTCTAAGACTCACTGTTAAAGTAAGATTATTATGTTTTACTTTGGGGCCATGGTTTGAGAAAAAGTGTTGGTTTTCTTAATTTGAATAAAAAAAATACTTGAGACTTTTTTTTGGACGGGGTATGATACAAGTTGCCTTCAAACCAGTGGCAGGTTATAATCATATGGTGTTGGGGATGGTTTTGTTTCAACTTCAGATGGTCTTGGATTTATCTTCAAGTCTTAAGAGCTCTTGCAGGGGGTCAAAGATCTTCCCTTTTTAAGAGCTCTTTTGAGCTGAATGATCTTCGTGGCTTAAGAGCTCTATGCGGTCAAGTATCTTCAGATCTGAACAACTCTTATGAGATGAATGTGGTATCAAAATTTTGGGACATTTGATCACCTAAGTTTAGGTGTTAAATTTAACTGCTTCAGATTGTTGTCAGACACTAGTTAGTTGAATTTTTAAAAAATTCTAAAATCCACATCATTTTTTCTCCCTATTTACAGATTAAAGACTACTGCTTAGTGAGTTAGTGTTTGAAAAGTTGATTATCCTAATTCCTACTTAAACAGTTTGTTTTCACGAATCACGATTTATTTATTGTTATTGATTGACAAAAAATTGTGTTGATGATATTGCAGGGATCAGGGTACTAGTTCTGGGATTGTGCACTCGATTGACATTCATCCATCACGGAAGCACACTTGTCTGGTAAGTTGGCTGATCTGCAATTCAACATTACTCTTGTAACAAAAATGGGTCTGTGTGCAGATACCTTGATATATTTTAAGGTCGCTTAAATGTGAAACCCAGTTGTGTTGAATACATTTAGAGGCAAAGAAAGTACAAACATCCTTCTCTATAGATGGCAAAGTCATTTTAGGCACAAGTAAGCTAGCTTGAATCTTTTTTAATAACGTTTTGGTGGATTATTTCAACACCGCTGATTTAAAACTTTTGAGGGTTTTTTTTTTGCATTTTAAACGAGATGCTATTATGAAAATCCCACACAACTATCTCCTACCATTTTATTGCTGTCATGAAAGCATGTATATATAAATTTTTCTGCCAGAGTGAGAGAATTTCCTATTTTTCTTTAAATTTTGATTCTGAATTTTATTGAATTAAACTAAATAGGAGACTGGAGATTGAGGGTTCCCCCTCCCCCAAAAATGATGGTGTGACATCATTTTGTTGCATCCATTTTCCATTACACTGCCATATGGAAATATTTTGTACGTGACACGAAGATGTGATCGATACACATCAAAATAAACATCTTATGTATGCATAAAGTACAAATTAGAGACTGATGTATGGTCACTATTGGATCAGAGATGGTTATCTGATGTATTTGGTCATACACTAACATTAGTGCATAGATTCTTAAACCTTTCTTCTTATGTACAAAAAAACTGAACGCATATATATTATGACACAACCATTTCTCATCATTCCATCCCACGGCTAGGAACATTTACCTAAAATCAATCCTAAACCTTCTAATTCTTTGGAATTTTGCTGGACGGAGATTTGAATTATACCGCATATTGAAGAGAGTTAAAGCTTAATTTTCAATCCATGATTTGTTGTTTTTCGGTTATACAATGTGCAAATTGAATCTTTGTCAAAATTATGATGATGTTTGAAGACAGGAGGCTCTTCTGGTACTGTATTTGCATGGGATCTTCGGTGGCCTCAACAGCCGATAGTTCTTTCTGGGGTTGGGACGGATGAGGCACCAACTCATTCACTATCTGCCAGTGATGTATGGGAGGTCCAGTATGACACTTTTACACGTTCTTCAAACCTCGCTAGAGCCTCATCTGCACGTGTCTTACCTGCTATGATTTGCTCAGAAGATGGGATCCTAGCTGTAATTGAACAAGGTATGGAGTTGTTGGTCCATATGTTGTTCATATGGCCTCGTAGTTTATATGAGAACTTTTGTAACATTTCAGTTGCTTATGGCTATATCCTTGTGTTTTTGCTTCCTTTCCTTTTTCTATTCTGGAAGCCCAAAGATGCTTTCGTAATTCGTATATTTGGTACTAATTCAGTTTGCCATTCTATTGCATAGGTGAAGAACCCATTGAGCTTCTAGTAGAACAGTGTGCCATCAACAGCTTTGACATAGATCGACAAAACCCCTCGGTATGTGAAAGCTGGAATATAGTAATGGCTTCTGTAAAATTTTGTTCTCGCGTAGTTGCATGTACTTTCTTTTTCTTAAACTTTGCTTAACCTGCAAAAGTGTGGTGCATTTGACTGTTTCAATTGTTACAGGATGTGATTTGTAGTATGGAATGGGAGTCTATAGTGATCTTGTCCAGGGCATGACTTCTGAAGCTGGACGTGAAGCACTTGGATTATACTCCATTAGAAACTTTTTATCTCATCTCTCTCCCCTTGTCCTGTCCCCTCTCTTCTTTCCTCAAAAAACCGGGTTTTGTTTGCTTGATGCTGAAAAACTTGTCTAGAAAGTAGAAAGCTTGAATGAGAACTTGAAAATTTGTTTGGTGTTGAGCTGCATAATTATCTTCAAAGACAAACAGATCATGCAAACGTTCAATTGTAAAATTTTGTAATTGCTAATCCCATCAGATTCTATGTTTACTTGTTTGAGATAGAAATATTTATACATGTAGCAGAAGATGGCCTGATGGATCTCAAGATGATCTCCATACGTTGTGCTTGTTTTAACTTATAGTCACAAGTAGGGTACCTATGCAAGACGGGGCAAGATTGAGATGTATAATTGATATGAATTCATTTGCCAACAAATAATTTTTACCAATTTATAGTTTCAAAATCAGATTTAAAGACATTCTTTAAAATCCTCTTTTTCATACTCACATAAATTAATTAAAATTATTTTTAACAATCGGATGGTAGCTAACAAATTCAACTGAATAATCAGACATCAAACAATTAATATTAAATTGGATATAAGATCAGCATAAAAAGGTGAAAAGATCATTCAAATTAAAAATATAAGAAATAGAAAAGAGACAAAATTGTGAATTAAATATTTAGACATTTCTCTTGGCTTATTATCAAATAATTATTTAAAGTGCTTATCCCAATTATCTGGGAATCATGGCCCTTGAAGGCTGGTCTCACTTGCACAATTGTTCGTAAAATCTCATTTGTTAACTACTCAACCGAATATGGAATGAAAGGTTCTAAATGAACCGAATTGAATAGAAAATTTGAATATATAATAAAATGATGTGTTTGATAATGATTTGTCTAAACCATCTGAATATGTGTATTATCTATTTCAATTTTTTGCACTGTTATAAACAAATTTATTATATAATTATAAATAAACAGTGTTGTCTAATAAAAATTAAATATAAATTTTTGAACAATCCTTTACTATTAAAAATATAATTTTAAGAATAAAACATTAAAAAATATTAATAACAATATTATAGAATATATAAAATCAAAACAAAAAGCTACAACAACATTCATTAAATTGGTTATCCAATTTTATGTTAAACAAAAATTAAAAACAATTTGTACATAACAAAATTTGTTTATAATAATAAACAAGATGAATATTGAATGTAAATTTTAATTGTCTATGACATAATGTAAGTAAAAATATCATTCAACCCTACTTTCTATTCATCTAACTACAAATTTTTGAATGAATCGCTCAACACATTTAGACGCATTCAAACTTATTTAAAAATTGTTAAACAAACTGTTTTGAATCACTTGTTATTCTCAAGTACTCAGTTTTTAAGCCAAGTATCAACCACAAATATGCTTAGATTAAAGACATACAACCAAACATGCCCTTGGACAATGTACCCATCGGGAAATAAAAAGATAGATTGAGGCCCCAATCCCCAACTCTCCATTTATCCACAACACTCAAAAGAATCAAGCTTTCTCTCCCCCTCCAAAACCGATTCTTTAACCATAAGCCAACCAATATGTCAATGGCTTCTTCCACCGCGCTGCTCTCTATCAATTTCGGTCTTTGCCCTTCAAATCAACCTGTTAAGAGCTCCCATTCCATTGTGAATTTCTTACCCTATACAAAGAAAATCTCCCTGAACCTCACTTCTTCACGTAGCATATCCGGGTCCGGCCCACTTCTCCGCCACAGAGTCTTCACTGCCTCTCCCTGTCAAAATCCCCAATCTCTCACTATAGTCTCTGCAAAAGGCTACAAAAGGAAAACCCACAAGGTAACCCAACCCCTCTCCGGCTCTCCCTGTATCTGCGTGTATTGTGAGGTTTAGTAGTAGATTGGTTTTGGAAGTGGATTCTGGTTTTTGGAGTTGAAATCCAAGGGTGGAGTGAGAATTGCATTTGTTGAAGTTTATGTTTAATTTTTATGTTTCATAATTATTTTTCCTTTTTCCTGCATTACTACTTACTAGGCTTCGGCTAAGCGATTTCGGGTAACAGGAAGTGGGAAGATAGTGAGGAGGAGAGCTGGGAAGCAACATTTGCTTGCAAAGAAGAATACTAAGAGGAAATTGCGGCTCTCCAAAATGGTTTGAGCTCTTTCTAATTCAATTATCTTTCTATGTCATGCCTGATGCCTGATACGTGATGCGCTAGCTTGTTTAAGTAGACAATTATTTTAAATAAGGAAAAAGAAATTTTAAAAACTTTAGTTGAAAAAGAGGTTGGAAATATGGGACTAGGCTTATTCATTGGTTTGCGAGAATGAACATTTTTGGAACTTTCTATGATTTTATGATGATGTTTTTTTTTTTACCTTTTTATGTTTGTTTTCCTAAAATATTATTCTTCTGCATAAAGTATCTAGATGCTTTGAAAACTAGCTTAATGGTCTCCCTCCTGTGGAATGCAATCAATCTTAAGGTAAAATAGAGTTAAGGTATAAAAAGTGAGGTTTTATCTTTAAATAGGCCACCATGTTCGTCTGGAAGAATGTAGAAGTGGAGCAACCTTTTACCTTTGTTATGCTGCACTGTCACAAGACGTACAACTGGTGACGGTTGATAATTAACCTTATACTATGTGATGCATGAATAAATGAGATTGTTCCTTCTATTTTAGAGGTGTAAGTTAGGTAACCCAATATAAAGTTCCTCTTATATGTTGATGAAAAAGAAAAAGTTTTAATAATAGAAAACAAGAGGACACAATAAAACAGGGGAAGACATCCACCCTCACCGAACTAGCTGAAAACTGGACAAAAGGAGTACTTAATAAGGTGCAGCTCTCCAATCTCTATCCACAGATGAGTGAGAGGTAACCTAAAGTCCCCAACAGAAGCCAAAGGGCTGCAAGAAAATAACCCTATCCCTCAACATATAAAAAGATAAGTAGCTCCCTCTAAACAGTCTAGCTCATTCCACACATTTCCACGTGATCTTCACATCCTTCTCACATCGTTTATATCATTTTGCCTTCTTGGAAGAAAATAGTTCCTGAGTTTTGATAAGAGCATTTTAGTTTACAAAATAAGAGTTTTTGGTCATACCCAACACGGGGAACCAATTGACTTGAGAAATGGCAAAGAAGTTTCTTTTGAAAAAATTAACTGAAACGACTATCGTGGAAAAATGTGCTTTTGTTGGGCTGTGTTGAACCATGATGATTGGCTTGTAAGTCAGAACTGAAGCATATATTAGTGGAGAGGTTTGAGGTAAACAGAAAGTCACTTTTGAAGGAAGAAAAAGTAGTTAGTAAGTTTAAACCTGCACTTTTTTGTATGAAGTAATAAATTTATTTAGTAAACGAAGTCTCCAGTGTATACAAAAAGGCTACAATAGTAGAAATCGTACTTACTTTTCACTAAACCAGTGTTGATGATATTAGCACAAATATAAACAAACATCTGGGTTGGAGGGGAACTCGGCGCATACCCATTGTTGACAAATGGGAATTGGCTCGACTGGCAACTTGCTCGTCAGTCAGATAAGGCCAACAAGAGGTCCGGAATGTGTTGCAGTAGCCAGCGGTGGGGAGAATTAGGACAAGTTGAGGGAACTTTTTGATTCAAGATAATAAGTTGCAGCAGTGAAAATTATATCTAGGATATGTTCTCGAGGAAGATTAAGAAGGCTTCATGGCTTGTTAGGCGTCCATGGTTTGACTTCTTTGTTATGATTACTTGAATTATGGTTTAGTCGGACTTTCTAGCTGTTGGGATGTTTATGGATGCGTTATTACCTTTAGAATTTTAGTAAATGGTAGGGCTCCAAAGAAGATGATCATTGCTAGATCTAATGAATCTTTTCTGACGATTCATTGCTAGTTTGCTATTAAGAGGATTTAGTTGGTACACTTGTCACAGAGGAAGAGGAGATGATTCAGTTAGTGACTGTTGGCAATATTAATCTAGTCTCTTCTTCTTTTTTTCTTCTGAAAATGCTATCTTGGATCCTCAAGAGGTGGTTATAGACTAGTTTTGCTTGCTTTGGTTATCATGTTTGACTCTGTTGGGTCCTTTTGGTGGTGGAATGATCAGAATAAATAATCTATATATGCTGTTAATTTTTTTTTAAAATTTTTGGTAACAAGAAATAGCTTCTCAAAGTTCCTTGAGCAAACTAGTTTTCGTGTCATTCTTCGATTGCTATCTTTGTTTCAGTTTACAATCTGCTTCTTACCCTATATTGATTTTTCTTGCACAGGTACAAGTTAACCGCAGTGATTATGACAATGTGATTGGTGCATTGCCTTATCTGAAGGTAAATAGACAGAAGTAGAGGGAGGGAGGAGAGGCATTCTTTGTATCGCATGCGGAAGTCCTAATTCATATGTGAAATGGTGTTTGGAGCTTCTTCTGTAAAGGACAAAGTATCTCCATTGTTTTAATCCCCTTGTCAAAGCTATGTGTTTTAAGTTTTAGCACTCCATTATGAACCTTCAACTTTTCAAATGCTTGACATATTGCAGGAGCTTATTTGGAGCAAGATTTACTTCTTATGTCTCTGTATATTTATCTGGAGTATTTTATTAAAAGAGGGCGGTAGAATAACTACCCTCTTGAAACCGTGTCACAGTTCAACTCTTTTTTTACAAAAATATTAATATCATATTGACAGAGAAAGGGACATCATTAAAATAAGAGTTTGTACGGGCATATGTTAATGTTGGAGTTATAGAAAAGTGAATGGATACTTCAATTAATAAGTGTGGAGTAATTTAGGTAAAAAAATATTATTAATTAACATGCCGAAACTAATTGGGACGGAATGAGTATAATTTTTTGTCAATTCCCAAATATAAAGAGTAATGTGGGGGGATTAAAAACAAAATAAAATGGGGGGCTTCAATAAAAAAATCCTGCTTTTTAAAGACAACAAAGACCCAAGACACTTGCAACATCAGTCGAACAAGTTGGCTTTTTGTTTTTGTTCATATTAAAAAAAAAAAGGGTTCTTTACACTAATATACAACATTTAGAAAGTAATTACAAAAATAAAATATACACAAAATAATTACAAAAATAAAACATAAGCAATATAACGCGTCTAAAATCACGTATATATGTCAGTTACACACTTTTCCTATTTACAACTAACCGCTCCTAAATTCAAGCAACTGAGATCCAAAATTCAAGCAACTGAGATTCAAGCGACTGAAATCCAAATCTTCTGTCACGACTAGGGGTGTAAACGGTATTAAACGGATACGGATACAGGTATATCCGTATCCGTATCCGGAAAACTAATTCGTTATCCGTATCCGTATCCGGTTTCCGGCGAATTTTAAAAATATTATCCGTATCCGGTATTCGAAAAAATATTCGAATACGGATAATATCCGTTACCGTTTATTTTATCCGAATAGACAAATTATTCGGATATCCGAATATCCGAATTCGTTTATCAGTAACCTAATATAAAATTCATTCAAAATATTTACGAAAAAAAAATTAAAGTTTAAATCATACATAATAATTAAACACAATTTAATATTTAAATCATACATATTAATTAAACATCCTAATCATAAAGGGAGGAACATGCTAATTGACGTTTTGGGTGAAAATAAAAAAATTCAATAATATAACCGATACTTTGTTTGATGGATCACATTAAAATTAAAATCTCAATATTATTCTTTCAAATTTTATTAAATAATAAAAAAGAGAAATAAATTAATATTTAATAAATGAATAGTAATATTTATGGGAGATTTATTTATTATTTATCCTCAATAAATAAATTACATGGTTATAAGAAATTATTTGATTTCATTATATTTATGGAGAGTGCGAGTTATAATGTATGTGTGACAACTAGTTAATCTAACTTGATTCAAAATTGACATTGAACTTATTTTACATATTTGGACTTCTAGTTTCTAAATAATTAGGCAAATGAAAGTGATAAATACTCTCTCCACCTAAAAATTCATAAACGTGAATTAATTTATTTAACTCTCCCTTCTAGATTAATTTTAAATTAATTCAGACCTAACACATTTTAACAATAAAATTATATTGTCCATTGCTCCCGCCTCTTGACCGTTGTATTTAAACATGTGTGTATATATATATAAATATATATTAATAGCTTATATAAATGAATGTAAGTGATTAATTAATAAATGTAAGTTATTAATATATATATATATATATATATATATATATGTGTGTGTGTATATTGTATATATATATATATAAGTTATTAATTAATTAATGCAAGTTATTAATATATATGTGTGTGTATATATATAATAACTTATATATATAAATGTATATGTAAGTTATTAATTAATGAATATAAATTAAAGTGATTAATTAATGAATCTAAGTTATGATTTATTAATATATATATATATATACACACACACGTATATATTAATAACTTATATAAATAAATGTAAGTGATTAATCAATGAATGTAAGTTATTAATAAATACATATATATTATATATATATTAAATTATTAACAACTTATATAGTTAAATTATTAATTAATAATTTACATTAATTAATAACTTAATTAATGTAAATATTAAGTGTGTGTGTGTGTATATATATATATATATATATAAGTTATTCGGATACGGATTTCAGATATCGAAATTCGGATATCCGTATCCGCCGGATATATTTACGGACGGATGTTAATCGAATACGAATACGCCTATATCCGTATTCGTATCCGTTTATTTACGGATACCTTTAAACCGAATACGGATATATCCGTTTTTTTCCGAATACGAATAATATCCGCTTTTTTTCAAATACGGATGCGGACGAATACGAATTTTTCGGTTACCATTTACAGCCCTAGTCACGACACACCTCTGAGATCGGAGAAGACGAAACTTTTTGTCGCGACGGCACGCTAAGATCGCAAAATAGCATACAAAATCAACAACAACTTCAAGTTCAGTAACGAAACACAATCGAACGACGGTGAATGTTGAATACAAAATCACAGCAACTTCAATACAAATCTGAATACTGAGGTATGTGAGATTAAAATTCATATACATATAGTTACATATGCTTACTACGAATTCCTATATTGATTACCTTTCTTAAGTTTTTCACACTTAAAATGGTTACTACAAATTCCTATAACGATTGGATGATTCATTGATATATTTTTTTATTATGGTTACTAAATATATATAAATTGGTTACTGATAATTGTGCATTTGTTTGCTAATAATGTTTATTTGATGGCTTTATAATTTTTAAATGAGTTTGGTTACCTTCATGAAACTGTTGGTTACTCTCTAATGTTGTCTTGGTTACTGAATAACATTATAATCTCTCATGTTGTCTTGGTTACTGTCTAATGCTGTCTTGGTTACTGTCTAATGTTGTCTTGGTTACTATGTAATAATATATTGGTTACTGATTAATGCTGATTCGGTTACTGTGTAACATTATAATGGTTACTGATTAATGCTATTTCGGTTACTATGTAACATTATAATGGTTACTGAATATTTCGTTACTATCTAATGCTGTCTTGGTTACTGTGTAACATTGTCTGTCTAATGTTGTTATGTATTATACATTTTATAAAAAGATTTGATCCAGTTGCAATTTGGCAATAACTGTCAAGATTAGAGTGTCGGATTTTGGCATTTTTAGAGCCTAATTTCATTAGAAACGGGTCAACGATCAAAAGTCACTAGCTTTGCTGGTGAACTGCATGGTTTTTTGGTCAAATTCTATCATTTAGGCCTTCAAAATTGCATGTAAAAAATTAGTTTATTTTCTGGTTACTAAAATTATGTAATTTGGTTACTATCTAATATTGATTTGGTTACTTTACAATGTTTATTAAGTTGTCAGACAATGGAGACTGACAGTAACTAATACAACAAATTTAATTGTTTACAAGAATATATAATTGTTTACTATTAGTAACCATTAACCACATGGTTGGTAATATTTTTGATGGTGTACAATAACCAAAATTGATGTTGATTAAAAATGTGGTTTATTATTGATTTGGTTACTGTATAATATTTATTTGGTTGTTGTATACTTTAAATATTTATTTGGTTACCCCGTGGTTACTATATACTCGTATATTGGTTACCTTTCTTAAGTTTTTCGCTCTTTGATTTGTCACAAAGTCAGTATACTGACTGTTTTGATTGTAAAAATGCATTTGAAAATGTGTTTTATATTATAGTTATTAAATATATATAATTTGGTTGTTGTTTATTATAAATTTGGTTTCTGAATAATGTTTATTTGATTGCTTTATAATTTTTAAATAATTTATATTGATTTTATTATATTGATGGTTACTCATTAAATTCATTATTTAACTTTCTGAAACTGCTAGTTATTGTCTGATGTTGTCTTGTTTACTGTGTAACATTGTACTGTCTAATGTTGTCTTAGTTACTGATTAATGCTGATTCGATTACTCATTAAATGCATTGTTTAACTTCCTAAAACTGCTAGTTACTGTCTGATGTTGTCTTGTTTACTGTGTAACATTGTACTGTTTAATGTTGTCTTGGTTACTGTGTAATATTATAATGGTTACTGAATATTGCTGAGTTGGTTACTGTGTAAAATTATAATGGTTAGTGCATATTATTACTGAACAATGCTGACTTGGTTACTGAAAAATGATGACTTGGTTACTAACTAATGCTGGTTTGGTTACTGTTTAACATTATATTTGGTTACTGACTAATGCTGGTTTGATTGTTGTTTAATATTATATTTGTTCAGCTTCCATCGTGCCGTTAGATGACAAAGAAAACTGGGATATGCCAGAGGAAGTAAGAAACATAAGTGTAAAACCACCGAACACAAGAAGACCAATGGGAAGATCAAGAATAGGGAGGTACAAACATGGGTCTGAAATCAAAATTCAAAATAAATGCTGCAAGTGCCAAGAAAAAGGACACAACAGGAAAATATGCAATAATCCACCTATTTTAAGACCAAAAAAGGCCTGATAAATTGTTGTACATTAAGAGTGTAAATACATGAATATATAATTGTTTACTATGAGTAACCATTATCCATGTGGTTGGTAACATTTTTTATTGTGTACAGTAAACAAAATTGATATTGATTAATATTTTGATTTCTGATTATACAAAATAGCTGCTATATACTGATTTTAAAAAATAATAACTAAAATCCCTCACTGATTGTACAATAATAGTAGTCAAACACCATTAAATAACAGTAAAATAAATATAATAAATAAGTAACCAAATAGTTACATAACAGTAATCATAATATGTTTTAATGGTAACCAAAACATAAAACAACTGGTGTATTCAGCATCCTGTAATGAAGGTGATATTGTTTGTTTAGGTAACCCAATTATACTATGATATGTACATTTCACAATTGATATATGTTCTGAAACAAGATTGTAACTCTCTGGTTACTATCAAAATAATAGTTGGTTACCTTTATATACATATTTGGTTACCAACTGTACATCTCAAATAATGTAGCAAACACAACTTAAAAGAAACAATAAATAATAACTAAAATACCTCATTGATTGTACAATAATAGTAGTCAAAAACCATTAAATAACAGTAAAACAAATATAATAAATAAGTAACCAAATAGTTACATAACAGTAATCATAATATGTTTTAATGGTAACCAAAACATAAAATAACTTGTGTATCCAGCATCTTGTAATGAAGGTGATATTGTTTGTTTAGGCAATCCAATTATACTAAAACATGTACATTTCACAATTGATATATGTCCTGAAACAAGCTTGTAACTCTGTGGTTACTATCAAAACAATAGTTGGTTACCTTTACATACATATTTGGTTACCAACTGTACATCTCAAACAATGTAGCAAACATAACTTAAAAGAAACAATAAATAATAACTAAAATACCTCATTGATTGTACAATAATAGCAGTCAAAAATAATTAAATAACAGTAAAACAAATATAATAAATAAGTAACCAAATAGTTACATAACAGTAACCATAATATGTTTTAATGGTAACCAAAATATAAAATAACCTGTGTATCCAGCATTCTGTAATGAAGGTGATATTATTTGTTTAGGCAACCCAATTATACTATGATATGTACACTTCACATTTGATATATGTCCTGAAATAAGCTTGTAACTCTGTGATTACTATTAAAACAATAGTTGGTTACCTTTATATACATATTTGGTTACCAACTGTACATCTCAAATAATGTAGCAAATACAACTTAAAAGAAACAATAAATAATAATTAAAATACATATGATAATAATACATCCACAAACTAATGATGCCTTAAACTTCTCCAACTGACTTGAGTTCAATTTTTTGGTAATAATGTTGGGGACTTCCATGTAACCAATATATAACTTTTCCAATGAATAGGACTTCAATTTTTACTAACAAACTTGTAGATAAATATGACACTCACACATGTACATTTAACAATTGATGTTTGTCCTGATACAAGCTTGTAACTATCTGGTTACTAATAACAATAACCATAATGTAACATAATAAAACAGTAATCACATAATTATATGATTGTAATCAGAACAGATTTTAGTGGTAATCAAAACAGAAATATCATGTAATGAAACACAGTTTAGACAATCCATGTATACTAAATAATTACATATTAACCAAAATAAAAAATAAAAGTATCTGAAATCCCACATTGAGGACACAATAATAGTAGCCAAACCATAAGTAACAATAACCAAAACATAATTAAGAAGTAACCAAATAGTTATATGAAAGTAACCAGAACATGTTTTAATGGTAACCAAAACAGAAACAACATGTATGTCCAACCAAGTTTACAAAAATAATACATCAATGTATACTAAGCAAATACATGGTTTATTATGACTTGGGTTTATTATTTACAAAAATAAAACATCCACAAACTAATGATGCATTAAACTTCTCCAACTGACTTGGGTTCAATTTCTTGGTAATAATGCTAGAGACTTCCATATCACACCAATATATAATTTTTTCAGTGAATTTTCTGTTGCATTCCTCATAGTAAAGATCCCATAACTGCAAATAAACAAAATCAGATTTATACAGTCATTAGTAACCAGATATAAACAACATGTAGTACATACCATTTTATGCAGTAAACAAATAGTTATATATAATATTAACCAAAATATAATTTAAAGGTCACCAAAATAAAAATATGTATACCAAAAAATATACTAAAGAAGTAACCAAACAGTTATATGATAGTAACCAAATCATGTTTTAATGGTAACCAACACATAAACATATATACCAAACCTAGCTTACTCAACCAATGTATATTAAGCAAATACATTGGAACCAAAATAACATATAAAAGTAACCAAAATCCCAATTGAGGAAAAAAATGGTATCCAAATCATAAGCCAGCAAAAAAAAATATACTAATGAAGTAACCAAACAGTTATATGTTAGTAACCAAAACATATATTAATGGTAACCAATACATAAATAACATATAGACCAAACACAGTTTAGTCAACCCATATATACTAAGCAAATACATGGTAACCAGAACAAAAAAAAAACCAAAATTCCAACTCAAGGAAACAAAAATAGAATCCAAATCAGAAATTAACAATAACAAAAAATATACTAAAGAAGTAACCAAATATTTATATGATAGTAACCAAAATATGTTTTAATGGTAACCAATACATAAACAACATGTACACCAAAACTAGTTTAGTCAAGTACTATGTATACTAAGCAAATACATGGTAACCATAACAACATAAAAAAGTAACCAAAATATCAAATCAAGATAACAAAAATGGTATCCGAATCACAAGCTAACAATAACCAAAACATAATGCAGAAGTAACCAAACAGTTATATGATAGTAACAATAACAAAATTTAAATTAGCAAACCTTTAAAAATATTTGGGTTGGAAATATCTTCTGGCTATGAACTTGAGCTTCTGTATTAACTACAGGAAAATCAAAATTAGAATCCAACTGAACAAACGTAAACAAATTTCTTGAAGTCCTTAATAGAATCACGCTCTGTGATTTTTTTCTTCTTTCCATCCTTCTTCATTGTATCAACCATTCTATACAAAACATAAAAATAACACAAATCCAAACAATCAATACCCCATTCTGTTAGAAAAATAGTGTATATGTATGATCATATTGACAATTAATTAGTAGAATGAAAATTAACAGAAATTAGAAGCATACCTTAGAGAGAAACCAGAATCATTTCAGTTGTGAGAGAGTTGGAGAGAGAAAAATACGTAGTAGCCTGAAAGTCACGTATTAAATTTTCTGTCGGAGTTGAGAGACTGTGGTGTTGCGGCGGCGGCGACGGCGAAAGAGGACGACGACGAGTGGCTTCGAGAGGAGAGAGAGAAGTAGTAAGGGAGAAGAGAGAGAAATATTAAGGGCGTAGAGAGAGACCGAAGAAAGATGAAAACTAATTTGTTATGGCAGTCCATTAATATTAATCCCTTAATTTAAGGACTCAATATTAATCCCTTAATTTAAGGACTCTTTAATTGTATTAGTATTGTAAATATATATGATGAAGTGTCATATTTTTGTAATTATTTTATGAATGTATGATTTTTGTAATTACTTTTAAAAATGTACTATAATATGTAATTGTTCCAAAAAAAATCAATATTGATGAGAGCTGCTTTACAGTCTTGATATCATAAGAAAGCCGTACACACTCTATTTTTGAACTTTTTGGGGAAACTAAATTAAGTGGAGTAGTATTTGGGGTAATTGTTTAAATTTGTTCAATGCATTAAATATCAAGAAGATAATTACGATAATGGAAAGTATCGTTAAATTTATTTAGAATTCCTTAATCATTTTTGGTATTTTCTTAACTCTTCACTTAAAATTCACAAATACATGAATATTTATGTCTTTTCGAATAAGGGTAATTTGGACATTGCCTAACCAACCCAAAGTAGTAAGTAGTAGTATATCATAATTTGTTCGTTTTAAACACATGTTTTATTCCCTCTCCTCTCCTCTATCGGAAACGAAAATCGTTCATCCCCTAGAGTTTTCAGAATCTCAGGATTTTCCGAGAAAGTCCGAGGGATCACGTGAAAATTTTAGGGGTTTTCAATTTTTTTTCTTTCGTATATTCAAAGGTAGAGTTTGATTTTTCATTTTTCTTTACTGGTTCTAAAATCTCAAATATATGGTTAAGTTCCGGCTGGCACCGAATACCCTGTCGTCGATAAAGTTAGAGATTGAGGATTCATTGGAAGAAGAACATGGTCCCCTCAAAAAACGATGGAAAACGTCCTCGTTGCATTCCTATCAGGTTTTTTCCTTTTTTCCTTTACTGTCTGGAATAAATTTTTCTGCTGGAATAACTGTAGAATAAATTCTCAGATTTTTTTGGGTTGTTCGGTGAGAAAGTTGAGGGGATTTGATATAGAATATGTTAAAATGGACAAGAAAAGGAAATATGGTTATTTATGATCTCTTTGGACTTTGGTTGCTGAGGAAGTTGAGAAATTTGGGGTAATGCACACCAAGTTTCTAAGTGCATGGAAAAATGGGTGAAGGTCTTTGCTTAACTGAAGTTTACTTAGTTATGTCAACCACTATTTGGATAAGTCTGTTTTTGACTGTTAACTAGCTAAAATCTAGGTAGAATTTGATGTTCCATTTCACTTTTTATTCAACTATATTTTTGGGGTTTTTATGTTGTGTGTATTATCTATAATGAAGAGTATCGAATGTGTGGGTTTGCTTTTGATGAACCTTTTTCCTCTGTTGGCTTTGTCTGCTTAACAAGTTGGTGTAATTACTGTCGATTCTTTGTATCTTTTTAACATAGCAGCTTAAGAAAATCTATTGCTTTACTGCCTGTAAATGAGGTTAGCTTCACTGGTTTCACCTGAGAGGATGTGCTGTGCTGTCATACTATAGGAGGGAGGGGAAGGAAATCGTAATGTTCATTTAAGTAGTATATATATGATTCTACAAAGTTTCTAATTAGATCACATCATAGAACAAATTCGTGCTTGGTATACTAGATCTTTATGTTTGATTTCTAGTTATTTCTAAACTTATTTCTATTATGTTTTTCTTGAGTTAGTTTTCACTTTTTGTTGTTAACTTGTAATCCTTATATGCTATTTTTATATTTTAGGAGCGGAGGTCCAGTATCAATGAATTTCCAATCCCACCTTCCCAGTACAATCCTCTTGATGAGCCAAGCCCGTTGGGCTTGAAGCTGAGGAAGAGTCCGTCATTGTTGGATTTGATTCAAATGAGACTCTCTCAAGGCAATGCTTCTTCTATTGACACCACACCAAGTGAGTATTTTAAATTGGGAAACAAGAAGGATATTAAAAGCTCTGCTGCTTGTGGTGCTTTTGACAAGTTGAAGGCCTCAAATTTTCCAGCTTCACTTTTAAAGATTGGATGCTGGGAGGTAATAGTTATATTCTTTATCCTACTAAATGTGAATTGTGTCAGATCTTTATCAAGTAAATGAATTGTATCTGGTGGCAGTATGTGTCTAGGCACGAAGGTGATTTAGTTGCAAAGTGTTATTTCGCTAAGCATAAGCTTGTTTGGGAAGTTCTTGATGGTGGTCTGAAGAGTAAAATTGAAATCCAATGGTCTAATATCATGGCTTTGAAGGTGGACTGTCCTGATGATAAACCAGGGAGTTTGACTATAGTGGTAATGTTTACATTTTATAATGTTGTTTTATTCCTTGTATTCTTCGTATTACTTGTGCTTATGTGTCATTGTTTCTTGATATATTCTTTGTTCATCATGTGTGGTTCAGCTGGCCAGGCAGCCTCTTTTCTTCAGGGAGACCAATCCACAGCCTAGAAAGCACACTTTATGGCAGGTTACTGCAGATTTTACTGATGGACAAGCTAGCAAGTATAGGTAATAAGATAATGAGCTTGTTATAGTTTATTCTCCCCTCATTCCCCCTTCTCTCTTTTCCTTGAGAATATTGTGACCAGTGAATAGTCTCTGATGCACATTGGGTGATTAGTTCTACCCCAAATCAGGTAGAACTCATTAAAGTGTTCTTCTTTGATTTGAGCTATATACTTAGTAGTGATCTTCCAGCTATTATGAAGCACAAACACTTCTCAGAAGTCGGTGTATCAGTATAGGATACATGTCGGACACTAATATTCCACGGATACTTTTGGATACGTATCTGATACTATCGGATTCTACAACTTTATATTTTATTTCGAATACTTTCGGATACTCTAGGGATACTTCTTGATACGCAAGGGGACTCGAATGCTATGTTCTGACTTGTCCAATTATAGGACTAGCTTGCTTCTTGTTTTTAGTATGTAGGTTCTTTGTGTTTTATGACTTGGAGATTATTACTGTCTTTTCAATGTAATGTTTAGCTCCTACCTTTTCTTTGGCTATGTAATGATAAATTCAATGCTAATAAATAAGTATTAGTACTAGGAGAAATGATTCTGTTACGTTATTATAGGTGTTAGTATTGTAAATGAACTTAAACATTGAAGTTTACTACTTGCTTATGGTTATAAAGAACAATTTATTTATTACGTATGCATATATACACACAGACACGTATATATAAAATTTTGATGTATATTGTATTCCACTTTTTACTGAAAATATTGTATCATGTATCACATTGTGTCATATCTGTTTCACGTATACATATCGATGCTTCATAGTCTGTGAGTCTTTGGTTGATGGACATAACTCAAGAAATTTTAGCAGTACACTATATTTGCGCTCTGACCGCCAAAGCTTTGTCGTTATTGAAACTTCTAGCTTTGTTTTTGTAGGCAACATTTTCTGCATTGCCCACAAGGTCTTTTAAACAAGCATTATGAAAAGCTCATTCAATGTGATATGCGTCTTAACTTTCTGAGCAAGCAACCAGAGATAGTTTTGGATTCACCATATTTTGAATCACAAGCTTTTAATGATCCTCATAAATTGAGAGTCCATGAGTTTAATCAACTGGAGACTGTTAACGGATCCCCGATATCGGGTGTCCAGGATGCAACATCACCATCAGCCGCTCAATTGTCTTCTTTTGAGAATGAAAAAATGGGCCCTCTTGGTATAGCCACTGAATATGCGTCTACAGAAGCTTGCTCCTCTGGTTCAGGTAAAATTATGCGCTCGAAATTTTTCGTGATTGTGATGGTGCTTGGAGTCTACATAGCTGGATAGTTCATTTGTGTGACTGTGTCTGTTTAGCACTTCTTTTTAAAGTAGTAAATACTTTGTGTTTGAAGATTTTTGTGCTCTTTTTCCTTTAAGCCTCTTAGTAAGTTCTCTTGGTGCTGGATGATTTTTGACAAATTTATCTTGTGTTCCAGTAGTACAGGTATCTTGATGTTCTTAGCAATTTTCAAGTGGTTTGCCTTTTATATAGCAATTCATTTTTTAGTGTCATGCTCAATATGGCATGTGCTACTTTTTGACCAATGTAAGTGGGATATTATTGCTAGTTTAGTTTTAGCTTGATGAACTTTACTCTGAATCAAAATTGTGTGCTACTTTTTCCTTTTCTTCATTCTGGCATTAACAAATCACTGAATTCATGGTTTATGTCTATAATGTTCGTTTTTTAATTTTATATCACTAAAATAAGTTTCCAGCATCAAAATACATTTACAAATATAGTTTTTGAGTTCTGTTAATTTACAATTGTATGTACACATCAATTTGCAATCTGATGCAGTAGTTTGATTGTTAAATTACAAGGTGTTGAATAATAGAAGGTACTGTTTTTTATTGTTTAGGATTTTTATATATCTAGATTTTATTTGTTATTATAGTTAATTGTTTGATGGCCCTGGAATTTATGGGGGCACCAAGGCATCTGATGTAGGACAAGCTAGGATTTTAAATCCTAAGGCTATATTTGTTTGCAAGAATTATACTTGGAATGTGACTATTAATCTCAGGGCTATTTTTGTTTGCAATGATTATAATTGGGATATGACTATTAATTCCAAGTGTCTTGTTTTTTTAAAAAAATTTGGACTTGGGACTATTAGTCTAAGGATTATAAAATGGTTTAATATGGGAAAATATTTAATACCATGTTTAACCATATATTATAATCCCGGGATTATAATCCCGGGATTATAATCCCGGGATTATAATCCCATGGATTAATAGTATTGGGATTATAATCCCATGGATTATAATACCGGGATTACAATCCTTGCAAACAAACATGACCTAAGAGTTGTTGTACAAGATTTATGAAGCATTCTCAGTGCAACATGAAGTGTTGTTGGTAGTTTATGGAATTATTATTGGTATTATTATTTTTATTTGTAAGTTGCTTACTATTAGTTGTTTTAGCATCCGTTATTTCCTTATTTGTAGTTTAGTCCTGTTAGTTGGATATTTTTGGGTGGTTGAATAGTTAAGAGCTTTAGTAATAATAGTTTTGTGCTTTTTCTTTAGATAAATAAAGCTTTGTGATTGTGTTTCTACTTTCTACCTATCCCGTGGGAGCGTAGGTTCCCTTCCTTTTTATTCTCCTTTCTTCTCTTAAATTTTTACTTTTTCTGAGCGGTCTATCCGTCTGAACATCTACATAAATGAACGTCTATCTGGGAAATTGGAATTAGGTTTTGCAAGCTACTGTCGTCTAGTATGGTTAGGGGGAAGGCAATCAAAAACTCATCTTATCTCATACTAATTTTTAGAGTACGATTTCATGGAATTTATTCTGGATTTGTATCTAACAACATACAAGATTGGAATATAGGTTTCCTTTTAGCCATTCTTTGTTGTTCATTTTGTATACAATCATCAATCTTTTTCCTAAGATATTTTGGGCAAGGAACACTAAGAAAACTTTGTTTTTTAAAGGCTCCATGCACTAATTTTATTGAGGTTGAATCGACTGTCATACTATCATTTTCTGCGACAATTAGCTAAAATAGAAGAAAGTTTTCCATATAGTATCACTATCGCGCTCATCATCCTTCATAATGTTGTTTTCTTGTTCCAATGGACCAATAGATGGGGTACCTGAATTACACATGGGTATCATCCAGACATCAACCTTGAAAAAGGAATTGTGTTTTTATACATGTATGTTTTGCAACTGTAGCTAGTTTGGGCACTGATGATATTTACTTGTGATGCGCACAGGTGTGATTGAAAGGAATGGACATTATGGAGGACAGGGGGCAAAGAATTGGGAACAATTGAAAGTGCCAGGGTTGCGCCCATCTATGTCTATGAGTGATCTTGTGAACCACATTGGAAATCACATTTCAGAGCAAATGACCTCTGCAAATGCATCAGAATGCCAGGATATGCTGGAGAACATTGCACAGATTTTGCTTAGTGACACTCAGATGATAACATCTGCGGATGAGAAAGCTCTCATGTCGAGGGTTAATTCTCTCTGCTGTCTCCTACAAGACCCTGCTGTAGTTCCCAATGGACAGGTTGGTAGGGATACTCAGTTTGATGGACTTGATAATTCTGAACCTAACTATGCTACGAGTAAGTCAGAAGTTGATGATACGGCACATGATGTGAATCTGAAGAATGTTCCTACTTGTAAACAGTCACTGACCATTCAGTCACTGTCCATGTCTAGGAATGACTCTTTAGGTGACTTGCTGCTTAATCTTCCCCGGATTGCATCCCTCCCAAAATTCTTATTTGGCATCTCAGAAGATAGTGAAAATCATTCTGGATAGTGAACATTTTTAGCTTGATATTTCAGGTTATGAGAATTAAGCTAGATAGTGCACAGTGCATCTGTTTTTGTCATTTATAGAATTGAAGCTGTCGGTAAGATTGATTCCACTTTGCAGTGGTATGGGGTTTTGTAAATTTAACTTGAGGAGGAATTCTGATAGATGTCCAATATAAGAATCTATTTAATTGGTGCTACAGTTATTTCTTTTGACTAGCTTAATTTTTCTTGGTGCCACAATATTATTGTTTCCGGAAATTAATACTTGTGATGACAGTGACCAGAAAATAGAAGCTTAAAAGACATTGTATGACAAATCATAATGTTGCTAAAAACATTATCTGCTTCTTCAGCCTAAAATCTCCTTTCTTCACTCTTTATATAGTTCACCTTGCTCACCCCTTTTTAGCGACGGACCGGGCTACGATTCGGTCCGTCGCTATATATAAAAGGAGGTGAGCAAGATGAGTTAGATAAGAGGTGAACTTAAGATCCGGATGAAGAACTAAAATTTGAAAGAGGGAGTAATATACACAGTAATGATAGTAAAGATTTATATTAAAAAAAATCTTGTGTATTTCATTTTATACAACTGTAAAAGGTCAAATTTCTGACAAATGAAATTATTTCTGTAAAACGACAGGAGTAAGAACATAGTATATGAAGGCCAAAATAATCCCACCACAAATGCAGAAAGAACTACACAAGTTGCCTGGTGGGAAATTTGATTTACGTCCGTCGTATTTAGCTATGTTTTCATGATAAAATCTAGTAAGGTTTAATAGATTCACCATATATACAACTCCATCACCACCACCACAAGAGGTCGGACAATTACATTTTAATTCCCAAATTCCCAGTAGAGGATTTTGTTAGGAACCCATAATTCCACAGGTCAGCCATAGCTTAAACAGCAATGGTGGTCCCAACTGTATGATATTTCTTACATACTTGAGAGAGAGAGAGAAGGGGGGAGAGAATTTATATACAAATGGAAGACTAAACTGAGCTCGTCATCTACTTTACAGAATGGAAATCAACTTAAAACTCCCAACCAATCAGAGATTTATCTTTTGAGTAATTCAACAAATTATGTATTTACATAGTTTCTTCCATCATGTCAACTATTTAGACTTTCGCGAGATCAGGAAGGAGGCTGCGAATAAATGGTGTTGTCAGGTAACATTGCTATGGTCACTATGAAGTATTCACAGCCAACAGGAAGACCGTATGGGTTTGAAGTCGACCCCGTATTCAAGGTCAACCGACTGCTTCCTGTGTCAGATGTCAGGTTATCTAATAGGTCTCCTCTACTATGATCAGCTCGAACTGAAGGAGGAAGCGAGGACCTGACTATTTGTCGTTCAATATGCACAGTCTGCCCAATTATGTAGCTAGGACGACATGGAAGATGATCGGTAAACAAGGCCACAGATTCAGCAGACAGGTAGTAGCGATCGCAGTTCCGATTGATTGCCTCGTAATGCCCAGCAGAGTTGAGGATAAATGCAGCAATCTCGTGGACTTCCAACCGGCCAAAGGATATCTTTTCCTTGTTTGCCTGTTATAACAACAGCAACTATTATACTCAACTACTTAACCGAGGAAAAGGCAAGTTTATGAACTGAAATGAATGGGAAAATGGTATTATTATTCCTTGAGAAAGAACTAGGTTTCAAGTAGACGTAACATAAGAAGACTGAAGTTGCAACCATTCCACTAACAACTACATATACAGCCTACAAGCTATAAACATAATCCTCTATTGATAACACAAGTACCTATAAATTTCGCAAGATTTTTAAATTCAATTAGTCAACTGTGTCCAGCTTACTGAACAACAAATATTCCCAACTGATCTGTTTTTGTAATAAAAAGTATATTATCCCTAAAGGTAAATAGAACATATTTCAAAGGCATTTTTCTAGGTCACCTGCCTTCATTTGACTACTGCTGTTGCTAAGCATTCTACTACAAGAGTCGTCAACAAACTAATGAATTACCTGCTTCTCATGTTGATGCTTAACGTACAGGGTGTTGACCAACTCTTTCTTCTCTTCCAACTCCTTGGTAAGCTGCTCATTTGCAGCTTCAGCCTTCGAGTACCTGTCAAGCAGCTCTGCACGGTGCCTTAACAAAACACCAACTTTATCAGCGAGTACCCGGATGCATTCACGGAACTCTGCAGTACCATCATCATCATTGTCACCAGTAGAGCTGAAAGTTAAAATAACCAACTGAATCCACAATCAACCTCACGAACATTATGTATATAATAATCTCTAAAGATTATTAAGAGACTAACTCAAAGCAATTCACACATAATCTCCAGATTTTAGGCTTTAACTTCCATTATATGATGGTATTTTCATATTTGTAATCTCTTTAAAATAGTAGCCAAAAAAAAAATCTTATGCTCCTTCACCTGCAACAAAGGCTTGAGCCACAACTAGATTCACTAGATTTTTCTTATGCTCCTTGGGAAAATGTGTTTAAATATACCCACAACTAGATTCACTAGATTTTTCTTTTTAAAACACAAATCTATCTAACTGGATGATTCATCGATGAGTAACCTTATCTGGTTGAGAATTTGAAGTTATAAGGTTCATCGAGTGTCTAAGGCATTTTATTCTTCTAGAACGAATGTGCTATAATAGATGGCTCAGCCAGATTCGCATCCAACCAGCTATGTGAACGGCTCAATGCTTTCCTTAGAATTATAAGGAGGAAGGTTTGGTAAAATTATATCCACTATCATTCTGAAGAGACTACATGATGGATCTTAGAGGAGATATAGCTAGGTCAATATAAGCACTGGAGGTTTGGTAAAAGTACTCTAATTCCTGGCTACCAGGAACAACTGTAAGCCTTTTGCTTTCCAAATATGAATAAAAAGTTTTATGTTTAGAGTCCCCTGTATGGTAATCATGATGATGCCTCCACCAACATCCTCATCACTTTAAATAGAAAAAAAGAGAAGAGGGGGGGGGGGGTGTTACTGAGGCTTGCAATAATTCAGGATATCAGTAAATGAAAATCTATATAAATAAATTCAGCAGAAAACCATTTAATGTCCTGCTGCATTTTTTATTCCACTACCTGATACCAAGAAGTTGGAATATACCCGTATTAGTAGCGGAATGATATTATTTTCTAGAGTAATGGCAGAATATTAATAGGAATATTCTCACCATCAGTTGTGTCAAAAAAGTTGTGATAAATGTGGAGGTTAGCGAGTCTTGCAGCTTCATAAGGAAGATTATGAAAAGAAAAAAGAATGGTCTCAAATGACATGGCATTGAATATTTTAACGATAATTTATGGCATAGCCAATCACAATCACATGAGATCTACCCAACCAATGTTATGATGACACATCATTTGAGACACTTTTTGAGACTGAAAATTTGAAACCCCTAGCATCACCTTTACCTTTATGAATAAGTACACATCTTTTACTGTACTAAATTCCCTCACTAAGTTGGATAGATAACTACGGTTTAGTAGCATAATGAGTTTATTTTATAGACTAATGAGAAGTATTAATTATTCCCTCCATTCCAAAATATAATCAATTTACTCAAAATGTAAAAAAATAGGACTAGCTTATCCTCTTGAAAAATAAAACAATCAATTTAAATATTATAATTCAGAAAGTCGTTTTGATTATTTAATTAGCAAATTCTCCTTAGGAAAAAAATTATAATAATTGAGATCTCCTGTCAACTTATATTAGCTACAGTGAAATAATAGATATAACAATATAAAATACGTACCCTAAAAAAGAGATAAGACTTGTTGAATATCTAAAAGAAACAGCTGCAGTTCTTATTCCCCCAGGAACACGGTCTTCCTTGGGTCCTACTATAAGTATATAATATTTAGTTGTTTTCAGCACAGATTTTAATACTTGGCGAAATCACATTTATGAAAATATATTTCTATACTAAAACATATAATCAGAATTTGTATTCTATTAATGCGTGGGTGTGGGTGTGGGTGTGGGTGTGGGGGGAGTGTGGGGGTGTGTGTATGTTTGTGTGTGCACACACATGTATGGGGGGATTGGTGGTAAGTGTGTGGTTTTGTTTTCAGCAAGCCTTAAACGGCAAAAAACAACCAATCTATTTGAATCTCTAGACTCATGTCGTGAGGGGTAATATACAGGGTAAAAAGGTCAATCTGAACTAATCGAAATATTGCTTGCAACTTTAAAAAGCATAAAACCTCGTGAATTACAAAACTTAGTTAGCTTAAGCATATTTTGGATATTGGTCAGTTATTAAAAAAAAGTATGTCAATCTTTGAATAGAACAAGACTAGAAATATCCAGGAGTATAGAGAGAGGAGGGAGTGAAAATCAATGTTAATAGTTAAAGCATAGAACAATGCAGAGTACATAATGAATCAGTAATATATGAAATACTATTTTAAAAAATAATGATTACGTATATAAATTATGGGAAACCTACTTGGACAAGGATTGAGCTAAAGCACGCAATGACTCTGCAAAAGCAGCAACTCCACCAGAAGACACACAGGTCCTAAGTCTTTCAAAAAAGCTGCGCATTTTTACAGCAGAGGAACGTAATGCACTATACTCTGATGCCCTCCTGTCAGCTGCACAGAGATGGGTCTGGGCTTCCTCCCTTGCTTCATGTAGACAATTCTCTAAGTGGGCACAATTCATCTGCAAAACATAAAATTAGAAAAATAGGCGGCCATGAAGGTGCATAAAAGAACTTTCTATAATATTTTTGTCAGAGGACCTTACAATGGGATTCATTGTCAGCCTAACCCAACTAGCTTGAGATAACAGGCATTGTTGAGTTGAGATTTTTGTAAGAGGAAAATAAGTTGCATGACTCGGTTATAAAGGGGATTACTAGTTAAGCCTACCCTCATGACCACATTTTTCATGAGAGTTCAGTAAATCCTTTATCATTCACATTCACTCTTGATAATATTCTGAGGTTATTGATAGATCACATCTGTGGGAATTTTTATAGTTTTACATGATGGATAACATTTCCATGTTCAAGCATCTAAACCTCCTAAACCTTCAAAACTTGGGATAGAAGAAGAAAGTCCAAGAGTGCAGTAAATCAGTGGTAGCACTCCTACACAAAGATAAGATAGAGAGGAGACAACATGCTTTCAAAAAGGAAAAAGGTGAAGTTGAGTTCTAAAAATTAAATCCACCAACTGAGAAATTCTGGAAAATGGTATAATTTTTCATCTAGTTATGTTTTATAGTATCACTCACTACAAGGGAATATTATAATGTAGTTCTATCTGAAAAAGGAATATATAAACATTCATCTAAAAACTAAAAAGTAAGTTATTTTATATATAATTGTATATAGAAGAATAGCTAAAGCAAAAAAAAAACATATATAGTTAAACAGCCATTCCACCATAACAGAACATAAGGTAAGAGGCACATGAACCACAATACATCAGAAAAAGTAAGCAATAATACAAACATTGTTAGAATTAAGTATAGAATTTTTGTGTGGGATGACAGCGTCCATCAAGAGATAAGATCATGAACTGGCAACTGCATTTCAACATCCCTCTAATACAGCATTCGGATACGTTTTGGTCACTAAACTATGAGCCAATTTACAAATCCATCACTGACGAAAATTCTACAAGTCAACTCACTGAACTACCGTTTCTAAATTGAAAAAATATAATAATGGTTAACCCAGTTTACTTTTAACTCAACACTTTCTAAGATAACGGCAACCAAAGGTTTCAGACTTCAGTAGCACTCAATAGTTATATCTCCCACCCTCTCTCTCTTCCTCTTCAACAGCCGCCTGATACCTCTTTTCATCTTTTTTTAAATATTACTGTATTTGAAGTTTCAATCTTTTTTCTTTATGATCTGAAGATTGTGTTTGTATTGATTTGATATGTGAGAAGAAAGAACGCTTTTGCGTTTGCACTGTTTTCTTGATCTTGTTCTTCAACACCCAACTGGTCTTGCACTTTGATCTTACTCTTCCATCAATTTTTTAGGATTTTTTTTGGGTAATACTCATACAGAGATTGAATATTAAATAATCCACTATACTTTGTCTTAAAGCTTGATTAAAGAGTCACATGCAAGAATGCATGCAACTCACGTGCCCTTTTTTTATCATTATTTTTGTCACTTTCTCATGCAGGTATTGCCTTCAGCTCTCTCCCTCTCTCTTGTGCATAGTCTGCCATCTAAACTCTAGATTCAACATGGTTAAAGGACCATGTACATTATGTAAGAAACTAGTAGTTTAGCGAGTCGAGTTCTAGATTTTTCACCAGAGCCGGCCCTGGGCAAAGGCCACTGGGGCAACCGCCCAGGATCCATAGTTGAGAGGAGCCCAAATTTTTTTATAAGCTTATGTATGTGTATAAAAAAAAGAAAAAAAAGATTAGTGATATTATGCATTAAAAATGATGTTAGAAAACATTAAATATGATAGTATAATTGATGATTTTGCATCTAAAAGTGCAACAAGAAAACATTTTAAATGATATTTTTGTGGTTTAGATTTCATTGGGCAAAACTAAAGAAATAACCACTGTAGTTGGAAGGTTTTACTGATTACACCATTGAACTTTTAATTTTTCAAATTACACAAATAAACTAATTATTATTTTGAAATTGGGTCATTTCGTTAAAAAATAAACGAACGTTAATTTTTTATCTACAAAATTAATGAATTACCCACTGTAGTTAGCACATTTTACTAATTACACCATTGAACTTTTAATTTTTCAAATTACCTTATCAAACTAATTAAAAATAATTATTTTACATATTTTTAAAAATAATTATTATTTTAAGTAAAAAATATTAGAAACTTTTTTTTCTTCATAAAATGAGTAGAGTTTCATAAAATATAGATTCAAAAAAATTAAAGTGATTTTAAATTAAATTAATATTTACTTAATTTTTTAACAGAATGACCCATTCTTAATATTAGAATTTTTAAAAAAAACTAAAAATAGAAATTAAAATAAAAAAACAGTAAAAGATAAATAAAAAAACTGATTCAATTTTTTCAAAAAAGAAATTAATAATTTTTATAAATAAATATTATTTTCAAGAAAAAAATTGGAAAATTCTTCATATTTTAAAAAAATGAGTAAAATTTTATAAAACATAGATTCAAAAAAATAGACTTTATTTTCAAAAGGAAAAAAAAAAGATTTTTTTTTTAAAATCAGTAAGGTTTCATAAAACTTTAATTTTTTTAAATCTATATTTTATGAAACTTTACTCATTTTATGAGAAAACAATTAAAGTTTCTAATATTTTTTGCTGAAAATAATAATAATTTTTAAAAATATTTAAAATAATCATTTTTAATTAGTTTAATGGGATAATTTGAAACATTAAAAGTTTAATGGTGTAATCAGTAAAACTTGCCAACTACTGTGGGTATTTCATTAGTTTTACCGATTTCATTGATATTTTTATTTTGTAGGTACATATGATGATTCTTTGTTTCGATGACATTTTAAAGTGTTAATCCTTATCTTTTGTAAATTCTTATAATTTTAATAAAAATAATTAGTTGATAATTTATTTATTTATTTATTTAATTTTTAGAAAGGGGCACACTTGAAATTTTTTGTCCCTGGGCCTTAGAAAACCCACGACCGGCTCTGTTTTTCACTTCAGTGCATTTGTGAGATGGCCTTCAATGACCGGAAGCATAATTACCCCTTGACCAAGTTATAAACTAAAATCCAAAACAACTATGGTTTCTGAAATAACAATAAACAACAACAATTATATCAACTAATATTCTGATAATTCTCAAAAAAACCAAGAGGATAACAAAAATACTCATATTTCAATTGATAATACCTGAGATTCATCTAGAAGCTTTCGACTGATTTCCAACTCCCTTCCAAGCTTGACAACCTCCTCCATCAGTGTTTCAAGTTTGGTTTCCATATCACTTAGTTTATTGGACTTTTCTTCAAGTACATTTTGCAGTTCCAGTACAAGGTCACCACTTATTTTAGAAACCAAACCTGGGTCAACTGCTGTGTCAGACGGCAAAGTATTCAGAGGCCGAGATATGCTATCACTAGTGGAACTGGTTGCCAGTGCCATGCCAACGTCTGCTAGCAATGGGTCTTTACTGTCTTTATCATTGGAATGCACATCGTCATGATTTGGCTCTAACATAGATGAATCTAATTGAGGATTTAATATTCCTGATGAATCTGTCATATTCTCATCCAAACCACATGCTTTCCCTTGTTCATCAAGAACTCCTAATCTGATGTGTAACGAATTAGAAGTAGAGGAAACCTCATCCATGGGTACTAATGTCATGAGGGCTTCTCCTTCACCCGAGATTTCTGACTTGCTATCATCAGCCTTCTCAGTTGAAGGGGCAAACGTAGATGCATCTTTATCAACTGAAACCTTATGCTCTTGCAAATACCGATCAGACAACCTCTGCTCCAATTCTCGAATGCGCTTCTCATATGACTCACACTGCATTTGCTTATTCTTTAGCATAGATATCAGATGTTTCCCATATTCATCTTTCAGATGCAAGGCTTCAGCAGTCTTCTCTGCCGCATCTTTTAGCAAACTCTCTACTTTACTGTCATCAAGTGATTCATATTCAACTTCGGAGAAAAATGAACAAATCAGAGCTATTGCAGAAGCAAGTTCAGCTTTTAGCTTTGCATTCTCAACTTCCATCTTGCTAGTTCCAGCAATCTCTACCAGCTCAGAAGCCTCGAGGATCTCCTCAGAATCATACTTCTCAGTGGCATCCAAAAAACTCTCTTCGACTTCAGCCGAATGGGAAGTATCATTAGACATGGAAAATGAACCCTTCAAGGTTCCATGCTTCTCACTCTTGGAAGACAATCCTACCAAATATTCAGGGGCATAACGCTCTATGTCTGATATGTCAATATCAAGTAAATTAGTGTCAAAAGGAGTTATATTGACATCACACTGGTTAGGAGTGTCATATAATCCCATGGATGCTAATATATCCCTAGGGATATAATAACTATATACTTTCAGAAATTCCTCCCTTCTCCTGACTTCAGCATCCTTCTTAGTCGCAAGCCGTTCAGCCAATTGTCCAGCCATGCCCATGTAGAGCTTCATTGATGACTTTCGTCTCACTACCTCTGCAAGACAAGCTCTATATGCAGGTCCAATGCCACGAACCACCTTCAAGTGCTCAAACTGATCACTTTGACGCTTCAATGCCTCTGTGAAAACTGAAAACTTGAAGCGGACATCTTTGATGGTGAACTGAATATATGCTATCTTTTGCATGTAATTCTGCACAAATATGTTCATTTCATTCTTTTTATTCATGCAGAAATCAAGTAGATTGGAAATTGATTGTTCACAAGTCTGCATCTTAGGGAGGTAACTTTTGTCATGACCATCATACATGGGACCTAATGCTGAAACTGCATCATGAGGACGTAGTGAAGACGATAATTGGCTGGTTAGACAGTCATCCACCAGTTTCTTGACCGTATTGACATCTTTGCTGCATGGACATGTATACATGGTAAATGGAAATAATAAACTGCCGTATCTTTGGCTGTGTTTTTTATTATCATTAGCTTAACCAATATATACGTGCAGCACATGAAGTGATGAATACACAAACATGTGTAGTCTAAACACTCATATGCAGGGTTTAATCCAGATGAGTTTCTAATGAGATGAAGAGAGACGATACTGACATGGAATAGATTAAGGATTGTTAAAGAAAATTATGCTAGAGACTTTGTCTACTATATTTAGGAATAAGTTAACTGAGAAACTTGACACAAGGACCTTTGTTCCCTTTCTGTTTTTCAACTTTCCACGTTCTTTTGGCACAACTTTGAAAGACCTGACATTATCACACTAAACTCCACTTTAACAGTGTAGGGAGATTTTTTACTCTGTTTCTGTTTGATTTCCGAACTTCGAATCAAAGCAAGCCGAACCACTTCAAACACAACTTAGTTCTTTCAAACAGAGTCAGATGGAACAATCCTCTCCCCACACCACGGTACCCCAACCAATCGATTTCTAACCTACCTCTGCCCATCTATACATGAGAAACCACAAATTAAGTCCGGAATTGAAATTGAATTTCAGAGAGTTTGAACATCCAGGACATGAATGAAGAGATGCCAATTTCACAAAAGTAACTGAAAATTGATTGATGCTAGCTGTGCCGTGAGAATTGAGAAACATTAGCTATTATACACCGCTTCGAATAATTGACTACGAGAAGTTGATTCAGTGCAGAAATTGTGCATTACACAAATTCACCAGCACACATCAAATGTTCTTTAAGAACAATATTCTACCTTTAAGTTCAATAAAAGTTTCCGAAAATAATTACTATTGCTCAAACTACTAATGATATCAATTATTTTGACGCAGTACGTACCAACAAATGAATGATTCAAAAAAATAAAATTAAGGCCTATAATTTGTCAGAGAGAGAGAGAGAAACCTCAAAGCCTGCATTATACTTTTCTGCTCATTAATATATCGCTGGTGGTCCTTAATTGTGAGTTCCAAGTCCTTAATAAGAACTAAAGCTTTGCTAGAAAACAAATTTTCAGTACTGCGCTTTAGCTCTCCAAACTCCTGCTTAAACTCAGCAACCTTATTCTCAAACTGCCTATGTGAACTGCTACAATCCTCCACCATTTTCCGCAAGTTCTCTTCCTTCACAAAATCAAGCAAACACTTGCGGTTGCCAGTCTGCAAAGGAGGGATAAGTTTGCAAGATCTAAGTTTCTCAACATCCCTTCCAAAATGCACCAGAAGATTGGAATGGCTCCGGTGCTGCAGAGAATAATGTTTCACAAAATCTGTATAGTTTTGCAATATCATCTTATAGAAATGATCCAGATTACCCTGAGCAATCTCCAATGCCCTCTCTTGCACCTTTTGTTCTCTCAGCAACCTTTCACAAGTCTCATATTTCAATAAAGTTCGGCTGTAAATTGTGTGCCCACGCTGGTAATGGTACCTGAATTGTCTCTCATATGAAGGCAAAGCCTTGAGAGCAGGGTCTGAAGCATCATCCAGTGGGTGGGGTTTGTGGGAGGAGGATGGTGATGGTGGGTCTGCAGTTTCAATTATTTCAACTTGCTCTGGTGCAGGAGTTGGAGAATTACTTCGCATTCTAGCTCTATTAAACAAGTAAACTTCCCGCTCATCAGATGGAAGTTTATATGCTGAAAGCTGGCGAGGCTTCTCCAGCTTCATGTCCAAGCACAGCAGAAGCTGATCATTTAAGAGGATCCCGGAAGACGATTCCAGGAATCGCTGGACCTCCTCAACTAGAGTATATTCATCACAATCCAGCTTGAATGAGTGTCCATTCTCAGCTATATGCACTATAAGCTTTCCCCTTTGAACTACACCTTCCAAAACACTTGAGCTCATCTCTTTTTCCTGTTTCCTCACAAATACCCAATTCACACAATCAAACCACCTATGTAAAATCAACTGAAACTCTCAGTTAAATTAAAAAATAGCCGCACAACCCAGTTCAACCACGGAATCCAAGAGACGAAATTTAACCCTTCCCAGAAATATACCTTCACCAAAGTGGAAATCCCACTTCCCGATCAAACTTTCCGCTAAAATCTGCAATTGAAAAGCCCAAATCCAAACAAACCCACGCAGGATTTTTATCTATAAAGCCACAAATCTGAATAATCCTCGATAAAACCCTACTTATCTCCAACCCATACTCAGCAATTGACCAAAAACTTTACCAATAAAACCCTAATCGGTCACAAATTTAACCCACCCACAAATTATTTCCTCAACAAAACCCTAACTTTCAGCACCAATGAACCACAATTCATCAAGAAAAAAGAATCAACGAATACCTACAGCCAGATAACGAAAACCCAAACAAGGCAGAACTCAGAAGCAAACGAAGAAATTTCTTATAAGCAACCAAATCAAACCAAAAGAATAAGTTCGAGGAAAGTGTTCAAACTAGAGAGACCAATAATTAGAGTCCAAAAACAAATCGATGGTGTGAGAATATACAAATAGAAAGAGGGAATTTACTTAAGAACAAGTTTATCACGATACGCGTTGTGTTTTGTTAAATTGTTATTGTGTAAATCTACGCAAGTATAGATATAGATATAGATATATGTGTGTATGTGTGCGCGCGCATAGAAGACTGTTTCTTGTTTGTCGATGATGGAAATATTATTATAATATTGGAGAGAGAAACTTCAGCGGGAAGTAACCTCCGTGGGCGATGATGAGGCAGCAGAAGTTGCTTCTTCTGTTCTTCCTCGACAATTTTAAGTTTTGGAAGAACGGAATAATGCTTACGGCTTACCTTCCTTTTAACGCTGCATTAATAAAACAAAATAGTAGTAGTATTATAATTATTACTACAGTACAGTACTTTTAATGTTCCCAGTCTCAAATGAAATTTTAATTCGGAAGTTGATGTTAAAATAATATTTTCATAAAATTCTCTTAATATTATTTATCATGTAAAAATATTAATTTTATATATAAAAATAGCAGATCTTTTTTAAATTTAATACAATAAATATATGTATCATTAAGAATATATTTAATATATATGTGCACTATTTCAAAATTATAAATAAATTTAAGTTTTTGAGTTAATTTGTAAAATTGATATGAATTAATTTACATTTAACAATTAATATATTCACAATACTACTCTTAAACTATTTTACAATAATTATAGTTTTTTGTACTGACATTAAATATATTTATATTAACTTTGATATGCTTCACAATTTATCTAAAAGAGTTAAATTGTATATTTAATTTGAGAAAATAAAAATAAAAATATATTTTTAATTGTAAAATATAATATTTTTATTAAATATAATGTGTAGAAAAGAAAACAAAGATAATAGGCATGGGACCGACCGTCTTTCAGCCTCATCACATCAAAGTGCGCGTGGGAAGCATTTCTCTTAACAAACATCTCATTAATAGTACCGTCGTATACATCTACAGTCGTGGAAATAAAATTTTGTGTTTTGGTCCTTTAGGATTTAACATTCCAAACAAATACAAATACTCCAAGTGGCTATACACATTAGTATACCTACGAAATACTGTCATTCAGATTCCATTAGTCAACCATCTTCAGCATCTCCACACAAAACCCTTAAAAGATGTCAAATCTGAATCTGGGTTTTGTGTTTTGTATCTTCATTTTCATCACCAAGCTTTCTACAGGCACTTGTAATGGAAGTTCTTCCTTAGACCCAATTTCCCTACAAGAGTTGGACAAAGTTTCTAAGTTACCGGGTCAAGACTTCAGTGTGAGCTTTGCACACTATTCTGGGTATGTCACGGTCAATGAGAAATCTGGGAGAGCACTGTTTTATTGGTTCACTGAGGCTGTTGATGATCCTTCTTCCAAGCCTCTTGTTCTTTGACTCAATGGGGGTGGTTCTTTTACTCAATATCCTGCTCTCTTGTGATTCGTCATTGCTACTTTGCTCTGTGCTATATGAACTCTGTTACATTGATAGGTTTGTTTATTGTCCCTGTGCTTGTATATTTTTGAAGGCGTAGATGATTAATGACCAATCTTTATGTTTCCATTTGAATGTCTTTCAACCAATTTTTATAATTTTGCCATTATTTGCTATGCTGATTGATTTTTCCTCAATGTTTAAACTTTGGAAAATTACTTGTGGTGTATAGTTTAGTTTTTAGGATATACTCCCTCCTTTTCCACTAAAAGAGTCTTTTGACTTTTAACCTGGTTAATATGCCAAATCCTAAATTCAAATTGTGATGTGAATTTATTTTGCTTTTTAGAATAACAGTTCTGTAGTTAGTAATATTTTTGAAGTAATTTAAAATATTAACCATCACATTTATCAAAATCAAATAAATTTACATCAATTTTGAATTTTAGGGTTTCACATAACTAGTAAAAAATTAAAAAGAGATTCTTTTTGCGGAATGGAGGGAGTATTGTGTTTTACTCAAACTTGTACTTTTCTTAGAGCATCTCCGGCAGATAGACTATCCCGTAGACTATATTTAGTCCATTTGACATCAACATATGTCCTTTAGTCTTCAATCCTTCCAGCAGATGGACTATCCCGTAGACTATAATATAAAAAGATTAAAATAATTAATGAATTCAAAAAAAACTATTATTAAATATAATAAAAATACAAACTATTATTAACAAAATACTTACAATTGTATATATTTATAGATTTTCTAATTTACATTTTCAATTTATATCTGTTAGTATTTTATTGCGGTTCTGACCAAAATTTTTTTGCCGTTCTAATTTTTTTTATATCATTTGGAGCAACCCTGCCCTTCATCTCCTTCAGTTGCTTCTCCTTCTTTAGCATCCCCATTTTCTTTCTTCTTCACCCGTCTCTCCCATTTAAATATATTAAAAATTATAGTCACAATTATAGTCCATCAACTCAAATTCCTTGATATAGTATTTGTGCCTCCTTGAAAAATTCAATGGACTAGAGCGAAATCATTGGAGATGCTCTTAGTACATGTATGGCTATAGACATATAGTATATCATACTATCCACTCATTTATGTTTGTAGTCTTTCAAGAACATCATTCTCGTGTCTATGTTGAGTTTGTTTTTGTTTGTTTATCACTTTAATTGAGATTGATAAAGGTTTGGTTTCTCAGTGCAGTTGATATGATTATTCAAATTTATATAATTGGTTTCTGACCAGGAGCTGTTATTTCAGGTCCTGGATGCTCATCAATTGCTTATGGGATGGCTGAGGAGATCGGTCCTTTTCACATTAATAAAGATGGGGAAACTCTTTACTCAAACCCTTACTCCTGGAATCGAGGTGTGTTATATTCCCGAATATTAAACAGGTGGTTTATGAATTTGAACCAACCAAAGCTGCTGCAAAACACCAATTCTTTTGGGCCTGTAGGGTGAATGAGCGAGATAGTTTAGAAATTTTGTGTAGGTTTGCTGACAATAGAAAGGGTTGATTTTTTTTATGTGGCCTCCTCCTAGGCAAACCCCCATCCAGATAGTTTTACTGTAGACACCTGCCAGGTTTCTATCTAGGCTAGCTGACTTGAGATACTCAACAACCTTACTCAGATTGGTCCATATCTAATTATAGAATATAATAAGATTGTTTTTTATTTTAAAAAATATCTAATAGGCATGTCATAAAAGAAAGGCAGGCAGGCAGCAAATTGGACCAAGACTGTAACATTTTGGTTTGAAATACTAGTTTAGCGACACATGTTAAATTACTCAAACATTGAAATTTGTTAGTACTTTTTGTTTTTTGATAAGTAGAAATTGTCAATACTCTTTTTGCATCTTATTCATTCGGGATATATTATATGAATGAGAATTTATCTTCAATGTGTTTGGAACTTTCTGTCAGTAATAATAACATACATGCACTATCTACTTAAGGCTCTTACAATAGTTTACTTAATGACTAATGCAGGTGTGATAAAATAATTAAATTAGATGAATAGTCTATACTTGAAAAAGGTGGGTTGGTGGGGGGTGAGGGGGAGGGGAGATCATAGTTTACTGTGTTATTTTGTTCAAGAACTGTTGCATATACAGCGCCTTAGTTCTTCTGAAATATCAATGGTCGACATTGGTAGTTGTATCAATCTTTAAACGTCCTGATTGCCTTACTATTTTGCAGTTGCTAATTTATTATTCCTTGACTCCCCGTTGGAGTTGGTTATTCATATTCAAACACCTCCTCTGATCTTCTGAACAATGGAGATAAAAGAACTGGTATTACCTCAAACTTATTCTGTTATATAGTCTGAATTTTGGAAATGTGTGAACAGGAACATGGACTTTTGTCTTCTCATACTTTTCTTTGCAGCCGAGGATTCACTAGAATTTCTACTGAAGTGGGTTGAGCGTTTTCCTCAGTATAAAGGAAGGGACTTTTACATCACGGGGGAGAGCTACGGAGGTACATGTTTATTTGTGTTTAGTTCTAATCCACAGAAGAATTTACACACCATATTCAAATACAACAGAAAAACTAGTAGAGTATACTTATTTTCTGGCCTCATCATACTTTTCCCACCTTGTAAGTCTAAACATTTGGCATATTATCCTTTGCCGGGGACATTAATTTTGTAAGTTAGAACGTGTTATTCCATTTGAAAGATTTGTAATCGAAGTGACAAATTAACTTATGACACATGAATGGTATCAAAACAAGCCAAATAATAAAAAAAATGCAACATGTAGATAGTATAATAGCTAGCTACGATGGAGTCATAGCTATATGGAATTGACCCAGCCTCAGCCCTTAGTACGTAGAAAAGATTAGGAGATTACAGCAGAGCGGAAATAATAGGTATCTAAAAGTTTCTTCATTTGACAATTGAAGGAAATAATAGAAGATTATTAATTCTCTTCCTGTACCTTCCTTTTGTCTGACCATCTACTACTTTGGAAAGAAAAATTTGTCAAAACATGAAATGATATTATTTTTGATAGATAAAGAAATTGATTATTCTCCTTTTGTTATTTCTTTTCCACGTGTTTAGAATCATTCTACAACAACCCTTGAATCTTTTTGTAATGCCTTTAATTTTTCAATTCTAATGTTAATATACTTCAGTAAATGATTGACCCAAGAACTGCCATGTGCACCTTATGTTACAATAAAAAATAGTAAAGGAACAGAACCATAAGTATCTGAAAATATTTTTTTTCCCTTTCAGTTTGGATCTTATCGCAACTAATCGTGATATTTATCATGAAGCATATTGGTCAAGGCGCATTAAAGTTTTGTAAAAGATTTCATTGTTCATTAACTATGCTGCATCAATTAAATATAACTTTCTACTAGATGGTCTGATAGATATGTACTCTTATGGCTTCGATTATCTTGATCTTTTTTTCCAGGACATTATGTTCCGCAGCTGAGCCAAGCGATAGTAAAGCACAACATGGGGAATAGCGCAAAGTCAATCAATATAAAGGGTTACATGGTATGGACTTTTCTCACACAAGTAGTAGTGTGCATTCTGTCCAGAACTTTGAAGCCAGCATATTTTCAACGCAGGTGGGAAATGCTTTAACTGATGATTTTCATGACCACTTTGGAATTTTCCAATTTATGTGGTCAGCAGGTTTGATTTCTGATCAAACTTACAAGCAGCTGAACCTTTTTTGTGACTTCCAATCATTTGTACACGCGTCAGAGCAGTGCGATAAGATTCTAGAGATCGCTTACAACGAATTTGGAAACATTGATCCTTATAGCATCTTCACTCCTACCTGCACCACTAATCGTAGTGAATCAAATCAAATACTGAGAAGATGGCATGTGAGTACACAGATCATAATGTTTAGACTGTACTATTAGCTTATATGCTTTTACTTACTTTTATATCAAATGATTCTCCTGTTAAAGTACATGTGCACATTTTATATTGGCTTACAGAATCCAACTACTGTTGGCCCATGGTCTCATAGACCGATAGATGGTCCAGATGGGTAGAAATATTTTCCAAATTGATTCGGTACATTATTCCCTTGCAATTACCCGATTTTTTAAATGGATTCTATATTTGCCGAAGCCATGGGGTCAAGGTCTGTAAGTGAATGGCCAGGTTTCTTAGTTCACAACGATTTTGTAGGAAACATAAGAAAAAAATTGTAGGGTCTCTATCTCTCTCTCAGTGGCGAAATTTATGTATATGTAGCTGGTAGTTTCTTGCCTATTGTTCTTAATGAGTCTAACGCATCAAGTTTTACTTTTTGAGGCAGTATATCTATTAAGATTTAAACCAGTAACGAAATTCATACAAGGTTCTTGTAAACCAAAAACCTTATTAATTTCTTTAGATAGTCATTCAATATCTTAATTTCCGTTGCTCTATTAGGGTAGTTCAATGAGTCTCTTATAGTAGCACATGGTTGTGGAAGGAAATTTTTTGTCCGTTCAAGCTTCCCTGCCTTTGTCAAAGAAATATTTCTCATAGTACCACTAGCAAGTGAAGAATTTGAAAGTATTCAGACATAAGTATCAACTCCTCGTCTGCATAAAAATTTAAAATTGTGGTTCCTACTCCTCTGAAAGATGAAAATTGAGATGACTCCTAATCGATAACATTGTAGTGAAATTAGTGAGCAGATCCTTTCTGAAAATCTCGATATAAGAGTATTTGGAGTTTAGGATTAGAATTCACTTTCTTGTTTGTTTTAATACTTTGAAATTTCCTTCACTGCATTGATATAACATGTTATTCTTAAATTTAAAAACAGATCTCTAGGTTATGATTTTTATCAATAGTAATTGAAGGTACATGGATGATGACTAATCTGGTGTCCTACCTAAGATCAGTGTTCTAAAAATCTCCGTCTAAGTCCGCCTAGGCCCCCTGGCGCCTCACCTAGGAAAAAAATTCCTCCAAGAAATTAGGCGGGGCCTAGGCGGGCTAGACGGGGTCTAGGTGGAGATGGTTTTTTTAATAACTACCTAAACCAGATCTTGATATATTTATTTTTCTAATGATTTACCATATTCATAATGTAGGTTGTAGCATATCAAATCACAACAAGAAATGAACAATATCAAGTCAAAATTAATAATTTTATTATAGTTGTAATTTTTTAAACTTGTACCAACTTCAAATTATATAAATGATGGAACATTTGTAATATTTAGTTTAATTCAATATAATTTTTAAATTTATGTTTAGTTTTTAAGTTTTAATATTAAATTGAATTCTTGAAATTTTAAATTTTATTATTTTAAGCAATCTTGTTTATGAATAAAACTAATACGTTAAAGATATGTTTGAACTTTTAATGTTAAAGATATGTTTGAACTTTCAACAATTGCATGTTTGTGTTTGAACTTTGACATTGGCAATATGGATATGTTTGAACTTTAAGCAAAGGCCTTTATTATAGATTGTTTTGTTTGGATAAATGTAAGATAAAATATTAAAATTGGCTTAAAATAAAAAATCCCGCCTAAGCTCTGCTCATACCCCTTAGGCGCTAGGCCCCCCGGCTGCTTTCTTCTCGCCTTGCACCTTTTAGAACATTGCCTAAGATGACTTTGAGAGGGTGTTTGTTACAGGTCATCTAAAGTAGTGAAATACCCAGTAATGTGGCTGGTCATCTTTATAGATCATGTTACACTGATAATCTTATATTCCCGGTAATCAGATAGCTGATAAAGTGTCAAGATTCCCGATAATTAGATGACTAAAAAATAGGTGGTAATCTGAGATTATCACATACTAGTTATCTTGAAATTTTTATTTAGACAAAAATATCATTTATATTTAATAAATGGGACATAAATATCCTTCTTAGTCACATAATTTACATATATTTTATAATTTTTTGGTTTTTTTGTTTGTCGACATGTTTAGTTTAATTAAAATAACTCATTGTTCATACAAATTATTTGGTGTTGTTTGTTATTTATTATTATAAGTTTAATGTATTATTAACGACATACTTGAAAATTTTGTGCTTAATAATTGAATAAATCATGTTATTTTATAGACATATTAAAAATTAAATATAATTTACTAAGTAATACTAAATTAATTACTTTGATAGTAATTTGATGATTGTTGAAAATTACATATGACAATAACCGTATGGGTAAATCATTCAACTAAAATTAATACAAGGATTTTTAGTAAAAGATTATATAAAAATATACCCAGTAATCTTGAAATCATACCAAACACTTACAATAGCATTTACCGGTAATCACATATCTTCTACCAAACATAAATGACACAATATGACCATTTTCTATTACCTAATCAGATACCCGGTAATTTGTGTATCCATTGTGACCTGTAACAAGCACCCTTTCAAGGTATCCTAGAACTTCTTTATCTTTTATAAATTTGACTCGATAAGCTGGACTTTGGAGTCCCGAAACATGAATACAAAATTTGAACTTAAAATCTTCCCGGGTAAGAATGATTCTGCAGACATAGAGTAGTGTTTAAAATTATTTTCACTCAGATGATTAATACTATTTGTTCTTTCTTTTAGAAGTTTGGCCACATCAGCCAGAAGTATGATCCCTGCACTGAGAAGCACTCAACTGTCTATTTCAATCAACCTGAGGTTCAGAAAGCTCTTCATGTTTATCAGAGAGGCATACCATCTAAATGGGAAACTTGCAGGTAGTTCAATCGAAGATATAAGCTGCTAATATATTTACATCAAATAATAAAATAGTGCTGATCGTGAATTTTTTTACGTATGGGTCTAATTGGCTTGCTGGATAACCATCTTATACTTCAGGACTATGTTTTTTTAATACCAATTTATCATATTATAGCCTGATTTCTTGTATTACTTTCAATCATAGCTCAAGAAAAACTACAACAGCTTATTGTTTAAACTTTAAAGTTTGTCCGTTTAAAATGTGTTTTGACCATTTTATTTTCTCTCTTCTGCAGAATACCTAACTTTGAAAAGAAAAATAACTGATGCTATTAGTCATACTCATAACCTCCACTAACACATTAAAATTATGTATTGACAGCCAACCCATCTGATTTAGTGGAAATATTAGGTATCTTAGCAAGAAATATATGCTGCAAACGTTGATTATTTGACAAGTCGCCTTTAAGGGTTAGTAAAGTAATTTGCTATGTGAAACAATTATGAATTTGTATTGACTATTGAGTCTAGTTTTTTGGATATAAATGTTGATATATTTTTATTCTCCTGCCAGTATGCTTGATTGCAGCATAACCTTGACTGATTGTGTCTTACTGCAAAGAAATCTGCATTAAAGTTATACTCCACACTGTTTCATGTTTTGCAGTGACGAGGTAAATCTTAACTGGAAGGATTCTCCTAAGTCAATGCTGAATGTTTATCATGAGCTTATACGTTCAGGATTACGGATTTGGGTTTTCAGGTTTTTGTTGATTATCAACGAAATTCTGTTTATTAGTACTGCATAAATTTGGTTTCACATTTGGCTTTGTCCTTACTTTTTTGTTTTTCATTACTTTTATTAGTTGATACCAGTAAAGTGCATATCCGCTTTTGCCAACTATATTACTAGTATTTTGAAGGAAAGGGTGCAGTGCTACATCAGAGAATCATTTTTCTTCATTTATTTATTTTTTTTTCTTCTATATATAGCTTCCCCCTTTCCCCAACCCTATATCTGTTTGTACATTCCATTCAGCTGAGTCAAGTTGAGGAGGATATGCTTTGTAAAAAAGGCCTTGCATGCTGCTTCACTCTGTAAAATAACCTGATACGAATAGGACTTGATCATTGATAGATATAAGATTATAAGTTATTGAGTATACAAGTACAAAAGTTTTATGGACTGAACAATGACAATGTTAGAGTCTGGGAGATATCTCCACATCATTGATAGGTCAATTGTAATTTGTAAAAATAGTTTAATTATTTGCAGTAAGATTAAAAGCCTTAATCATGTCACCGCTCCTCTGTTTTCCGACAGTAAACTAACCTTGCCACGTGGACTATACGATGATATTACTGTGGTAGAACTATGTGGGACCACAGACCAAATTGAATGGTTGAATTGTTGATCATCTGCCATAATCATCTTTCCTTGAAAGAAAATAGCCTAAGACAATGTTTCCATTTGTGTGTTTTTCATCAAAGGTCCAGCTTTTCCTTTTTGTTTCAGTTAATTCCTTTTGCACTCCAATCATCCTCATGAAGGGAACAAATTTAAAGTTGGTTCAAGCGGATAATCCCCAAGTACCAATGTACCATACAATAACAACAACAACATCCCCCTCAGTTTGTCAATGTCGTTTGAATATAGTTATAAGGTACTGACTCAATTCTATTTACCTCTTCTTTAATGATAGTGGTGATACAGACGCTATAATCCCAGTTACATCCACACGTTACAGTATAGATGCTCTTAAACTTCCAACTGTGACTCCATGGCATGCTTGGTATGATGACGGTCAGGTAATTCACTGCTCCTGTTTTTTTGCCACCACCTTCCATCTTACGATTATGAGCTCAAAAGCTACATGACGTATGGCTCAATGTTATCTTAGTTATAAATTGAGAAGGCCTTTTTTCAAGTACTCTTATATATGTATATACAGTTGAAGAGTAGTAGTTGAACATGTTACAAAACAATACCTAAATTATCGGTTTTCCTAAATTAAACAGGTGGGAGGATGGACCCAAGAATACAAAGGGCTAACTCTTGTTACCATAAGAGGAGCTGGGCATGAAGTACCTTTGCATAAACCCAAATTAGCTCTCAAACTCGTAAAGTCCTTCCTGTCAGGAATTTCAATGCCAAGTGTTAACGCCAAGTTTCGCCGGCGCGTCCAATCACAGAATCCACGCGCTAGAACCTGCACAGTAACAGATCACACAGAAGCTTGACGGCTTGTGCCGCCGGGGGATAGCTCCGGTGTGAGAATGAGTACAGGCCGTTACAAGGGTAAACAATGGAGGCAAAGTATTTAGTGCTCAAAAGTAGGTATTACCTCATAATGTTAACCTAGGCCTTGTATTTATAGAGCTCACCACCTTAGAATCCTTCTCCCAGTCGGATTAGGACTCCTAGTGTATGGTAGTTACCATAACTTGGGTCCAACACAATCTCCTTAAAAGGTGCAAGTAGAATCCAATCCCACCACTACCTTTAGAGTTACCGTATATGAATAGGTCGCCGGACTCTGCACGCAGGAGAGCCCACTGTGCAGGCCCAAACGGTCCTATTATCTGGTCTGGGCTTCGGCCCAAAGGACTCGAAGGCCCGACCCCTCATCATCACAAAAATGGGTTCGGCCCCGACCCCGAAGGACACATATGCCGTCCCGAACACCTATAACACCTTCATGGGCTTCATCCCATCGGTCTATCAAACCCGTCCGCCAGAAAGCCTTCGGCCCAGATGGAGGTCGGTAAAACGCTCCCGAACATTGCCCCCCAGTCTCTGGTTATAATGTATTTATGACTAGAGACTTGAAAGGTCACGACAACTAATGATGAGTCACCTTGGGAAGTCCAACGGTCTGTTATAGATATTTTAAACGTTGCACGCCTTTTAACGCCTGGACCCACCTCAACATTTATTAGCCGCCCTAGGGCTCCGTGCCGTACAACCTATAAAAACCCCTCATCCCCTTCATTATCACCTTTACTGACTCCTCCTCCTCAAATTCTCTCATTTGAAATTTTCCGGCAAGGCGATTTCCGGCGAGATACTATTCTGTCGTATTCACCATTTTCCTCATCTCTTTGTTCGTTTGAGTGCTATTTTTGCCCATTTCTTCCTCTAAACCTCTTGTTTCCCTTACTTCGCACAAAAAATGGCCGATTCCAGCATCATCCCCATTTCTGAGCCTACCAACGTAACCGCCGGCGACCTCTTGGAGGTCATAATGCCGGATTCCCCCATTGACACCGCTCCTCTGAACCTTCCTAGTTCAGGGGATGCTGAATTTAAGATCCGAGACGCCTACCGCTCTCCTGAAGAATTCTCTCACCTCCACACTCGCTCCTCCCTCAACCCGTCCCAAATATCTGACATCCGAACCCTCTTCAAGATTCCTGAGGAGTATCAACTCAGAATCCCTCGGCCGGGAGAGAAGATGTTCTGGAGGCCCGAGGGTGAATGGGTGGCCGTTCCCCTATACGTTTTGAAGTACGGGGTTCGGTTCCCTCTGCATGACTTCATCTCTTCTTTTCTGAACTTCGTGGGGATCGGGTTCGCACAACTCGTGCCGAACTCGTATATCCAGTTGATTTCCTTCATCGCCGTCTGTCACGAGGTGGGTCTCTCTCCCGGGCTCGACCTCTTCTTTGCACTCTTCACCCTCGGCGGGTCAAAAGAGCCCGGGCTTCGCCAACTCACTAAACGCCCCAACCGAACGGTCCCCATCAAAACCCCTTCAAGCAACAAGGGATGGCATGAACAATGGTTCTATGCCAAGGGATCCGACCTCCAACTCCTTCCCTCCTGGGCCCATCCTGCCGACCAGGCGGCCAAGATTTCCAAGTTCCCATCGGGTCGGGCAGAGGCGTTCAAGACGTTCTACGCCTGATGGAAGAAAACCGAGTGGAACGTGGGGATCCTAATGGACGAGTCTTGGCTGTACAAACATGGCCGTGAGTACCTTCTGTTTTTCTATATCGTACTTTATTTCCTGTCAAGCACTACATGTCCTAACCCTTTACTTTGTGTGCAGTGACTATTTTCAGGCCCGAGGACGTCGCCGACTCCTTTGTACCAGCTACCATTACTTCGGGGATCATCCGACCCCCCGTGACCGACGAGGCTGTTGAGGAGGATACAGTCCCGATCAACGAGCTATCACTAGGGTCCACGTCGGGGCCCGAACCCCCGAAGGCAAATAAAGGGGCGCTGAAGATGAGCCGCGCGGAGAAGGCGGCTTTAATGAAGAAGTCTAAGAAGCCCTCCAAACCGGCCATCAAGGCGCCTGCGAAAGTTCCTCCAACTCCTGTGTCGAGGCCGTCGCTACCACCTCCTCCTCCGACCGAGGTCATCGAGGATTCGGGGGAAGCTGAGGATGTTCCTGCCGAACCTCATCCAAAGAGGCTTCGAGTGTCGGAAGATCTTGATCGTCCGGCCGATCAGATGGTGGCGTCAGGCCCGGCACATGCTGCCACTCCTCCCTCCGGGCCCAGCTCCTCTCAGGGCTCGCCGACGACCTGCTGGCCTAAGAGCCCGTCGGAAGTATTCCCTTTCTCCCTCTTCGAGCACTTCAAGCTTCCCGGTGACGACGAGCGGTTTAAGGGGTACTCCTCGGAGCAGTTCTTAGTGGCCTTCATTCGAGCTCAGACTCAGGTATTTCTTTTCTTTGGTGTTATAATCACTGTTAGTAATTATAACGCTTATATCTTGTATTGATGCACATGCTTGTTGTAGGCCAACGCCATCTTAGCCCGAGCCATTCCCTCCCTTGGCAGATCAACAAAACAAGAGATTCACCTGGGGACGGAGATTGAGCTGCTCGAGGCTGACGTGTCGGGGCTGCAGGATGAGCTGAAGAAAGAGCAGGCGGCCCTAGTTGAAACACAAATTCGGGCGGTCCTGGCCGAGGAGAGGGTCAAGGAGTTGGAGCAGGAGAAGGGCTCGCTTCTGGCCGAAAAGGATCAGATGCTTCAGAAGATCGAGGATCGGGAGAATGCTATCGACCAGATAACCGGCAAATATTCTGAGATGAACAGCAAGATGATGTTCTTGATTAAGGAGAACAACACCTTGACTGCCACAGTCGATACATTTCCTGAGAAAGTTGCCGAGGCCCGACAGCAAGCAGTTGCCGAATATGAAGAATCTGATGCTTTGAACGATAAGGTCCTAGCCCAATTTGGGGAAGGATACGAAACTTATCGGGAGAAGGCTAAGACAAAGTTGACTGCTGCCGGGCTCGATGCCTCCATCCTTGATTCTTCTGATGATGAGTCCGAAGCCGAAGACGATCCTCCTTCAGAATAGTTTTTTTTTTTTTTTTTTTTTTGTACTGTTGCCCGATTCGTAAGCGATCGGGTTGTAAAAATTGTATAAATATAAATGAAATATACTCTTTTGGCCCATGAATGTTTGTTATCAGTTTTACTTAGAACTAATCTTGATCAGTTATGTTCATCCGAACCTTCTAATCGGATTGCCCTTAGAGTTTATCTGATATTGAAGGGTCCGACAGTTATACTCGGGACTTATCTCGATCAGTGGTGTCTTCCCGAACCTCTTGATCGGATATTGCCCGAAGCATGTCTGTTCGAGTAGTAATGAAACATATGAAGTTAAACATTAGAAAAAACTTTCATTCATATCATTTAGATTGAATCGGTTACAAATATAAAAGTAAGAATAACATAGCTATTACTGGTAAAATCTTCTAAGTCTTCCAGCATGCCATGTATTCGTTACCTCCGAACCGTTCATTGCTCGAAGCCGGTATGTTCCGGGCTTCGGCACTCCTACCACTTCATAAGGACCCTCCCAGTTAGGCATTAACTTGCCAGTGTTCTGGGGGGTTGAAGCCTCCGACTCCCGGAGGACTAGATCTCCTACTGCAAACCTCCTGGGCTTCACCTTCTGGTTATAGCGTCTGGCTGTCCGCTGCTGATAGATTGCCAACCTCATCACAGCCGAATCCCGGACTTCATCCAGTAAATCCAGATTTGTCTTCAAGCCGTCGTCATTGTACAATTCTTTATATTGGCTGACCCGAAGGGTGGGTGATCCGATCTCAACAGGAATTAGAGCATCGGTCCCATATGCCAGCCTGAATGGAGAGTCTCCCGTTGTAGTTCGTGGGGTAGTTCGGTACGACCATAAAACAGATAATAGCTCTTCAGGCCACCGACCCTTTAATTCATCCAGCCTTCGTTTTATCCCGTTGAGTATGGTTCGATTTGTTACTTCCACTTGACCGTTTGATTGAGGATTGGCAACCGAAGTCTTTCGGTGTTGGATCCCTAGATCTTTCAGAAAGCCCTCGAATTTTGATCCGACGAACTGTCTGCCATTGTCTGAGACTATTGCCATCGGGATGCCGAACCGGTAGACTATTCCTTCCTTGGTGAACTTTAAACACTCCTGCTCGGTTATCCTTTGCAACGGTTTGGCCTCGACCCACTTGGTCATATAATCGATGGCCACGATCACAAAGCTGACTTGTCCCTTAGCTTTTGGTAGAGGGCCTAGGATGTCGATCCCCCACACAGCAAAGGGAATCGGGGATAGAACCGAGTATAACTCTTCTGGAGGTTGGTGTGGAATGTTGCTGTTCATCTGACATTTGGGGCACCTTCTGACGAATTCCTTAGCTTCTGTGTAGATAGTCGGCCAGTAATACCCCTGCCTTAAAATTTTATGTGCCAGTGACTTTGCTCCCATGTGATCCCCGCAGATCCCTTCGTGAACCTCTCGAAGTGTGTAATCTGCTTCTGAAGGAGTCAAGCATTTGAGCAGTGGAGAGCTAAAGGCTCTTCGGTAGAGATCTCCATCAATGAGGACGAAGTTCGAGCTTCGATGCTTGACTCTCCTGGCTAGAATTCGGTCCGAGGGTAGGGTCCCGTCGGCCAAATATGAAATATAAGGAGTGAGCCAGCAATCGAGTCGGTCCAAAGTTAGGATTTCTGTCTTTGGGACACTGGGTTTTTCCAAAACCTCTAAGTATACTGATCCTTCGAAAGAGCTCGTTTCGGTAGTTGCCAGTCGTGCCAGGGCGTCTGCTATGGTATTTTCTGATCGATCCACCCCTAAGCAGCTGTGCGATGCGAAGTATGTGAGCTTATCTCTTACCTCGGCCAGATATTTGGTCATCCTTGCCCCCCGAGCTTCGTATTCGCCCGATAACTGCTTGACCACCAGTTGTGAGTCACTGTAAATGATTAACCTTCGCACCTCGAGGCTTCGGGCCAATCGTATCCCTGCTAAGATGGCCTCGTACTCTGCCTCGTTGTTAGTGGCCTTGAATCCGAATCGAATGGCTTGTTGGACTTTGAACCCTTCTGGACTTGTCAAAATGACCCCTGCTCCACTGACGTCTGAAGTTGATGATCCATCCACGTATAATGTCCACGAGGTCTGCCCTGGTTGTGCTTCGGTCACTGTGTCTACCTCCGGCTCTGTGAAAGAGCACTCTACTACAAAGTCTGCCAACGCTTGTCCTTTGATTGCCGTTCGGGGATGGTATTCTATAGCAAATTGTGTCAATTCCATCGCCTATGCGGCCAGCCGACCTGACACCTCGGGCTTATGCAGAATTTTTTTCAAAGGCTGATTCGTGTAGACCACCACCATCCGACCCTGGAAATAGTGTCTAAGTTTCCTGCTAGCGATTATGAGGGCGTAGGCGAACTTTTCCAGGTTCGGGTACCTCATTTCCGCGTCTCTGAGAACATGACTGACGTAGTAAACCGGAAATTGTTTGCCTCCCTTGTCCCTCACCAGTGCCGCCCCTACTGCCATCGGGCTGGCAGCTAGGTATAAGTATAAGGGTTCAGAGGCAACCGGTTTCATCAGTAGTGGTGCCGAACCCAAATACCTTTTGATCTCTTGGAATGCGTCTTCGCATTCTGAAGTCCACTGGAAGCTTTTGTCATTTTTCGGACCCTTGAGAGTGTCGAAAAAGGGTAGACACCTTTCTGCTGACTTTGACATGAATCTCCGAAGGGCTGCGATTCGGCCCGTCAGCCTCTGGACATCCTTGTACGTCCTCGGAGATTTCATGTCCAAGATAGCTTGTATTTTTTCGGGATTGGCCTCGATTCCCCTTTTGCTGACCAGATATCCTAGGAATTTTCCTGAACCCAATCCGAAGGTACACTTGGTCGGGTTTAGCCTTAGATTGTGTTGCCTTACCGTCTCGAAGCAATCTGCTAAATCCTCCAGATGATCTCGGGCTGCCATGCTCTTGACGATCATGTCATCTACGTACACTTCCATACTTCTTCCCAGCTGTTTTCGGAATACGAAGTTCATCATACGTTGGTAGGTTGCCCCTGCGTTCAGTAGTCCGAAGGTCATTTTCCGATACGCGTATATTGCCCGATGAGTGATGAAGCTAGTCTTCGGGATATCTTCCTTATGCATCGAGATTTGGTGATATCCCGAGAAAGCGTCCATGAAACTTAGCATCTCATACCCTGAAGTGGCATCAATCAGCTGGTCTATGTTGGGTAGGGGATAGAAGTCTTTAGGGCACGCCTTGTTCAGGTCAGTGTAGTCGATACACATCCTCCATTTCCCATTTTGCTTCTGAACCAATACCACATTCGCCAGCCATTCGGGATAGTCGATCTCGAAGATGAACCCAGCCTCTAGCAATTTGGCAACCTCGTCGTCTATGATGCTCTGTCTTTCCGGGGTAAAAATCCTTCTTTTCTGTATCACCGGCTTCTTTTTAGGGTCGGTATGAAGCCTATGCAGTGCTACTGATCTGCTTACTCCGGGCATGTCACTGGGTTCCCAGGCAAAGATGTCGGCGTATACCCTGAGTAATTCCACCAGACCTGTCCGCAGCTGTTCGGTCAACCCGACCCCAATCTTGATCAGTTTGTCTGGATTCCCTGGTATTAATTCTACATCCTCCGTCTCTTCGGCGGGTAGAGCCATGGGTTCTGTACTTCCCTCCGTGAATGGCTCCAACTCAATGGCCATCGCCTGCTTATGTTTACTGACCCCGATTCCTGAAGATATTAAAGTGTTCCGATAACACCTTCGGGCAATATCAAGATCTCCTTTTGACTCCCCTATCCCGTTCGGCGTCGGAAACTTTAGTTTGAAGTGGGGTATAGATGTTACTGCCTGTAATGCTGCTAGAGTAGGCCTCCCCAGGATGGCGTTGTAAGCCGAATCCACTTGTACCACGAAGAATTTTACCATGATTTCTGTCTGCTGTGGGGCCGTGCCAAATCGGACTGGCAGTTCTATCGTGCCCGACACGTGAACCGGGTCTCCACTGAAGCCGTATAGGGGGCATTCGCCCCCCAATTCCATCTTCTTTCCTCCCAAATCCATCCTCTGGTAGGCATGTGTATAGAGTATGTCGACTGAGGATCCGTTATTAATCATCATTCGTTTCATGTCAACCGGCCCGACCTGAGCTGTTATGACCAGAGCCCCGTCATGCGGTTCAATGTGATCGGTCGGGTAATCCTCGTCTGAAAAGGAGATAGTCGTGCCTGAGTACGGCCTGTCCTTCCGGGGCGAGGAGCCGGCTAATGATAGTACTGTCTCGAGATGCCCATTCCTTTTTCGACCGGTTACACGCCCTACTGACCCGCCCGATATCACATCGATAACTCCTCGGGGCCGGGCATTCGGTTGCGGCTGTGCTTCCCGGGGGGGTTCACGGACGCTCTCTTGGGGAGCCTCCGATCCCTCTCTGCCGACTACATATCGCACCAGCTGTCCATTCTGCACGTTCTTTTCTATCAGATCTTTCAAGTTGACGCATTCGTCCGTTGTGTGCCCTCGACTCTGGTGATACGCACAGTACTTATCCCGACCTGTTTTTCCCGGTCTGGTGACCGTTTGGCATGGTTCGAAAAAGGGTTTGTTCCGTATCTCCTCCAGTATCTTGGCCCGATCTGTGGTGAGTGCGGTGTACACTTTGTTGACATTTTTGTTTGGGAAGGGCGGCCTTCCACTACCCGACCCTCCTCCACTATAATTTTTCTTACCATAGTTGTCCGGCCTGCCTTGGGTATCCGTCTTCTGATAATTCTGTTTGTCTCGATCTTTGGATTTGTCGTACGATTGGGACTGTGGTTTGAAGTTCCGCATCTCTTCCTCAACTGCTATATGACCCTCGGCCCTGTGGAATGCCTCTGTTAAGTCCGTCGGAGGGTTGATCACCAGGTCCTTCATCAGCTTTTTGGATTTCCCGATGTCGAGCCCGGTTGTGAAAAATCCCAAGGCTTGCGGGGAGTTCAATTCTGCCACCGACCCCACAGCCTCTCGGAACCTTTTAACATACTGCCCCAGACTCTCATCGGGTCTCTGCCTGACCTGCATGAGGGATGCTGTGATCTTCCCCCGTCTCTTGTTACTCCCGAACCGAGCGTGAAACTTTTCACGAAGGTCCTCCACGAGCTTATTGACCCTGATGTCAAGGTTCCCATCCATTCTCGGGCACTCTTCTTCAGGGTGGTCGCGAACATGTGACACTTGGCCGCATCAGAATGGCCGTAGTATGTCATTAACCTATCATACCCATCGGAGTGGTCATAAGGGTCTCCCATCCCGTCGTAAGTCTCCATTGGGGGCATCTTCCTTCTGGGGTCGGCGATCTCCCGATTAATCTCCTTAGAAAAGGGGGACCCTATACAGGTCGAAGGTTCCCCCGTCGAACTTTTTGCCAACAGTAGTTTTTCCAGCTCAGCCACTCTTCGGGCGAGGGGGTCGGACTCTCCTTCATGAGGGGACGATCGGGGTCCGTCCTTCTCACGTTCGGGTGTCTCGTCCCCCTTCTTTCCCGAATGGCCTTGGTGTTCTGATCGGCGTCCTGCTGAACGGCTCCTCCTCCGGCTCCGACCGTCCCTCGAATGGCTCCGGTATCTACTCCTCTCCCTACCGGCCTCTCGTCTTCGGGGAGATCGGGACCGGCTGTGGTGCCTACGCCTCCTGGAAGATGCCTCCTGTTCCCCGGCCATGTTAGCCATCTGTAGTGTGAGTTCCTCCTGTTGGAGACGTAGGGCCGTCATGGCATCTTTGTTTTGCTGCATCTTTTTCTGCAGGATGAATTCTCTCTGATCTCTACTTCCTTGTGGTTGATTCTTTTCGTGCACCTCCAATGCCAATGGATTAGCCCCGTCCATCCGACTAGTTTGGTTGGGGGTACGTTGGCTTTCATGAAAGAGTCGCCTCCGGGGGGAGCCTGCCGACTCCCTCTGATCGTCTTGGATTTTGGAACCCAGTCTGTCCTTCACCGACCCTCTCACCTGAGTGGTCTGGTGTGACTTGGCCTTTTCTCGGTCGGAAACTGCATATTCCACACTCGCCATCGTTTCTCGCCGGAAAAGAATCTGATTGTGATTGTTTAAGCACTAAAAGCCCTCCTTCTAGCGCCAATGTTAACGCCAAGTTTCGCCGGCGCGTCCAATCACAGAATCCACGCGCTAGAACCTGCACAGTAACAGATCACACAGAAGCTTGACGGCTTGTGCCGCCGGGGGATAGCTCCGGTGTGAGAATGAGTACAGGCCGTTACAAGGGTAAACAATGGAGGCAAAGTATTTAGTGCTCAAAAGTAGGTATTACCTCATAATGTTAACCTAGGCCTTGTATTTATAGAGCTCACCACCTTAGAATCCTTCTCCCAGTCGGATTAGGACTCCTAGTGTATGGTAGTTACCATAACTTGGGTCCAACACAATCTCCTTAAAAGGTGCAAGTAGAATCCAATCCCACCACTACCTTTGGAGTTACCGTATATGAATAGGTCGCCGGACTCTGCACGCAGGAGAGCCCACTGTGCAGGCCCAAACGGTCCTATTATCTGGTCTGGGCTTCGGCCCAAAGGACTCGAAGGCCCGACCCCTCATCATCACAAAAATGGGTTCGGCCCCGACCCCGAAGGACACATATGCCGTCCCGAACACCTATAACACCTTCATGGGCTTCATCCCATCGGTCTATCAAACCCGTCCGCCAGAAAGCCTTCGGCCCAGATGGAGGTCGGTAAAACGCTCCCGAACACCAAGGTTAGAGCTACGAAGCAACTCCTAATTTTTTTCTTTCTTCATTGGTGGAAAGAAAGGAGTTTACTAGTACGACATAGACAAGATGGATTTGATCATTTGAAGGTTTTAATAGTAACATTTTGCACATAATCAGGGGATCTGTTGCAGCACGTTCATGAATTCACTTATTTATACTTGTGCACGGTGTGCTGTAAATTATATTTGCATGGCATGGCAGTTGCTAATTATTCAACTTGTATCTCCATCTTATAATTCCACAGATTTAATAAAAGAGAGGATGATTATTTTGGGAATACAATGATTAATTACTCGGAGGAAGCCTTTCGACCGAACCGAGTAAAACTGCTGACTAAACTTACAAGTTGGTGATATTAACATGAATAGTAATAGTAAAATTTAGTCCATAAAAAATAATTCAGCAACAACCTTTACGGTAAGAGTTGGCTCTAAACTCACAACGAAATACAAACAGTAAAAGGATGAGTGCTTTTGACCCATTTATATATTAATCGTCAATTACTAGTGTAATTGTGGCAAACTTATTTATATCTAAGGCTAAATTTGGAAGTTTCACTTTTGGAGTTTAGACTTATCTGTTCATATATTTTTTAAGAGGTGCGCTCTTACATGAGCCATCCCATCCCCCATAATAATACTACTTTGAAAATTTTACTTGAAAAGAAGTGTATTTTTTATATATCTAATTATATAAAATGGTGTAATTTTGTATTACTATAACTCAAGCAATTATATATATGATATTTCTCATTTCTCTTATTGCTAATGTTTAATTTTATTCTAATTTTTCACATTGAAAAATAATACTATCTTACATAAAAAAAAAAGAGTCTCATTTATTAATAAAAGTAGACATTTTTTTGTGATACAAAAATATATGTAGTGCAGATAAGTCCCCAAGCCAATGTGACGAAAGAAGGAAGTAAATTTTATATATATGATAATATGGTTATACATAATTGTGTATGTTTTATTTGTGCACAGTTCAAAATTACGTCGTTTTAGCATATTTATTTTTATTTTTTTAAATAGTTCCTCTCCTCTCAAATCAGAAATCAAACACAAATCTGACAAAACGATGTAGTTTTGACAAAGTATGCACAAATAAAACATACACAGTTGTGTATGACTATTATTCTCATATATATATATATATATATATATATATATATATGAGATAGATGATCCGTGGAAAGCGTTAGATATTAACATTATTTCAACTAACGCTAATCTAGCCGTCCAATATTAGAGTTAATGGATGAGATGAATGCCCAGTCGCTAGAGGGAGTAGCGGCCAGTCAAGAAGTCGACGTTTTAACTGGCCGCTAGTCCCTCTAGCGGCCAGTAGAGAGAATTTTTTAATTTGGCCCAGGCCCAGCCGCTAGAGGGAGTAGGGCCAACAAATTTTTTTTGACTTAATTACATTATCCTGATTATCCTCCCACACACTACTTATTAATCAGTAAATAAAATAATAAAAAATTATAAGAAAAACTATAAGGATAATCAATAATTATCTTTATACTTATCCTTATACTTATTAACATATTATCCATATACATGCTACTTATTAATCAGTAAATAAAATAATAAAAAATTATAAGTATAATAAGTAATTATCCTTATACTTATTAATAAAATAAATATGTATGAGGATAATTAATAATTATCTTCTTTTGATTTTTAATTATAAATAGGAAATAGTAATTGAATTTATATTATATTTCTACTCAAATATATAAACTCAATCACTATTTCCTATTTATAATTAAAAATCATAAGACGATAATCAGTAATTATTATTATACATACTTATTTTGTTAATAAGTATAAGGATAAGTTTAAAGATAATTACTGATTATCTTTATAATTATTCTTATAATTTTTTATTATTTTATTTTACTGATTAATAAGTAATATGTATATGGATAATATGTTAATAAGTATAAGGATAAGTATAAAGATAATTATTGATTATCCTTATAGTTATTCTTATAATTTTTTATTATTTTATTTATTGATTAATAAATAGTATGTGGGAAGATAATCAGGATAATGTAATTAAGCCAAAAAAAATTTGTTGGCCTTACTCCCTCTGGCGGCTGGAGCCTGGGCCAAATTAAAAAATCCTCTCTGCTGGCTGCTAGAGGTAGCGCCAGTCAAAATGACGTTTTGACTGGTCGCTGCTGCTACTCTCTCTCTAGCGGCTGTGCATTCATCTCAGCCATTAACTTTAATATTGGACGGCTAGATTAGCGTTAGTTGAAATAATATTAATATCTAACGCTTTCCACGGATCATCTATATATATATATATGTGGGTGGTGGGAGGTGGGAGGTGGGTGGTGCGTGGGGGTGGTGCGTGGGGGTGGGGGTGGGGGTGGGGGTGGGGGTGGGGGAGGGGTGGGGGGAGGGGGGAGGGAATCGATTCATAGCAAACGTTATAAAAAAGTATAACCTTACAACACATCGCGACCCTCCATTTGACAATCGAATGGTTAAATAGTGAGATCGTCCGCAGTTTCGTTTTCAGTATTCTGTGGTTTAATATAGCGGATGAGACAAATGTCCAAAATTCACTTCTTGTAAAAATTCCAGTTTAAAAAAAATAATGTCTGCAATATTAACAAGCGGACGCTAAGTATGGCACAGTAATTGGCCAAATTCAGAATATTTTTTTTTAGTTTTCTAGGCTAAGCAGTATTAAACTGCGGATGCAAAATGACTTCGGTGCAAATGAATTCGAGACTGAGATGATTACTTCGGACTATTAAAAATCATTTCGGGAGAAGGATTCAGCTATCGAAAATCTCTTCAGGAGAAGGATTCGGCTATTGAAAATCTCTTTGGGAGAAGAATTTGGCTATCGAAAATTCCTTCAGGAGAAGGATTCGACTATCAAAAATTCCTAGGGATCGAATTATTAGATCATAGTTTTGTTCTATTTTAACTTTTTGCAGAGTCAAAGTACTTCCTCCTGTTAATTTCGCAATTGTTTCCACACAAAAAATGGGTGACTGTATATAGAGACGTACTACTATTACTTGAGAATGACATGATGAGAGAATCGATGAAGGAAGTTGATCTTTTGGGAGACTTGAAAACTAAAAAAATAATTGAATTTGGCTTCTGCAGAACATTTTATCATACCTAGTGTCCGCAGTTTAATACTATTGACGCGAGACATTTATATGGAGGATATTTTGGTTATTTGTCTCGTCCGCAGTATTAAATTGCGGAATACTTAAAACTAAATTGCGTACGAGAACTCTATTAAACCATTCGATCTTAACGTGAAGGGTCACGATGTGATGTAAGATTAGATTCTTTTTTACAACGCGTTTATTATGCATCGATCCCTTATATATATATATATATATATATATATTAAAGGAAGAGTGTTAATTATAAATAAAAAAAATAGAATTATCTAATATAAAATATAAAATAATTTTTTTTAATGAATTAAATTAATAATTGTCTTGATAATAAAATTAGGGGATAAATCACTTTTTGGTCACTGTACTGGGGTCCGATTTTCATTCTGGTTAACGAAATTTTTTTTGTTACAATCGAATAACTGTACTCTCACATATTACAAAATAGTCATTACTTAAAATTTTCGTCCGAAAAAACGGGCGGAAAAGTTGACAGTGCAAGTTTGCCTCTCTTTTTTGCTTACGTAGAGCACAGTTAACAGTTTTGTCATATGACTTCTCTTCTTTGTTATCTTTAAACAAGATAGAGTAGTAAAATTTATTATCTTTAAATAATAATAATAATAATAATTTCAAAATAATAATAGTAATAATAATAATTTTGAAATAATAATAATAAAAATATTATTATTAATAATAATAATAAACTCATACTTTTTCTCAGAAAATTAAAGATTTCGACGTGGGTGGTTTTTTTACTGGTTGAGGCTTTGAGCTTTAAAAGTTTTAATCTTGAAGGCTTTTGTTGCTCTGTATTTGCATTTTTTTTGGTTTTGGGTGTCTGAAATGGCGAGTCTTGAGATGTCCCGACTCGATTTAGAATGCGGCGTTCACCGCCGTTCCTCCGCCGTGAGCGATGATGATGATGATGATGAAACGTCTGCTTTTCTGAAGGCGATGAGGGTTCCTGTTATTCTCAGTTCTATTCAACTGCAGATGGTTCAAATGATGATTACAATTTTGATTCCGAAATTGGGCAAGTTTTGGATTCTACGAGAGTTTCATCAATGGTTGAATCTGATTGCTCGGTGGATATTGAAAATGGGGTTTATGAAGTTAAGGTGCATTTGGGGAGAGTGGAGAGAGATTGTAGAATTTGTCATCTGACCCTTGAAATGGATGGTCGTAATCAGTAGTCTGGGATTGCCATTGAATTGGGCTGTTCTTGTATTATTGATTTGGCTGCTGCTCATTGTGCTGAGACTTGGTTCAAGATTAAAGGATAATAATAATAATAATTTTAGCTTTTAATTTTCTCTAATTAAATGACGTTTTAGGGTGTTTAATTTTATTTTATACAAGTGTCATTTTGGAATTTTTATGCAATATTGCTCTATTTTTTCCTAATTTACCCCTCTATTTAATATACTTAGTAAATGCAATTGTGGAAAGAGAAATAATTAATTGGGGACAATTATGGAGAATGAGAAGACACAATTGTGGAGAGAGAAATAATTAATTAAGGAAACAAAAGATATTTTGTGTTATTTCTTAATAAATGTGCTTACTCTAAAATGACATTTAATCTGAATAGAAGGAAGTATATGTTTACATTTGATTTTCATTTTAGCTTTTATTATTATTATTATAAATGTGTAGGGATAGGCAAAATTAATAGTATTGTATAATAATAATTTCAAAATAATAATAATAATTTTTAATAATAATAATAATAATAGTATTAATAATAGTTTCAAAATAATAATAATAATAATTTTTAAATAATAATAATAATAATTAATTTTATAAAAATTTTAATTTTATAAAATTAATTGTATTTGGGAGTTTGTTCCTACAGATTTGTATGAAATTTGTTTTTTTTATTTTAATGAATTATAAAAAATGATTTGTAAATTTACCCTTGCTCAAATAATTTAAATTAATGAAATAATAAAAATATTATATTTTTAAATACACATCAGCTTCATATGAGAATATTTTTATAATTTATATAATCTTTTTTTAAATTTTAAAAATTATTATTGTTATTGTTATTAGTATTATTTTAAAATTATTATTATTAATAATATTTTTATTATTATTTCAAAATTATTATTATTACTATTATTATTTTGAAATTATTATTATTATTATTATTTAAAGATAATAAATTTTACTACTCCACTTTGTTTAAAGATAACAAAGAAGAGAAGTGATATGACAAAACTGTCAACTGTGCTCCAAGTAAGCAAAAAAGATAGGCCAGCTTGCACAGTCAGCTTTTTCGTTCGTTTTTTCGGACGAAAATTTTAAGTAATGACCATTTTGTAATATGTGAGAGTACAGTTATTCGATTGTAACAAAAAAAATTTTGATAACCAGAATGAAAATCGGACCCTAGTACAGTTACCAAAAAGTGATTTATCCCTAAAATTAGGATGTCAAGATATTATAAAGAAAATACGTTTTCAAGCGGATAATAGATTTATTGGTTGTTGAGGGTAAGGTCGTGTTTGTTTAGCTCTTAATGTCTCTGAATGGACCGCCTCTGATTCGGTTCAGAGGCGGTGTGCTGTTTTTTTTTTTTACCTCTTAATGTCTTTAGATGGTTAAGCTACAAAATCAAATCTGTAGGATTAAGAGACATGTCTGAATGAGAGTTGCTATTTTTTGGACAAAAATACCCTCATTAATATTATCATTTTCCTTTCCTATCCACCACCACCACTACCAGATCTTGGCACCACTGGCGCCACCGTCGTCGCCACGACCACCACCGTCCACCACGGGCCCCATCTTGAAAATATAGTCAAGCTTTGGGGACATAGTATAGGTGGAAAAGGAGAGGGGAAGGACGGGGCCGAAGCAAGGGAGGGGAGGGGAGGGGAGGGGAGGGGAGGGGCCGGAACAGGGGAGGCGAGGGGAGGGGCGGGGGATGGAGTAGTGGAGGGGGAGGAGGGCCGACGGGGAGGAGGGCGGCGGGGATGGGGTGTAGATGAAGAATAAAATGTTTTGTTTATTTTTTTATTTTATTTTATAGTTTTATTTAGAAGGTTAAAATGGTAAAATATTTTTATTCAGATATTTTGAAAAAAATAATCATCAAACAATATTTTTCATTCAGATACAATTTTATTCAAATACTCTATATTATTCAGACGTCTAAACTATTCAGTCTTAACACTAAATTTTATCAAACACCACCTATGTAACAGAAGAGGGAGAAAGAATTAAGGGGTTTAATTAGCTATTGCCAGCATTTGGACTTTTGGAGATGGAAATTTATCTTCTTTCTCTTCTAAGCAAACCAGCAAGTATAAAAAGAAGGGAAACTACGGTTAGTTTTCCTCCACTGCTTCAACGTCCCATTCATTATCTCCAACCGTCGTCCCCAAGGTATGCCCAACTCTCTCTCTCTCTCTAACATTTCCTTCTATTTCATTTTAATTTGTCCCCTTAACTTCACCAAAAATTCGTAATTATCTCCAAATTTTAATTTGCTTTTGTTCGCTCCGAATTTCACAAACTTCCACTCCATTGATGTAAACAAAATTGCTGAGCGGGCCACCGTAAACCATGGTCGCTTTTAAATTTTCCATCTCTTTAAACTCGTATGATAACAATAAACTTAATTTTAATTGTTATGTACATACAACTGGTGCCTGTATTATTTACCCCTTTAGTAAGCTCAAGCACATTAGGGTTTCTCGGTTAGATACTGAGTTATTAGACATTTCTGAGTCAATTCTTGTTGGTAACTCTGATAATTTGGTTAGCAAGCTTTCAGTTAGGGAAACCCCAAAATTTAGTGGGGAATTTAAAAAGGGTAAAAGAAGCATATGGACGAGGTTACGGGGAGTAAATAAAGTGACCAAAGATGCGAAATTGAAACCAAATTCCGAAAAGGGGCAAGGATCTGTGTTTGTTTGTGATAGGGCTAGTGAAAATTCCTTGTCGGACAGCGAAAATTCATTAGATGTTAATGTTGGTGCTATTGAGCCTGATTTGAGCATTGAGCGTTGCAACATTATCTTGGAAAATCTTGAGAGGGTTAATGAAAGCAAAGCTCTAAAACTTTTTGAGTGCATGAGAAGCAATGATAAGTTGAAGCAGAATGTAACTGCTTATAAGTTAGCCCTTCGTGTGTTGGGTAGGCGACAGGATTGGGATGGAGCAGAGAAGATGATTCAGGAAATGACTTCTGAATCAGGTTGTGAACTGAACTTTCAGGTTTTCAATACACTTATTTATGCGTGTCATAAGCAGGGGCTCGCTGAACTTGGTGCAAAGTGGTTTCGTATGATGTTGGACAATGGGGTTCAGCCTAATGTTGCTACCTTTGGTATGCTCATGAGTCTTTACCAAAAGGGTGGGGTGGTTGAGGAGGCAGAGTTTACATTTTCACTAATGAGGAATTTCAAGATCAAATGCCAAAATGCATACTCTGCTATGATTACTATATATACCCGTTTAGGATTGTATAATAAGGCGGAAGAAGTTATTGGATTCTTGAAAGAAGATGAAGTGGTTTTGAATAAGGAAAATTGGTTGGTTTTGATTAATGCATACTGTCAGCAAGGCAAGTTACAAAAGGCTGAGCTGGTATTGATCTCAATGGTTGAAGCTGGATTTCCCCCACATATAGTTGCATACAACACAATGATCACAGGATATGGGAGGGTGCTCAATATGGATGCTGCCCAATGCCTATTCTGGAACCTTGAAAAAGTTGGATTGGAGCCTGATGAAACCACTCACAGGTCCATGATTGAAGGTTGGGGTCGAGTGGGCAATTATAAAGAGGCAGAGTGGTATTATAAGAAACTTATAAGCTCAGGATTCAAGCCAAACTCATCGAACTTGTACACGATGATTAATTTGCAAGCCAGGCACGCGGATGAAGAGGGTGCAATCAGGACTCTTAATGAGATGATAAAGATGGATTGCCAATATTCTTCTGTTCTAGGTATTCTTGTACAGGCTTATGAGAGGACTGGAAAGTTTGATAAAGTGCCTTCTGTTTTGACAGGTTCATTTTATGAACATGTTCTCAATAATCAGACATCTTGCTCGATTCTGGTAATTGCTTATGTGAAACACGGGCTAGTAACTGATGCAATAAAAGTTCTGCAAGACAAAAGGTGGGAGGATCCCATATTCGAGGACAATTTGTATCATTTATTAATTTGTTCATGCAAGGAGTTGGGTCATCCTGAGAATGCTGTTAAGATATATACTAGTATGCCTAACTCTTCCAAGCCTAACTTGCACATAATGTCCACAGTGATCGACATTTACACTGTTATGAGTCTATTCAAGGAAGCAGAAAACCTTTATCTGAAATTAAAGTCTTCTGGCATTGCCTTGGATATCATAGCCTTTAGCATTGTTGTAAGAATGTATGTCAAATCAGGATGTTTAAAAGATGCCTGCTCAGTTCTTGACACAATGGACAAAAGAAAGGACATTGTTCCGGATGTTTATCTTCTCCGAGATATGCTGCGTATCTATCAACGACTTGGCATGCTTGATAAATTGTCAGATCTGTACTATAAAATCTTGAAGACCGGAGCCCCTCTGGATCAGGAAATGTACAACTGCGTCATAAACTGCTGTGCCCGTGCATTACCAGTTGATGAACTCTCTAGGGTTTTTGATGAGATGCTTCAGCGTAGGTTTGCACCCAATACCATTACTGTCAATATAATGCTTGATGTTTACGGAAAATCCAAACTTTTCAAAAAGGTTAGGAGGGTGTTTTGGATGGCTAAAAAAAGAGGTCTGGTTGATGTGGTCTCTTACAATACCATCATAGCTGCATACGGGCAAAGTAAAGACTTGAAGAATATGTCATCAGCCGTCAATAAAATGCAATTCAGTGGCTTTTCAGTTTCTCTTGAAGCCTATAACTGTATGTTGGATGCCTATGGGAAAGAAGGGGAAATGGAGAAGTTTATAGATGTCTTGAAGAGAATGAAGGAGTCAAGTTGTGATTCGGACCACTATACTTACAATACTATTATAAATATCTATGGGGAGAAAGGATGGATTGAAGAAGTTGCAGGTGTACTAATCGAACTGAAAGAATCTGGATTGGAACCTGATTTGTGCAGCTATAACACGTTGATAAAGGCGTATGGAATTGCAGGAATGGTTGAAGATGCTGTAGCTCTGATTAAGGAAATGAGAGACAATGGATTACAACCTGATACGGCGACATATGCTAACCTTATTCACTGCACTCCGAAAGAATGATAAGTATTTGGAAGCTGTCAGGTGATCCTTGTGGATGAAGCAGATGGGGCTATGAGGTCCAAGATGGTGAAGGTTGTTATGCATTTGGAGTTGAGATCCTTTTTGTGCCTCCCCATGGTTGCACTTGAACTTTTATTTCTGGGTATGACTAAATTGTAGCAAGTGGTAAAGACTTCTTACTTTTATTTTCTTCTGTGTTTTATACAAATAAATCCTTTTATTTTTAAACCCAATTATGTTTTTTTGGCCATAATGGTTTTATTTTACATGAATGATTTGGAATAGTGACTTGTTGATTTAAGTTTTGCCATAGCAGAACAACTTGGAATGCGTGTCAGAAATCTGAAAGAACAATTCTGGTTTGCTTTCAGTCACTTTCATTTAGTTACAGCGAATGATATTGCAGAAGACTTCCTAAACATTGTTGGAAAAGTCATTCATTGAATTTCTGTTTTCCTTTTTATTTTGCATTTCCGTATACTATTTTTCCATTTCCTGTATAAATATGTCTGGGTAATTCGTGTTTTATAACTTTTGTCCTTTCCAAAGGGCTTCTGTTCTTTTTAGGACACTACCATTCAAGTTAAATGGTTTAACTGAATTGGCTATAGACTATGATGATGTCTGTTTGTCACAACTAGGTTTTATAGAACACTGAAAATTAGTAGTCTGTTGTCTGACAAATTCGCTACCTTAGATGTATCATCTACTTCACAATCGTTCATTTGAAAACACATTCTCTATTAAAATTTTATGCGCTATTTTTTCTGATACGTGTGACAAGTTGGTGCTAGTTACTTTTTCATTCATTATATTCGCCGGCCCTTGGATTACTCTTTTCATTATTGCCTTGAAATTAAGGTGAGAATGGAATAAAAAAAATTGTGTTTAGTTGTTGTAATGAACTATTTTTATGCTTGTCAAATTTGTGAATTTTATTCTTTAGGATAGTATGAAATAACTATTTTTATGCCGGTCAAATTATGTTTTACTAATCTTTTATTATATTAATATTTATTTAATTCATATTTTATTATTTTTAACCGTGTCAATATATGCCAACCCCATAGTGAAGTTGCACACCAAAAAAATATTAAAGTGACTAATTATCCTTAATAAATATAATTAATATCAACTAACACAAACTTTATTTATCTAACTTACTCTCAAGTCTATTATATTGTGTATAAATTCATTCTATAATATTTATTTGATTATTTGTGTTGGTTTCCTAAATTGTTATAATGGATGTATATGCAAAAGATTGTTAATCTATTTTTTTCCCTTATAAATTAAAAAGAAAATTACTATCATGTTAATATTTTTCATCAACCTTCATGTAAAGTAAAAATTCAAAAGAGAATATATATATATATATATATATACACACACTACCCACTCAAATTGTAAATACAATGATGACACACCCAAATGTAATATAAATAAGATATTTTTTCTTTTCAAAAGAGAATACTTAATATACACTACTATTATTTGTTTGAGAGTGATATTTTACTTTTTTTTTATTTTGTCGTTATATTAATACGTGTGTTAATTATTTAAATTGACGAGGGGAGTGAATTCATTTGAATGATTTATTTGTACTAAGATGCGATTGATTTATTATTTGGGTAAAGTAAGATGTACTATGGTCGGTCGGGTGTAAATTAGTCTATGTGATACTCTAGCCTTATGTACGGTTATGTCAAATTATCAAAAAACAACAAGAGATTGAACTTTAACTGCCACAAGAAAAAACAACAACAAGTGGGGTTGCCTGCTCCATTATTATTGTTACTTCTTTTCAGTACGGATACCATAAATAAATGATGCTTACCTGGTACTAGAAGAGAGAGAAACTCAAGGGTAGCTTTGGTCCGTTGAAGTGGAATACAAGTATATCCCCTGTTGCTCCAAATTAGTAGTACCACTAGATACAAATCCGAGGTTTGCGGCCGGATTATTTATTTTGTTAATAATAAATTTATATATATAATTAATAAATTAAAATATAATAAGAAGATGGTAGATTATTGTGTGATTATCAAATTTTAATAGCATATGTTATATAGTATTGCATAAAAATTTTATGTGCAAATACATATCTAAATATATAATTAATCTAATCACTAAATCCCCAGAACATTACATAACAGTTGTGTGTGTGTGTGTATATATATATATATATATATATATATATATATATATACGTGTGTGTGTGTGTGTCATACACAACAGAATGTTATAGTTAAAGAACGAGTACATTACCTCATTAGTTTTTTTTATATCATTTTTTGACAATTGTATAGGCACTCATAGTATTACCATAATACAAAAAAAATATATTAATGATGATGAAAATAATTTACCGGATGCTAGTACTTAACAAATCATGCAAAACTACAATCCATATAATAGAATGCAATAAATGAAGAAGCCATAAATATAAACACCGTGGGATATAGTCCACAAAATGAAGCCATAGCTACTCCCATTGAATGCACTGTCCCATAATCTGAAGGTACGTATTCATATAACTCCTTTGCACTTTCAAGAGTATTTAGAATTGTAGGGCGCAAATTTTTGTTGTGCTAAGCAGAATAAAATTCATGATGCACTTGAAATAATGCAAGAAGCATGCCAATAAAAATTTAACTCTACCAAGAATTGCATACACCAAATTCATTGTCACATTACCATTGAACCATAGGTACCAGAATTATCACAGTTAAGCTTCTTCCAATTTAGGTCTTCAATCCAGTTATATTTATTGAATGTGCAATATATTCACACAAACAAAAATTAGCACTTAAATGATCTTTTTAACAGTCGTTGCAATCTTATAAATATTTGTGACAGAAATCTGGACAATAGTGAAATATAAGAATTTAGACATACTTAATAGTTGATTTCAACATTGCATAAACTATCAACCAAATAAATAATTATCTTTCCACAACTCTTTTATAGGAAATAGTATTTCCCAAGATAAAAAAAGTCTCACACTTAGCTAAAAATTCATGTGTTTGTCGGATTGAAAACTAACAGAACATAAAGAGCTCCTATATTAAATAAAAATGAAAAGAATTAGAATAAAACACATATTAAATGGACTTGCATAGAATTTTAAATACTGTCATCCAAAAAGTAAAAGACAAACCTCGATCGAGATAGCTTTATAAATGCAAATCATAGATTTACCTAAAAAGATTCAAAATAGATTATAGTAAAAATTTTATGAGATATAATAATAAAATAATCAGGGTTTACACTAATAATGAGCAGCAAAAAGATAATAGCCAGAAACAGTCAAACCTTTACACATTAAATTGTGAAAAACTTTTTGAAAAACTACATTCTTTGTAGTATTGTATGTTTGTCCATCTTTGTCACAAATTAGTATTTTTACTCCACTCTTGTTTGTAACTCTTGATACTGCTACATACAATTGGCCATGGCTAAAAACTGAACGTGACAGATACAGTCTAACATGTAAGAGAGATTTTCCCTGACTCTTATTAATTGTCATGAAAAAGAAAACAACCAAAGGAAATTGTCTTTGTTGGAATTTAAAAGGTAATCTAATGTTTGACGGTGTTAAGACCAAGCGAGGTATAAAAACTTTGTGTCCAAAATTGCTGACTGAAATTACTTTTGCTTCTATCAGATGTTTTCCCAATTGAGTTACTATTAATCTCGTGACATTGCACAAATCAAATCACTGATATATATTTCGGAGCAACATTACAGGAACCTCAATCTTCAACGTTATCTTGTGGTTCGACATTCCAGATCGATGTAATGCTATTAAAAAATTATAGGGTGTAAATGTCTTCATAGCTGTTTGAGTTTTAATCAACCTTACATAGGACATCTTAGATATGGTATTTCATCACCTGACCATAAATACATCACATATTCGTTCACCTTATTTATAGCATCAAGTGTAGGAGCAAGAATGGCTTGGTCTTGGAAATAAAAGTTATTGTCAAATTTTTTCAATAAATTAGGGTATGTGATATCAACAATTGCTGCAAGGGGATTGTTCGCATATTTGATAAGAAAATTTGAATAAATAACGGAGAGTAATGATAATAGCTCAGTAATGATAATATCATAAAGTAGTGATTTTTGGAGATAATAATTTAATTAGAAAGTATAATATCAGAACAGTTTACATTACCAAAATAGTTTAGATTTGTAGTGATTTAGAGGGTTATACATTTAATATATTAATTTGGGATTAAAAAAAGTAGTGATTTTAGTAGATAATAATTAATTTAGTAATGATAATATTAGAACAGTTAACATTATTAGAACAGTTTAGATGTATAGTGATTGAGGGGATTATAAAATCAAAATAATAATGTAGGATTAAAAAGTAATGATTTTAGAATATAATAATTACATTATGATAATATAAAAATCATTTAGATCGAAAAATTAGTGATTTAGTGGATTATAAAATCAACATAGTAACTTATGATTTATATTATTTGTTAATTTAATTTTGTTTTAAATGTTTTAATTGTATAATATTATTTTGTAATATAATTATAAATGGTATAATATTATGTTGTAATATAATTAAATTAGTAATGATAATATCTGCACAGTTTAGATATGTAGTGCTTTTATTATATACGTGTATTATAATATTATACCATATATGTATGATATAATATATGGTATAATTATGAATGTTATAATATTAGAAAAGTAATTATTTTAGGATACAATAATTATGTTTTAACATAATTAAATTAGTAACAGTTTAGAAAAGTAGTGGATTTTAGGGGATTATAAAATAAAAATATTAATTTGGGATTAAAAAAAGTGATTTTAAGATATAATAATTAAATTAAAAAGGATAATATCTGATCAGTTGACATTACTAAAACAATTTAAATTTGTAGTGATTTAGTGGATTATAAATTCAAAATATTAATTTGGGCTTAAAAAAAGTAGCGATTTTAGGAGATAATAATTAATTTAGTAATGCTAATATTAGAACAATTAACATTATCAGAACAATTTAGATTTGTAGTGATTTAGGGGCTTATAAAACCAAAATATTAATTTGGATTAAAAAATAGTGTTTTTAGGAGATAATAATTAAATTAGAAGTGATAATATCAGAACAGTTGACATTACCAAAACAATTTAGATTTGTAGTGATTTAGTGGATTATAAATTTAAAATATTATTTTGGAATTAAAAAAATAGTGATTTTAGAAGTTAATAATTAATTTAGTAATGATAATATTAGAACAGTTAACATTATCATAACAGTTTAGATTTTGTAGTGATTTAGGGGATTATAAAATCAAAATAATAATAATATAAAAACCGTTTAGATTGAGAAAATAGTGATTTATGAGATTATAAAATAAACATAGTAAGTTATGATTGATATTATTTGTTATTTTAATATTGTTTTAAATGTTTGAAACTGTATAATATTATGTTGTAATATAATTATAAATGGTATAATATTATGCTATAATATAATTAAATTAGCAATGATAATATCCACACAGTTTAGATAGGTACTTATTTTGTTATATACGTGTATTATAATATTATACCATACGTATATGATATAATGTATGATATAATTATGAATGGTATAATATTAGAAAAGTAGTAATTTTGGGATATAATTATTTTAAATGTTTTAAACAATATAATATTATGTTATAATATAATTATAAATGGTATAATATTATGTTGTAATATAATTAAATTAGTGTGGGATGCACATTATTTATATAGAACATGTGTTACAATGTGGGAAAGACACATGTAATAGATAATAAATAATAGATAGATTCCATTCAAAATCTTACCAAATCAGCACAGTCTCATATGAACTCACGTAAATTGTTCATTCCATTTTAATAAAATAATTAAACCAATTTCAAGTTTCATGACAAAATTAATTATAGTATCCCATAAAAAAAAACCCAATTTAGATTCTTTTACTAATCAATTAGTGAAAATTACAATTTCAATTCATGTAAATTAATTTGATAATGTAATAGTCGATTTCTTGAACTATTTTAAAAAATATCAGTTACTACAAAATTATTATTATAAATATAAAAATAAATATTCACATGAATTTTAAATTGATTGAGTTTTTCATAAATTTGTTAAGCAAATAAATTTTCATATCTTTAGAATCAATTAGCGTTGTTCAAATAATTGGAATAATTTTTGGAAGCTAATAGATTGAAGTTTTAAAATGAATATGAAAATAATTTTTAATTGCATGGAACTATGAAAAGTAGGTAAAATAAATAAAAATCTAATATTAAAGAAAATTTACTTTTCAAATAATTAAAACTAATTTTTCATAAAAAGCAGGATGGTCCTATCGTGTTTAAATTGATCCAATCTGGTTGTTGTCTAAGAGAGTTATCTAATTAATGAATCCTAAAATAACGTGACTGTTGATAATATCCATAAAATAAGGTGATCGGTATATATATCAAAGTAATTATCAAGGGTATTTTTGTCAAGGGCAATAAGAAGCATTAATTAAGATTGACATATGTCAATTTATTGTGTCATGTACTGGGATTTAGTATATATATAGTTACGTGTGTTTTTTGTACATAGAATTTAAATGTCTAAATAGATATATCGTTTATTAAAGATAGTCAATAATCAAACATATTTAAATGTGTAACTATTAATTTATAATGTGTATATATATATATATGAACATTATTTTTGATCAGGATCACTGAAATTACGGCTTTAAAGAGAAAAAGGTTGATTAGATTTCGGAGTTGCCATTCTTAATTTTAAAGTAAGATCGAACACTTGAAATTTTGGACAGAAATGATTGTGGTGGGCAATACAACAGGTGACGAAGGTACATATCAATATATAATTCAGCAGTCGCCTGCACTTATCAGTTTTCCAAGCTATTGGGGCTAATGAAAGGGGCTAGCTACCAACCTCATAAATTTTTGTCTTTTTTTATTTCTACTGTGGGTGGAAGTGGAACCCAAGTGACCAATACATGATTTAATTTTCGCAGAGATAATCTTGATGATAAATTGTTTTAATTTTATTGTTCAATTCGTCTGGTTAATTCTGTATTCCAACAATCAGCTGTGAGATTCTGAGGAATTAATTTGATTGGATTTGGAGAGCATTGCACTCACCCACTTCCTTCAAACAAATGCTCCTCCGAAACTGCCAAACAAGCTTCCAACTCCACCGTCAGACCCTCCTCCTTACTACGTTAAATGTTTCTTTGGAATCAAATGAAACACCCCACTATGCTTAATTAATAATAATAAAAAAAATACTCCTGTTAGGGTACTGGGCCCAAGGCCACAACATATATAAGGACTAGACCAAACTTTGTCTCCTCTTTCTGTCTCTTATATACACCAATCAGCAAGAACAGAAAGAAGAGGAATCTATTCTCTGCTACTTCATCTCATGTCTGGAAGCTTAAGGCGTACGTGTAAGTATGATTACTAATTAAATTATTATGTTAAAATCTTCCTTAATTGCTACTGTAGGTGTTATTATATTATAGGAGTAATTAATAATGCATGCATAGTGGTTGATTACGTATATGCATGCTAGCTTGATGATGTGATCTTCATCCTGTATTATTATGGCCATTGTGGTGGTAATTAATGTAAAAAATAAAGAGTAACGTTTTGGTCATTGTACTGGGGTCCGATTTTCATTTTGGTAACCGAAACTTTTTTTGTTACAATCGAATTACTGTACTCTCACATATTACAAAATAGTCACTCCGTCAGATTTTCCGTCCAAAAAACGTTAGCAATGCTGACTGTGCAAGTTGACTTGATTTTTTTGCTTAAGTGTAGCACAGAAAAGAGAAGCAAGCGGATTATTATAGCACAAATGACCAAAACTATTAACTACTTCACCTAAACAATTTCAAAAAAAATAATAATAATAATAATTTCAAAATAATAATAATAATAATAATAAATACTATTAATAGTAATAATTTTAAAATTCTATTTTTAAACTTTTTTTTAAAAAATCTGTTAATTTTAATAGTTTTTTTTTAAAAAAAAGCTGTTTTTTTAAAAAAAATCTGCTTTATAAAATTCAAATTTTTAAAAAAAGTATGTTTTTAAAAAAACGTTAATTTTTTATAAAAACAAATTTTCTTTTAATTTTTTTAAAAAACGTTAATTTTTTTTGAACTAAACTAATATTTTTTTATAAAAACAGAAAATTTTAAATTTTTTTAAAAAATTAACGTTTTTTAATTTTTTTTTTAGAAAAGTAACGTTTTAAATTTTTTTTTAAAATTAACGTTTTTTAATTTTTTTTAAAATTAACATTTTTTAAATTTTAAAAAAATCTGTTACTTTTTAAAAAAATCTGTTACTTTAAAAAAAGTTAATTTTTTATAAAAACAGAAAATTTTAAAAATTTTTAGAAAATTAACGTTTTTTAAATTTTTAAAAAATCTGTTACTTTTTTAAAAAAATCTGTTACTTTAAAAAAAGTTAATTTTTTATAAAAACAGAAAATTTTAAATTTTGCAAGGAAAGTGTTCTTGATCGATCCTTCCTATATGCAAAAATAATTTGTTCTAGGAAATGAGTTTTCTTATTGTTTTTTTATTATTTATAAAGATATGAATTAATGTAAAATTTATTATACAATTTTCCACCATGCATGTCAGTGTACTCACACCACAAAACATTGTCCCAAATTATTTCCCACTAGCGCTTAAACCCGTGCAAAGTACGGAATTGGTGTGCTTAAATTAGTTATTTTAATTTTTTATTACTGTATAATTTTATATAGTAAAATAAAAAATTTAAAATTTTCTGTTTTATAAAAAATTAACTTTTTTAAAGTAACAGATTTTTTTTAAAAGTAACAGATTTTTTAAAAAACAGATTTTTAAAAAATTTAAAAAACGTTAATTTTCTAAAAAAATTTAAAATTTTCTGTTTTTATAAAAAATTAAATTTTTTTTAAGTAACAGATTTTTTTTTTAAAGTAACAGATTTTTTTTAAATTTAAAAAACGTTAATTTTAAAAAAAAATTAAAAACATTAATTTTAAAAAAAAATTAAAAACGTTACTTTTCTAAAAAAAAATTAAAAAACGTTAATTTTCTAAAAAAATTTAAAATTTTCTGTTTTTATAAAAAATTAACTTTTTTTAAAAAAACAAAGTTTTTATAAAAATATTAGTTTAGTTCAAAAAAAATTAACGTTTTTAAAAAAAATTAAAAGAAAATATGTTTTTATAAAAAATTAACGTTTTTTAAAAAAATAGACTTTTTAAAAAAAATGAATTTTATAAAGCAGATTTTTTTTAAAAACAGCTTTTTTTTAAAAAGACTTTATTAAAATTAACAGATTTTTTTAAAAAAAAATATAAAAATAGAATTTTAAAATTATTACTATTAATAGTATTTATTATTATTATTATTATTTTGAAATTATTATTATTATTATTATTAGTTTTGGAATTGTTTAGGTGAAGTAGTTAATAGTTTTGGTCATTTGTGCTATAATAATCCGCTTGCTTCTCTTTTCTGTGCTCCACGTAAGCAAAAAAGTCAAATCAACTTGCACAGTCAGCATTGCTAACGTTTTTTGGACGGAAAATCTGACTGGAGTGACTATTTTGTAATATGTGAGAGTACAGTAATTCGATTGTAACAAAAAAAGTTTCGGTTACCAGAATGAAAACCGTACCCCAGTACAATGACCAAAATATTATTTATCCCAAAAAATAAATCATGCAAATGAATTCTACCGTATTAATGACTTGTGATTCTGTTTTCCTGCGCCTAATTAAAGCATATATAACATGCTTTAATTTATCATATGACTCTTGTCTTAATAAATTATTGAAATTCGATTTTTCATCAAATACTGTAGACAAATTCATCCCAAATTCTAGGCGTTTGTCTAAATAAACCATTGGAATTCAATTTTACATGAAATTAAAAGTTTGCTAAGTGATGTAGACAAATTCAAATTAACAACAAATTCGAATAAATTACAAATTTTAAATTATCAAATAAAAAAGTTATAGTTTTTGTTACCTTCTAAACAGTGGCGGAACCAGGGGGCCGGGGGGGGCAGCTGCCCCCGGTAGGGTGGCGGCAGGCGGGGAGCAGGCCAGGGGCAGGGAGGGCAGCCGCCGGCATACGGGGAGCAGGCCAGGGGCAGACGCCGGACGCGAGCAGACGAGCAGAGTTCTTCTTCAGGTTTTTTTTTTTTTAAACTAGATGAAACGACGTGGAATATTGCTGGAATATTGCACGATAGGATTGATCACCAGACCCCATGTGGGTTCGGACTAAGTTTTGGAGCTTATATTTAGCCCTCTGTTTGTCATGCTTCTTATTAGACAATAAGGCTGCTGCTCCCCCCATTCGGAACAATACGTTGGCTAATAGTATGGACTTGAGTTTGCCTTGATAGGCATTCATACTAACAGCTTCCAGGCTAATCATACTACTGATTTTTCTACTGCATGGCTTCTTTCCCTCTTATATTCCCATCACTTGAAGTGTAGCATGCAAAATGTGATGCCTGGGAGGCTTTTCCTTCAATTTTCTTGTTCATGTGTTAGAGTAATTAATGTTTTGTTTTTCTTTTCCATTTTCTTATTTTCATGTGCTAGAGTAAATCTGGTTAGAGCTTTTTCAGGCAAGGTCTGTCTAGTTGGGTTTTTAGAGCGCACACAAGGTGTTCGATAATTTACCTGAGAGAAAAGTTGGACTGTTTTGGCTTAGAATTAGTGGGTTTAATTGGGGATTTACTGTGCATTGCTTCAAGGGTCGTTTCTATAGAGAGTGGCACTGCTTAGGGACCGTTTGTGAACCAAACCAACTGAAATTCCGACATAGCACAACAGAGGCAAGTGGTGGTATTAATAATTTCGACCCGCTTGGTTTAAAAATTTTGCCCCCCCCCCCCCTACAAAAACCTTCTAGTTCCGCCACTGCTTCTAAATCTCATACGCGCAAGGGGTAAAGGCCGCAATAGAATGAGATGAGGAGATGAGGAGACGAGGTGGCTGACTAGCGGTAGAGAAGCGGTGGACTCGCGATGCTTGGCCAAACTGTGAAGGCGTGAAGTAGAGGAAGAGTTCTTTTAATTTAAGCATATGCTCTTAGGACTAAGGCGGGAAGAGTTCTTTAAGTGAAGGCGGGAAATAAAGTCTCGCCCCTCACTTCCTGTAAGCAAATTAAGATTGGAATGGAATGTTTTCTTTTAATTTACCAAGTTTACCTTTTTTATTAATCTGTCCCCTTAAGTTTACTAATTTATAAATTCTTCCGCTCAAGTTTATCAAAAAAATATGAACATTGGCAACTGCCTACCCTACCCTTATATTGCATCCGCCCCGATAGTCATATGCATAAACTACACAAGAATTATTTACAGCTGGTATTAATTTGTCGAAAATCGGTTCAATTTCTTCAATTTTTATCGGTTCGATCACAATTTGCAACTTTGTTTATCGGTTCAATTTTTATCGGTTCGATCAATTAGCAAGTATTGTTATGGGTAATTTGTAAACTTTGTTTATAGTTTTGATTTGGTTGTTTGGAGAAATTTTATGAATTTATCATTTATTTACCATATATCAGGTTTTGGTTGCTAATAAGATTTAATAAAAAAATTTAATTATAACAGTGTCTCAAATCAAGTGAATAAATCTATATTTAATAAGATAAAACTCATTTTGAAGTTGGGCGAGAAAACACAAGTACGATTTAGATTCAATTTAATTGATTTGGACCGAAAAACACAAAGACATTACAAATTCACTATAAATGATTTGCACCGAAAAACACAAGTTCTGTCTCTCTCTCTATGTGCAAATGTTGTGTATTTGAGGGCCCTGGCTAGTTTGCTTGCCGGATCAAATGTACACAAATATTTGTCTTTTTGTTTTGATTCTTTTAACGACATTGTAAGATATTCTACCCGTACAAAATCTTATGGTCAACGATCACCATTTATGTATATCAATGGGAAAATATCAACGGCCAAGCGGCCTACCACTAGTTCATTTTAATAATTAGAAATATTTTTTAATTAATTTGTAATAAAATTATATATTGTACTATTATTTTTTAATTTATTTCCCAACAACATGTGTTATTTCTTGAGTCAACAAAATCACAAAGAAAGGACACGTTTATCTCAAATGTTACACTTACAATACTGTGCGAAAAGGCTGAAAGTTGGTAAATGTTACTGCCTTCCGTTTCTATAACATTGTTGTCTAAGGTTTTGGACACATGAATTAAAAAAGTATAATTTTTACTAAGTAAAATTTATTTAAAATTTCATCACTACCCATTTATGAGAAGTTGAAAACTATTAATACAAGAGAGAGAATTTATTGGAATAATGAGAGAAGGTAGGGATAATATAGAAAAGTAAATATTTTATTGTCCTCGAAAGTTGTAAACGACAAACTTTTTAGAACAATTTTTTTTTTCTAAAACGACAATAAGTCTTGACAGACATTAATATTGGACCGAAATATTGGATTTTTTTTATTTTATTTTTGCTTGTGATTACTAAAAAATGTATAGTATTTATTATAACTGAAATTTTTATAAAATATAGTGTTTTAAAGTATAATTTAGATACATATAAAAAAATAGATTTGTACAGTCTGTATAACCTTATTTTTGTATATGTATCTAATTTATACATAAAACACTATAGTTTATAAAAAAAATTTAATTATAAAATATTATACATTTTTTAAAAGTTACAATTAATTAAATAAATAAAAATATCCAATATTCTGATGCAATAAACATGTTCAGGCAGAAGGACTCTTGCCATAACTGTGCTCCACCTTGAAAATTGTTAAATGTCACGTGGTTTATAATCTGAGTGTGAGCGAATCTTGACCATTGATTTACAGTATCCTGACGTGTCAGCATATTGTTACGCTGATTAGAAATTCTTCTGTCGTATAGGCCAATATAATACGGGGGACCACTTTTAGCATAACAATAAATTAACATAGTGCGCATTGTAACTTTGTAAAATAACTATACTTTTTGACATTTTATATAAATTTATTCAACTTTCATTAATATAATTAAAGTACTTAATAAACGTGCAGTACCAGATACCAAATTATATGAAAATTCATATGTTTAATTTTTTTTAATTTGTATATTCTTTACATCTGTACGATTATTATAGTTTAGTTTTATTACAGTTACTATATTAAAAATTTTAATTGTTAAATAATTGTGTTAAATGACTTTCTTAATTAATGTACAAAAATTTTAAACAACAATTTTTTAGGAAAAAAGTAGTAGTCCCTCCGTTCCTAAAAGATTGTCGTTTTAGGAGAAAAAATTTGTTTGAAATTTCATCACTATCCTTTTATATGAAGTTGAAAACTATTAATATTATGGAGATAATTTATTGGGACAATAAGAAAAGGTAATGGTGATATAGGAAAGTAAATAATTTATTCACTTAACCAGGGACGGAGCCATGTGTAGGTTGGAGGGGGCCAAGGCCTCCCCCCCCCCCCCAAGATTTGAAATTTTTGTAAGATTCCCCCTCAAAGTTTGAAAATTTTATAAAACTCACTTATACATTTGGTTCGGTTTGAAAATATTGTAAGGCTACGGCTCCCAAGTTTTGATATGTTTTAAAAAAAAAAAATTTACTATGTTTTATTATCTTTGCCAAAGTAAATTCTATTATTATATTATTTTTGTTTTAATAAAAATATATTTTGTAATAGTGAAATTTTACTTTTTAGTGATGAATATATTTTATGCTGTTAAAATATTTTTTGCCCCCCCCCCAAAGAACAAATTCTGGCTCCGTCCCTGCACCTAACAAGTTATAAACGAGAAATAAATTGAAATAAATTTTTTCTTCTAAAACGATAATTTTTTAAGAACGGAGAGAATATTAATTTTGTCAACTAATAGGCTATAACTTTGGGTAAATCAATTTGAAGCACTTGGTCACCAAATCAAGCAATTTCCAGAAAATAAAATTCAAACGGCTAGAAAGAATGTCTAGAAGCATAACAAAACACTAAAAAGAATGACTTTTCCGGGGTCATCACGACTTCTCTATTGCTCATCTCCCGTGAAAACTTCATTTGGGTTCTTCACTTGTTGGGAAGTCATGACAACCGCTCTCCCTTGAACTACCCGACTTTGACTTGTCTGGGGCAGCATTTGGCGTCATCCCTACCGTTGGAATATACTTTTCTATAGGGCATATTTCTCCCTCAACTGCCTCGTCGTACTCCTGATTCATGATCCAAATCATCAATCTTCGATCCATATCGAATCCAGGTTTACCACTCAGTACAGGATAATTCAAAACTCGATGTTGGGTTCTCCCAATTGCATTCCAAAAAGAGAAATTCATATCATCTATTTTAACCTTCTTAGATCGGACATCTCTTTCCACAATATCCACGTGTCGTGCGGCTTTTGCCCATGCATCACTTATTCTCACTCGTTCAGTTTTTTCTTCTTTCAGCTCAGATTCCATCTTTATCATCTTATACTTTACCAAAGAATGCTTCTGTTCAAGCATCACATATCGGGTAACACAAGCTTGAATTGTTGCATCCTTTTGTTCCACGACCGCCTGCCGTTCTTCAGTCTGCTCTTTTAACTCATGAATACGATTTTGCAATTCTACATTTTGATCATATAATACCTCTAATAAATTCTCCTCAGGTACCTCTTCTTCATCACTCTCATCTGTTACTTCTACGAATATCTCGGGTGCAACTATCAATTCTTCACTCACCACAAGAATATCTCTAATTCCTTTTTGGTCTGACATCACATTATCATGGTTAGTGATTAGAGGTATCCCCACAGTCTCATTCACTCTATTGTTAACATTCTCAGCAGCCATGCTCAAATACTATCATAAAATAAGGGTTAATTAAACAAATAAGCTTAGGTATGACACACTAGCGAAGGATTTACTCATCTCTCCCCTCCTAGTTATATTCCCCGATCCCGCCAGAGACCATATACCAAATGTGACAACACCAAAACAGGTCCAGTCCATCCAACCTATTCTGAGTCGCCAAATACATGGTACAGAAAATAACTACAATTTTATTACAACAATTATCGTGCAAAATACAACAACACATATGTTGTGAGTTTGGATACAAATATATACCAACTGTGACTTTAATCCTAACCTTGGATAGCACGTCACAATAATTATAACCATGTTGATCATTTCACCTTTGCACTTAAAGAAATATATATTCGTTTCAGAATTTATATAAACCATAATTATAACCATGTTGATCATTTCACCTTTGCACTTAAGTTAAAGATATTCAATTATAAATTCAATGGTCATGATCATACTAGTCAACAATTCAACTTTGCACTACTGGCCAACGAGAATTCATAGTCATGATCATATCAAAAATCTACTCATCTTTACACTTAAGTCAAAGAGAAATATCATCATTAGGGTTATAAAAATGTTATATATAATAGTAAAATTAATATAATCAAAACATCTAGATTTAATCTCAAGAGTAATATTCATAAATTAACTATAATTTGGTTAAAAAAGAAACTAATTTTATCGTGAATAGTAACTCATGAATAGTAACTCGTGAATAATAATTCGTGAATAGTAACCCGACATAAAAAATTTAGAAATTCTACAATAAAATTCATACTAATATTTTGGTATAATGATATTGAAAGAATAATATTTCTTAAGCTTATAAACAGTTTATTTTAATTGTTTACACTTTACTAAATAATATATTTAATCATTTTAAAATGCCAACCTCATAAGATTTCATCACTAATAACCAAAACCCTCATCAAAATCTGCATATACCTCATGTAGGATTCTCAAGCCATAAAATCCTATTTTCTAATTTTCTTACTTTACATAACATATTTAATTCATTTACTCATAAATAGTCCATTTTCATAAAAAATACCAAATCAGTTCCAAAAATATTTTTTTTTGTAATTTAGCAGAATATAGTCCCATATTTAACATATATTTTTCTCAGAATTTTTAAAATTCATTTACTATTTTTCATATGACCAAAACCGCCGAATATTTAGACATTTATCATAAATTGTATTTTTATCCAAAAATTCCAAAATTCACAGAGTATACTGATATTATATAGATATACCTCCAATAAAAATTTCATCAATTTTGGAGTTAACCACAAGGAGTTATAAGGGCTTACTTTTAAAATAGTCTTTTCCAATAAAATTCATAATTCTTAATTTATACATCAAAAAATCACCATTTTTGGATACAATCAATAAAATTCATCAAAATATCATTTTAAATTTTTCCAGAATTTTCTGAAGGTCGAAAGAAGTACGAACTGAAAAATATAATAACCCTTAAAATTTCTTATCTCGAAAGAGCAGTACTTCTGACTTGAATATCGGATATAACGCTGAATGAACTTGCGTCGTATAGCAATACTCAAGATATCTAAATACTAATAAAATTATGTTTGATAATATAGAGAGAGAAAACTTATGTTTCTGGTGTGATTTTCAATTCTAACATGAGCACCTATTTATACGAAATGCTAGAACGCCATAAGAGAATAAAATAATAAAATAATATTATTTTAATAAAATCTTCTACGCATGCCTTAAGAAAGCCATCAATATGCCATTCTTGAAGAAAATAATCAGCAACCCATGTGTATTCCACCAATTTAATGAAAATCATTTTATTTTCTGAAACTTCAACAATTCATAAAAAATAGCCCGGTTATCAGAAAAATACGAATTTTATGTCTATTCTGCCTGAAATCGAATTCTCTACAACTTTTTGAAAGAAAATTTTTCTAAATTCCAGACAAAAAATATCTGAAATCCACAAACGGATGATTTTTAATACCTCCACACTGATAAAATACTGATAAAATACCTCAGCATTAATTCCTTCAAATTATCCACATAAATATATCCATCATTTATATCCATATAAAATAAATATTTTTTTATCATATAAATTAATAATGAATTATTCACAAATAATATTACAGAATCAGAATAATGACAACCAGACAGTTCCCAGAAAAGAGGGGGGTTTTCGATAAAGATTTTTCCTTACTGGCGCGCAATTAGGTGACCAAACCTCTCATTGACAGAACTTTCTAGACATTGCCAATAATGCTATCTATATTTTATATTATTCAAATAATATGAATTATTGATCTGATAATGGAGATACGGTGCAGTGACAATTATTGAAACAATAATAATATAAAATATCAGCGCAACAATTATTGAATTAATAAAATAAAATATTGAACAGTAATTACTGTAACAATTATTGAGTAGTGCCTTCTTACGTAAGGATCAATAATTCAAAAATACTGTGTAAAATCGTGTGCTACTGTGCAAACACGCGTATTACTGTATTTTAACCACCGGGTATTCTAACAGTGTTAACGGTAACAACTACGCTGTTATTTATAAAAACTCATTTTTTTGTCGTTTTTTTCATCCGACAGTTATTCGTTATAATGGGGTCCACAAATGGCTGCGCCGTCATACGAATATTCCCCGACAACAAGAATATTATACGACCAAACGAATATTTCCCGATAACAAGAATATTCTATAACCACTTGCGTTTTTAAAAATTTTTATATATATCACCCTTAATTTTAAATTTTTATCAATTTAATCATTTACTGAATTGTAATTATAAGAAAAATTGAATACTTTTATTTCATAAAATTCGGGGTCTTACAGTACTTGTACAGATTAATCGATTTTTTTATCGATCCGTCCGATTCCATATGTCCAATTTCGATTAAAGAATGTTTATACCTTAATTTTTTTTGTACACCCCTAATTGTGTATACAAATCTAGCTGAGACCTTATACAATTGATCAACAACTTAATTCCTTCTTCATATAAATTTACAACCTCCCTTATTTAAACTTGACGAGGACATGAGGCTCCCCTACAATATTTCCTATATATGTTTTAAATTAAAAAATGCATGTTGACCTTTTGAGTAAATTTAGCATTGTTTAACTCAATTTGAATATATATATATATATATACATATATATATATATATATATAGTATTAGACTTGGCAAACGGGCGGGCCGGGCTGATTGCGGGCCGGGCCAAAAAGGCCCGGGTTTTGGCGGGCCAGGGCGGGCTGCGGGCTTCTACCTTTAATTTTTTTTTTTGAAAATCTTTGCTACACCAAAAATTAAAATGATTAATTAATTACTTATATTAACTACATATCTCAATTAACCATTATTATTATTATTGTCTCTAATATACAACCATGCATTATTCTAGTTTAGAATAATTCATTTTATATTTATTTTATCAAGTTGGTGGTTATTTACATTTGTTTTAATTATAATTAATTTTACCTTTTGGTTTTCTTAAAAAATTTGTGTATAAAGTAGGAAGACAAATATAGAGTAGGACATAGCAGTAGCACACTTAAATAGTAGAGAAGTACCTGCTCAGTCAAAACCAAAACTAGCCTCGTAAATAAGCCATTTGCGAACACCAAAGACATTTCCCAAGTAATAAAAATTAATAGTGATAAGGTTAGTGTTATATGGCACTCTAAAATCAACTTCTGGCACTCCAATTTAATTCCAATAATAATAATAATAATAATAATCATACACTTCCTTGTAATTCTCTACATCTCTATTTTTTCCCCTGAATCTATATCTGATTATTTATTTCCTATAATATTTTCTCAGCTAAGTTTTTAAGAAGTAACAGAGTTAACCATTTCAGGTACCCTTTTTTAAAAAAATTGAAAGAAAACATCTATTTGTTGATAATCTCATTTGTTTAAAGAAAATTCCATGAAAGGTTCAAATAAATTTTTATAAACAGAAGAAAGATAATGTATTAATATGTATAAAATATATTGAATATTGCATTAAAAATAAATAGTTGTTGTAGCTCAGTTGATTTGAACTCTTATTTATTTACTTACAAGTCTTGTGTAGCCTCACAACCCACAAGTAGTAACATTTTATTTAAAAAAACAAAAATCACGGGTGACGGGCGGGCCGGGCCAAAAACGGACCGGATTTTCATGGGATTAAAAAATGCAGCCCAAAGCCCGGGTTTGGGCGGGCCGGCCCTCGGGCTTTGGGCCCGTTTGTCAGGTCTAATTAGTACTCCCTCCGTCCCATGGTAAAAGTCTATGTTAAATGTTCATTTTCCTTTAATAACAAAATTTTTACACATATTTTTCTATTATATCCATAACATTAAATATCTCATACTTTTGTTATTCTAATTCTCTCTGCATATTTAATGATATTATTATGGGTAATTTTGTTATTTTATTCATCTTTTTAATATACGTAAAAAGACCACTAAAATTTTTATTTTAGGACTAAGGGAGTAATATTTTTTAATTAATTTGTAATAAAATTATATATTGTAGTAATGTTTTTTTAATTTATTGTTCCAAGAACATGTATGATTTCTTGAGTCTACAAAATCACAATGAAAGGACACGTATAACTCAGATGTTACGGTTACAATACATGTGCGAAAGTCGGAAAGTTGGAAAATGTACGATAACTGTGCCAGACCTAGACCTTTCAAGTTGATAAATGTCACATGGTCTAAAATCTGAGTGTGGGCGAATCTAGACCATTGATTAACAGTAGGATTATGTGTCGGTATATTGTTACGTTGATTAGAAATTCATTTGTCGTATAGGCCATAGATCTGAAAAGTTTTACAATATAACATGGGGGACCATTTTTAGCGCCCGGCCTAGACTATTTATGGTGGGATATTATCGATATATAAAATTGTACTTAAATTTACTGTCATAGGGTCTGAACATGTTCGATAGTTTTGAACTATCGCTGTAGTTGGGTTCAGATTTTATGACGATGGATTTAATCACGATTCTATCCGTTGTTAAAGGTGAACGCATTTCGAATTATCCGCATAAGAAATAAAATAGAGTTTTGATTGCGGTTAAATTCTGGTACCATAGGAGAAGATTAAATCATAATACGAAAACTAAAAAATTAAGTGTTATCTTATTATATGTGTAAAAGTAGTGTATTCTTTAACTTATAAAGGGTTCTATGGTACAAGTTTATAAGATTCAGGATGCGGTTATCTTATTATCTTATTATATCATGTACCAATAGAACCATAATTATAACTTTATAAAATAACTATACTATTTTTTAAAAATAACAATATATTTTTAAAGGAGTAGGGAATAAATGATGTGAGTAAAAATAAACTACCAATAACAAGTTGTCACATATTATTTCTAGAGCCCTATTAATAAAAGGTAATATAATAACAAGAATATTCAATTCAATAAGGAATAGAAGTCTTTGGATGTTTAATCTACCAATAATTGACAATCTAGTAAGTCTCTAAATCCGAGCAAAACTATTAGTAGTATTAACTACCTCTAGAACTCTTATGTAATAAATAAATAATGTTTCAATAAATTCAAAGTACATTATTTGCGATACGAGAGAGCGGTAATCAAATGCATGCATGTGGAATCTGGGTGTATTGCACGACTTAATTTGATCAAACAAAATTGCACACTTCAGTTCACAAAAGTATTATACAAATAGAAGTAAAAGTAAAAAAAGAAAAACATGGGTATAATAATTAGGAGTATATTCATGACTTAAATATGTTTTATTACACTAAACTATTGACGTTTTTTAACTTTGATGATTGAACTTTTAATTTTTTTCAATCAGGTCATTAAATTATCAATTTTTCACTTTGATTCAATTGAAGTTGTCATGTCATAAATTAATGACCGGTGATATTCATGTCCTTATGTGGCAAAAACGCTCATTTTAAATCATTTTATGGAACTAAAAGGGCAGAAACGTAAAAATCAGATAAGTAATTAATTTTTTTGAGAAATTCATCCGATGAAGATTGTTTTCATAATCTTCTATCCAACATGTAAATTTTCTTTTAAAAAAACCCAGCCACAAACTCCAGTCTGACTACACTGATTTCTCATCTCGTTCATGTTAGTAGGGGAGTACATTTCTTGGGTTAGGATATTTGGATCTGGTCTGGAGGCTGAAGAGTTGGGTCTGTGATTAGGTAGATTTAAGTTGTGGTTTGTTGTGTTGGTGATATGATTAGCTTAAATTAAAGCTTTGCTTTAATGGGTCTAGTTAATCCGTTTTTAAATCTCTCCTTTTGTTGGGGAATAAATGGTTGTCGAAATCTGGTTTGGATCTTTTTGGCTGATTTTTCGATCTGGGTTTTGGATGTTGGATCTGCTTAGTTCTGGTTGTGTTACTCGCCATTATCAGATCTTGAATTGTCGGAATCTAGGTCATCTCGTAATGAGTCATAAATTATCACTACAAAGAAAAAGCTTAAGTCCGACGAAAAAAAATTACTCTTATTTAGTCGAAATTACTTTATTTTCGACGGAAATATCCGTCAGATATTCGGCCGTAAATATTCGCGTCGAAAATAACGTCCGTAAAAAGTTCTGTCGAAAATTACATATCTTCGACGACCGTATCTCCGACGGATGTACGTCAACCATTATCTATCTTCGACCGAATATATAGGACGAAACTGTTAGTCGAATATAAGAGTAACTAAGTTCGACGGATACATTCCCTCGGAATTACCTTATTCCCGACTGAAAAATTGAATAAACCATCAAACATTAAAATTGGCTGATTATTACCTTCGACGGTCTTTACGTCGGAGATAGGGTGTTTACGACGGATAATTTGCGTCAAAGATAACGTATGCTCGACTGAAATTAGGATATTTCGGTATTTATTAAAAATTACTTATTTGTTATTTCCGAGGGAAATTCTGTCGCAACTAGCTTATTCCGTCGGAATTAACTAGCCTTTTTTTTTAAAATACAGATTTTAAAAGTTCAGTTTCCATGTGTTTAAACCAATTAATGTACCTGTAACCTGTCACAGCCCAATAAACAGTAATATAAACTTGTATCTCACATTCAAATTTGCAACATAGCACTAAAACTTAATCTTCAACTCATTATCATTCACATTCACATTCAAATATCCACTAAAACGTATTATAAGCTAACCAATTACAAATATAATTAATTGACCATAAATGTTAAACAATATAATTTACAATAGTTAGACAGACGCAATTAGACAATACAATATATACAAAAAGGTCTACCAATAACATGAATATATACAAATGAACTATAAACTAGTAAAAGTATGATCATCATCGGGCGGAGGTGAACGACGCTGCTCTGGTGTATGGATGTCAGACTCGTGCTCCTACTCATCATCGCCAGCCTGGTCGCCATCGCCACCCTGTTGATAGAATCAAAAATATAAATCATTAGTCTATATATATATATATATATTTGTGTGAGAATTAACAAACTAGCCTTAATTGAAAAACATAAACAATAAGAATACCTGAGTAGGTGGGGGCGGGGGTGGGGGGCGGACGAAAAGCCTCCTCCAAGATGATAATCACCATTCGGAGCATCTAGGCGCTCCAAACGTCAAACTGCTCCCGGGGTAATCACGTACTCTCTGCAGAGGCCCCTGCTATAATATCCTTAGTAATTTGGTGAAGACGAGAATTGGAAGGCAACTACTGACGCCAAAAGACTGGATCGGTATGGAACCTATCCGACACGACCCCTATCAGCCGCCGGAAGATATCGTCATCCAAGCCAGCGCTTGTATGAGATGGTCTGACATGTGTTTTCGGACGCTGGCGCTGGCTGGAGCCTATAAAGAGATACAAATTCGATTACTCATAATAATTTATATAATGTGATAAATTCGGATAATTTAGTGAAACATTAAAAAATATTACCTTCAGGAAGTGTATATGCGGGTATCCTCGGCAGACCCAACACCCGATATCTGCCGGTACTGCTAGTAGGGGGATCCTGAGACGCGACCCATAGTCTCAGCTCCTCATCCCGATCTAATACAATATCGGGAAGATGGGTGGCGGAATCTAACGGCTCAGAACCCCTCCTAATAGTCTCCAGCTCAGCTATACGCTAGTCCCGAAGCCTCTGAAATCGGTTCTGTATTATATTCCGTATACGTATGTTAATTATATCATTTTAGTTACGATTGAATATTATTAAAAGCTAAATAGTAAGATGAATTTTACCCGTATAGATAAAGCTGCCTGAGACAAAGCACGCTCATCCTTAGGCGTGTGGGCTCGATCCCAAAACTCTAGAATGATAGGATCACGGCCCAAGGTCCTCCTCAATGCCTAATACAAACAATCATAAAACAGGTCTTAAGTATTTGTGTGAGAACTTGACACATAAATAACTAAATACAAAGCACTTACCGTCTTCGCCTACTTGAACGGCTGAGAACTAGTGGTGTGTACTATCCGGAGCTGACCACGATTCTTCTTCGCCTGCTCGGACTTTTTCTTGAAGTCATCAGCCTCCCAGTGCGCACACATAGCCTCTCAGGCTAAATCGGAGACTATGCGGGGCTGATGATCTCTGATGGATGTCCCGGGCTGGTCCACAACTGCCCGGGCTGTCTTCTGTCGCATCTCATACAGCCATCCAGAGTAATTCGCAGCGACGTGATGCTCAATCACAGCATCGCCAGTAGGTGGTGCATTGAGTGATGCCGAAAGGTCTGAACGTTGGTGGCCTATGCTGATGTGTCGGCTTAATGGAAAGATGGCCCTCGGTTGGGTGCACGTTCGTACAATTTGTTGACACGGTGTTGGATTGTTGCCGACCAGTAGGTCTTAGTAGGCGGTGCTTCGGTGCCGTCGAAAGGTCCGAAAGAAGGTGGCTTTCGTCAACGTGTTGGCTTGATGGAAATGCGAGCACCCGGTTGAGGGCCCTTCTTGACATTTTGTTGACATGATGACGCAAGATGGTTATTGGCAAGTAGGTCTCAGTAGGTGGAGCTTTGATTGCTGCCGAAAGGTTCGAACGTTGGTGGCCTATGCTGATGTGTCGGCTTAATGGAAAGATGTTGGGCGTTCCAAAAAATGGTTTTTTTGCTCGATTGGCCGTCGGTTGGGTGCACGTTCGTACAATTTGTTGACACGTTGTTGGATGGTTGCCGACCAGTAGGTCCTAGTAAACGGTGCTTCGGTGCCGTCGAAAGGTCCGAAAGACGGTGGCTTTCGTCATCGTGTTGGCTTGATGGAAATGCGAGCACCCGGTTGAGGGCCCTTCTGAATGCTCAACCGACGTGACTGAGAGATGCTCGGGTCAAATCGATAATAAACCTATAACAAAAGATTATTTAAAATTAAGAACATTTGACGAACTGACCAATACAACTGTGTGGTGATAATATGCTTAACTTACGTGGAACTCCCGCAAGATGGTCTGCATAAAAGTGGCATCGTATCGCGCATACTGACTGAACCGCATGCACCCTCTCGGGAGATGCATCAAATAAATCGCATGTAGGGTGTGCTTAGCCACCGGGTCTAGTATTCTACAGAAAAAGTATAACCGGATAGATACAATCTTTAACTCTTTGTCACTTAAGTAAGTCAGAGTCTCAAAACCAAATGGTTTAGTCGGATATGTGAATACAACTAACTCATCATTAAGATGAGTCATTGGACCAACAACCTCATTCCTTCCTAAACGGTTGTGCTTCATTGAGACAACATCGTCAAAATACAATGAGCAGAAGTTGACAAACTCTTCCTCTGTATATCGTTCAACAATAGAACCCTCTACACGAGCTTTGTTCTTGACCTTTTATTTTAATCGGCTTATATACCTACGATAAATAATATGCAGACTTAGTGAAGTATTATTAATATGAGCATGATAGAGCAATATATAGCAGTTTATATATTACCTCTCAAAAGGATGCATCCACTGATATTGCTCCGGTCCTCCAAGTTTGAGTTCATACGGCAGATGAATAGGCAGATCATTTCATAAAATCCTGGAGGGAAGATAATTTCAAGCTTGCACATGGTAAGCACAATATTCTTCTCCATCTGCTCGACATCACTGTGCTTAATTATAGTTGAGCAAATATCTCAAAAGAAATTTGACAGTTCGGTCAATGCATCCATAACTTTTCTGGGTAACATCTCACGAAATGCAATTGGAATCAACTTTTGCATGAATACATGACAATCGTGACGTTTGAATCCAGAAATTTTCAATTGCTCAACCTTACAATAACGTGTTATGTTCGACACATATCCATCTGGGAGCTTCAACCCACTAACCCACTTACAGACGTCTTCAACTTGTTGCTTAGTAAGACTAAATGGAGCTTTAGGTTTCGTAGTGTTAGGGCAAAGCCACAATTCTGGCCTAATGCTCAATGCCTCCAAATCTTTTCGAGCATTGTCATTGTCTTTAGTTTTACCACTCGCATCTAACACGGTGTAAAACAAGTTCTCGAAAACATTCTTTTCGGTATGCATGACATCTATACAATGACGAACTGAAAGTGTGCCCCAATACGGCAACTCAAACCATATAGGCAAATGTGTCTAATTATGAGTCTTCCCATACCCGGCTGCTCTCAATTTATTGTGTTCCTTCCCCAGCAAAGGAAAATCAAGTTGATTCAACCACTCCAAGAACTCACTGCCCGACAGCCGACCAACAACCCCCTTCTTCTCTATCTTTCTGTTGAACTGTGTAGACATCTTTCTGTAATTGTGATCAAGAGGCAAGAATCTACGAGCAGTACCAAAGAAAATACATTTCCGCCCATGCAATAACTGGTTGCCTTGCACATTCCCCATACACACTGGACTGGACACCTTCCCGTGAGTTGACCAACCACTAACCATCCTAAGAGCCGAAAAGTAAGTGATAGTCCATAACAGGGCTGCTTTCATCACAAAATTCTAGCATATCAATTTATCATACGTCTGAACCCCTGTCTCCCCCAACATCTTTAGTTCATCCACTAACGGTCGAAGGTACACATTAAGATCTTTTGTAGGACTTTTATCCCTCGGAATGAGTAAAGTCAAAAACAAATACGGATCCCTCATGCACATTGTCGGTGGAAGATTATAAGCGACCATAATGACTGACCAAACTGAGTACGGCTGGCTAAAATTATTAAAAGGGCAAAAGCCATCAGTAGCCATGCCAAGCCTAACATTCCTAACTTCTTTCGCAAACTACGGATAATTTACATCAAATCTCTTCCATTCATCTCCATCCGCTGGGTTAGTCAGCTGACCAGGCACGACATCCCTTATTCGATGCCAACTCATATGTTGAGCCGTATAAGACGACATGAATAGCTGCTGAAGTCTCGGCACAAGTGGAAAGTATCGTAAGATTTTCCTGGGAACATGTTTCTCATTCCCCCCACGTTTTGTAACCTTGTAGCGCGATAAACTGCATATATCACACTGTCCCTTATCTATGTCCTCCCCATAGTATAACATGCAATCCTGCTCACAAGCATCGATTTTCTGATACCCCATATTTAACCCCTTGACCATCTTCTTCACTTCGTAAAAATTTGTAGGAAGAGTATGATCCTTGGGTAAGAACTGTCCAATTATAGCGAGCAAATCATTGAAACCTCTCTCACTACAGTCGTGCTCATTCATAAAGTGTTAGAGCTTCGTCACTGCAGAAAGCTTGGTGTTCGCATCATTTCCCGGATACAACGTGACCCCAGATTCAGATAGCAACTTGTAAAAGGCAACAACTGTATCATTTGGCACTTGTTTCGCACTGCTTAAAGAAGGTTCATATTCAGCCTAGTCAATAGTAGTAGGGCCATAAGCATCAACCAACATCTCAACTGGATCATAATTTTTAACGTAGGAATCCCGTGGAATTTGTTGTTTCACAATATTTTCAATCACTTCTGATTCCCCGTGATGAGTCCATACGAAGTACCCATCTACAAATCCACGAGAAAATAAGTCGAATTTAATCTCGTCGACTTTATTCCAAATCAGATTTTTACACTTGACACACGGGCATCACATCTTCCCGTGCGGATCATCCGTATGTTCTAGTGCTTTGGTCAAGAAATCTAAAACCCCAATACGATAAGCTGAGACTAATCCCCTCCCATCAATTGGTATCCTACGGTACATCCAACTCCGGTCGGCTGACATTTTTAACTACACATGTGACGCCCCCAAAATTAGGTATACATCACCCATCTTGGGTCGCCAGATACATTGTACAGAATTCAAATACAACTTACTAATACAACTGTCGTGTACAATACGACAAAACATAAACTGTGAGTTTGAATACAAATATTATCTACTAGAGATTATACAAACTCAAAAGGAGTTCTCATTACAATTATTATCACACTATTTCACAGAATAGTGAGGACTACTAATGCTATCTTCTGGACCATTACTCAGTTCCCCAACTCGTCCCAGCTATATTCTCATTTCCTGAAGAGAACAGTGAAAGAAAGGATGAGCTCAACTAGCCCAGTAAGAAATATTATGACTAAGATAATGAAGAATAAATTATCATTAGCCTTCAACAGTGTTAAACTGATAAAATATAATAAACATCAAGTTTAACTGCAGCGGAACCAGCAATCCATTAAAAGAGTCAAGTAGAAAATAAAATCTACTATCTTTTATGATTTAAAAGGTTTTTCATCACTGTTATAGCTGAGACTCAGCTTAATAAATATTCCACATCATCGAATCACCCCTGCACTACGGCCAAGGATATTCTTTAATATCACGACCACAATTATCCATGCACTACGACCAAGAATATTTGTGTATTCATTAATGGTCATGATCATGCCAACAACTGTCCATCAATGCACTACGGCAAATGAGACTTTTACCACATCATTTGTAATATTACGGTCATGATTACACCGAATAATCCCTGGTCATAATCATACCAAGTCCATCTATGCACTACAGGCCACAGATGACTTTCAAAAATATAAATAAGAGGATGATGACAATGATATAAGAATTCAATAAAACAAGTTCAAGAATTATTTTATCCAGGAATTATTCACGTCCAAATTGTCAACACGATACTGTTTTATGGTGTAAAATTCAAGAATGCTCAGAAGAATATTTTCATGAAAAGATACTGGATGAAGCGCAAATATCAAGAATATTCCACTAATTTCATGGAGTATAGAAGTCAAAGTTTTATCCAACTGAGTAATACCAAATACAATAACAAAAGATATCACCATACATGCGATAGAGACCGCACAAACAGGTTATTCCCGCAGAATAATAATAACGGAACCAGGTCAGGTGAAATTCACACTGACAGGATGTTCCAACAGAATAATAAATGCGGAATAGTAAATGATGGAACCAGGTCCGGCGTATAGCACAGACAGGATATTCTGACAGAATAATAAAGACGGAATAATAAAAATAGAACCAGGTCCAGGCGTATAGTACAGACAGGATATTCCTACAGAATAATAAAGACAGAATAATAGAAGAATGTCACCAAGTATAGGGTAGACCGCGTATACAGGTTATTCCAACAGAATAATAAGAAATGGAATAACAGAAGTTCTCTTCTTGAATACAAAAGAATAATATCCCTTACGAGTACAACAAATAATATTCCCTACCTTAGAAGAACTGGATATAAGTGAAGTAGCAGAATACTTTTCTTCTTTCTCTCTAGAGTTTCAGTGAATTCGTAAGAAATAATGAAGGAATGAGCTTTCTATTTATAGAAAAACTGAGGGTGACTCTTGGTCTTAACGAATGGTCAAAATGACTCTTGGTAATACTGAAGAGACAACTACTATTTGTGAAGGGGTAATTAACCCTTGGAACACCGAAGAGGCAGTTAACTCTTAGTAATATTGAAGGGACAACTACTATTGACGAAGGTAATTACTATTGACGAAGGTAATTACTATTGAAGAAGGTAATTACTATTGACGAAGGTAAATACTATTGACGAAGGTATTACTATTGACGAAGGTAATTACTATTTACGAATGTAATTACTATTTACGAAAGAGACTCTTAGATGACGACATATGGCCCCCATAAATAATTAAACTTATCACCAATGTCTCATAATAGACTCTTTATAAGGATTGAATAAAAATTACCAGAAATCATTTTATTTTTTAATCAACACATAATTAATCTTTCAACAATTATTAATTATTTATAACTTGTCGTCTCAATTATTGTTTAAATAATATAACATATTATACAGATGATACTGTGATAATAATTGAATCAATAATATAAGAGATATGATGCAGCAATTACTATAGCAATAATTGAGTATAGCTGAGTGACTTCTCACGTAAGCATCAATAATCAATACCGTGTGCTACTATGCAACCACGCGTATTACTGTACTTTTACTACCGAGTAGTTCAACAGTTTTAACGGTAAAACCTCCGCCGTTATTTTCATAAAGATAATTTTGTCGTTTTCTAACTACGACAATACTTTCGTTGTGGGGTCCACCAATGATTGTGTCGTCGTACGAATATTCCCCGACAAAAAGAATATTCCCCGACCAAACGAATATTTTATAACAACTTGCGAACTTTGCAACATTTATAAATATTACCCACAACTATAATATTATATCAAATCCACACCATAATTTTCAAAAATATAGTTCGAGAAAATTAAATATTTATTCATAAAATCTGGGGTCTCACAACACAGAAGTACGCATTAAGTTAATTTGGATATTCATGCGTGAATTAGATTTACCTAGTATCTCTACAGGACAGGGGTAAGGCTTCTATCCCGTTATTGGATGTGACTCGTCACTAGTGCAAACACGTTGAGTACGTTTCATGAGTTTCAAAAAAATTTCGGCAGCACCTCCCCATGGTCTCCAAGCACACGAAATAGACTAAGATAACTTAATCTAAGTATGCACTCGGAGAACATATAGAGATAACAGTCGATTAATCCTCAAAATAACAAAAAATATACCATTTCGTATATGCACCGGCCTAAGTGAGAGACATAACATCCAATAACAGTCCCAAACTGGGGACTGTTCGACATTCACCCCCATTGAGTGTACTGTCAAACGGGTTTCTATGTTTCAAAGTATAGTACATAGTTTATGAGAATTTATGTGGAATCTCTACTTGAGTCGGCAACCGGGAAAAAAAAGGGTCGTAGTTCCCGTTGTGTCCTATACTCGAATAATAAAGTTAATTCAATTACTGCAAACATTCCTCACTATTCCATCATAACAGATGACAACATCACGAAGGAGTTCCATTACGCTATTGAATAAAGTTCAACAACTTACTGGCACTACTTCCGGATGTTGTCATCTGTTATGATGGAACAGTAAGGAATGTCTGTAGTAATTCAATTACCTTTATTATTCGAGTATAGGACACAAACAGGAACTACGACCCTTTTTTTTAATTGTTTCCGAGGAATCGGTTGGAGTACTATTTAGCTACAACTGCTATGTCCAAACCTGCATACAAGAAAGAGTACATATATGTAGGGAGAGTATTATTACATTTATATATTGAAAATTGTGGCAAACTAAGCAAATGCTACTTAGTTTATTTTGCCAATGATATAACTAAGTAAGTGGTACTTAGTTTATGAGAATTGTTAATTATTTGGAATCTATAGAGACTACTGTTCGACATTCACTTCTAGCTATTCTTAGTTTATTTTGCCAATGATGATAAACTAAGTAAGTGGTACTTAGTTTATGAGAATTGTTAATTGGAATCTATAGAGACTACTGTTCGACATTCACTTCTAGCTATAAACTGCTATTTTGCCAATGATGATAAACTAATGTAAGTGGTACTTAGTTTATGAAAATTTTTATTTGGAATCTATAGAGACTACTTATATATTTTATTTTATTTTATTTATTAAACTAAATTAAATTAAATTTTTATTAACTTTTATTTTATTTTGTATTATATATATATTATATAATTTTTAATTCTTTTATTAAATTAAATTAATTAAATTAAATTTATTTTAAATTTAATTTAATTTAGATTATTTAAATTAAATTAAATTTATTTTATTATTTTTATTTAATTTTATTTTTTATTGAATTGTATTTTATTTAATAGACTAAATTAAATTATATTTACTTTATTTTATTTTAGTAGTAAGAAACTAAGTAAATGGCACTTAGTTTATAATTTATTAATATTGGAAAACTAATTACTAATACAATACATACAAGTCTGCAATTTCATAATTCTGACAGAATTTCTGTCATAAATTCAGTCGTAAATAACAAATATATCAAGATTGAAACATTTACCAGATGCTTGTACACTAAACAGAAGCTGCAATATAAGCTGCAAACCCAATTTGCACAGCAATTTGCATAATAGTTAGGCATAACACAATTTCGGCAACCTAATTTTCACAACAGTTAGGCAATTAACACAAATAATAACCCTTATAATTTCAATAGAACACAAATAGATATAACCCATTTCGGCAGAACACATATAACCCATTTCGGCAGAACACTTAAGTCCCAATTTCAGCAATGAATCCGAAATATATATAGTAGCAGTAATTATCATCAATATATACATATATATATAGTACCAATTTCAGTGTAATATGCACAATATTTGGCAGGAAATTATACCTAATTGTACAAATAAATCATTACTAACCTTAGGCCTTAGCTAGTTTGAAAACTGGTTAAAGGAGGAGGAGGAGAAAGTAGAGTTCAACCCGGCCAGAACGCGTCGTCGACGTCGACTGCGTAAGGGAGGGTTGCCGGCAGTGGCACTGTGTGGAAGGGTGGCCGGCAGTGGGGCTGAGTGCAGAAAGTGGTGAAGAGAGAGAGAAAGAGAGAGGCGAACGTACGATGGCAGGAGAAAAGGGGTGGCGCGCGGGGGTCCGGCGGTGACTGGATGGGTGGGGGGGGAGGATGAGAGATGGAAGGAGAGTACTAGGGGGACCGGTGTGGGGGTGGGAAGGATGAGAGAGGGAAGGATATCGACTGAGACTGAGAGAATGAGAGAGGGTGGGGGCGGTGAGGATGAGATCGAGGAGGAGTGAGAGAGAGATATAAAACGAGCGTCTGAAATGAAAAAGCAGAAGGTGAAATGTTTTCAATTTTATCTCCAACGGAATGTCCGTAGGACATATGTCTCTCGGAAATAGTTTAAGTTCGACGAAAAGTCTCTCGAAATTAATGTTTTTTTGTCGTAATTACTTTTCGCGGTGGCGCCAAACTTGTCGCCAACTTGGGAAGACTAAGTTCGACTGAATTCCGTCCTAGTTTATGTATTTCCGAGGGACTTATATCCGACACATTATTCCCTCGGATATAATCCTATTTCGACCGAATTTAATCCGTCGAGGATACGTCAGTCGAAAATAGGCGGTTTTCTTGTAGTGTATGGCGGTCTTTTTTCTCGTTCTGAATTTTGCGAATGTTGTTAATATGTGTCTAATCTAAACTGGATTTCATATTCTATTGTGGCTTAATTTTTTTATGATTCAATATTGGAATTTTCTATCATTTATGGTGGCAATATAGGCTGTTGTCATTTTTGCATCTAAGATAGTTTGTTTGTGGTTGTGAAATCTTATGTTTTGTTTATTTTATCTACTGCGATTTCAATTGCTCTGTACTTACTCGCCTGAATCCAGTGAATCTGGTATAGGTTCAATGTTCCCGGTGGGTATGAATTTGGGGTCCTTGTTCGATGTGAGTTCCTGTTTATTACTATCATTTTCATATAATGATTGGATCTTTGTTTTTGTCGGTCTCGTCGGTTTTCTTCATCGAAAATTATTTTCATTTCTAATTTTAAGATGTGATTCCCATTTGATTTGTTTGAATGGTCGGATCCTATGGTTTGTGACTGTTATCCACCATTCCTTTCTAATGTTTCCTTTCCTTTCTTCCATATTAAAATAAATCAAACAAATTCTCATAATTATTTGTGCTTAACCATGCCGGAATCCATGGAGTGGCGTTGGTGGGTCTTCTCTTGTTGCGATGCAGTTGTTCTGTGTTAACGAGATTTTTGTTATTGTTCATTGGTTTTTTGGGTGTTTGGCTAATATTTTCATTAATTGATCTGCTATTCTTTTGCAAAGGTCAATTATTGGATTTATCTTTGGTCACACAAATCGATTACTGATCATAACTAAGACCTTTTTGTCGAGGGGGAGGGGGTGTGATTTTTTGCTCATCGACTGAAGGAGATTTGTCAAAATTTTGTTTTGTTTTAATGGAGAATAAAAAATGATTTATCAAATTTATCCCTCCTTAAATATTTTAATTTAATAAAATGGTAAAGAAATTATTTTTTTAAAACAAATCAGTTATAGATGACCCACTCCGAGGAACACATCAGCAATTACTATGAGAAAAGAAATTAGACATAAATAGAAAAAATTATTAATTTACTCATTTAATTGACAAAACAAAAAAATAAATTAATAAAATAAAATATAACCAAGAATTTAAGATAATAAATTATATTTAAGCCTATATACATCAACATATTTACATCCTTTCCTTTGTTCTATTATATTATTTATGCATACAGGTGCGAACACAAATTTCGGTGATGTAAGGAGCTTTTATCCTATAAAAATACAAATACAAACCTAACACTAAAAATATTTTAAAATAAGTTTTTTTTGCTTTGGAATTAAACATGGGTTCAATTTTTTGGCTTATTAAAGAAAGATTTCGTAAATGCAATGATAGAGTAGGGCCCAAACAGCAAATCAATCTACCACATTGAATTGCGTTGTTCAAAAACCCTATTGATAGACCCCACCCCACTGCCATAATCGAGATTTGGAGAATGCGCAAGGAAGGGCCCTATTCTAGAACGTTTAGCTCAACAAATAATACTCCATTCGGCTCTTTTTAATTGGTATTTTAAAGTTATGCACATATATTAAAAAATATAATTATTTTTTTATTTAATTGATTAAATTGAGTATAAAATTTTAATACTAACTTTATAAAATTTATTGAAAAGATGGGAGATAAATAAATTAGCTCATAATTTTGAAGGATTTAAAATTATGATCGTCAATATAGATCATTAATATAGATCGTTTTAGAGCATTCACAATAGTTTTTTTAATTAACTCTTTATCTCTAATTTAAAAAATATATCAATAAATCATTATCTAACAGTTTCCTCATCTTTATTTGACTCTCTATTTTAATCCCTATATATAATTTTACTCCACAGTATATGAGAGAGTCAAAAAATCGTTCTCTATATATGCAAAATAATATTTCACACCCTCATTTAAATGGATAACTCATCAATCAAACATATCTTGACATTTTTTTTACTACTTCATTTTTAAATTATAAAATTAATATTGACTTATTTTTTAAAAATTAATTTCAAACGTATTAAAATTTAAAATTGATATAAATTTATTAAATTTATGTCAATATAATTATAAATATTTTTAAAGTATTACCAATTATAAAATTTATTATTTTTAAAATTTAAATGAATCATATTAATTTTAAATATTACAAATTAATTTTTTAAAAGTTAATATTGATCTTATGTACAGTTGCAGTTACAATCCATTCAATACTCACTTCATAAATTATTTAAAATTTAAAATAAAATAAAAATTATTTTACAGTGAAATACAATTGATAAATTATAATATCTCTTATAAATTATAAGATTATTATTAATTTGATGTTTTGACTGTTGGAACTTTCAAATTTTAACTTTTAATTTTTAAATTTCATTATTTAAGGAATCAATATAAGGAATCTGTTGGGTACATTGTGAAAAAATTAAATCTCTATTTTAGAGAATGACTCAATAGCACGCAGAGTAAGAATAGAGATAAAGAAACGGTTGTGAATGCACCTCAACATATTACTTAATGAAATAATTGTATAGTATTAATTATAATATCAATTGTCTATATTGTCCTTGTATTAAAAAAAATATTTATTAAATAAAAAATAGTGAGAGAATTAAAATTTTTTACATAGACTAATTTACCCGTCACCATAGTAGTATATCTTACTTACCCAAATAATAAATCAATCACATCTAGTACAAAAGAATTCACTCCCTCTTGTCAATTTAAATAATTAACACACATTAATATGAGGACAAAATGAAAAAGTAAATTTATATTTTCTCCTCTTATTCAATCACCTTAATTTGCGTGAATTTATCGATAAATTATCTTTTGGAATGGAGAGATTACTAATTATAACTGCTATTATTTTATAAATTTAAACGAATTATATTAATTTTAATTTAATTTTTAAAAAGACAATATTAGTTAATTTTATTATTTGGAGCAACAGGGGATATACTTACTAGTTACTACGTACTTGTATTCCACTTCAACGGACCATAGCTACCCTTCAGTTTATCTCTCTTCCAGGTAAGCAACATTTATTTATGGTTTCCGGACAGAAAAGAAGTAACAATAGAGTGTTTCAAAGGGGACCGGCCTTTTTCGATCGGGATAGTGATCGGTCGGAATTTTATTTTTTGTTTTTAATTATAAAATAATTAATATAATTTATTAGAACTTAAATTTTTATAAAATACATTGATTTAGGTATTTTTTTGGATACACGTAACAAACAGAGTTATACAGTATGTACAACTCTATTTTTTACGTGTATCCAAATGACACCTAAATCACTTGCATTTTATAAAAATTTCAGTTCCAATAAATCACATTAATTATTTTGTAGTCAAAAGTAAAAATAAAAATAAAATAAAATAAAATTTCCGGCCGATCACTACCCAGGTCGAAAAAGGTCGGTCCCCCTAGACTTTTTCGTAACAATATTAACAATAAGTTTGGGAGATATTTTTGTGCAACATTTCTAGCGACTTTTTTTTGTAGTTTTTTTTGTTGTTGTACTTCTCAAAAAATATATAGTATTTATTCTAATTAAATTTTTTGTAAAAAAATAATATTTTAGGTGTAATTTGGATACATTCATAAAATAAGGTTATGTACAACCCTATTTATTGTATGTATCCAAATTACACCTAAAACACTGTTTTTTATAAAAATTTCGGTTAGAATAAATACTATACATTTTTTGAGAGGTACTCTCTCCTTTCCTTAATATAGGTCGTTTTAGACATGTGCACAAGAATTAAGAAAATGATTGAAAAGCATTAATTATAGTATCAATTATCTATAATACACCACCATTCACCTCACTTATCTCATAAATATGGATTAAAAGATTAGGTGGAGTAATAAAGGGCAATTTGAAAAAAAATAGTAATCAATTCTCTTAGATAACTATAAACGATAAATAATTAAGAATAAAAAAATATCTAAAACGGCCTAAATATAGAAATAGAGGAAGTACTACGCAAACAAAATGTCAATAGAAAATATCGGTAAAAAATATCCCCTAGAAGGACCGCAATATTAATGGAGCAGGCACCCCAACTTCTTGTTGTTTTTTCTTGTGGCAGTTAAAGTTCAATCTCTTGGTTTTTTTCTTTTCTGTTTTTTTTGATAATTTGACATACACTATCTTGGGTACCTAAGCCTAGAGTATCACGGACCAAAAAGTTCGGGTGAATCCGTTGTTTTGTTACCTGGGTAACTACCTAGCTAGCCTATGGGTTTTATATAAGAGTGATGTTATAGAAACAAATTATTCTATAAATATTTTATGTTGTCTAGTCTATCTCAGCATATTGATTAACAAATTGTTTCAATATAGTCTTCGGCCCTGCACAATATACTGAGATTGAGTATGCCACATCAACAGTTTGTAAAATATTTGTAGAATAGTTTGTGTCTCTAGTATTATTCTTTTATATAATGAATATTAGAGGGTTAAAAAAAACTCAGACGTAAATATAATGTGATTTTCATTTACGATTTATGCCTAGCAAATGAGGCCTTAGCATCCATACTATAAATGTCAAAGGTGCAACAGGCTCTTTTTTCCGCGACACCCTCCTAATTTTCCTCTCTTGTTTTCTTTGAAGAACATTCATATAGCTAGAAAGAAGTGCATGATGGAGGACTTTGGTGGTTCCTCCTCTTCATCATCTTCTCCAGTCTCACTGTCTCAAGAACACGTGCCAACCCTTCAACAAAGGCTTCAATACATTGTTGAAAGCCAGCCACATTGCTGGTCTTATGTCATTTACTGGCAAACCTCAAAGGACTCCGATAATGGCATCCTCCTCTTGTCCTGGGGAGATGGCCATTTTCGGAGCCCCACTAAACACAGTACTCTCCCGAAAGATCAAATTAATAATACCATCGATGGGTCCATTGACGGCGATGTCATGGATGCCGAATGGTTTTACGTCATGTCCCTAACCCGAATATTCCGTGCCGGTGACGGATCTGCCCCCGGCAAAGCTTTAAGTTCGGGTGCCCATATATGGGTTTGCGGCACCGACCAACTTCATGTTGTCGAGTGTGAAAGAGCTAAAGAAGCTCAACTTCATGGTTTTCAGACTTTTGTTTGTATCCCAACTTGTAGTGGAGTCCTTGAAATGAGCTCAGACATTACTATATCTGAAAACTGGAGTCTAGTGCAACAAGCCAAGTGTCTGTTCGGGTCGGATCTCATTGGCTTAATACCCAAACAGCCGAACCCTAGTAATGTAGGGTCCTGTTCATATCTAGATATGGAAATTCCAGATTTTGATATTCATGATCAGTTTGTTGCTGTTGGTCCCGTTACTCCTCAAGTGGAGAAGAAAAACCCCGCTAAGAAGCGGGGCCGGAAGCCGATCCTCGGCCAGGACATGCCGGTGAACCATGTGGAGGCGGAACGGCAGCGGCGGGAGAAGCTTAACAACCGGTTTTACGCGCTCCGAGCGGCGGTACCAAACGTGTCAAGGATGGACAAGGCGTCCGTTCTAGCTGACGCCGTTAGCTACATCAATGAGTTGAAATCCAAGGTGGATGACCTAGAGTCGCAGCTTCTCAAATTCCGAGCTTCGAAGAAATCGGGAAAAGTGGAATCGGCCGGAGCCGATACGGTGGAAAACCCTAACAGCACCACCAGAACTTACGTGCATCAAAAAATGGCCGAACCAACTCCATTGGTAGATGTGGAGGTTAAGATGCTCGGGTCGGACGCCATGAATATCCGGATTCAGTCGGATAATTCTGATTACCCTGGTGCAAAATTGATGAAAGCAATACGTGAGCTGGAATTACATGTCCATCATGCAAGCATGTCAAACGTGAATGAGTTGATTATGCTTCAAGACATTGTGATTAGGGTTCCTGCTGCTGATGGGGGGTTAAGAAGTGAGGAAGGACTAAGAAGTGCTCTTCTTAGAGCAATGGAGCATTAGTAAAATTACTGCCTACGTACCACATTAATTCCAATAAAACAATTGATGTTTGCCTCTTCATTTGTTTATCTTAATTACTACTACTCCACTGCGTATGCAAGTACTATGCTAAGAGGTAAATAAAGTTCTCATCAACTTTCTTCCAAATAGTAATTATTATTTTTTAATTTCACATCATTTCTTTTCACTTTGATCCTTCTTTTTATGTCAACATGTTATGGGGTTTTCGGAAAAAATAATAATCAAGTGATGGGTTTGTTGCGTCAAAAATGTACCAGTAACTTGGGGGTCTTATTTTTTTTTTTGTACCATTTTAATGATAATTTTTGATGTAATAAATCATATAAAATTTTCCCATTAAAATTATGATGACATCATTGAAGACTTTTTTTCATGCCAAAAATTTATGACCTCTCGCAGTAGGTTAAAATTTTAGAGCATCTTCCGGAGATGGATTATTTAATAAATTATATTTAGTCTATATGACATCAGTAAATGTCCTTTAGTATTCAATTCTTTTAGTAGATGGATTATTCCGTGGACTATAATATAAAAAGATTAAAATAATCAATGAATTTTAAAAAAACTATTATTAAATATAATAAAAATACAAAATATTATTAACAAAATATTTACAATCGGACATATTTATAGATTTTCCAATTTTTATTCGTTAGTATTTTATTACTGACCAAATTTTTTTTGCCGTTCTTAATTTTTTTATATATGTTGGAGCTGGCCCTTTATCTCCTTCTTCAGTTGTTTCTCCTTCTACAATTGCTTCTCCTTCTTCAGCAATTTTCGTTCTTCCTCGGCCATCTCTCCCATTTAAATATATTAAAAATTATAGTCACAATTATAGTTCACCAACTCTTTTTCCTTGATATAGTCTTTGTACCCCGCCGAAAAATTCAATGGACTATATTTAGTCCATCTGCTGGAGCGAGATCTGTGTTCCTAGACTAAATATAATCTACGATTTGTGAACTCCAGTACTGTTGGATATACTCTTAGATATGGTAAAAATGGTCCTGTTGGGCCACACATGTGCAATACTACTTTATACAACACACTATTAGGGGTTGGACATAGAAATTGGATATGAAAATTAGACATGAATGTATTTGAACTTTACCTATTTATATTTTTACTCATTAGTTGGGCCCAAGATACAATTAAATAAAATTTAATACATTCATGTATAATTTTCACATCTAATTTTTATGTCCACATAGAATTTTTGACAAATACTCCCTCCGTTCCTTAATATAAGTCGTTTTAGAAAAATATTTTTGTTCTTTAATATAAGTCGTTTGAAAATTTCAAGTAAGTATTAATTGCTTAATTTTTAATATTACCTCAAGTATTAAATGTAACTTTGGTTCTCTTACTATTTTATGTTTAATAAATAACAATCTATTATTCTAATATAAGGGCAATATTGACAATTGATATTATAGTTAATGTTATACAATTGATATTCAGATGACTACCTGGGGTTTGGGCGGTTTTCCACTTAACCACCTATAGTCAGTAAAGCTACATTTAGACACCCGACTTTTTGAGTTGAAGTGAAAACGTTAACTTTTTCATCCAAATTAACTGTGCGTGCATGTTACACGCCAAAAACGCGTGAAAAGAGAGTGTAAGAGTAAAATAAAACTAGAAAATGTCTAAAATACCCTCTTATTCCTAAAAGCTTTTAAAATACCCTTCTCGCTTCAAACCTACTCTGATTCTCGAGCTTACAGTATCATGCCCTTGCCAGTTACTCTTCGATCAGGACATTGAAGAGTTTGAAGGATCCGATCCAGTAATGGTGCCGAAAAATACAGCTTGAAGGTCCAAACCGCAGGTGATTCTGTGAGTCTTAGTACCGGTCTCTACACGTCGCGAATAGTTGGGACAGTTCGGCTCCGTCTCCGGCCACCACAAATCTGCTTGCGGCTGATTAGAAAAACACTTCTCTTCTCTAAAACCCCATCTCGATTCCACCTTCTCAAACCTCCAAAATTATGCAAAACAAGCTTGGGCTCGAATTTCTGCCGAGAAAAAGGGACCCAGTACCAGTTCCAGTTCTGCTTCCTTGTCAATAGAGGAAATTGAAGAGCGGCTAGTTCTGCTTCCTTGTCAATCGATTCGGGGAAATCTCTTGGGTTGTCAATTGATTGTTGCACTGAATAAAGTATGCGTTTTTGAATTATAAGATCAAAGGGGTTGTACTTTATGTTTAGTTTACTTGATTGTATAATTCTGATTTGATTGATTAGTTGGGTCTAATTGGTATTTTGTTTGAGGTATTTTTCCCTCCTTATTTGAAGGGGGGGAGTGTGGTCAAGGTTAGGCCTGTTTTTACCCTCTGTTGAACAACTAAACCAACTTCTATTGCTTCTGAATCAAATGGAAAGCAAGAAGGCGACAAGTCTTTTCTGTTGTAAATGGAGGCGATGGGTGAGTTTACAATTTTCAAGTTTTTTCTTTCCCTGTGTTTAGTTGTGGCTGGGGTTTTTATTTTGGAGGTGATTATTAATTTTTAATGGTGGAGTTTTAATTTGATTGCGGTAGCAATGGTGAAATTGAGGCTATGGTGAGCGAGATGATGTTGAATTGAGGCTATGGTGAGCGACTGATGTTGAATGCTTCCTTTTAGGAAATAATTTTGGGAGTACCTATCATCATCATTACTTCTCTTTAAGCAATGGCTCCTTGTTGTTTGGTTTTTCTGTTTGTACCGTGGGTTTTTTGTGGAATTCCCTGTTTTGAAGGAGACTTTAGTTTTCATTTGGATTTCTTAGTTTTTGGGACCAATTTTTTATGTGCATTTGCTTTGAATTTGGCTGTGTTTTTGTTGGTTGGGAAGACTTCGGCTTGGACTATGAATGTAGCTGGTGTGGTGAAGGATTGGTTATTGATTGCTTTTTCGTGATTCTGAATTTCTTGCTCATGGTACCACTTCTATGTAATTTAGTAGAGAAAGAATCTTGAATTCCTACAACAGCATTTTTGTTTTTTATTTGTTAGAAAAACAGAGAGAGAGAGAGATGAACTTAACAAAGAGAGAGAGAAAGATGCTCAAGAACATCATTTTTGTTTTTGTTTAAATGATTTTACAAGTGAGGGTAATTAAGTCTTTAGCCAATTAAAGTAACGGAGTTAAGACGAAAAACACTTTTTCACTTCAACTCAAAAAGTCGGGTGTCTAAATGTAGCTTTACTGACTATAGGTGGTTAAGTGGAAAACCGCCCAAACCCCAGGTGGTCATCTGAACTTAACCCTATGTTGGAGCTGGCCCTTTATCTCCTTCTTCAGTTGTTTCTCCTTCTACAATTGCTTCTCCTTCTTCAGCAATTTTCGTTCTTCCTCGGCCATCTCTCCCATTTAAATATATTAAAAATTATAGTCACAATTATAGTTCACCAACTCTTTTTCCTTGATATAGTCTTTGTACCCCGCCGAAAAATTCAATGGACTATATTTAGTCCATCTGCTGGAGCGAGATCTGTGTTCCTAGACTAAATATAATCTACGATTTGTGAACTCCAGTACTGTTGGATATACTCTTAGATATGGTAAAAATGGTCCTGTTGGGCCACACATGTGCAATACTACTTTATACAACACACTATTAGGGGTTGGACATAGAAATTGGATATGAAAATTAGACATGAATGTATTTGAACTTTACCTATTTATATTTTTACTCATTAGTTGGGCCCAAGATACAATTAAATAAAATTTAATACATTCATGTATAATTTTCACATCTAATTTTTATGTCCACATAGAATTTTTGACAAATACTCCCTCCGTTCCTTAATATAAGTCGTTTTAGAAAAATATTTTTGTTCTTTAATATAAGTCGTTTGAAAATTTCAAGTAAGTATTAATTGCTTAATTTTTAATATTACCTCAAGTATTAAATGTAACTTTGGTTCTCTTACTATTTTATGTTTAATAAATAACAATCTATTATTCTAATATAAGGGCAATATTGACAATTGATATTATAGTTAATGTTATACAATTGATTTTGTTAGCGGTGAAAATAAAGAATGAACCGGTGGTGGTGGGAGGCGGAGGGATCGAGGAGAGGGAGGGGCGGGAGGAGGAGGAGGAGGAGGAGGAGGAGAAGGAGGGGGTGGGGCGTGGGGTGTGGGGGAGAGGAGGGTGGAGGAGAAAGGGGGGCGGGAGAAGGGGGAGGAGAAAGGGAGGCGTGAGGAGGGGGATGCGGGAGGAAGGAGAGGCGGAGGGAGGGGAGGAGGTGAGGCGGGGGCGGGAGGAGGGGGAAGGTAAAGGGAGGCAGAAGTAGGAGGGTAGGAGGGGGGGAGGAGGGGGAGGGGGAGGGGGAGGGGGTAGGAGGAGAAAGGGGCGGGAGGAGAGGGAGGGGGTGGAGAGGGAGGGGGTGGAGGAGAGATGATGGAAGGAGGGGAGGCGGAGGGTGGGGAGGGGTTGGATAGGAGGAGGAGGAGGCGGAAGCAGAGGGAGGGGGGAGAAGAAGAAGGGAAACAAAAATGAAGTGGGAGAAAATCGTGGGAGAGATGGGGAGAAAATTGTGAGAGAGATGGGAGAGAAAATCGTGTGCATAATTAGAGGGATAAAATTACATTATTTTTGTAATTAAATATTGTATTTATTTTAATTATATAAATATTTAATGAGTACACATTTATTGTAATTATATTTTTAAACGTACTATAAAATATAATTATTCTTAAAAAATATGCCCGTCACCAAGCCCGGTCCCATATCCGATTCCCCTGGACTTTTTCTATATGTTATGGTGTTAAAATGGTCATGTATGTACGGAGTAAATAATTGCCATGTATGTACCGTGTTATTTTTGTAGAAATAGAATTTTTCCAGCTGTTCCACTCTATTTTAAAGTGGACCAAATAGGAGTTGGATTGCTCCCTCCCGTATAATGACAGGAGCTGTAAATATTTCTCAATTTTCCTTTCTCTAATTATTATATTATTATAACAAGCTTACTACTCCAGGTATGAATTAATTTCTAAAATAGTTTTAAAAAAATTATATTGTACTACTAAATGTCAAAATTTTAGAGATATTTTTATTAATTTTATAAGTTATATGTTAACTATATTTTTAAAAAATTGAAGAAATTAAACTTGCAAGTATTAAAAAATTTATAATTAATATTTATTATTTTTGTTGAATTTCATCTTACACATATAAAGTGGTGGTGCTAAATTATATCATAATGACAAATAAATTTTACGAATAAAAGGAATTAAGGTAAGTGAATGAGTACTTATAACATATTTGTGTGAGTATGTTGATAAGTAATATTAATTATATGTATTTTTTTGTAGTGAAAATGTATAAGTAGTATAGAAAAAATATGCACTTACTTGAATTTAAAAATGTGAATAACTAAATAATTTTTTATTCTATTTATACAATTAAAGTTGTGAAGTTACATGTTAATGAAGTTGAAAGTTGTTAAAATTAATTTTGAGTTTTGCTACCTAATCAAGAAGAGAAAAAGGAAGATAAATAATTAATATGGTAGTGATCATGAGAGAAAGTGAATGGAATAAAAAAAAAGTTCAATAAACAATTTATCAAATAATATTGATTGAGTGATTATTTATAAAAGTTGTGATAAAGCGGATAGGGATGCACAAAAGGCTCGTGGCCTGATTCTTTTCCCAGTTATATTATAATTTTTGAATTTTAAAATTATAATTATTCATTAATGAAGTATTAATTTTTTTTCTTATTCATTATTATAATTTATAAATTATAATACATTAATAAAATTTAAAATTTTAATTATTAATTATTGATTTCCTGTACTAACTAGTATATTTAATATTAATAATAAGTTAGTTATTTAGTTGATTAAATATAAATAATAAGTTAATTTATTATAAATACTAAATTACTAATATTTAACATCAAAAATTTATTAATATTCCTTAGTACTTTTAATGTTATATATTAACATTAATTAATATACAAATAAACTAATAAAGAATGGAATAACAACCCTTAATTAATACATCAATAAAATTTAAAGTTTTAATTATTGATTTCTTGTACTAACTAGTATATTTAATATTAATAATAAGTTAGTTATTTAGTTGATTAAATATAAATAATAAGTTATTGTAAATACTAAATTACTAATATTTAACATCGAAATTTATTAATATTCCTTGCTACTTTTAATGTTAAATATTAACATTAATTAATATACAAATAAACTAACTTTTTATATTAAAGATATATATGTATTTAAGCTTTACCAAATATATATACAACTGATCCTGGCACTAAAAAAATAAAATAGAAATTAACTTTATATTCAAAATATAAAAATAGAATCTACTATAAGTTAATTTTATATTGCATATGTAGTTATATGTATCGCAATAGATTGTATTCAAATTATATTTTCTATGAAGATAAACTGTGTATAGTAGACAAACATTTAGAAAAATAATTTGCTTTATATTGCAGTTACATCTAAATTGTATTTAATTTCCTCTAATTTAAGACAAATATATTTATTTTTGTTCTAATCATCCAACTTATATTTGTGTGCAGTAGAATATTAAAATAAAATAAATCTCAAAAAATCTTGCATCGTTTTTATAAATTTTTTATTAATTTATATTTTTAATATTTAACATTAGAAGAAAAAAAAAAGATGAAAGACCATATCGGTGTTGGCGTTACAGATTTAACTCAACGATCTGCCTTGACCTAATCAAAACCTAAGGCCTAACAGACTCAGGCCAGATCAGATCGGTCTGTTGTGTATGTTTAAAAGCAAATCCCATTACTTTAATACTAATAACCACCGTTTTCAAACCCACTCCGGAGCAGTCGGTTGAATCGGGAATCGGTTCTATGTCGGATCCCGATTTGATTATGTTGAACCAATTTAATCAAAATTCGAATTGAACCAGTTGACTACCGGTCGAATCGTTGGTTCAATCGTTAAAACTTGTTAATTTGACCCGGTGAACCGATTTTTATTATATTTTTTATATTAAAATATTTTTAATATTAAAATTAACCACTCTCTATAATATTGTAATTCAAAATAATTATATTTTAATTCATAAAAAATAATTTTTTTAATTATTAATAATATATATTTTTATTGTTGATAACTGTTTTGCAGGCTAGCTTTTACTACAAAGATATGGAATCTGATACGATAATTAATATTTGACCACTATGACATTAGCTTTCCATTCTCAATCGTATTGAGAGCGATCGTACACTGCATTTCTCTCTTAAAAAATCATATAGCTTCCGTATTTATGGGTACGGTGACAGTCTCTGGTCTATAATAAAGAAAATTTTCATTTTTTATATATAATTTTATTAAATTGTTTTTATTTTTTTCTTTACAGGTTTTTGTAGCATATAATAAAGAAATTGTACTAATTATTTTATTTCAAAACCTTAAAAATTTATAATTTTTTTAAAAAATTACATAAAAGTTAAAAAGGTGTCGCTAAAGGGGTATGTGGAAGACTTTTGAATTTCCGGTTCCCCCCTGCTAACAAAATAATGACTAATTAGAAGTGAAAGGAGACAAGTCATTAATTGATTGATTCCCCCAAGTTCATCCACCCCATGCACTGGCTGGCGGCTGCTAATTAATTTAAGCTACACCACGCCACTATCCAGCTATTCTGTAAATATAATCATACATACTACTCTACTACTGTATACTCCTATCTCAGAGATACACGTGTACATAATTATATTCTCCTTAAACCTAATTAAACATAATGATAATTTGATTGTCTTTCATCTTTTAAATGAAATTTAGAAGGCTACTATTGAGATTTTACATTTAATTAAAACAATTAAGGAAAACATCATTTACATTTCTTAATTATAAAATATGTTTTTGACCCAAAATGAAATATGCTTTCTCAAAAATAGAAAAATGGCAATGCTCGAATAACAAATTCTCTTTCCCTATTCAAAAATATTCTATGAGATTAAAAACAAAAGATGATAATTACGGGATAAAATTTTTCTAATATAAAAATATATTAAACTGACATTAATAATTTTACAATTATTCCCTCCATTAATTTTAGAGTAAAATACAGTAACATCCCCTCTAGATAATCATAATAACACTCACCTCCCCTCTAGTTTTTTAAGTAACAGTCAGTACCCCTGCAAATTTTTAGGGTTGACTAAAGAGATATATATATATATATATATATATGTTTAATTATCCTTTTTTTAATACAATACATTTTTATTATAGTTTTATTTGTAATTAAAACTATCTCATTTAAATTGTTTTGGTAACTTATAAAAAACTAATTTAGTTTAATTAACACATATTTTTGGATAAGTGATACAAATATTAAAAAAAATTAAATTAAATTATTAATGAAGCTATTCTAATTAGAGTGATGGAGTATATTGATAGTTTAGTTTTTGGTGCTTAACAACAAAAAATATTATTTGAATTTTTAGTTTCATATTATAATTTTTATATGTTAAATTTTATTGAGTATATATAAAAAATTGGGATGTTTATGATTTTGATTACATTTTTTTAGTATACAGTTGACGTTGTTTTTATGCAATGTTAAATAAAAAAAATATAATTATATTTTTTACTACCTCTATCTTGTAAAAAAATTCTTTTAATATTTTTTTTTTGAGTAACAACTTTTGTCATTTTTACTGTAAATAATTATGTTTAATTGTAATTTATGTTTAGTTTAATATATGAGAAAAATAATTAATATAATTTTTAATACTTTTTTTATATGAGTAATAAGATTCGTTTAAATTGTAATAATAATTTTTTTTACGTAAATTTTAATATTTAAAAAATATATATTATTATTTTATTGCGTTAATTTATAATTTTTATGGGTATTAACATTATACTTTTTAATTACAAAAAATATATTTGAATATATATCATGTAATTTTTAATATTTGAGAAATTTAATTAGTAAAAATTATATGACTTTATTTTCCTGATAAAATGAATATTTATTATTTTTTGACTTTTATGTTATTTATTGCATAATTTCATAATTTAATTAATTAGATCAAGCAAAGTAAAAATTATGATATACAAATTTATATTTATTGGAGAAATTAAACATTATAACTTGAAGGGTGTATTAGATATTATTTTAAAAATATTTTTAAATATTAGTTGGTCAATCACACTAGGGGTAGTGAATGTTACATATTGTAGACTATAAGGATACTGACAGTTACTTAAAAAACTAGAAGAGTGGTGAGTGTTATTATGATTATATACAGGGGATGTCAATGTATTTTACTCTTATTTTTATAATGGTGGTGGTGGTGGATCCAAGAAGGGACAAGAGGCAAGGAACAAGTGTTTTAAAAGAAAGAAATTGATCACATATTAACAACTAGATATTTCTAATATCCTTTTTCCAATTCAAAAATCAAATATTGTTTTCATGAGTCAATTTGATTTTTCTCAATTTTATAGGATTTTTTATTCATTTATGCTAATTAGTATATTTGTACATGTTTTTTAATTATAAAATATATATTTAAGTTTTTGGCATGTACATTCATTACTGAAAATCATGCGTCCGTCGCAGAGGCAGAACCAGGGGGTCAAGGGAGGCATATGATGTAAGACCCAACTTATTATAAATAAAATTGAATTTTCTTTATTTATTATTTTAAAATAGTAAGGGTTAATTTGATTAATGTGGTTATTTATGAGTAAAATTCGCAAATATTTTAAATAAGCAAGTGGTTATAAAATATTTATTTTTATCGGAGAATATTCGTTTGGTCGTGGAATATTCTTACTGTCGGGGAATATTCGTACGACGGCGCAGCCTTGTGTGGGCCCCATAACGAAAAGCGATTGGATGAAGAAAACGACAAAAATAAGTTGTTTATAAATAACGACGTTGTTATTACCGTTAATACTGTTGAAATACTCGGTGGTTAAAATACAGTAGCACACGGTATTGCACCAATTATTAATTCTTACGTAAGAAGGCACTACTCAATAATTGTTACAGTAATTACTGTTCAGTATTTTATTTTATTGATTCAATAATTGTTGCGTTGATATTTTATATTACTATTGTTTCAATAATTGTCATTACACAGTATTTTCCATTATCGAAACAATAATTCATATTATCTAAATAATTTTATTAGATAACATTCCTTGGGCACGTGGTGTCAAAACATGGAGTATATGTTGACCTGGCGAAGATTGAAGCAATACAAAGTTGGGAGTAACCGAAATCAGTGACCGAAGTACGTAGCTTTTTGGGCTTAACTGGTTATTATCGGAGATTTGTGGAAGGATTTTCTCGAATCGATACTCCGTTAACTCAGCTGACTCGTAAAGATATAAAATTTGTATAGAGCGAAGAATGTAAGGGGCGTTTCCAAGAGCTTAAGAGGAGACTCATTTCGGCACCTGTTCTGACAATACCATCTGGTTCAGATGGATTTGTTATCTACAGCGATGCTTCAGGCAAAGGGCTAGGATGTCTTCTCATGCAACGTGAGAAAGTCATAGCCTATACCTCGCGACAACTTAAAGAGTATGAGAGGAATTATCCTACTCATGGTCTAGAGTTGGTAGCAGTTATTTTCGCGCTAAAGATTTGGAGGCACTATCTATGTGGGGAGAAAGTGGAGATATATTCAGACCATAAAAGCCTCAAATATTTCTTCACCAAAAAAGAACTCAACATGCGACAACGACGTTGGCTTGAGCTGTTGAAAGATTACGACCATACCATTCAATACCATCTTGGAAAAACGAACGTGGTAGCTGACGCGTTGAGTAGACGATCATATGCGGGAACGAGTGCGATGTTGTTAACACAAAGGCCTATTTTGTGTGATTTACAAAAGATGAAGATAGAATTCAAGACTCCAGGGACCCATGCAATGATGTCAAGTATACGTATTGGACTAACTTTAATCGATAAAGTTAAAGTTGCTCAAGTCACAGACCCGGAGCTAATGCGTATAAAAAAGAAAATGCAAGAAGATGTTATTCCAGAAGCAAGAATCGATGAAGAAGGAATACTTCGAGTTCACTCCAGACTTTGTGTTCTTAACAATTTTGATTTGAAGTACAAGATTATGATGGAGGCACACAATACACCATTTGCAATCCATTCTGGAAGTACCAAAATGTATCATGATCTTCGACATATATTTTGGTGGAACAATATGAAGGGAGAGATTGCAAAGTTTATCTCGAGGTGTTTAACTTGTCAACGTGTAAAGACGGAGCATAAAGTACCTAAGGGTCCGTTGCAGCCACTTGAGATTCCAAAATGGAAGTGGGACACATTACCATAGATTTCATTACGGGTCTTCCCACGGTTTCTCAAGGAATAAATGCTATTTGGGTTATTGTTGATAGATTAACCAAGTCTGCTCATTTCTTGACGATACGGGAGACTTATTACCTTGAACGTCTTGCTCGTATATACGTAAATGAGATTGTGAGATTGCATGGAATACCAGTTTCCATAGTTTTGGATTGTGACCCAAGATTAATTTCAAGATTTTGGGTTAGCTTGCAAAAAGTTATGGGCACGGATTTACGATTTAGTTCTGCATACCATCCTCAAACGGATGGACAATCGGAAAGGACTATTCAAACTCTTGAAAATCTATTATGACTCGGTGTCCTAGACTTCAAAGGGAGTTGGGATAAGTATTTATCGTTGGTGGAATTCTCTTACAACAACAGTTATCAAGCAATTATAGGTGTGGCTCCATTTGAAACATTGTATGGACGAAAGTGTCGCTCTCCTGTGTGTTGGGATGAGGTAGGTGAAGCAACATTGTTGGGACCAGAGTTAGTATGTATTACTACAGAAAAGATCCAAATGATTCGACAACGTATACAAACGGCACAAGATCGACAAAAGATTTATGTGGATCTTCATCGAAAGGACGTGAAATTTAGTATTGGGGATCATGTATTGCTGCGTGTTGCTCCGTGGAAGGGATTTACAAGATTTGGGAAGAGAGAAAAGCTCAAACCACGATTGATTGGTCCATTTCAGATTCATGACCAAGTAGAAAATATGGCATATTGACTCGCATTACCTCCAAGTATGTCTCGTGTTCATAATATTTTTTATATATCTGTGTTTTGTAAATATGTGAAAGACCCGAACCACGTTATTGAGTTAGAACCGGATGGGATAGCCGAAGACTTAATGTATGAAGATGTACCTGCCAAGATTTTGGATAGGAAAGAGAATGTCCTACGCACAAAGGTCATACCACAAGTCAAAGTTTTATGGAGGAACCATGCTATTGAAGAAATGACTTGGGAGTTGTAAACGAAAATGAAATAGAGGTATCCTCATCTTTTCGAAACACCAGATATGTTCGTCAATTTCGAGGACGAAATTTCATAAGGAGGGGAGGTTGTAAGACCCCAACTTATTATAAATAAAATTGAATTTCCTTTATTTATTATTTTGAAATAGTAAGGGTTAATTTGATTAATGTGGTTAGTTATGGATAAAATGCGCAAATATTTTAAATAAGCAATTTGTTATAAAATATTCATTTTTATCGGAGAATATTCGTTTGGTCGTGGAATATTCTTACTGTCTGGGAATATGCGTACGACGGCGCAGCCTTATGTGGGTCCCATAACGGAAAGCGATTAGATGAAGAAAACGACAAAAATAAGTTATTTATAAATAACGGCGTTGTTATTACCGTTAATACTGTTGAAATACTTGCTGGTTAAAAAATACAGTAGCACACGGTATTGCATCAATTATTGATCCTTACATAAGAAGGCATTACTCAATAATTGTTACAGTAATTACTGTTCAGTATTTTATTTTTTTGATTCAATAATTGTTGCGTTGATATTTTATATTACTGTTGTTTCAATAATTATCACTACACAGTATTTTTCATTATCGAAACAATAATTCATATTATTTGAATAATATTATTAGATAACATTATTGTCATTGTCTAGAAAGTTCTGTCTAAGGAGAGGTTTGGTCACCTATTTGCGCCAGTAAGGAGAAATTCTTATTAGAAAGCCCCCTCTTTACTGGGAACGGCCTAGTTGTCAGTATTGTGATTCTGTAATACTATTTGTGAATAATTAATTATTGATTTATATGATGAGAAAATTATTGATTTTATGTGCATATAGATGGAGAAAATTTTTAAAGTGTCAATTGTTAAAAATTGATATTTTATCTTTTCTGATAAAATAATATTTTATTATATTATTATAATATAATAATAGTGATTAACACATGTTTTGTGTTAGAATATTTTTGTTACATTAAATGATTAACACGTGTTTTGTGTGTCGGTGTACCCCATTTCTTGACTGAAATTTGATTATAGCCTGTAAAATTGCCCGTTTGTGGATTTCGGTAAATTTTTGTTTGGAATTTGGAAAAACTTTCTTCTGCAAAGTTATAAATAATGGAATTTTCTATGAAAAGACATAATGTTCGAATTTTTCTTATAAAAGGGCCATTTATTATGAATTATTGAAGTTTCAAAATAATTGATTTTTGGAAGTTTTAATTATTTTTAATAAGAAAAACGTTTTTTGTAAATTTTGTGAGGTGGCTACTTGGTGGCTGATGTTTTGGGCAAAATAAGGGTGCGTAGGAAATTTAAAAAAATATATTAATATTTTATTATATTTTCTGTTTTAGTGTTCTAAGCAATTTCCTATAAATAGGGTGTTTATGTTAGAATTGAAATTCACACCAGAAACTGAAGTTTTCTCTTTCTCTCTCTCTATATATTATCGAGCGTATTCTTGTGAGTATTTTGAGACTTTGAGTGTTGCTATACGGTACAAATTCCCTTCAGCACTATATCCAGTATTCTAGTCAGAAGTACTGTCTTTTCGAAGTAAGGGATGTTATTTTCTTCTTAAATGATATTATTTTCTTAAATATCATTATGCCAAAATACTGGTTTGAACTTTTTGTCAAATTTGGAACTTTTTATGTCGGGGTTACTATTCACGAATACAGAACTATTCACCGAAAAATAAAATTTTCTTTTTTGTCCGAAATATCTATTATGGATACTAGCTTTGACTGTATCCATGTTTTGATCATTCTTGAATTGTACTCCACTATGATTATTTATGAGGTAATTTTGGACATGGATAAACTGAAATACGAATCCTTAATATTTGTTATTTTATTTCACTGGATTCGTTTTCTTTAAAATATTTTTCATCATCCTCAGTCCTAAATGATGATATTACTGAATATCTTTGGCATGTAATGCAAAGATGAATGATTTTCTGATGAATATCTTTGGCCCGTAGTGCAAAGATGAACATGTGTTTAGATGAACATGACCAACTGATGAATATCGTTGGCCTGTAGTGCAAATATGAATATTTAATTCCAGATATATATTGATTGATGTTACAGGGATAAAATATCGACGGTGAACTTTTAAATTCATATATAGAAGATAGTAGATTGCATTCTCTACTTAACTCTTCTAATGATAATATTTGTATTTAAACTCATAGTTTTTATGTTGTATTAATAAAGTTGTAGTTGTTTCTGTACCATGTATTTGGATGACTCAGAATAAGTGTTGTATACCTATTTTGTGGGCGTCACATATGACTCCCATGGAATCTTTGACGGCGAAAGAGAGTTTGGAGGAGGCTGGGTTGCTGAGGCGGCAGGGGGCATGTCTATGGCTGCGGTAGGGGCGGATCTACGGCTGGGGCAGGGGGGGCACAACGAAATCTCGGGTAATTTTCTCTACTAATTAGATTTGGATGCTATATTGCTCTTTTTTTCGCCGAAATCTGGGCTGGTAGGGATGGTCACAACATGGTTGGGTCTGATTATTGGTGTGTTTTGGCTATTTTAGGTCTGTTTTCGTAATTGTCTAGAACTGTAATGTTATTATTGTTGCTTGTTGGATCTAATTAGGAATTTCGGTGCATCTTTTACATCATTTGTTCTTAGAATGATTTTGATTTGCTGTTATTTAATATAATAAAAACACCTATTTTCCAACAAGCGAACATTTTTTTGATGATAAAAGATTAGGGCTGTGAAGTTTCCTCTCAACAATCAAGTTTAAGGTTTTAGTTCTCTGTTTGGCCTAAATTTGCAGATTCTACTTTAATGCTCTTTGGCTTGAAAATAACTTTGGTTTCTATGTGAGGTAAGATTATTATTTCCATATAAGGAGTAAGTCTTTTATTTGATATATATATATATATATGTGTGTGTGTGTGTGTGTGTGTGTGTGTGTGTGTACATATGTATATATATGTATATGTTTGTGAAGTTATTTTTGAGTAGAGAGAAAGAGAGGTAGTTATCGGAGTTATATTATGGTTATTCTACGGCGAGCTGTTGGTTTGTAACAATATTGGGCAGTGTGCGTTGACATTGGGTGAAGAAATGGGCCCACGTGATTTCAAATTTCAAATTGCAGATGGTGATCACTGTTGGGCTTCGGCACAGAAACGCACAGCGGAAATTAAAATTTTAAAGCAATTTCTGAAACCCTAAAACAGGATCCATGCAAAAAATCAATTAATTCAGAGGTTTAGAGATTATACCAGATATGAAAAAAACGAGAATCTGAAACCGACTGCGCCTCGAATCTCCAGCGCAATACAAACCGATTGCGCCTCTACGGTATCCACACGAACGTCGCACGAACCGTCGAACGATTCTCTGTAATAAGAAGGACTTGCGGTACTAGCTACCAAAAGGAATGGATTTTCTGAAACTGTTTTCTCTCTAGTCTCTCTCTAAGAGCGGCTAGGGTTTTTCAATTATGATATATACCTAAGTAGCTGCTATATATCATAAATATAGTAGTTAAAAAGAATTAATCAAATCAAAACCTAATTTCATAAAATCCGAATTTATATATATATATATATATATATATATATCTTAATTAAGTCTTACTTAATTAATACACATATATACAAATTATCCTTTTAATCAATATTGTGCTTAATCAATTAGAGGGAGAGATGGATGGCTGATGCTACAAAACTTTAAAAGGTATGTAGTCCATAATTTGTAAATGAACTAAATCAATTAGAGTATTGAGTTGCTCATATATTGATTCAAAAAATATATTAAATATAAAATAAGATTTAATTGAGATTCGTTTAACTATCTAATCAAGCACAATATCGAGATAATTCTCCAACAATGTTTTATCCCTGTAACATTAATCAACAATTCTGGTCCACAATCATATGAATAACTCATAATCATAATTGTAGTTCTAAATTCCTCTTCTCATTCAGGACGAAGATAATTTACATCACCTGTCTTTACCTGAAACATCAAAGATCATGGTTATACAAAATCACAGTTCCTGTTCATAATCAAACTAATAACTTCATCTTTGCACTACGGCCGAAGATATTCGTCAACAGTTCATCTTTGCACTACTGGCCAAAGATATTCAACAACATGTCATCTTTGCACTATGGGCCAAAGATATTCATCAACAATTCATCCTTGCACTACAGGCCAAAGATATTTCTTAACAGTTCATATTTACAGTACAGGCCAAATATATTCATCAACAGTTCATATTTGCACTACAGACCAAATATATTATTATCTCAATGAAATATATAATCATTTCAGAATTTATATAAACAATAATTATAACCATGTTGATCAATTCAACTTTGCACTTAAGCTAAAAATATTCAATTATAAATTCAATGGTCATGGTCATACTAGTCAACAATTCAACTTTGCACTACTGGTCAAAGAGAACCCATAGTCATGATCATACCAAAAATCTACCAATCTTTACACTCAAGTCAAAGAGAAATATCATCATTAGGGTTATAAAAATATTATATATGATAATAAAAATAATATGATCAACATATAGTTTTAATCTCAAAAGTAATATTCATAACTCAACTATAATTTGGTCAGAAAAAGAAACCAATTTTATCGTGAATAGTAACTCGTGACTAGTAACTCATGAATAGTAAACCCGACTCAAAAAGGTAGAAATTTTATAATAAAATCTATACCAATATTTCGATATAATGATATTGAAATAACATTTCTTAAACTTATAAATAATTTATTTTAATTTTTTACACTTTACTAAATAATGCATTTAATCATCCTAAAATTCCAAACTCATAAGATTTCATCACCAATAACCAAAACCCTCAGAAAAAATCTGTATATACCTCATATAGAATTCTCAAGCCATAAAATCCTATTTTCCAATTTTCTTACTTCACATAACATATTTAATTCATTTACTTATAACTAGTCCATTTTCATGAAAAATATCAAACCAGTTCCAAAAATATTTTTTTCCTGGGATTTAGCAGAATATAGTCCCATATTAAAAATATATTTTTCTTAAAAATTTTAAAATTCATTTACTATTTTTCATATGACCAACACCGTCGAATATTTAGACAATTTTCATAAATTGTATTTTTATCCAAAAATTTTGAAATTCACAGAGTATACTAATATTATATAGATATACTTCCAATAAAAATGGTTGCGCCGTCGTACAAATATTACCTGACAAAAAGAATATTTCACGACCAAACGAATATTCTCCGACAATTGAATATTTTATAACCACTTGCGTATTTTGAAAAAAAATTCATATCTCACCCTTAAATTTAAATTTTTATCAATTTAATCATTTACTGAATTATAATTATAAGAAAAATTAAATACTTTTATTTTCATAAAATTCGGGGTCTTACACTTTATTTTGAGTTGGTATTTCTTAGTATTATGTGGTTGAATGAAAATATCTAGTCTTTTGATTTATTTTTTGCCATGTCTACCATGCAATTACTACTCTCTCCGTCCCATAGTTATAAGCTAATTTTTTATTTTGAGATGTCCCAATATATAGGCTATTTACTATTTATAAAATTTAGTTGGTTCATTGTTTTTACTTTTATGCCCTTCTAATAAATATTCAACTATTACTCTTTTTTTGAAGAAAAAATATTCAATGTCATTATTTTTATCACCACATTTAATATTGTTGTATTCTCTTTGGTTAAAGCTTATGGATTTTAATGATCAGTACACGTCAATCGATAAGTTGAGAGTTCCAGTGTGATAAATAAGAGGTAATTAACTTATTAATTAATTCCGTATTAAGGGGTATATGTGAAAAATATTTGTTAAAAATTATCACTTAGTTAATTTTCTTAAATTATGTGCCAAAAGAAATTAGCCTATAACTATGGGACGGAGGGAATATTTAATAAATATGGTTGATAACTTTAGATCCCCTTCAATTACTATTTAAATATGGTTGATAATTTTTTTTTATTTATGGGTTGTTGGTGGTGATGCATGTAAGTTCAATTATTTTTGAGTCCTTCGATGCAGACAGGCGTAGAGGATCGGAAAATTGGATCGGTCAAATATTTTTTTTTAATGTGACTCTCAAAAAATGTATAGTATTTATTCCAACAGGAATTTTTATAAAATATGGTGTTTTAGGTGTAATTTGGATACATATACAAATACATGGTTATACAGTCAATCACATTAAAAAAAAAAAATTGAACCGATTCAATTTTTCGATCTATTTTCCGTGTCCGCGTAGACTTATTCATTATTTTTTTATTTACTATTGGGGAAGATTCATTTGATTTATGGAGTTGGATGGATGGATTTTTTTTATTTTTATTTTTTTGGGGGGAGGCGTAGTGTGGGGGAGTGTGAGGGTGAGGGTGAGGGGGAGGGGGAGGGGGAGGGGTTGGTTTGAGAACATGAACATCGTCAGAGCATCTGATCTGGTCAGACTAGTGAGACAGTGAAAGAGAGCAAAAATGAGAGTTTTGACCAAAAGTAGAGAAAATGTCAGTGATATGTTTTTTTGAGTAGTGGGGGTGGGTGTGGGGGTGGGGGGGGGGGGTAATCTGAAATTCTGAATAATGCATGGTTGGAGTCATTTTCAGTTTGATGCTTTTTCAGAATCATGCGCTTCCTGCTCTGCCCAGCTCACCACTTTTCATTTCCTTCGTTTTTCCTACTACTGCTGCTTCTACTCCCCCCCCCCACTCCACCCCACCCCACCCCACCCCACCCCACCCCACCCCACCCCACCCCACAAATTTCCAATAACGCACCTCTCCTGATTACTCCTGCGTGGCCACCAAATAAGAAAAAATTGCTCATGATACTTGCCACTTGAGCTCGATCACTAGCCCAAGTGAAACACTCCATTCGTATGAGAGGAGTGCCAATAACAAATATATGTTGACCAAATTCTCTACTAAATCTTTTTGTAAATATAATGTGATGTTTTTGTGAACGCCAACTTCAGAGGGTTGCCTTTTTAAATACGATTAATTTCATAATTCATATCAATAGTGAAACAATGTAATAGTCGCTGGCCTCACTATGGAAGAGATGAAGCCTCATATTAAGTAGGAAGAACAAATTATTAGCACAGTATAAATGAAATACTGAAATTGCATTATTTTGGGTTGTCGAGAAAAAAGACTTTTTAATTTTAAAATATGAGAAATATGTCTGAAAGAAATATTATTTTTTTTAAAAATAGTATTTTTAAAATATATCTCTAATTTTAAAATAAAATGAGTACTATTTTATAAAATCCTCATCCATAAGGACCATGGTTAACACACCCTTAATTCAAGCTATTGAGAAAGTGATGATTTAAATATACCTCCTCAATTTCAAATTATACAATCATCATTAATTTTTAAATATCAGATACATATATTTTTATATTCAAAATTAAAATAATTAATAAAAAAATTATAAAACAATAAATCTTATAATGATTTAGATTTATATAGAATTTGTAATATTCATCATTATACTGACAACAAATAAAATAATTATTAATTTTAAATTGAAAAATATCTTAAATTGACTTTAAAATATTAATGATACAGTATTTAACCCAGGTCTTGAGGATGTGTATAGCTAAAATATCATCCTCACATATTTTCTCTAAGATTATGTTTGTTTGTTTACAAAGATTATTTAATATCATGTTCAACCAGTATTATAATCTCGGTAATCTTGAAATTATAATTCTTGTAAACAAACATGACCTAAAAACTTTAAAGATATTAATAAAATCTAAACGTGTACAAAATTATTCTGTAAAATCCGATTAGTAAATAGTAAGACTAGTTAGGGGTGGGCTTTCTCGAGCATCGACATAATTAGTAAATGGAGTTATTGGAGTAGTAAGATTATTAAGTCGGTGGATGGGTATTAAAATTACTACAAGCAGTCTGGTAGACGCGGTAAAATTAATGAAAATAAAACCTACTAAAACCAAAGTAATATACTAGACTAGAATTCCATCTCTCCAACTCCAACAGGGGAATAAGAGCACTGGTCATCCATCTAGCCATCTATAAATACGTCTACTATTGATAAATCTAGCTACTTTTACATTAAAACTGATAAGAGCCAATTTATATTAATTAAAATTAAATGGATTGATTAACTATTTTTTTTATTTAAATTGAGTAAGGTTTGGAAGCATATTTTAAAAAACTAAATATAGCTCCAAACTGGTTAACTATTTTTCGACTCATATTTCATATCAAACATAAATCAAAAGTTCTTTCCACTCCAGATTTAGAAATTATTGATTCAAAAAAAATAATATTAAGTGATTATCAAATTGTTATCATTTACCCTTCAATGAAACTATTAGTCCTAGATAACAATAAGTTCTACTATCTGAAATTCTCTTTAGATTATCACTGTATGAAAAAAGTTTTTCACTAGATTCTAACTATCATATAACCTAGAATAAGCTTCCTAGATTTAATATGACAAAATCATTAAGAAATAGAGAATTAGGCTAATCCAAGCAGCAAACACATAAACTCGATTTATTTAACTTATTTTCTGATAATCTTAGCAATACACAAAAGCTTATTTACAATTAGTCTTACCAAGTTGCTACTTATGAAGAAGACTGATACCAATTACAAGTAATGTGACGCCCCCAAAGTATACATTACCCATCTTGAGTCGCCAGATACATGGTACAGAATTCAAATACAACTTAATAATACAACTGTCGTGTACAATACGACAAAACATAAACTGTGAGTTTGAATACAAATATCGTCTACTAGAGAGTATAAAAACACAAAAGGAGTCCTCATTACAATTATTATCACACTATTACACAGAATAGTGAGGACTACTAATGCAAACATCTAGGATCATCACTCTATTCCCCGACTAGTCCCAGCTACGTTCTCATTTCCTGAAGAGAACAGTGAAAGAAAGGGTGATAATAATTGTAATGATGACTCCTTTTGAGTTTTTATACTCTCTAGTAGACGATATTTGTATTCAAACTCGAAGTTTATGTTTTATCGTATTGTACACGACAGTTGTATTATTAAGTTGTATTTGAATTCTGTACCATGTATCTGGCGACTCAAGATGGGTGATGTATACCTAATTTTGGGGGAGTCACACGTAACACCAATCCTAATCTAGCAGATGATAATGATCAAATTAACTCAACTGGCCATATCAAATCAATTAGATCAATTAGCATGCAATCAATGAAAACAGATTATCAGAAGAAGTTTTACACAAGAAGAAATAAATAATAAAACTCAATTAATTAATTACTTCTAAACAAGATTCCACCTCCATTTAGAACTGAATAGAGAGAAATCTAGCCTGACATGTTTCTGGATCTACTTTTCAATGGTATAGAGGAGAGCTGATAATTGTATAAATTAAATTCTCATCAATACCATGTATTTATAGTGCTAGACAAGCTCCTAAATCCTATTAGACTAAAAAGTCAAATTCTAAAATAATTTACAAATCATAACTAATTTTCATAAAGAAATAGAAACCCATATAGAAAGTAAATCAAAGTCTAAAGATAACATAAATCTGATTTAAGTATTAATTCAAATCCATGTAGAAGTTTGCCAAAATCTCCTTTTGAAAATCAAAAATTGCGTAGATTTCCCGTCGACTCCGCTGGGGCGGATATTTTAGCCTGCAAAACTCTATCGGGGCGGAAGTCCCTTTTCCTGAGCTACTCCACATTACACTCCGTCGGGGCAGAAATTTTTCTTCTTGTTAGTTCGTCTGGGCGAACATGGGCAAAAAGATTTGGGCTGGGGCGGCTTCAGGGAGCACTGGGGCGACTTTTGACAGAGAGTATTCCGCTGGGGTGGATATTCTTGGGCCAAGAAATTTGCCAAGACGGAGTTCCCAGTTTTTTGAACTTTTTTCTTTTTGCTCCTAATATGCTCTGAATCGTCCTGTATCATCACTTAAGCTCCATTTCAACCTGAAATCAGTAAACAACCTAATAAGTGCATTTACATCACAAAACATGCAATAAAATCAAACATAAAATAATCAAAAATCATGAATATTATGAAGTTATCATTAATATATATTATATGTCAAATATTTAATTTTATTAAATTATTATGAGAAACTAAGTAAATGCTACTTAGTTTAATTGTTATATTATATCCTGTTATTTTATTTTTATTTATTAGTTGAAAACTAAGTAAATGGTATTTAGTTTATTTTTTGGTTAACTAATTATAATAAATAATTTTCTATTCTAATTCTATTTTAATTTTTTTAAATATTGATTTTAAAGTTATTATATTATAAAATTTTATTATGTTACTTAATTTCGTTAAAAATTTCATAAAAAATCATAAATATCACAATCATCTTGCACAAACACTAAATAAGAACAATTGGTACAATTGCAATAAACCAAATCAGATTACAATAATTGCAATGACAAATAAGAACGATTGGTACTAAATAAGAACAAAATGAATCAAATCACTATACATGACACCTATTTTCTACAAACACTCATAATCAAATTACCCAAATCAAAACTTATAAACCAAATCAAATTACCCAAATCAATTTTAGTATGAGTTCAAGTACTAAAATCTGTTTACCCAAACATAATCAGATTCATATATTTAAATTAGTGCATGTATAATCAGATTCAGAATCAGTTTATCCAAATCAGATTCAATGTATAATTATTAGAAAAAAAAGAAAGAAAATATATACATAATGGTCGATGACAGCTAGACCGTTGGTGGCGGCGACGGTGACGACATCAGTGGTGGCAGCTGGGCTCCCTCTTTTTTCTCTTTTTTTCCTTCTGTTGATGTGTCGATCAACTGTCTAGAACTGATTATATTAAAAAGAATCAGCGACTACTATCAGCAACTGCGTTCGGTCGCTTATTTTTAATGATGTGGATGTATTAACGACATCTTATTGGTCGCTGATAGTGAATAGTTGCACGGTACAAACCTCCCCGTTAACAATTGTGCCAATTTTTTGGTGACAAATTTACACCAGCGATCGATCAACGACCGCATGTGGTCGTAGATATGAGATAACGACTAGATTCAATGGCGGTCGCTATTATTCATATCCGCTACTGGAAATGGCGGTCTCTGAAAGTGTTGGTCGTGTTAGACCATTATCTTGCTTTGATTCTAAACAACGTGTTAAATTGATAAAAAGGCTAATGTTAAGGATGATATATACAAATTATAAGAAACAAAAAAATTGTCGGTGAATATTAATTTGGTAAATTACGACGGTGCCGAAACAACCAATCATTGGTAGGCCCCACAACGACATAATTTATCGGCTACAAAAAATGACATGACTAACATTTTTTTGGGAAAAAAATTATCAACAGAACTGCTACCTTTAACTTTTAAAATACAGAGTGATAAATGAACAGTGGTACACGGTATTTCATAGTATCAAATGCACAATATTTTATATTATTGAACTAATAATTGTCACAGTAACAAATGCACAATATTTCATATTATTGAACTAATAATTGTCACAGTAGTAAATGGACAATATTTTATATTATTAAATCAATAATTAACACAATAACAAATGTATGTTATTTACATTATTAAATCAATAATTGTCACCATAATAAGTGTAATAATGAAAAGTTACGTAATTAAAAGTCATAAAATATTAAATAGTTAGACAAACTTATTATTTGAAGAACACTATATACTTAAATATCTGTGATATAAATATATTAAGTCGTTAATGAAGATGAATAATATAATAATAATTGTGAATACTAAAGAAAAGTGGAATGTTGAAATGTAAAAAATATGGATAATTAATATGTATTAGAATAAAGGTAATCTTGGAATGTGAAAAATGTGAATAATTAATGGGTGGTAGATTAAAAATAATCTTGAAATGTAAAAAGTGTGGTTAATTGATGAACGATGTATATTAAAGAGAATCATGAAAATGTGAAAAGTGTGGTCAACTGATGTGTGATAAATGTTGGTTATGTTTTGACTATAAATAAGGGCTTAGCATAAGGAGTTTCATACCTTTAACATTAAACGATGAAAATTCTTAAAATAATTTTAGAATTTCTTAATAGTTGGTGCTTCATCTGATATCTTTTAATCTAAATCTTCTTGTTGAATTTTAACTATTATATTTGAGTTATGAACCTTAAATATTATTATTGAAGTCAAATTGATATTCTAAATATCGTGTTGACAATTTGGACATAATTGGACTCTAGACTAATTAAATTACATATCTTTAATGCTTATTCTTTATCTTATTATCTTTATCTTATCTTATTGCAAATCTATGGGTGAAAAGACATTATGATTGTTGAGTGTATTTAGCATATATGCATGGCAAGAGCACGTGGTGAAAGTTATCTTTGGTTTGAGTGCAAAGTGTCCAAAGTTTTTTGTTGAATTTTTTTTGTTGTCTAGAATTTTCTAAATATTTGATTTATCACTATTGAAGGATAAGGATAACTTATTCTTCGTTATCTTAATCTTGATATTTTTACTAAACTATTTGAGCACACCCTTTTTGTTTCTTAATTTCTTTCAGAAAATGAGAGTGTAGTTAGGGCTAGCATGGAGAACAAAGGAATGGAATGATGGTCCGAGTTAGTAGTTGTATAAGTGTAAAACCCCAATTTTTTGAATAAAGATGAATTTTCTATAAATATTATTTTTGAATATTATGGAGTGAAATATAATAGTTGTGGGTAATATTTATAAATTTTGCAAAGTACGCAAGTTGTTATATAATATTCAATTGGTCAGGAAATATTCGTACCACGCCACAATCATTGGTGGACCCCACAACGGAATTATTATCGAATTGAGAAAACGACAAAAATACTTTATGAAAATAACGACGGAAGTTTTACCGTTAACTGTTGAAACACTCGGTGTTAAAAGTACAGTAATACGCGTGGTTGCATAGTAGCAGACGGTATTAATTATTGATGCTTAAGTGATAAGTCACTCAGTTTTGTTGGTATTATTAATGTATTAATACAGAAAATCTTTTTATATAAAACAGAATACTTTTATAAAGTTATTCTATAAATAGAATATATTATATTCTATTATGCATAGTGTTGCATAGTGTTTTACATAGTAAAATCTTTTTATATAAAACAGAATACTTTTATAAAGTTATCTATTTTATTAGGCAATAATTAAAATATATTATTTTTATTATGCATAGTGTTTGCATAGTGCCTGCATAGTGTTTGCATAGTAAAATCTTTTATAAAGTTATTCGTTTTATTAGATTATAAATAGAATATATTATATTTTATTTAAAAGATTTTGCTTTAAATATGAACCGTCAGATTAAAGTAAATTAATCTCGACCGTTCATGAGTTAGTTACTATGCATTCCATTTTTTATAAATAGAAGCTCATTCATTCATTATTTTCTTACGAATTCACTGAAACTCTAGAGAGATAAACTATAGAGAGAAAGAAGAAAGTATTCTGCTACTTCACTACTTATATATCAAGTACTCTTCTTCTTAAGGTATGAAATATTATTTGTTATACTCGTAAGGAGTGTTATTCTTTCGTATTAATGAAGAGAATTGTTGTTATTCCATTTCTTATTATTCTGTTGCAATAACATGTATACGCGGTCTACCCTATACTTGGTGTCATTCTTCTATTATTCCGTTGGAACATTCTGTCTATGTGTTTTACACTGGATCTGGTTCCGTCGTATTATTATTCTGTTGGAACATCCTGTCTGTGTGTTTTACACCGGACATGGTTTTATCTTTATTATTCTGTTGGAACATCCTGTCGGTACAAATTTACCTGACATGGTTCCGTTATTATTATTCTGTTGGAATAACATTTCTATGCAAAGTACCGCATGCATGGTGATTTCTTTTGTTATTCCATTCTTTATTATACTCAGTTGGTTAAAGTTTTGACTTTTATACTCCATGAAAGTAGTAGAATATCCTTGATATTTACGCTTCAACCAGTATCTTTTCATGGAAATATACTTCTGATCATTCTTGAATTTTACTCTACAAAACACTATCATGTTGACAATTTGGACGTTAATAATTCCTGGATAAAATAATTCTTGAACTTGTTTTATTTAATTCTTATATCATTGTCATCATCCTCATGTTTATATTTTGTTGAAAGTCATCTGTGGCCTGTAGTGCATAGATGGACTTGGTATGATTATGACAATGGATTATTCGGTGTAATCATGACCGTAATATTACAACTGATGTGGTAAAAGTCCTCATTGACCCGTAGTGCATTGATGGATAGTTGTTGGCATGATCATGACTATTAATGAATACACAAATATTCTTGGCCCGTAGTGCATGGATAATTGTGGTCGTGATACTAAAGAATATCTTTGGCCGTAGTGCAGGGGTGATTCGATGATGTGGAATATTTATTAAGCTGAGTCTCAGCGATAACAGTGATGAAAAACCTTTTTAATCATAAAAATAGTAGATTTTATTTTCTACTTGACTCTTTTAATGGATTGCTTGTTCCGCTGCAGTTAAACGTGATATCTATTATATTTTATCAGTTTAACATTATTGGAGACTAATGATAATTTATTCTGTATTATCTTAGTCATAATATTTCTTACTGGGCTAGTTGAGCTCACCCTTCCTTTCATTGTTCTCTCCAAGAAATGAGAATATAGCTGGGACGAGTCGGAGAACGGAGTGATGGTCCAGAGGATAGCATTAATAGTCCTCACTATTCTGTAAAATAGTGTGATAATAATTGTAATGAGGACTACTTTTGAGTTTGTATAATCTCTAGTAGATAATATTTGTATTCAAACTCACAGTTTATGTTTTGTCGTATTGTACACGACAGTTGTATTAGTAAGTTGTATTTGAATTTATGTACCATGTAAGTGGCGACCCAAAATGGGTGACTTATACCTAATTTTGGGGGCGTCACAATAAGTCCTCACTATGTTGTAAAATGGTGTGATAATAATTGTAGTGGGAACTTAATGTGTATGCTATTGTACTATACATGACATTATAATAATTATAATTAGAGAAATTTATGTATGTTGATAGACACTGTAATTCATATATTTTATTATCCCTAATTTTGTCCTTTTAATTATATTAGTTTATTAAATTAATATGTTTTATTTTATTTTGTAGGATTTAATAGTTGTTGCAATAAAGTCAAAATCTTGGTGATCAAGCTATATTTAATGCTCTTATTCATATAAGGATTGTCCAAGAAGAATCCTAAAAGGAGAAGGAAAGAGGTGGAACAATCTTAGTGCAATTCAAATCCAACAAGAGAAAGAAAAGTCTATCTAGAAGATCTTTTTGAAGTTGATTGCTACTAGAAAGTTGAATCCTACATGGAAAGGGAATGATCAAAGTGTCCAAGTTCAATGAATCTAAATTAGGGTTCAAAGTTATTTTCCCTATAAATAGGCCTCTTGTTTTAGAGAGAAAAGAACCACTTGTTATTTTCTTTTTCTCAGTTTTTCACTAGTGTAGGAGGGAGTAAGATATTTAGAGTTTGTCGTTTCTCTTATTCCAATCACGTGTGGAACATACTGTCAGGGAGTATTTGTAACTTTCTTTTATTTATATTATAGAAATTCTCTTTTTAATTATTGTTCTTATTTCATGCGAATAGTAGTACTAATATTATTTGTTTTTGTTTTTAATTCCATGGCTAGCTAAATTTCTAATACCTAGGATTATGATGAAACTAAATATTTCATAACTATATTTTCTTTCCGTTCCTAAATTAATGCCTAATTATTTTCACCTTCATATTTTCCTCCGCATAAATTGCATATGATTTTTATATTGATTGCGAGGTTTTGATAAGTTATAGTTAATCTGTGAATTTTTCATAACTTATGCTTGCCCATATTAATTATATGAATCATTATTTTTAAAGGGAAGGGGAAATAATTTGGGAATTGATTTAGGAAATAAGAAATTATTTATTATGTTAATATTTGGTGGATTCTAATTCCTAGGTATCTTTTCTCATTAATAGTTTTCATTATTAATTAATAGTTTGCATAATTTAGTTAAAAAATCTTCTCCACCATTTTTATTTCTAATTTGCCTAAAATATTAATTAAGGATATATTAAAGAATTAATCTAGTCTCTGTGGGTTCGACCTGTACTTGCCAGTTCTTCAATTCGACACTGTGCACTTGCAGTTACATATTTTTATTACATCAAGTTTTTGGCGCCGTTGCCGGGGACTAGAATTAATTTTTATTTATTCCTTAATTTTTATTTATTCGAATTAGTTTTAACTCATTTTTTTTTCAGGATTATTGAAGCAGATCGAAGAAACGAAAAGATAAAGATTTTGTTGCTGTGCTTTCTTCGGTACTTCGTATCTCCATATTTTTTTTTGAAATAAAAATAAAAAAATAAAAAAAAATAGTAGTTTAGTTTTTTTTTTATATATATTTTTTTTGTCGCATTCATGCATTCACTCACGTAGAGCACATCCTGTTAGGTTTTATTTTGATTTTTTAATTTTTGTCAAATATAAATTGTGGTGATTGCTGGAGGATTGAGGTACGTTAAAATTTCTCCTTCTTTCGTAATTCACATAGTTTTAGGACATTTTATTTGTTTATAGTTTTTTTTTATTTGTGCATTTTCATCTTTAATCTAACATTAAGGGCACAACCTGTAACAAGATAAGGTGGGGATTTCACACCCTTCCTTGGCCCACAAACAACCCAATTTACATTGTGCATGACCATGACCTAATAAAATCAAGTAGACGTTGACCCCTAGGACTCTCGAGCTCAATTAGGACAAGAAACTCCAAGAGGAGTCTGAATTTTAAATTAATCAAACTACTGGTGTCTAGGCAAGTGGTTCAAAAGGTATACGCCTAAAGATTGTGTGGTTATTCAATTAGTCACCGTTTCTACGGAGAGACTCCCACCTTTCTTACACTTACCTGGCTAGTGGTGTGATTAATTTCGAATTTGGTGGACCTTGCGGTGTAACTTGGAACAGTTAGGAGCTGTCTAGATTTTATTTAGGTTGACCTTAGAAGTAAATTTTTTTTTTATTTTTTTTTATTTTTTTGTTTATCTGCTTATTTGTTGAGTAGTGTATGCAAAAAGTGTGGATTAGGGACGAAACATCACGATTAGTGAGAAAACTTGATTTTTTAAATTTCACTTTAAAAGATCTCACTTTAACAAAAATGGAGGGTGCCCAAACTGTTTCTTTAAGGGATCGATGTTATCCTTCCCGCTCTGCCCAACCTTCATGTATTAGTCTACCACCGGTAACTGGTAATAATTTTGAACTTAAGCCACATTTTATAAATATGTTACCTAAGTTTACGGGGATAGAAGATGCATATTTATTTATTCAGGAATTTGAGGAAGTTTGTGCCTTAATGAAAAATTCAACAACTGTCTGATGACTCAATTAGGCTAAGATTTATAACATTTGCTTTAAAAGATAATGCAAAAAAATGGTTATATAGCCTACCAAATAATTCCATATCAACCTGGGAGGGATTTGTTGTTACATTTCTAAAAAAATATTTTCCAAATCATAAAACTGCTAAAATTCGGACTGCAATTCATCAATTTTGCCAACTTGAAAAAGAGTCCTTTTGGAAATATTTTGATAGATTTAAAAATTTGTTATCCCAGTGCCCACACCACGGAATTGAAAAATGGAGATTGTGTCAAATTGCCTACGAAGGTTTAGATTATCCCACTAAAACAATGTTAGAGTCAATGTGTCAAGGGGATTTTTTGAATAATGATGAGGAAAAAGCTTGGGAGTTTTTAGAAGACTTAGCAGAAAAAACCATGCAATGGGAAACCACCCGAGAGACCGATAAACCTAGTTCATCTAGGGGTGTTCATACAATTGACAATTCAATTGCTACAGAAGTTAAGTTGGCTGGTGTACTTAAAAGACTTGAAGATTTAGAAACTAGGGGATCACACGTGAATCAAGTCTCAACACCTACACCTTTGTGTCTAAAGTGTAATTCACCAAGCCATGCGATTGAGGAATGTCCTAGAGTCATAACCCAATTTGAAGAATATGAACAAGTCAATGCAATGTTTCAACGACCTAGGAATGACCCATTTGCACCCACTTATAATCCTGGTTGGAGGAATCATCCTAATTTTGCATGGAACCAAGGACCCTACCCAAATAATTCTTCAAATCAGGTCAATCAGTCTCTAAATCAATCTTTTCAACCTTACCAAAAGCCAAACCCTGGTTCATACCAAAATTCAAGTTCAACAACCCAATATGGTCCACCAGGTTTTTCTAATGAAAGTGAGAAGAGACTTAACGTTTTAGAGAAGAGCATAGAAACTTTAATGAAATCTCATAATAATTTCAATAATTTCATGCAAAGCACTACCCAAGCCATTTCTCGCTTAGAGATCCAAATGAGTCAATTGGCCACTGCAGTTAGTGAAAGAGAGAAGGGTAAACTTCCTAGTCAACCCGAGACCAATCCAAAATTTTCAGTCCCTACTCAAAAACCTTATCATGTTAATTCACTTGAAAACAACCAAGTCAATCATGTGAATTCTGTAATTTCTTTAGGGTCTGGAAATTATTTTAACAATCATGCTGGAATTGATAATGAAGAAGAGGAAAAATTAAATGTTGAATCTAACGATCCATCTTCAAAGTCATCCCAGCCTGGAAATCCCACAAACTCTGAGTCAGTAGGCCCATCCACTAATCATGTTTCAAAATCTGATTCAACCACACCTTATGAGTCAACTAAAAAAGTCTTCAAACCAAAAGCCCCATTCCCTCAAAGACTTATTTCAAACAAGCAGTCAGCCCAATTGGACAAAATTCTAGAAGTATTCAAACAAGTGAAAATTAACATTCCTCTTCTAGATGTCATTCAACAAACTCCCAAAAACTCGATGTGATAAAAATATGTACTGCAAGTGCACAGTGTCGAATTGAAGAACTGGACAAGTACAGGTCGAACCCACAGAGACTAGATTAATTCTTTAATATATCCTTAATTAATATTTTAGGCAAATTAGAAAAAATGGTGGAGAAGATTTTTTAACTAAATTATGCAAACTATTAATTAATAATGAAAACTATTAATGAGAAAAGATACCTAGGAATTAGAATCCACCAAATATTAACATAATAAATAATTTCTTATTTCCTAAATCAATTCCCAAATTATTTCCCCTTCCCTTTAAAATAATGATTCATATAATTAATATGGGCAAGCATAAGTTATGAAAAATTCACAGATTAACTATAACTTATCAAAACCTCGCAATCAATATAAAAATCATATGCAATTTATGAGGAGGAAAATATGAAGGTGAAAATAATTAGGCATTAATTTAGGAACGGAAAGAAAATATAGTTATGAAATATTTAGTTTCATCATAATCCTAGGTATTAGAAATTTAGCTAGCCATGGAATTAAAAACAAAAACAAATAATATTAGTACTACTATTCGTATGAAATAAGAACAATAATTAAAAAGAGAATTTCTATAATATAAATAAAAGAAAGTTACAAATACTCCCTGACAGTATGTTCCACACGTGATTGGAATAAGAGAAACGACAAACTCTAAATATCTTACTCCCTCCTACACTAGTGAAAAACTGAGAAAAAGAAAATAACAAGTGGTGCTTTTCTCTCTAAAACAAGAGGCCTATTTATAGGGAAAATAACTTTGAACCCTAATTTAGATTCATTGAACTTGGACACTTTGATCATTCCCTTTCCATGTAGGATTCAACTTTCTAGTAGCAATCAATTTCAAAAAGATCTTCTAGATAGACTTTTCTTTCTCTTGTTGGATTTGAATTGCACTAAGATTGTTCCACCTCTTTCCTTCTCCTTGTAGGATTCTTCTTGGACAATCCTTATATGAATAAGAGCATTAAATATAGCTTGATCACCAAGATTTTGACTTTATTGCAACAACTATTAAATCCTACAAAATAAAATAAAACATATTAATTTAATAAACTAATATAATTAAAAGGACAAAATTAGGGATAATTAAATATATGAATTACGTGTCTATCAAATACCCCCATACCTAGCTTTTGCTCGTCCTCGAGTAAAATAAAAAAATAAAAATAAAACAAAAATTACAATACCCCATTTTCGTAGGAAACACGATTGCATTTAGCATGTGCAACAAGCCTTTAAACCCCAAGGTTACCCCAAGTGGACGAGTTGTGTCTCGTGAGGGTTTGCAGTGAATATACCCACAAAATTTAAAAATATTTTTTTGGGTTCAACAAATTATGAAATTGAAAGAAAACTTCTAAATAATTATGGGCATTATACATAAGCAAGATTAAATTCAAAATCACACTTTCACCTTATCAAAAATACTCGATCTTCATTTTAGACACCATCCTTCATTAAATCAATTTCATGTAATGCATGCATGTGTATGTGATGTAACTCTTAGTAGGGATTTTTATCATGAAAATCAAGCAAACTCCTTTTTTTTTTGTCTTTCTTTTTTTTCCTTCTTTTTCTCTATTTTTTTTTATTCTTGACTTGTGCAATGTCTCATTTTTTTAGGCTTTTCAGAGTTACCCATGTAGAGCGAGCGTTGGACCAATGACTCCGAAACCAGATGGCTTTAGGGCACTAGGTGTAGAGACACCCCTAAGAATTTACTAACTCGAGTAACAAAGGCCACAAAAGTAGACTAGTCAAGCTGCTTTTATCCATCATACTTTTCAGCGTGAATATCGATGCTTCCCGAGGCTTGGATACCCAGTTATTTCGTTTAATGGACATTGAAGCAGTTATTTATTTCTTTTCTTTTTTACAACTTTTCTCAACTTCATTTTTTTCATTCTTTCTTTTTCTTTTTTTTTTCTTTTTTTTTCTTTCTTTTTTTTTGAAATTACTCGAATCATAGTTTATACCCCACAACTAAGAATTAGTGCAAACGTGAAGTGCAAAAATGCTTGTGAAATCAATTTTAAATCCAGATGGTGTTTTGAACTAAGATTTTATATTTTATCAAAAATTCAAGAGTTCTAAATCTTTCAATCTCACTCATGCGCTTTGCTCCACAAACACTTATTAGAATTAATTCAATTCATAAAAAGTCAAACAATTTTTATTTATTTTTTAATTTTTTTTGTTTTTTTTCTTAAAAAAAAAAATCTAACTAATACAAACAAACTCCCCCCATACCTAAATCATGCATTGTCCTCAATGTATGCAAATGAAGAAAAGAGAACAAAGATATGAAAGAATTATACCTTGTGTGCGGGGCATTTGTTCTGCAAGAAGATGTGGTGAGAAAGAAAACAAATGTACATATCTACAAATTTTATGCATCCTAAAAACTATGCGACTGTAAATGATCAATGATACAAACAAGCAACATAAAGTGGATTTCGTATGATTTTCAAGAGGTCTGGGTAATTGGAAATAGTTAGAATTTGTAACAGAAGAGCAATTGTGAGCATACCCGACTGATTCTTTTAAAATTGAGTCATGGAATGATAACGAAAAATGATAGTTCCTTTTGAAAAATTCTAACTTCATAAAATCTATCCAAACTTGCCATCCAAATTTGTTACTAAGGGGCACTAAAACATTTACATCCTTTTGAATAATTGTTATACCAAGATGTTTAGATACCACTGGATTATCACATGCATTATTTGAAATGGGAGATATGATCTCATTATCTAAACATGGAAGATTATCATTGTCCACAACCTTTGGTTCATTTGTTAAATCATATTTAGTGTTTCTAGAAGACGCTTCGGATGGACCCATGGTAGACATAAAATGATCATAAGAGGATTTAAGGTCAATTTGATTCTCTTGAAAATGCTCAAAATGCGTCAAACTTGATTCAATTATAGGTTCCAATCTAGAGTATGATTTTTGGGCTGTTAAGTCCAACATCTCATTGACCTCATTCAAGTATTCAATTTCATTCCAATTTTGACCAAAATGATTTAGACAAAAGTTAACAATTTCTTCTTCCCCCGTAAGTTCATTTCCCGACATTTTCTGAATCATGTTCACTTCAACGGACTGATCAAACAAATCACTAGGTTGCTCTCCCACATTAAACAGATTTAAGTCAATCATACGAAATCCACTTTATGTTGCTTGTTTGTATCATTGATCATTTACAGTCGCATAGTTTTTAGGATGCATAAAATTTGTAGATATGTACATTTGTTTTCTTTCTCACCACATCTTCTTGCAGAACAAATGCTCCGCACACAAGGTATAATTCTTTCATATCTTTGTTCTCTTTTCTTCATTTGCATACATTGAGGACAATGCATGATTTAGGTATGGGGGGAGTTTGTTTGTATTAGTTAGATTTTTTTTTTTTTTTTTAAGAAAAAAAACAAAAAAAATTAAAAAATAAATAAAAATTGTTTGACTTTTTATGAATTGAATTAATTCTAATAAGTGTTTGTGGAGCAAAGCGCATGAGTGAGATTGAAAGATTTAGAACTCTTGAATTTTTGATAAAATATAAAATCTTAGTTCAAAACACCATCTGGATTTAAAATTGATTTCACAAACATTTTTGCACTTCACGTTTGCACTAATTCTTAGTTGTGGGGTATAAACTATGATTCGAGTAATTTCAAAAAAAAAAAAGAGAAAAAAAAGAAAAAAAAAAGAAAAAAAGTTGAAAAAAGTTGAAAAAAAATAAAAATAAATAAATAACTGTTTCAATGTCCATTAAACGAAATAACTGGGTATCCAAGTCCTTGGGAAGCATCGATATTCACGCTGAAAAGTATGATGGATAAAAGCAGCTTGACTAGTCTAATTTTGTGGCCTTTGTTACTCGAGTTAGTAAATTCCTAGGGGTGTCTCTACACCTAGTGCCCTAAAGCCATCTGGTTTGGGAGTCATTGGTCCAACGCTCGCTCTACATGGGTAACTCTGAAAAGCCTAAAAAAATGAGACATTGCACAAGTCAAGAATAAAAAAAATAGAGAAAAAGAAGGAAAAAAAAGAAAGACAAAAAAAAAAAAAAGGAGTTTGCTTGATTTTCATGATAAAAATCCATACTAAGAGTTACATCACATACACATGCATGCATTACATGAAATTGATTTAATGAAGGATGGTGTATAAAATGAAGATCGAGTATTTTTGATAAGGTGAAAGTGTGATTTTGAATTTAATCTTGCTTATGTATAATGCCCATAATTATTTAGAAGTTTTCTTTCAATTTCATAATTTGTTGAACCCAAAAAAATATTTTTAAATTTTGTGGGTATATTCACTGCAAACCCTCACGAGACACAACTCGTCCACTTGGGGTAACCTTGGGTTTAAAGGCTTGTTGCACATGCTAAGTGCAATCGTGTTTCCTACGAAAATGGGGTATTGTAATTTTTGTTTTATTTTTATTTTATTATTTTACTCGAGGACGAGCAAAAGCTAGGTATGGGGGTATTTGATAGACACGTAATTCATATATTTTATTATCCCTAATTTTGTCCTTTTAATTATATTAGTTTATTAAATTAATATGTTTTATTTTATTTTGTAGGATTTAATAGTTGTTGCAATAAAGTCAAAATCTTGGTGATCAAGCTATATTTAATGCTCTTATTCATATAAGGATTGTCCAAGAAGAATCCTAAAAGGAGAAGGAAAGAGGTGGAACAATCTTAGTGCAATTCAAATCCAATAAGAGAAAGAAAAGTCTATCTAGAAGATCTTTTTGAAGTTGATTGCTACTAGAAAGTTGAATCCTACATGGAAAGGGAATGATCAAAGTGTCCAAGTTCAATGAATCTAAATTAGGGTTCAAAGTTATTTTCCCTATGAATAGGCCTCTTGTTTTAGAGAGAAAAGAACCACTTGTTATTTTCTTTTTCTCAGTTTTTCACTAGTGTAGGAGGGAGTAAGATATTTAGAGTTTGTCGTTTCTCTTATTCCAATCACGTGTGGAACATACTGTCAGGGAGTATTTGTAACTTTCTTTTATTTATATTATAGAAATTCTCTTTTTAATTATTGTTCTTATTTCATGCGAATAGTAGTACTAATATTATTTGTTTTTGTTTTTAATTCCATGGCTAGCTAAATTTCTAATACCTAGGATTATGATGAAACTAAATATTTCATAACTATATTTTCTTTCCGTTCCTAAATTAATGCCTAATTATTTTCACCTTCATATTTTCCTCCGCATAAATTGCATATGATTTTTATATTGATTGCGAGGTTTTGATAAGTTATAGTTAATCTGTGAATTTTTCATAACTTATGCTTGCCCATATTAATTATATGAATCATTATTTTTAAAGGGAAGGGGAAATAATTTGGGAATTGATTTAGGAAATAAGAAATTATTTATTATGTTAATATTTGGTGGATTCTAATTCCTAGGTATCTTTTCTCATTAATAGTTTTCATTATTAATTAATAGTTTGCATAATTTAGTTAAAAAATCTTCTCCACCATTTTTATTTCTAATTTGCCTAAAATATTAATTAAGGATATATTAAAGAATTAATCTAGTCTCTGTGGGTTCGACCTGTACTTGCCAGTTCTTCAATTCGACACTGTGCACTTGCAGTTACATATTTTTATTACATCATATGTTATTTGACGACTCAAATTGGGTTGTGTAGACCCGAATTTGGGGGCGTCACACTTATTACTAACTCCTTAAAAAGAGATCTCTCATGCTATAAATAAGGGATATGTTACAACAAAATATAATGTACACATTTTACTATAATAATATTTTTCTTTCTTCGTATCAGTGTTCTGACTTAAGTATAGAAGAGTCCTCCCAAAGCCCCTACTCTGGTGAACTTTTTGCAGATTTTTCAACGAAGTTAAGACGGTCAAGCGATGGTCAAAGTCAAAGTTTGTGGGTTGATCAAAATCCTAGTTTAAAGTCAACCATATATATTCTCTTTTTCACAATAAAAAAAATTGTGGTGAATACTAAGTTTCAGCACCAAATCTATTCATTACTATGATCACTTTGTTGGGTGTGATTACCCTTTCATCATGTAATATAATTCCTTGTACGATTTGATTGAATAAATTTAAAGTTATGCCCTATACATATCATATGAAATTAATGTTCTTTAAACATGCATCAAGTAAAATAAAGAAAGTTAAAGTTGATCAAAAAGTAGCTAGAAATTGCTACTTATTAGCCATGCAGCACAACAGTGCTGGGAGGCAAGTATTGCCTACTAATTCTTTAGATGTGAGAGATAATGATAAATAACATGGTCGTTTTTAAGATTTTGATGGCCTAAGGTAAAAAATAAAAATGAGATCTTTTTCGAAATATTATCTTCACAAAAAATATAAAAATAAATAAAAAGTACAAGATGTATTCAAAAAAGTGTTTTTTCAGAACTTAAAACATAATAGTTTGACTACAACAAAATATATGATAATTTCGACTACAACAAATTAAATATATAAGAAGTTCGATTACAACAAAATATATGAGAATATATTAATTGAAACATACTTCTTCTACTATTCTTAGAGGCAAAATCTTCAAATAAATGTTCAAAATCAAACTTGTCCAACATATTGATAGAAACGTAATTCATATATTTTATTATCCCTAATTTTGTCCTTTTAATTATATTAGTTTATTAAATTAATATGTTTTATTTTATTTTGTAGGATTTAATATTTATTGCAATAAAGTCAAAATCTTGGTGATCAAGCAATATTTAATGCTCTTATTCATATAAGGAATGTCCAAGAAGAATCCTACAAGGAGAAGGAAAGAGGTGGAACAATCTTAGTGCAATTCAAATCCAACAAGAGAAAGAAAAGTCTATCTAGAAGATGTTTTTGAGAAGTTGATTGCTACTAGGAAGTTGAATCCTACATGAAAAGGGAATCAAAGTGTCCAAGTTCAATGAATCTAAATTAGGGTTCAAAGTTATTTTCTTTATAAATAGGTCTCTTGTTTTAGAGAGAAAGAGAATTAAGTATTGTATTACTTTAGGTTAGGAGTAGGAGTAAATTAAATTATGTTTCAACGCTTGTTGGAGGATCGTGAATGAAGGGAGTTTTCTTATTTATTTTCAATCTTCTACTTCTTCTTTATTTTAGTTAATTTATTTATTTTCATGTCTAGTTAATTTCTTTAATCTAGGATGAAGATGAAATTAAATAATTATTCCTAATAATATTTTTTTAATCTCTTCTATTATTTATGCTTTTATGTTTAATTGATTTCGCCTTCATGTTTCGTTATTGAAATACCTTCGTTTTATAGTTCTTATGTGATTTTAAATTAATTAAGAGGTTTTGATAGATTATTGTTAAGATATGAGTTTTTCATAATCCATGTTTGCTCAAAGAAGTTTTGATGGGTTATAGTTAATCCTTAAATTTTCATAGTCTATGCTTGCCCACGTTAATTGTAAATTACTAAATTAAAGGGAAGAGAGATCAAAATCATAATTTGAGTTATAAAAATAGAAAAGATTGAATTATATGTTATGTTTATTATTTAGTGGATTCAGATTCCTAGATTTCATTCTCGTTAATTGTTTTCATATTCTAGATAATTAATTCTCAATCTTTATTTCTAATTCGCCTAAAATAAATATTAAGGAAACATTAAAATTAATCTAGTCTCTGTGGGTTCGACCTGTACTTGCCAGTTCTTCAATTAGACACTGTGCACTTGCAGTACATATTTTTATCACACCAAGTTTTTGGCGCCGTTGCCGGGGACTAGAATTAATTTTTATTTATTCCTTAATTTTTATTTATTCGAATTAGTTTTAACTCATTTTTTTTATTTTTTTTTATTTTTTCAGGATTATTGAAGCGGATCGAAGGAGCGAAAAGATAAAGATTTTGTTGCTGCGCTTTCTTCGGTACTTCGTATCTCCAATTTTTTTTTTGAAATAAAAAAAATAAAAAAAAATAGTAGTTTAGTTTTTTTTTATATATTTTTTTTTTGTGCGACTTTCGTGGTTAGTTGTCTATTTGTTTTGTGATTTGTGGAAAAATGAATTTTTATTATAGTTGGAATAATAATTTTGCTTGGAATCAAGAATCCTATGAAAATTTTAATCCGCACCAAGTAAATCAATTTTTTTCAACTTATGAAAATCCTTATCCATTTTCATGTTTATATCCATATTCGGATCCAGAACCTCAATATCCACAAGAATTATCAAATGAAAGTGAGAAGAGACTTAACGTTTTAGAGAAGAGCATAGAAACTTTAATGAAATCTCTTATGAAAATCCTTATCCATTTTTTTCTATTTTTTCATAAAAAATTTCCTCCAAATCTACATTATCACTGCCACGTCGCATACTAACTGCCACATAGACTTTTTTTTAAGACAAGTCAGCTGCCACGTCATCACTTCCGGTTTTTTTTAATTTTTGTTAGTATAATCGAGTACAGTGAGTTGACTGTAAGAAAAAAAAATTCAGTTATCCATCTGTAAATTGACCTATAATACGATGACCGAAAAAGCATTTAACCCGTATGTACGCAGTACGTTCCCATGCACAAGGAAGGGCCCTAGTCTAGAAATGTTTAGCTCAACAAACAATTCTCCCTTCCTGCCTTTTTAATTCACATTTTAAACTTATGCACATATATAAAAAAAAATATTTATTTTTTATTTGATTGATTAAATTGAGTATAAAATTTTAATATTAACCTTCTAAAATTTATTAAAAAGATAAGAGATAAATAAATTAGCACGTAATTTTGAAAGATAATATGGGAAAGTATGCATTTAATGCTTTGTTGAAATTGACAAATTACAAAGAAAAAGTACTAACAAAAATCTCTCTCTAAAAACTAGCAATTGATTAATTCACAGTCACTTATAACGGTCGGTACAAATACAATTAGCGATCGTAAACTTTAATCACAGATATTTTAGTCGCTGTTAAATTATTTTCTTGCAGCGAAAGCTCTTTGGTGGTTTGATGAATTTTTTAACTAACAAAAGTATGAGTTTGGGTAGTCAAACTTGTGTATTGGAAGTGTCTTTTCCTTGAACGAAGCAAGATTATATTTCAAGGCATGATTGATAGTATAGAAAAGAAGAAAGGTGGAAGGAAGCAGGGGTTGACATATGGGAGACAAACTGCGCACGGGCTGCTGTGCGGGTTTGGGGAATGGGGTGCGGTAGTTGCCTTATCCTTTTAAAACTCAACTTGAATATATATTTGGAATAGAATTATATATTGTAGTAATATTTTTTTAATTTATTGTTCCAAGAACACGTGTGATTTCTTGAGTGAACAGAATCACAAAAAAGAACACATGTGCGAAAGGCTGAAATTAAATTAGAAAATGTCACGTGATATTACAATAATTGTGCTAGACCTTGAAAGTTGATAAACATCACGTGGTCTAAAATCTGAGTGTGGGCGAATCTTGACCATTGATATACAGTACCCTGATGTGTCAGCATATTAATTAAGTTATAATTTAATATATATATATATATATTAATATCTTTTGTCACAATTTTCTGTGATTATTTTTTTATTTTTAAATTTGGGGTTCTAAAACTTTAACCGGTCCTTTGCAAGAGTTTCAGCAGCGGGCCTAGACTATTTAAGGTGGGATATTGTCTCTTTACACTCTTTTATGGAGATTCTCTCTTGCCTTTTTAAAAAGATCACTCGTTATTTTATACTCGTAATATACTTTTACATAAATAAGTAAGTCATTTTGTAGCATAAAAAAATCGCCAACACCAAGATTCCTCGATAAGAAGTAGTATTACAATATTTTAATATCTGCATCTCTTTACGATTTCTTCCCTAGCAAATGAGGCCTTATCATCCATACTATATATGTCAAAGGTGTACCATGCTCCTACTTTTCCACATCATTCTAGAGCTCTCCTCTCTTGTTTAGCTTTAAGAACTTTCATATAGCTAGGAAGAAGAGCGTGATGGTGGAATTTGGTGGTTCCTCATCTTCTCCGGTCTCACTGTCTCAAGAACACGTGCCAACCCTTCAACAAAGGCTTCAATACATTGTTGAAAGCCAGCCACATTGTTGGTCTTATGTCATTTACTGGCAAACCTCAAAGGACTCCGAGAATGGCAGCCTCCTCTTGTCCTGGGGAGATGGCCATTTTCGGGGCCCCACTAAACACACTACTCTCCCGAAAGATCAAACTAACCTTACCACCGATGGGTCCATCGACGGCGATGTAATGGATGCCGAATGGTTTTTTGTGATGTCCCTAACCCGAATATTCCGTGCCGGTGACGGATCTGCCCCCGGCAAAGCTTTCAGTTCGGGTGCCCATATTTGGGTTTGCGGCACCGACCAACTTCATGTTGCCGAGTGTGAAAGAGCTAAAGAAGCTCAACTTCATGGTTTTCAGACTTTTGTGTGTATCCCTACTTGTAGTGGAGTCCTTGAAATGAGCTCAGATATTACTATATCTGAAAACTGGAGCCTTGTGCAACAAACCAAGTGTCTTTTCGGGTCAGATCTCATTGGCTTAATCCCCAAACAGCCAAACCTTAGTAATGTAGGGTCCTGTTCATATATAGATATGGAAATTCCTGATTTTGATCTTCATGATCAGTTTGTTGCTGTTCGTCCCGCTACTCCTCACGTGGAAAAGAAAAACGCCGCTAAGAAGCGCGGCCGGAAGCCGATCCTCGGCCAGGACATCCAGGTGAACCATGTGGAGGCGGAGCGGCAGCGGCGGGAGAAGCTTAACAACCTGTTTTACGCACTCCGAGCGGCGGTACCAAACGTGTCCAGGATGGACAAGGCGTCCGTGCTAGCTGACTCCATTAGCTACATCAATGAGTTGAAAGCCAAGGTGGATGACCTAGACTCGCAGCTTCTGGAATTCCGAGCTTCGAAGAAATCAGGAAAAGCGGAATCGGCCGGAGCCGATACGGTGGAAAACCCTAACAGCACAACCACAACTTCCGTGGATCAAAAAATGACCGAATCAACTCCATCGGTAGATGTGGAGGTTAAGATGGTCGGGTCGGACGCCATGACTATCCGGATTCAGTCGGATAATGCTATTTACCCGGGTGAAAAATTGATGAAAGCGATACGTGAGCTGGAATTACACGTCCATCATGCAAGCATGTCAAACGTGAATGAGTTGATTATGCTTCAAGACATTGTGATTAGGGTTCCTGCTGCTGATGGGGGGTTGAGAAGTGAGGAAGGACTAAGAAGTGCTCTTCTTAGAGCAATGGAGCAGTAGTAAAATTACTACCTACGCACTACATTAATTCCAATAAAACAATTGATGCTTTCCTCTTCATTTATTTATCTTAATTACTACTCCACTGCATATGTAAGTACTATGCCGAGAGCTAGGAGGTAGTAGTTAATGGAGAAGCTAGGAAGTTGTATCACTGTGTCAAAATTATTAGTAAGTTATAAAAAATTTGGCAGGGGTTCGGGCCAGCGCCCCCGAGACAATTATTTTAATATTTTATACTTTCGGGTCACACAAATGCATCCAAATATCTAATTTAATAATACTAACAAAAGGGGGAAATCACAATTGATTTCTGAAAACAAAACTGAGGTTAGAGAAATTGAAGAGAGTAATTTTTGTTACCTGCAAGGGCACAAGGCTGCAAGAGAGTCACAGTAGAATAGAATCGCACTCCAGTCTCCACACTCGCGTCTAGTCAGTCACCAATATCCATTCCGATCACTCACGAAATACTTTAATGGTTCACGGTTTGCCTTTTGAGTGGGGTCAAAAATTGAGTGGAGTAAAAAAAAATTTAACTGATTTCAAAAATAGAGTGGGGTCAATTGACCCCACATTTCTAGCCTAGCTTCGCCACTGGTAATAGTAATTAATAATAAATTAGTTCTCATCAACTTTCTTCCAACTAGTAATTTTTTTATTTTTAATTTAATTTCTTTTCTTTTCACTTTGATCCTTTGTTTTATATATGTCAACTTGTTAATTATCTGGTTTTGAAAAAAAAATTATGTGGTGAATTTGTTGAGACAAAAATATATGAATAATATTTGGGGTCTCAAATGATATAATATTAATTATTTTAATAATAATTTTTTATATAACAAATCATACGAGATTTACCCAATTAAATTTATATATGGTGACACGCACATTATTTGAGAGAAAAAAATTAAGAGCTTTTGCATCACCTTTAAAATTTAAATATAATAAAATGATCATGGGCATAAAAATTTGAAACCTATTGCATACCCTTAAAATTTTAGATATGGTAAAATGGTCCTGTTGACCTTCACATGTGCAATACGACTTTATACAACCCTACACATGTTATGGTGTAAAAATTATGTACAGTTGTTATTTTTGTCGTACTTGAATTTGTCCAACTGTTCCACTCAATTTTTAAGTGGACCAAATACGACTTGGACTGCTCTCTCCCGTATAATGACAGGAGCTGTAAATATTTCTCAAATTTCCTTTTGTCTAATTATTATATTATAACAAGCTTACTAGCTAATTTTAAAAAGATTTTATTTATATTATATTCTATTAAATGTTAAAATTTTAGAGATATTTTTATTAATCTTATAAGCTATATATCAACTACATTTTTCAAAAAATGAAGAAATTAAACTAGTAAGTATTAAAAAGAGTGAATAATTTATATTGATTATTTTTGTAAAATTTCATCTTATACATACAAAGTGGTGGTGCTAAGTTACATCGTAAAGAATATATATAAGTAGTGAATATGTATAAGTAGTATAGAGAAAAATATACACTTGATTTTAAAAATGTTAATAATTAATTTTTTTTTATTCAGTTTATACAATTAAAGTTATGAAGTTACATATATATATATATATATATATATATATATATATATATATATATATATATATATATATATATATATGTTAATGAAGTTTTAAGTTCTTAAAATTAATTTTGGGTTTTGCTACCTAATCAAGAAGAGGAAAGGAAGATAAATAATTAATATGGTAGTGAGAGAATGTAATACTTGGAAAAATAATAATATTTAAATTTATATTTTAAATATATTGTTTGGACTTTGTCTTTTAATTTGAGTCCAAATAGTCATTTAATTAATGTGGACTAATAAATATTAATAAGTATTGGATAAATTAATTTGATAAAATACGGTTTTAAAATTAATTGAATTTAATTTATATATGAATAATATTAAATATTATTATAATTAAAAAAATTAATATAAGTTGTTAATAAATAAACTTAATTAAACTCGCATACGCTTTATATATATATATATATATATATATCTAATAAAATACAAATGATTTTGAATTTCCCGCTCACTCAATAAATCATCTGGGCCGTCCAAAGTTTGAGATAAATTCTACCGCCCATACATCTATCTAATAAAATACATCTATCTATCTAATCTATCTAATAATGATTTTGAATTTCCCGCTCACTTAATAAATCATCTGAGCCGTTTTAAGTTTGAGATAAATCTCACTGCCCATACAGTGTCGGAGGCACGGGACCCAACTAGTATATATATATATATATATATATATATATATATATATATATAGGAGAAAATATGTGTACACAGTTGTGTATTACACAGTAGGCTATAGCGACGATTTTTTGGGCTATAGCGACGGTTTCACCCGTCGTCATAGCTATTCTGGGCTATGGCGACAGTTTACCGTCGCTATAATCCAAAAAATATGTCGTCCTAGGCCTACTGTGTAATACACAGTTGTGTATATACATATAGCCCATATATATATATATATATATATATATATATATATATATATATATAACTGATGAAAAGAGAAATAATAGCAAGGGTTGGCTTTGACTTCGCAGTAGTGGGTATCGGAGGAAAAGAAAAGGAGAAGAGAAATTAACCAGGTAAATCCTTTGTTCTGCTCATAAATTTGCTCTGTTCAATTCGCTGGAAAAAATCGATATATATATATATATATATATATATATATATATATATATATAGAAAGTGGTTAGTATGAAATTTATTTTAAAAATATTATTTAGTATTATGATTTTAGTAATTTAAATTTTTTTATCAATTAGTATTTAGTATTATGATTTTAGTATTTTAATGATGTAATTTGAATTTTTGTTGTTTTGATTAATTAATAAAATAATTTAAATTTTAGTATTTTTAGTATTTTTTTAATTTGATTTTTTAGTATTTTAATATTATTATTTTAATTAGTATTTGATGTAAATATGTTGTGTTTCGAATTTTAATATTTTGATTAAATGATGTAAATATGTTATACAACTTATTTTATTTAATTAGTTATTTTGATTAGTTAACAAAATAATTTGAATTTTATTATTTTGATTAAATGATGTAAATATGTTATGTTTTTTTTATTTTGAATTTTAGTATTTTTTGTTTTGATTAAATGATATATATTATTTTATTTATAATATATTTTATATTTAAGTCTGCCATATCATCACATTTTAACCTCGTTTGTCTTCTGTTAACGACAGAGGCACGGACGACCCAAAAAATATAATGTTAAAGGTACTTTTGAAAAAAAATTAGTTTAGGGTACAAGTGGAACATCGAGATAAATATCAAGGGCATTTTTGACCATTTGCCCTAACTAATTGTAATTATTGAATATGAAGAGAAAATTATAATAAGAAAAATATGAGATATTCAATGCTAAGGGTATAATAGAAAAAATTATTTAAATATTTGGTTATTAAAGGAAAGTGGACATTTAACATGGTACTATTTAAAATAGTAATAAGGACTTTTATTTTGAGATAGAGAGAATACAACACGGATCAGGTCCGGACTCCCGGACCTGATCAAAAACGGACCCCAAATTTTATTTTATTTTTTGGTTTTTTATTTTTAAAATAACTAAAATAAATATTTAATATTTTATGGAACTGAAATTTTTTCATAATACAATATTTTGGGCGTGTTTTGAATACCTATACCAAAAAATGGTGGTACAGTGACTGTACATACATGTTTTGTTATACGTACCCAAATCACACCCAAAACACTGTATTATATAAAAAATCAATTTCATAATTTTTTATTTATTTTTTTTAGTTGTTTAAAAAAAAAGGTCCGAATTTTAGTCCGATCCGAGAGTCCGGACTTGATCCGGCCTAAAGAGAATAATATTTAGAAAGTTATATTTAAAAGTAGTAGTAGTATATGCTAACAGAAGACATGTCAGTGCATTTGTAATTAGGCATTAATACTACTTTGGTTCTAAAAATTCAATTTTAAAAGTATTTTAAAGTCAATTTTCCGTTTGGTCTCAAATTTTCTTAGTTCTAAAAATTAAAATACTTGTAATTTTCAATTTCCATTTTATTTTATGGACGCCCTTCTTCTGTTTCTGTCTCCTCCAATAAAAATATATCTGCAAATGTTGTATTTGAGGGCCCAGGCTAGTTTGCTTGCCGGATCAAATGTACACAAAGATTTTGTCTTTTTTGTTTTGATTCTCTTAACGACATTGTAAGATATTTTCTACCCATATAGGTAAAATCATTATTCTGACAAGGACGAGCTGTGTATATCAATGGGAAAATATCAACGGCCAAGAGGGCTACCAGCCTACCACTAGTTCATTTTAATATATATATTTATATTAATAAATTTAATAATTAGAAATATTTTTTAATTAATTTGTAGTAGTAGTAGTAGTAGTATTTTTTTAATTTATTGTTCCTACAACATGTGTGATTTCTCGAGTCAACAAAATCACAAAGAAAGGACACGTTTATCTCAAATGTTACAGACTCACAGATACAATACTGTGCGAACACGCTGAAAGTTGGTATATGTCACGTGATATTAGTACAATAATCGTGCTACACCTTGAAAGTTGATAAATGTCACGTGGTGAGTGTGGGCGAATCATGACCATTGATTTACATTTGCCTGATGTGTCAGCATATTGTTACGTTGATTAGAATTTCTTCTGTCGTATAGGCCAATTCAACATGGAGGAGGGGGACCACTTTTAGCATAACATGATTATATAAATTTATTCAACTTTTATTAATATAATTAAAAGTACTTGATAAACATTACCAGATATCAAATTATATGTTCAAATAATTTTTTTAATTTCATCTGTACGATTATTATAGTTTAGTTTTATTACGGTTAGTATATTAAAATTTTAGTAAATTTAGAAATAAACACATACTCTATCCGTTTAATGAAAGAGTCTGATTTAAAAAAAAATCAAATATATATTAAGAATGTATTTTATTCTACATTTACCCCTAATATAATACTATGTTCGTTTAGTAAATTTATGATGACAAAGAATATTGTGTCATTTTATGTTTCTATAAAATGTAACTAGAATCTTTTTATGGTACAAAAAATAAATTTGAGAGACATTTTTTTTTGAAAAATGATTAAAGAATGTTTTATAATCACAAAATTACTCCCTCCGTACCAAATTATCTGCTGTTCTAGAGTTTCACACAGATACCAATATGTATGATAAAAATACTAAAATACCCTTTGTGCTGACTTTTTTATTAATTGAAGAGAAAGAAAAAGCAACTAATTAATTGGAGAGAGAGAGAAACATTGAAGAGAGAGAGAGAAAGCAGCACATTAATTGAAGAGAGAGATAGAGAGAAACAATTATTAATTAAAGAGAGAGAGAGGCATGAATGTGGATGTATAAAAAAGAGGAGAGACATTAATGAGAGTAATGATTATCAACAATTAAGATAAAGGGGCAAATTTGGAAAACAAATGAAAAAAATGCATTGAAATCTTAAAAAAGCAGATATTGTGGGACAAATTTTTTTTGCAAAAACAGCAAATAATTTGGGACGGAGGGAGTATGTTAATAATTGTTACTCGATCCATTCGACCCACAAATTAAGTGAGACTGAGTCCCGTTTACAAAATTTATTACTCCCTCCATTTTTAAAAGATTCTCGTTTTAGATGTAATACCCCGAACCCGATATAGACCCAAAGTGCTACACGCCGCAAGTCCATAGGTCCGCAAGGCAACAATATCAATAACGCGCAGCCCAAACAAAATAATTTAACATTAATCTTAACTTAAAATCCAACAATAAATATACTTTAAATCAATCCAAATGAAATACTAATAAATACCACATTCAAATAATGGAGACGCAGCTCCTCGAACACATCAGTTTGTTCTCTTGATTCTATTGGATTCCTTTAAACTTAGTGGTTTGTGTATTCAACTTCTTTGTAGGTCCTCCATGGATGGACTCTTCCCCAGATGGTTCGTCCCTCTTATTGTTATTCCCTTTCTCCATTTCCGCTAAGCCCTTCTCGATCACTAACACCTTATTGAGCACCGCATCATATGTGGGCAGCTCAAAAGACGCCACACCATGTTTTTTGTCGACCCGTAATCCATCCTCCAACCTTCGCGCTTTCGCCGCCTCATCTGCCACCAAGGTCGGTGTATACTTGGCAAGCTTCGCGAATTCAGCTTCATATTGAGCAACTGTCTTGCTCCCTTGTTCGAGCCTAATAAATTCTTTCTCCTTTTGTGCCCGAATTGTTTTATGAAAGTATTTGTTAGTAAATGCCTCATTGAACATGGTCCATGTGTAGGGTTCAGGATTCCCTTCATGCTTTCTTTTTTCCATAAGCCACTAATCATACGCCCCACCCTGAAGCTGGTAAACTGCCAACGTCACCTTATTAGCCCCACTACTCCCTAGCAAATCAAACGCCTTCTCCATTTCTTGAATCCACTTCTCAACTATGGAAGGGTCCGTAGCCCCTTCAAAGATTGGCGGATTCAGTCGCTTGAATTCCGCTACCATGCCGCGTTGCCCAGGTTGTTGGTTCTGCACTAGCTGAGCTAAAGTAGTAGCCAGTTGAGTGAGACCATTAGCGCCAAAATTGGTGTTAGTAGGGTTGCTTCTTCTAGGCGGCATTTTCCCTACAAAAAGAAATCCCCACTCAACAACACTATACAAAACTACTAACGAATAAAATAAAATACCCAATTAGCCTCGAGTACCAAACGTCAAACAAAACATAGATTTCTTACCTTATTCTCTATTTAATTTTAAAATCATTAAATTTAGTCAATACTTTTACCCACAGCTAACTCCCAAAATCACTCGCCTAGGAAATATATAAGTTTTTCAACCTAACACATTGCGAGGGGCCAATAATTTGATACCACCTCTGTAACACCCTGAACCCGATATAGGCCCAAAGTGCTACACGCCGCAAGCCCATAGGCCCGCAAGGCAACAATATCAATAACGCGCAGCCCAAACAAAATAACTTAACATTAATCTTAACTTAAAATCCAACAATAAATATACTTTAAATCAATCCAAATGAAATACTAATAAATACCACATTCAAATAATGGAGACGCAGCTCCTCGAAACTAAGAGTTTTATCAAAATTCATCAACAAAAGAATAACATCTAAAACTAAACTCCAACTATTCCAAGCGTATCAAATAAGTGTTCAGTTTTCAACGATGGGACCCGTAAAAATCTGTAAGGGGGTGAGCGATGAAGCCCAACAAGTAGCAATCCTCTCTATCTAACCGAATCAAGTACAATTTGCAAAATACTTTTTTGAAATAACTTTTTTTTTCAATAACAATAGTTCAAAAACTTTTTAAAACTAAAACAATTCAAAAATAATTTCAATGTATATTATATCTCTTTTAATCCACAGCCTTAGCGACTAAGGTTACAATAGCCCTGTAACACGGCCCAAAAGTTCGATAACGTTATGATACGCACCCTACTAAGATATCTATAAAAATGCACGCTCCCCGAAGGGCATCTAAAAGGTGTGTGCCTTAGTAGGTCATATATTAGCTCCGGAACTAAACATAATCAATAACAGGTTCTATACATAGTCAGACTGAGGATTTCAAAAAAACTTATCTCAATATTATCGATAATATAAACGATACTTTTTCACAGTTCAAAATCATATAATCTCATTCACAGTTCGAAAATAAATACTTGATCCGAATTTTTAAATAAAAGAACATAAAAATTTAATTTAAATGGAATCCTTAAATAAAAAAATAACGAATTTTGAAACTGTACATTTAGGCATTCGAATAATTATTAAGACATACTTAAAAGTAACGATAATCTTAAAAACACTAAATAGTTCGGAAAGCCACTTACCTTGATTTTGCAAAACACGAAATTAAAAACGAACAAATTTTTTTTGAATTTTCTTCTTTTCTTCTTCACTGTTCTGCTGTACTCCAAAGCCAAATAAATTTTTACGTTCTTCTCTCTCTAGTTGTTTAAATATATGTAAATCCTTTGCAAAATAGGTTACTAGGTAAAAGAGTCCTTTTTAAAATTAAGAATTTGTTAAACTTGAATGATTTTTCTTATCCTTATAGGTTTTAGATATGTATAAATAATTATTAGTTACACTTCTATTATCTAATTATATTATTTTATTATCTTTTATCTTTTTTTTAAACCGGGTATTACATTAGAACAAAAAAATTGTTTCAAAAAGTTTGTTGTTTACAACTTTCGAGGAGAATAAATTATTTACTTTTCTGTATTACCACTACCTTCTCTCATTGTCCCAATAAATTATCTTCTTTGTATTAATAGTTTTTAATTTCCCATAAAGGGGTAGTGATGGAATTTCAAATAAATTTTACTTTGTAAATGACACTTCCTTAATTCATGTATTAAAACATTTAACGATAATCTTTTAGGAACGGAGGGAATAATTATTAAGGACATTTTTATTACATGTACATCCTTCTAAATAATTAGTAATTGTTAGTCTAGTAGTGTGTTATAATAAATTATGATTATAAATGTAAAAATATTAAATCATTTTATATCATGTTATTGTCACTATAAAAAAAATATTCTTGTGGAATAATTTTTTTGAACAAATAAGACTCCTCTTTTCGTAGGAATTCATCTGATCATCCGACAAGTTTCCATTGTATACCAACGTCGTGCTCGTATACAAAAATGTTGGGGAATCCTAGGCAATAATTGTAATTAATACTTACTCGAGTACTACCTAAGATACTAGTAATTGGCAACAGCGAATTTAGAACATTCACAACAGTTTTTTCAATTGATTCTCTATCCTTACATTTGAAGAATATATCAATAAATCAGTATCTAACAGTTTTCTTATCCTTATATAATTCTCTATTTTAATCCCTATATATGATTTGACTTCTCAGGATGAGGGAATCAAAAGAGCGTTCCCTATTTATGTAAAATGACATTTCACGCCCTATTTATTGCAATTTTATGTTGGTTAAAGGATCTTATCTCACTTAATTGCTGATTTGGGTATGCCTATCAAATTCACTCATTTTTATTTTTAAACAAAGGATTTAAAGTAGAAAGAGAACTATAAAAAAAATTAAAAATCAGTCAAATTTTGATTTTGATCATTTTTATAAAAAATATTAATAATAATTATAAATTTTATTATTTTATAATTAAAATAAAGTTCTCATAAACACATAATGATCGTTGCACATTTTTATTTCTAGCAATATCTATTTTTAAATTAAAATAATTGCAAATTTTAAATTCAAACAACAATCACTTTTAAATAAAAAATAGTTACAACGTTCAAAACATTATTTGACGGTTAGAACTTTCAAATTTTAATTTTAAATTTCAAAATTTAAAATTTAAGGAATCAATATAAGGAACCTGTTGGGTACATAGTGAAAATATTGAATCCCTATCCTACAGAATGACCCAATAGCACTGCAGAGTAGGAATAAAGATAAAGAAACTGTTGTGAATGCTCTTAGAATCTTTATCTCATTGGGTTTTGATATAAATAAAAATAATTCACCAATTATAAGTTGTCACATATTATTTTTAAAATTTTATTAATAAAGGATAATTTATTAATTTGATTCAATTCGGTGTTCTATAAGAATATTCAATTCAATAAAGACGGGAAGTCTTTGAATGTTTAATCAATCAAGAATTGACGACCTATTAGATCTCTAAATCAAAGCAGAACTATAATTGTAAGGTTTCAATTTTTAATAAATAAATTTAATTTTCTTTATAAATATTGTCCACTATAAGAAAAAGACCTATCTACGACCATATATCAGCTACCGCAGTTGATCGCTAATGCCAATCTACGTCAACAGCAACCGCAATGCCTTCAGAATACTAGAAGTAAATTATCTGATATTATGTACCATTGGTTTATTTTGTGGATGTAATCAAATTCACAATTTAAAATAGTATTAATATATATTGAAAAGTGAATTTGAGATGCATATATGGATAGTTTGGTATATATTTTGTGGATGTAGTAATTTAAAACTGTAAACGAATAATGTTAACGCCAAGATCTTCTGCCACGTTCCAATCACGTAAGACGTTCTGATCCTGCACAATAAACACAGTCAACACCAAAAGCTTGACGGCTTGGACCGTCGGGGGATAGCTCCGGCGTGAGAGTCAGTACAGGCGATCACAAGGTTAACAATGGAGGAATAAATATCTAGTGACTTGAGAGCCATAATTAATTAGTTACCTTTCACCGTGTGCCATCCGTGCTTTATATCTCCAAAGTCCGGTTTGTCCTGTATGCAACTGACTTTTCGGGCCCACAGCTTTTAGCCGACTAAGCCCTGTCCAATCCTCATTAAGTATAATGCAGAGATGACAGTCAAAGTTCTATCCCCAATCTACACCGGTCAAAGTCCAAGTGGAACCATACTCATCTAGTAATTCGGCCCAGTGTCACAGCCCAATACTTCATAGGCCCCAAATAAAGATAATATCCACCCAATGGGCTGGCCCAATGAACCGGCCCAATACTTTCAAGACCCACCTCAACATGTCTAAAGTATTATGGCCCAACATTGCTCCCTAGTCTTCTATTAAACAGGAGGTTTAATGAAAGAGTATAAGTGGAATCAGTCCAAAATAAAAGGAATTATAATGAGATGAACAAATGCCCAAGGTACAAGTTACCGAGACCCAATAGGTAAATCTCAACAACAACGCAAATAGAAACTGGAAGCCCAATAGAGAAGCCCACTCCGGTTAACAGTGAAGGCTAAAATCGCACGCTACCTCTTCAAATTCACAATCACTGCTGGCATTAAATGAGCCGCCCTTGAACCTCGTGAAAAGTTGAAGAGAACTCTAGTATAAAAGCTGCTTTCTCCCAAATCTGACAGTTTTACCAACTAAATTTGAAATTTGGATATTCCTTGATCCTTTTCTTTTCCAAATTTCTCTCTGCAACTAATTAACCATGGCTTCTCAGAATACTAATCAAAGTTCTCCACTTCGCATAACCCCCATTACCACTGTTCTTCCCAATCCAAGCCCTGGCAACAAAGAGGCTCCGAGTTCAAATCCCAAATCTGTTGATACTCACAGTCAAAATCAACCACTAAAAATTATTCCCAATCCTTCAGAATTCTTCAAGAGTGAAGAATACTTCCCCCATACCAACACTCCCTCCACCGTCACTGAGATTAAGTTGGGTAACCTTCGGTCCCGCTACCAGATTCCGAATACCCATATGGTAAGGGCTCCAGCTCCCCATGAACGAATGTACCAGCGACCCGAAGGCTGGACCGCCATGTCGGTGACCCTTCTCGAAAAGGTATTTCGCCTACCTCTCCATGCCTTCGTCATCATTCTACTAGGGTTCGTAGGCGTGGGATTCACCCAGTTAGTGCCGAACTCCTACATACACATCCTGGCATTTATTGCCTTCTGCTACGAACAAGGGATTCCACCTGATGTCGACTTCTTATTCACTCTATTCATAGCTGGTAAATCTCGAGAACGAGGCTTCAAGATATTGAGCAAACAATCTCCCAAACCTAATGCCAGGTTCGAGAAGCGACCACTAATGGACACTCCTTCGAGCAACCAAGGATGGCATAAGGAGTGGTTTTTTGTCAAAGGACCCGAAGTCTCCTCCATACCTAACTAGACCACTTCTGATCGTATCTCTGCAAACTTTAGAAATATTTCAACGGAACGAGTGAGAGAAATGGCGAGCCTTCTGGAGAAGATTCGCATTAAGGAATAGAGCTTCGGACTTCTGAGTAAACAAGCATGGTTGTACGACCATAACTGTAAGTCTCGAACCCACTTTATTATTTAACTCCCAATTTCCATCAGTAGTTATCGTAAACAATTGTTCCTCATCTGTTGCAGTGTCTCTGATCAAACCAACGTCAATCGATCGAAAGGATCTAGACAGATTTCTTTCTGGTACATCTTCGCCAACCTTTGTCGATGTACCAACTGAAGAGCTTCAAGCCACCGAATCAACTCCTATTGAAGGGACAAGCCAACATCGCCAAAGAAAGCAAGCTGGCCGAAAACCCAAACACACCCCTACGCAAACTCACACCGAGTGCCTCATCGATTTGCACTTTGACGAACAGACCCGAATCCTTTGCGCCAAAAAGTGGAAAACCTAAGCAAATTCTCCAGCCTCCGAAGAACAACAAGTACCTCTAACAGAAACCGATCCTCCGCCAACCACCCTGGTTGAAATCGTTGTTTCTGACGAAGAGCCCGAAGAACAAGTAGAGCGATCACCCAAACTTGCTCGAAAAAGACAACCAATCTCCTCGGACTTCAGGCCCAAATCCCCAGAATCCCCCACTCTCTGGCCAGAATTAGAAGAGAATTTTCCATTTTAGCTCTACAACTCCTTCGTCCGTAATACAGACAACCACCGGTTCAGCAACAGGTCTATCATGGACCTGATCAACTAGGGAATGAAGTACCAAGCTAGAGTAAGCTTAACTTATCTATTTACATCTCGGCCCATTAATTTTTAACTGATAGACTAACATTGATCATCCGCAGGCAAACACTATCTTCGAACGCCTCCGTCTCAAATACCAAGAGGCCGAAGCCGAAGAGAAAGCCGCTCGAAGAGAGAATACCCTGTTTAAGTCTGCTTTGGCGAAAGATAGAAGTAGTCTCAAAGTTGTTCTTCATGACAATGAGTGTCTTCAGAAAGACCTTGCTTAAACCAAAGAAGATTTGAAGACATCCCGGGCCACTCATCAAGTCATCACTGATATAAATATCGATTTTCTGAAGAAAAACAAAATTTTAGCGAAGAAAATCGAAGATCTGGCCCAATCCAACTCAGTTATGTCGAAGCAAAATAAAGATATCCAAGCTAAAGATGCAGAGCAAAATGGCCCATCGTCAAAAGCTTGGAGAGGATCTTCGAGAACTTCAGACTCTTAAGGATTTGGGCCCACCATTAACTGATCGGCTTCGTAAGGAGATTGAAGCAAATTACAGGAAATCCACCGAACTGAATAATGAAGTTGTCCACATGTACTGTGAAGGGTAAGAGGTCTGCCGAAGTAAATACAAAGCCAAACTTGTAGTGGCCAAAGTAAATCTGACTCTCCTCGACTCTTCGGATAGCGAGGACAATAAGGAAGCTTAAAGATATCATCCGAAGCTTTAGGAGTCCCTGAAAAGACATTTCTCCTTTATAAACAGTTAGATATCAATGAGATGATTAACAAATTCTTATCCTTATTACACCTTTGACCATTTTTTGTCAATAATTCATCATCAATCAATATGAAAAATGTATAATCTTAAACTGTTAGTCAATAACTAAGCAAGTCATATAACAGATAAGATAAAGTAATAATGTGACCCAAATTCAACACTTAAAAATCTGGTAATAAAGTAATGCAATACTTATTCGTTACCAAAGTAAGAGGTAGATTTGCTTCATAGGGAATTTGTTTACCACGAAGGGCCTAACAAACCCACAGGATGACATTTGCCTACCGCGAAGGGCTTGACAAAGTCTAAAGGATGACATTTGCTTACTACGAAGGGCCCGACAAACTCATAAGGGATGACATTTGCCTACCACAAAGGGCCTGACAAAGTCTAAAGGATGACATTTGCCTACGACGAAGGGCCTGAAAAACTCATAAGAGATGACATTTGCCTACCACGAAGGGCCTGACAAACTCATAAGGGATGACATTTTCCTACCATGAAGGGCCTGACAAAGTCTAAAGGATGACATTTGCCTACCACGAAGGGCCTGACAAACTCATAAGGGATGACATTTGCCTACCACGAAGGGCCTGACAAAGTCTAAAGGATGACATTTACCTACCACGAAGGGCCTGACAAACTCATAAGGGATGACATTTGCCTACCACGAAGGGCCTGACAAAGTCTAAAGGACCACCTGCCGAAGAGGCTACCATCGAATTGTCAGCGAGTCCTCCCGAACCTCCTAACACCGAGGTGGCATTTGATGTGCCTGTCAGACTATGGATCAGCTACCGAAGTCCCTCATGAATGCTTCAAACTTCGATCCCATGAGCTGGCATCTGTTAACATGATCCCTAGGCAATGGACCTAGTATAACTACCCCCCCTAGACAGCAAGAAGTATATGAGATAAAATTGAATATAGCCTTTTGGTGGCTGATGTGGGAACGAACTATTTAGCTGACACAAATACCCACATGAACCCTCCGAAGAACATCTGCAGCTTCAGACGGCACCCAAAATTCCTCAATATTGGGAGATGAGTCCAAAGAAGAATACCCATCTGCAAACAACGCCCACAAATTCTGATTCTGCCGAAGCACTGCAACGGTTTTGTCGGACTCTTCAGATTCTCCATAACTATCATCATCTTATTTCTTCATCCCTAATGACACGGCTTACATTGCAAATCAGGTGCTGCTTACCCCCAACTTATCACACCAAAACTGTTCCCACTGTCAATGAACTAGCTGCCAGATACAAATAATATAGCTCAGCAGGAGTGGGCTTCACCAACAAAGGCACCAAAGAAAGATAGGTCGTTTATTCCTTGGAAGGCGTCTTCACAGCCCGAAGTCCACTAGAACATCTTAGCATTCTTCGGCCCTTTCCACATACCAAAGATTGGCAAACATCTTTTTGCCGATTTGGACATAAACCTTCTCAAAGCCTCTTCTGAATAGTCTTGCCTTTTCCATTCGAACCTGCAACTTTAGACGGGCATCTCCGAAGACGAGTATCCACAGGGCGGTGTGCCCTCAGTGGATTCTCAGGAGTGCGGCTTCTGGGTCTGCTTCTACCATAATCCCAAAGATCAACAGGACGGAGTACCCTTCTTCGATCAATCAGGAAAATGGTTGTCGGGTCTTTATCTACTCTGCTTCGACCATAATCCCGAAGACCAATATAGAGGAATACCCTTCTTCGATCAATCAGGAAAATGGCTGTTGGGTCTTCATCTACTCTGCTTCGACCATAATCCCGAAGACCAATAGGGCGAAATACCTTTCTTCGATCAATCAGGAAAATGGCTGTTGGGTCTTCATCTACTCTGCTTCGACCAAAATCCTGAAGACCAATAGAGCGGAATATCCTTCTTCGATCAATCAGGAAAATGGCGGTTGGGTCTTCATCTACTCTGCTTCGACCAAAATCCCAAAGACCAATAGGGCGGAATACCATTCTTTGATCAATCAGGAAAATGGCTGCTAGGTCTTCATCTACTCTGCTTCGACCAAAATCCCGAAGACCAATAGGGCGGAATACCCTTCTTCGATCAATCAAGAAAATGACTGTTGGGTCTCCTTCGATCCCGAGGACGGCCTCGAGACATGTCTTTAAAGTATAGACTTCTTTTTAGCTTGATCGGTCCAACAATCTGACCATTTCGGTATAGGATTCTAAGCAGTATGCCTTCTACCCTTTTCCGACCATGGTCAGATCTTCTCTCCGCAGCAAAAATCAATCTTCTTCTAGCATCATATTGGGCTCTCGAACGAGAACTCTCAGAAACCTGCTTAGAAGCTGTACCAGCATGAGCACTCTTTGAAGGACCCAATCAATCCTTGACAGATACTCATTGTGTTGACGAAGTCATAGCCATCAGCTATACTTTAGAAGTAACTGTTCTACTCTTCTTCACCATGGATTCCGACGTAGAGGAGCTAGAATTTGTGATTGAAAATTTCAAGAACACTAGAACACAGCCCTCCTTCTAGCGCCAATGTTAACGCAAATATCTTCTGCCACGTCCCAATCACGTAAGACGTTCTGATCCTGCACAATAAACACAGTCAACACAAATGCTTGACGGCTTGGACCGTCGGTGGATAGCTCCGGCGTGAGAGTCAGTACAGGAGATCACAAGGTTAACAATGGAGGAATAAATATCTAGTGACTTGAGAGCCATAATTAATTAGTTACCTTTCACCGTGTGCCATCCGTGGTTTATATCTCCAAAGTCCTGTTTGTCTTGTATGTAACTTACTTTTTGGGACCACAGTTTTTAGCCGACTAAGCTCTGTCCAATCCTCATTAAGTACAATGCAGAGATGACAGTCAAAGTTCTATCCCCAATCTACACCGGTCAAAGCCCAAGTGGAACCATACTCATCTAGAATTCGGCCCACTATCATAGCCCAATACTTCATAGGCCCCTAAATAAAGATAATATCCACCTAATGGGATGGCCCAATGAACCGGCCCAATACTTTCAAGACCCACCTCAACATGTCTAAAGTATTATGGCCCAACAAATAGTATTATTGGGATGTATTTTGAATGGTTGATATATTTTGACTTTAAATTTAAATGAGAATTTAGACATTTTAGCTATATATCATGGCATTAGCATATTGCAGGTGCATTGGTAATGTAGGTGAACCACAACTTTTTATTCCTTTTTTTTATCTACAACATTTTAAAAACGTTGTGTAAATGTGCCTAAACGTTGTCTGATACATTAAACTACAACATTTTTAGCCAGAAAACGTTGTGGAATCATACTTTCTACAACGTTTTCAAGCATCTGCTAATTTATAGAAAACAAATCTACAACATTTTTTTCTTAAAAAATGTTGTCTAATGTGCTTAACTACAACGTTTTAAAAACTTTGTGTAAGGGTGTCAAATAGATCACACCCTTAACCACGACGTTTTTGTGAATGAAACCACAACGTTTTTTCTGCGTCATATATTTACAGTAACTTTTTCAATTGGAGAAGAAAGTAGACATTATGACCTACTTGACTCTTATAATGGATTGCTCATTATGTCGAAGTTATGTATTGAAATTTTGTGTTGTTTATTATTTTCTAAATATATGATTTATCATTTTTGAATGTTAATGATAACTTTTTATTCGTTATCTTAGTTATAATATTCTTTACTGAGCTATTTGAGCTCATATTTTTTTATTTTATAATTCACTTCAGAAAATGAGAATGTAGCTAGGGAAACAAATGAATAAAATTATGGTATGAATTAGTACTTGTAGTAGTCCTCGTCATGTTATAAAATAGTGTGACAGTAATTATAGTGAGGACTTAATATGTGTGATGTCGTATTATACATGAATTAGTACTTGTAGTAGTCCTCGTCATTTAATATTCCGCATTTATTATTCTGTTGGAACATCCTGTCGGTGTGAATTTCACCTGACCTGGTTCTATTTTTATTATTCCGTCTTTATTATTCTGTCGGAATATCCTGTCTGTGCTATACGCCGGATCTGGTTCCATCATTTATTATTTCGCATTTATTATTCTGTTGGAAAAACAGTCTATGCGAAGTACCGCATGCATGGTGATAACTTTTGTTATTCCATTCGGTATTATACTCAGTTGATTATAATTTTAACTTCTATACTCCATGAAATTAGTGGAATATCCTTGATATTTGCGCTTCATCCAGTATTTTTTATGGAAATATTCTTCTGAGTATTCTTGAATTTTATTCTACAAAGAAGTATCATGTTGACAATTTGGACGCTATTGGTTCCTGGACAAATTAATTCTTGAACTTGTTTAATTGAATTTTTATATCATTGTCATCATCCTCATGTTTATGTTATGTTGAAAGTCATCTGTGGCCTGTAGTGTATATATGGACTTGGTATGATTATGACCAGGAATTATTCAGTATAATCATGACCGTAATGTTACAAATGATGTGAAAATTAAAATTCCTCATTGACCCGTAGTGCATTGATGAACAGTTTTTGGTATGATTATGGCTATGGATTCTCTTCGGCCAAGGGAGAAAAGATAAATTGTTTTATGGCATGATCAGGACCGTTGATGAAAACACGATTATCTTTGGCCCGTAGTGCATAGATAATTCGTGGTCGTGATACTAAAGAATATCCTTGGCTTGTAGTGCAGGGATGATTTAATGATGTGGATTAATTATTGAGCTGAGTCTCAGCGATAAAAGTGATGAAAAACTTTTTAAATCATAAAAGATAGTAGATTTCATTCTCTACTTGACTCTTTTAATGGATTACTTGTTTCGCTGCAGTTAAATTTGTTATCTATTATATATTTTATCAATTTAACATTGTTGAAGGCTAACGATAAATTATTCTGCATTATCTTAGTCATAATATTTCTTACTGGGCTAGTTGAGCTCACCCTTTCTTTCACCGTTCTCTTCAGGAAATGAGAACGTAGCTGGGACTATTCGGAGAACAGAGTGATGGTCCTAGATGGTGCATTAGTAGTCCTCACTATTCTGTGAAATAGTGTGATAATAATTGTAATGAGGATTCCTTTTTAGTTTGTATAATCTCTAGTAGACAATATTTGTATTCAAACTCACAGTTTATGTTTTGTCGTATTGTACACGACAGTTGTATTATTAAGTTGTATTTGAATTCTGTACCATGTATCTGGCGACTCAAGATGGGTGATGTATACCTAATTTTGGGGGTGTCACAGTTGGTATCAAAGCTTAGGGATATGATCCCTGGCTAAGGTGTGAGACAAGAACTATGAGGGGAGAGACGGGGAATTCCTTCGATAGTATGACCTACCTAAGTTTATGTGGTATTTAATTGGCCGGTCAGAGTATAGGGATAATATGTGATTTGTTAATTAACCCTTGTTTTGTGGAAGTATTTGAAAATGGCATCCGAGAATGTTGAGAACTTCAATGGAGCACAAGAGACCGTTGAGTCACCAAAGATCAATAATCAGGAAAATGTGCAACAGGATGGCGATAATCCTCCTGTAAATAACAACACTGATCAATTGACAAACGACGGTACATTTAGGAGCTTTTTTGAATTCATGCAACACCAAACGAGAGAGACTTCTGTTCATAATGCAGGTAAAAATAATGGCAACCCACGGTTGGTCACCGCTAAGCAGTTCAAGGAGTTGGGACCACCAGAGTTTTTGGGAAAGCCAGACCCACTTAAGGCAGAGACGTTGATTAAGCAGATCACCAAGATATTTGATGTCTTGGAATACTCAGAGGAGCAAAAAGTTCCATTCGCCACCTTTATGTTGCGTGAAGAGGCAGATTACTGGTGGGAATCTGTAAAACGTACCCAGCCCGACACACTCAAGATGTCTTGGGAGAAGTTCCAAGAGCTGTTTAATGACAAGTACTTTCCCGAAAGTATTCGTCACATGAAGGAGGTGGAGTTTATCAAGTTAGAGCAAAACAACATGATCATGTCACAGTACGAAACTAAGTTTGCCGAGTTGTCCCGATTTGCATCCCATACGGTAGATAATGAGGAAAGAATGACGCGAATATTTTTGCGAGGTTTGAAACCCAACATACGTCAATACCTCATTTCTCACAAATTGTGTTTGTATTCAGATGTTGTTAATAGGGCTCAGTTATTGGAGCGCAATAATGAGTCAACCCAACCAAAAGAGAGCAGCCAGCAAAATGGTAATACCGGTGATTACAATCATCAAAGCGGTGACAATAAGCATGGAGGGAATCAACATGCCAGAAATGATAACCACTTCGGTGGTAATCATGGCCAAAACAATAAGAATGGACATTTCAAGAAGAGAATGTTTAACAATAACGTGAAGACGTCGGCACCAACACTCGTTTCAAAGGAAGAAGAACGACCACCGGTCGTATGTTTCACATGCGGACAGGAAGGACACATCCGTCCAAACTGTACGCAGCAATCCAAAGCGTGTTTTAATTGCGGAAAAGAAGGTCACCTAGCTTGATTTTATCGTATGGTGAAGTCAAGTCCAGCTGGGATAGTGATGTCAAATGATGTCCCAGACAAGCCAAAGCCGGTAGTTTAAGAAAGAGTTTTTTTTCTCGTGACAAGGAACCTGAATAAAATTATCACGGGTAAGTTAATCATAAGTTCTTATGAAGTCTATACCGTGTTAGATACCGGTTCTACTCACTGTTTTATTTCACCTAGTTGTGTTCAATGTTTGTACTTAACTTCGGCGAAGTTAAACTTTGATTTATCTATTGAAACTCCATTGGGAGAAACCTTCGTTACCTCCACTGTTTATAAATCTTGTTTGATTCAAATCGACACTTAGACGTTACGTGTCGATCTTATCTCTTTAAAAATATTTGCCTTTGATGTGATTTTAGAAATCGATTGGTTAACTACTCATCATGATTTTCGTAAGGTTGTTAGCTTTCATACTCCTAACAACCTGTTATACGAATTAAAAGTAACCAAACCACTAAAGTCAACCATTGTCATATCAAGCCATAAGTAAAGAGCCCCGATCCTTTCATTGTTGATTTTCTTGTGTGGAATGCACCGAAGTCAGACTTTCCGTAGGAGATGTCGTGAATGACGATGACAAGTTGATAGGTATCATTGTGGGGTGTTATCTAGGTTAAGGGATAGAAGTCACAGTTGGTATCAATGTGACGTACTATCTAAGTTTTGGATGATAGTAACAGTTTTAAATGATATTTCTATCATTAATAAATTTCTTGACGTATTCTTGAAGACTTCCTAGCCTACCCTAGAGTGTGAAATTGAATTTTGTATTGACCCCAGTACAAAATCCATTTCTTAAACCCTCAAAATATTTCTTCAACTAAAACGAACGTAACATGCGCCAAAGACGTTGACTTCAGCTGTTGAAGATTACAATCGTACTATTCAAGTTCATCGTGGAAGATCGAACGTGGTAGCTGACGTGTTGAGTAGAAGATCGTATGCGTTTATAAGTGCGATGTTGTTAACACAAAGACTCATTTGTATAACTTGCAAATAATGAAGATAGAGTTAAAGACTCTAGGGACCTATGTAAAGATAACAAATATACGAGTAAAATCGACTTTAATATATAAAGTTAAAGACGCTCAAGCTACATACCCGAATCTGATGAATGTGAAGAAGAATGTTCAAGAAAGCGTTATTCTAGAAGCAAGAGTTGCTGAAGAGAGGAAATCACAACCCTCGATTTAATTGGTCCATTTGAAATCCTCGATTGAATAGGAACTGTGGCTTATAGACTCGTTATACCGCCAAGTATGTCACGTGCTCATAACGTATCAATGTTACGTAAATATGTGGATGACCCGAACCACATTATTAATTTAGAATCGAACGAGTTAGCGGATGATTTAACGTATGAGATCTCGTGTTAAAATCTTGGATAAGAAGAATCGTATCCAACACTCAAGGGTTATACCTCAAGAGTTAGAATCTGAAATGAGGTCAAAGTATCATCACCTGTTCGGCATACCAGGTACGTACGTAAATTTCGAGGGCGAAATTTCATAAGGAGAGGAGATTGTGAAACCCCAGATTTTATGAATAAAGAATTAATTTTCTCGAAATAATTTTTTTTATATTATGGTGTGAATTGGAGATAATGTTATAGTTGTGGGTAATATATATAAATTTTGCAAAGTATGCAAGTTGTCATATTATATTCGATTGGTCAGGGAATATTCGTTTTAAACAGGAAATATTCGTACGACGGCACAATCATTGGTGGACCCCACAACATAATTATTGTTGGATTGAGAAAACGATAAAAATATTTTATTGAAAATAACGGCAAAATTTTTACCGTTGATATTGTTGAACTACTTGGTAGTAAAAGTACAGTAATACGCGTTGTTGCATAGTAGCACACGGTATTGATTATTGATATTTATGTGAGAAGTCACTCAATTTTGTTCAATTATTGCTACAATAGTTGCTGCATAGTATCTCACATTATTTGATTCAATTATTGTTGATTTAGAAGTTTTGTTTTATTCACGTAATAAAATAGAAACATCTTTTTATATAAAATAGAATACTTTATTAAAGTTATTCTACAAATAAAATATATTATATTCTATTATGCATAGTATTTTGCATAGTAAACTCTTTTTATATAAAACAGAATACTTTATTAAAGTTATTCTATAAGTAGAATATATTATATTTTATTATGCATAGTGTTTGCATAGTAAAAATCTTTTTATATAAAATAGAATAGATTATATTTTATTTAAAAGATTTTTCTTTAAATATGGACCATCAGATTAAAGTAAATCAATCTGTACCGTTCATGAATTAGTTACTATGCATTCTATTTTCCTATAAATAGAAGCTCATTCCTTCATTATTTTCTTACGAATTCACTGAACTCTAGAGAGAGAAACTATAGAGAGAGACTATAGAGAGATAGAAGAAAAGTTTTCTGCTACTTCACTACTCTTATATCAAGTATTATTTTACGGTAAGGGATATTATTCTTTTGTATTCAAGAAGAGAACTTCTGTTATTCCATTTCTTTACTGTTCTGTTGGAATAACATGTATACGCGGGCTACCCTATACTTGGTGACATTCTTCTATTATTCTGTCTTTATTATTCTGTCGAAATATCTGTCTATGCTACACGCCGGACTTGGTTCCATTTTTATTATTCCGTCTTTATTATTCTGTCGGAATGTACTGTCTGTGCTATACGCCGGACCTGGTTCCATCATTTATTATTTTGCATTTATTTTTCTGTTGGAATATCCTGTCGGTGTGAATTTCACCTGACCTGGTTCCGTTATTATTATTCTATTGGAATAACCGTCTATGCGAAGTACCGCATGCATGGTGATATCTTTTGTTATTCCATTCGGTATTATACTCAATTGATTAAAATTTTGACTTCTATACTCCATGAAATTAGTGGAATATCCTTGATATTTGCGCTTCATACAGTATTTTTCATGGAAATATTCTTCTGAGTATTCTTGAATTTTATTCTACAAAGAAGTATCATGTTGACAATTTGGACGTTATTGGTTCCTGGACAAATTAATTCTTGAACTTGTTTAATTGAATTTTTATATCATTGTCATCATCCTCATGTTTATGTTATGTTGAAAGTCATCTGTGGCCTGTAGTGTATATATGGACTTGGTATGATTATGACCAGGAATTATTCAGTATAATCATGACCGTAATGTTACAAATGATGTGAAAATTAAAATTCCTCATTGACCCGTAGTGCATTGATGAACAGTTTTTGGTATGATTATGACTATGGATTCTCTTCGGCCAAGGGAACAAAGATAAATTGTTTTATGGCATGATCAGGACCGTTGATGAAAACACGATTATCTTTGGCCCATAGTGCATAGATAATTCGTGGTCGTGATACTAAAGAATATCCTTGGCTTGTAGTGCAGGGATGATTTAATGATGTGGATTAATTATTGAGCTGAGTCTCAGCGATAAAAGTGATGAAAAACTTTTTAAATCATAAAAGATAGTAGATTTCATTCTCTACTTGACTCTTTTAATGGATTACTTGTTTCGCTGCAGTTAAACTTGTTATCTATTATATATTTTATCAATTTAACATTGTTGAAGGCTAACGATAAATTATTCTGCATTATCTTAGTCATAATATTTCTTACTGGGCTAGTTGAGCTCACCCTTTCTTTCACCGTTCTCTTCAGGAAATGAGAACGTAGCTGGGACTATTCGGAGAACAGAGTGATGGTCCTAGATGGTGCATTAGTAGTCCTCACTATTCTGTAAAATAGTGTGATAATAATTGTAATGATGACTCCTTTTGAGTTTGTATAATCTCTAAGTAGATAATATTTGTATTCAAACTCACAGTTTATGTTTTGTTGTATTGTACACGACAGTTGTATTATTAAGTTGTATTTGAATTCTGTACCATGTATCTGGCGACTCAAGATGGGTGATGTATACCTAATTTTGGGGGTGTCACAAATTATCCATTAGAAGAGTCAAGTAGAGAATGTTGTTTACTATCTTCAATGATTTAAGGGTCCATCATTAATATTTTATCAATGTAACACCCATAAATAATTATTCAAATCAATATTTTATCTTTGCACTACAGTCTAAATATATTCTTTATATCACCAATGGTCATGATCATGCCAACAACAATTCATTTTTGCACTACGGGCCAAAGAAAACTTTCACTACAAGTCTTTGTTTGCAACATTAAATGTCACGATTATACAAATACACAATTCTTGGTTATAATTATATCAATCAACGGTTCATCTTTGCATTACGGGCCAAAGATAACTTTTCATCACAATTTAAGTCTGAGGATAATGACAATGATATAAAGGATGAATAAATATGAGAACAAGGATAAATATTTGAGATTTGTAACTTAATTTATTTAGATTTAAAGAATGTCCAAATTGTCAACATGATAACCAAAAAATGGATTCAAAGTCAGAATGATATTTAAAATTTATATTTCAAAGAAAATTTGGACAAAAAAAGAAACTAAATTCCGTCGTGAATAGTACTCCAGCATGAATAGTACTCAAGTATGAATAGTACCTCGACATAAAAAGATTAAAATTTAAAAAGAAAGTTCAGACTAATATTCCAGTGAAATAATATTAGTTGAAGCGCAAAAATCTCAAGAAATTTTTAATCATTTCAAGAATTATAGAAGCAATACTGATCATAGTAAGTTTAGATTTAAGAATATGAAATGAAATAATATCACTTACATAATGTGTATTATAAAAGAAAATGATATTTTTTAAAAGCATGAAAGAAAATGTCATCCTTTACATTAATAAGAAACTAGATTTGATTGGTATAATAGTGATTATCTTGAGAAATTCTTGTACTATTAGCTACACTCAAAGTATCCTAATATTAAAAAAAATATTCACAATATTATAGAAAAAGAATTTTATAATTCTATTGTGAATTTCATACTTCAGCTAAGCAACTTATTTATAGGAGAATGGTGGTGCACCACTATTTAAGAATAATTACTAACGAAACAATTAAAGGTTTATATGCGAAGAATCGTTCGTCTGATTTTTACTATTCAAATAAAATATTCTAATAAACAAATAATTTTATATATAATATATTCTAATTATATTCTAATAAAACAAACCACTTCATAAAAGTTTCTGTTTTATATAAAAAAAATTTGTTTTTTTTATTATTATTATAACAATAAAACAAAAACTAAAAAATAATTTTTTCCGACGATTTGAAAAATGGGAAAGTGTGGGGTCCATGGAATAATAAGCTAACTTACAATAAACTACTCTATTTATATCACAAATTGAACAAATATCTATCACTTATAAATTATTATACTTATCTTTAATCAACATAGTTTTTTAATAATTATTTATCATTAATATTATAACTCACAATATTGACAACTAGATCGTTCAATGAAAGAGATCGGGCTTTCCGATAAAAAATTCTCTTTATTGGCATGCGATTAGATAACCTAACCCTTTTCTCGACAGAACTTTCTAGACATTGTCAATAATGCTAACTAATAATTATTATATCATATCAAATAATATGAGTAACTGTGTGTTGACAATTATGAATGTGATAATATAAAATATTGTCAAGAAGTTACTGTAACTATTATTGAATAAATTATAAGAGATACTATACAACAACTACTGTGAAAATTATTGAATGAAATACTGAGTGACTTCTTACGTAAAAATCAATAATTAGAGAAACATATTATTTTATTTTTATCATTGGGTATTTCAACAGTTTAACGGTAAAAAAAATTCCCGTCAATTTTTAAAAAATTATTTTTGTCGCTTTCTATATCCGACAATTATTCCGTTATGGAACCCACCAATGATAGGTTATTTAATTTCGACGCCGTTGTCGTACTATACCGAATATAATATTCTCCGACAAAACGAATATTTTTCGACACGCTATTTGTGTTCTATAATTTGAATATATAACCAATAACTTTATCTTCATATCAAATTAAGAAAAATATGAATATGGGTATAAGAGTATATACATTAATTAATTAACCTATTTACATCCTTTGTGTTATTATTATTAATTATTGCATCTACATGTGAACACAAATTTCACTGATGTGATTTATATGCAACATGTGGAGCTTTGTATATCCCATAAAACCTAACACTAAAAATATTTAAAAATAACTCGTATTTGCTTTTGAATTAAACATGAAGTTCGTGGGTTCAATTTTTCTTTATTTTTTTGTTTATTAACAAATGATTTCGTACTTGCAATGCAATAATAAAGTACCGTCCAAACACGAGCAGATATTACCACACTGCTCTATCGCTTTCTTTTCACGTGTACCTAAATAGAGATTTGGACACTAGTAATCTAGTATGTATGTACGCGGGTTAAATATTTTTTTAATTATCGTATTATAGGTCAATTTATAGATGGATAATTAAATTTTTTTTTTTACAATAAATTCACTGCACTCGATTTTACTAACAAAAATTAAAAAAACCATTAAGTCAACCTTTGACTTAACAGAAGTGATGATGTGGCAGCAGTCTTGTCTTAAAAAAAGCCTATGTGGTAGTTAGTATGCGACGTGGCAGTGATAATGTGGATTTGGAGAATTTTTTTTATGAAAAAATAGAAAAAAATATTTTAAAGTATAATATAAATTATAAAAATTAGCCGAAAAACAAGAAAATAAATAAATAAATAAAAATAATTATTTTTAATAAAAATTAAAAAACGCATTTTTTTTATTAAAAAAAAATTAAAACGAATTTTTTTAATAAAATTCATTGTTTTTTATTTTTATTAAAAAAAATTAAAACGTAGTTTTTTTTAATATAAATAAAAAATTGCATTTTTTTAATAAAAATAAAAAAATGTAGTTTTTTAAAATAAAAATAATTAAAAATATGTTTTTTTAATATAAAAAATGCTCTTTTTTTAATAATTTTTTTTCTTTTTTATTAAAAAAACTGCATTTTTTATTTTTTTTAAATTAATCAGTTATTTTTTTATGGCTTGAGAATCATATATGTGGTATATGCAGATTTTTGATGAGAGTTTTAGTTATTGGTGATGAAATCTTATAAGTTTGGCATTTTATGATGATTAAATGCATTATTTAGTAAAGTGTAAACAATTAAAATAAATTATTTATAAGTTTAAGAAAAATGTTATTCTTTCAATATTATTATATCGAAATATTGGTATGGATTTTATTATGAAATTTTTACCTTTTTTTGTCAGGGTTACTATTCATGAGTTACTATTTACTAGTTACTATTCACAACAAAATTAGTTTCTTTTTCTAACCAAATTATAGTTGATTTATGAATATTATTCTGGAGATTAAAACTATATATTGATTATATTGATTTTATTATCATATATAACATTTTTATAACCCTGATGTTAAAATTCTCTTTCGCTGAAGTGTAAAGATGAGTAGATTATTGGTATGATCATGACTAAGGTTCTCTTTGGCCAGTAGTGAAAAGTTGAATTGTGACTGGTATGATCATGACCATTGAATTTATAATTGAATATCTTTAGCTTAAGTGCAAAGGTGAATTGATCAACATGATTATAATTATTGTTTATATAAATTCTGAAGTGATTATATATTTCTTTGAGATATTAATATCTTTGGCCTATAGTGCAAAGATGAATTGTTGATGAATATCTTTGGACAGTAGTGCAAAGATGAACTGTTAATGAATATCTTTGATTCGTAGTGCAAAGATGACTTGTTGTTGAATATCTTTAGCCAGTGGTGCGAAGATGAACTGTGGATGAATATCTTTGGCCCGTAGTGCAAAGATGAAATTATTAGTATGATTATGAACAAGAACTGTGATTTGGTATAACCATGATCTTTGATGTTTCAGGTAAAGACATGTGATGAAAATTATATTCGTCTTGGATACGAAGAGGAATTTAGAATCACAATTATGATTATGAGATATTCATATGATTGTGGAAAGGAACTGTTGATTGATGTTATAGGGATAAAACATTATTGGTGGACTTTTAACATGGAGAAGATAATAGACTGTATTGTCTATTTGACTCTTCTAATGGATTACTCGTTCCGCTGCAACTATGGTTGAAATTTTTATCATCTACCATATGTCCTAAATCTCTGATTTGTTATTGATGAAGGCTATTGATAATTTAATTATCTTTAGTCATGATATTCTTTACTGAGCTAGTTCTGGTCACCTTTTGCTTCACAATTCCTTTCAGGTAATAAGAGTGTAGCTGGGTCGAGCGGGGGTAACAAGGGAATAGAACGGTGGTCTCTAGCTGTGGAGTTCTCCCTAAACAGTATAGACAAGTGTGTTGTATACAACTTTTAGTAGTTATATGTGGTGAATCATATAGGGAGAGGCGAAGCCAACGTTGGAAGGGTGTTTTGCCACTATCATACAAGATGTCTAATGACATACAACCTCGTATCATCATAAGACAGTGTTGTGCTCATTCACTTGCTGAGTATATTTACGAGCACTACTTATATAATCTTGTTGTTTGTTTGAAGTATAATTCTCAATTTGAGATAGTGGAGATAATGATAAGTCAAGAGATGACTCACCATTGGGAAAAATATGATAGTAATCTTCTCGTTTTTCTTTGGGGTCTATTGGGTCAATCAAGGTTAATTCTGTGGCTATATGATATCTATCATAACCTAGAAGCATGACCTCCCATGTACGAAGGTTTCCTGGAACACTTCCCAAAGATTCTAATTTCTAAAATAGTTTTTAACTATACATTTATGTAAGGTGTCATTGTGACGTGCTATCCAAGGTTGGGATGAGAGCCACAGTTGGTATATATATTTGTATCCAAACTCACAGTATATGTGTTGTTGTATTTTGCACGATAATTGTTGTAATAAAGTTGTAATTGTTTTCTGTAATATGTATTTAGTGACTCAGAATAGATTAGATGGAATAGACTTATTTTGGGTTGTCACACACACTTTCGTTGTAAATGTTATTATCGATAAATTAACTTTTGGAGAATTTTTTTTTTAACAATTTTAATTTTTTTTTTTGGCACACACTACTTTGACCACAGTCAATGATTAAATTTAGGACCTCTTACTTTACAAAGGGACTCAGACGTATTACTGTATAAAAGAACAGGAAAGAAAAGAAAAAAGGGACCACCATTAAATATGCTTTTTACCGAACACCTTAATTTGATAGAATGATCGAATATAATGTAATTTTCATTTGCGATTTCTGCCCTAGCAAACGAGGCCTTAGCTAGCATCCAAACTAGTATAAATGTCAAAGGTGTACCATGCTCTTTTTTCCGCGACACCCTCCTAATTATTTTTGCATATCGTTCTCGGGCTCCTCTCTCTTGTTTTGTTTTAAGAATATTCATATAGCTAGGAAGAAGTGCATTATGGAGGAATTTGGTGGTTCCTCCTCTTCATCATCTTCTCCAGTCTCACTACTGTCTCAAAAGCACGTGCCAACCCTTCAACAAAGGCTTCAATACATTCTTGAAAGCCAGCCAGATTGTTGGTCTTATGTCATTTACTGGCAAACCTCAAAGGACTCCGATAATGGCAGCCTCCTCTTGTCCTGGGGAGACGGCCATTTTCGGGGCGCCACTAAACACAATACTCTCCGCAAAGATCAAACTAACCATACCATCGATGGGTTCATCGACGGCGATGTCATGGATGCCGAATGGTTTTACATCATGTCCCTAACTCGAATATTCCGTGCCGGTGACGGATCTGTCCCCGGCAAGGTTTTAAGTTCGGGTGCCATATTTGGGTTTGCGGCACCGACCAACTTCATGTTGCCGAGTGTGAAAGAGCTAAAGAAGCTCAAGTTCATGGTTTTCAGACTTTTGTGTGTATCCCAACTTGTAGTGGAGTCCTTGAAATGAGCTCAGATATTACCATATCTGAAAACTGGAGCCTGGTGCAACAAGCCAAGTCACTTTTCGGGTCGGATCTCATTAACTTAATCCCCAAACAGCCAAACCCTAGTAATGTAGGGTCCTGTTCATATCTAGATATGGAAATGTTCGATTTTGATCTTCATGATCAGTTTGTTGCTGTTGGTCCCGGTACTCCTCACGTGGAGAAGAAAAACGCCGCTAAGAAGCGGGGCCGGAAACCGATCCTCGGCCAAGACATGCCGGTGAACCATGTGGAGGCGGAGCGGCAGCGGCGGGAGAAGCTGAACAACCGGTTTTACGCACTCCGAGCGGCGGTACCAAACGTGTCAAGGATGGACAAGGCGTCCGTGCTAGCTGACGCTGTTAGCTACATCAACGAGTTGAAAGTGAAGGTGGATGAACTAGAGTCGCAGCTTCTCGAATTCCGAGCTTTGAAGAAATCGGGAAAAGCGGAATCGGCCGGAGACGATACGGTGGAAAACCCTAACAACACCACCACAACTTCCGTGGATCAAAAAATGGGCAAATCAACTCCATTGGTAGATGTGGAGGTTAAGATGGTCGGGTCGGACGCCATGAATATCCGGATTCAGTCGGATAATTCTGATTACCCGGGTACAAAATTGATGATAGCGATACGTGAGCTGGAATTACATGTCCATCATGCAAGCATGTCAAACGTGAATGAGTTGATTATGCTTCAAGACGTTGTAATTAAGGTTCCTGCTGCAGATTCAGATGGGGGATTAAGAACTGAGGAAGGACTACGAAGTGCTCTTCTTAGAGCATTAATGGAGCATTAGTTGGTACTCCATATTATACTACCTACGTATTACTCCCTCTCTTAATATACAAGTCCAAGTGTTTAAGAGATGAAAAGAATACATTTAATTCCAATTAAACAACTGATGCTTGCCTCATAATTGCTGTCTTCATTTATTTTCCTTAATTACTACTCCACTGCTCTCATAAGTACTCCACTATGCTAAAACATGTGAAGGGTTTGTTGTGCCAAAAATGGATATATATATAGAGAGAGAGAGAGTCCGGATCCAGTCCGGGATCCCGGACTCTATAAAAATACGAACTTTTTTTCTTTATTTTTTTTCTTTTTTTTTTTGAAACAACTAAAAGAAAAAAAAAATTATGGAATTGGAATTTTTTACATAATACAGTGTTTTGGACGTGATTTGGATGCCTATACCAAAATATTTCTGTACAGTTTGGGCAGACTGTACATACATTGGTTGGTGTAGGTATTAAAAACACACTCAAAACAATGTATTATGAAAAAATTTCAGTTCCATAATATTTTTTTATAGTTGTTCTACCAAAAAAAAAAAAAAATTTGGGTCCGAATTTTCTCCCGTCCGGGAGGTCCGGACTTGATCCAATATATATATATATATATATATATATATATATATATATATATATATATATATATATATAGTCCGGATTTTAAACTCACCCCTTATCCAACTCACCCAAGCTCACGTCCCCTTTAGCGACGGACCCGATGACGGTTCGGTCAAACAACCGTCGTATATACTTCTACCGACGGACAACATATAACGTCGCTAAAAGTATATACGACGGTTGTATAATCGAACCGTCGTCGGGTCCGTCGCTAAAGATAGGTGAGCTCGGGTGAGTTTGATAATGGGTGAGCTTAAGAAATATATTCCATATATATATATATATATATATATAAAATAAAAGATACAAGTACTCTTTATTAAAATTTATTTGTCATTGTGATGTAACTTAGCACCACTATTCTAAAGTATTTCTAAAATTTTGATATTTAAAAGAGATTTAATAGAATATAGTACAAATAAAATAATTTTAGAAACTAGCCCACGTAAGCTTGTTATAATATAGTACTACCTCCGTCCCATAATAAGTATTTTTTTAGCTTAAATCACACATACCAATACACAAGTTAAAATGGCAAAAATACCCTTAATATATTTTCTTTGAAGTTGAAGAGTTAATAAGTTTCATTTAATTATAGTGATGATAAGATGCAATAAATATCATTGAATGCATAAGGGCATATATGAGAAAATATTGCAAAATTTGTATTGGAGTTCTAACACATCACTTATTTTGGGAAAAAATATTAAGCCTAAAAAAGCACTTATTGTGGGACGGAGGTAGTACTAAATAGACAGAAAAATTGAGATATATTTACAGCTCCAGTCATTATACGGGAGAGGGCAGTCCAAGTCGTATCTGGTCAACTTAAAAATTAGAAAGTCTAGGGGGACCGTGGTTTTCCGACCGGGTAGTGATCGGCCGGAAATGTTTTTTTTTTGCTTTTGACTGCAAAATAATTAATGTAATTTATTAGAACTGAAATTTTTATAAAATGCAGTGATTTAGGTGTTATTTGAATACACGTAAAAATATTTAATTTATCTAATATGAAAAATAAATAAATAAAAAGGAATGACATTAAATTTTAAAATGCGTTGTACATCAAACTCATCAAGCAAAATAAATATTTTAGCCTTTTTCATATGATTTTAATTCTCCCAAAACAAAATAAATGTTTTGAAGAGGCAATGACAACTTACCAGTTTTGAAAAGAGAGAATGAGTTGGCAGATTTGATGACTAAGGTTGGAGAGGCTGTTAGAGATAATTTTTCTAATGTGATTCACCTATCTGAGTTAGGGGTGCTCATCGGTAAAAAAACCAAATCGGTACCGAAAATACCGAACCGGTACCGATTCAAAATTACCGAAAAAAAAGAACCGAAACTAGTACCGAATTACCGGTTTCGATACCAGTTCGGTACAAAATTGGTACCGACTTTTTCGGTTCGGTTTTCGGTTATACCGCATAGTAATATATATAATTATTAATAATAATTAAATAAATTTTTTTATATATTAATAATTTTTTTAAAACTAAGAAATTATTAACTATTAATAATAATTAATATATAAAATAAAAATACAAAACATTATTAATATATATAAAAAATTAATAAAACTACTATTATATAAAAATTATTAATATATAAAAAAATTATTTAATATATAAAATTACAAAACATTAACTATTAATTATTAAATTATTTAATTTCGGTATTTTCAGTATTTTAGTTTTTATCGAATTCAAAAAAGTCATTACCGCTACTGGTACCGGTACCAAAAAGTGTTAAAATACCGAAAAATCGGTACCGAAAAAAATCGGTATCGCCAGGTACCGGTAAAAAATCAAAAATTTTGAGCACCCCTAATCTGAGTATTGCAAAGTGATTGAAAAAGTTGTTGGAGATGATATTAATAAGACCCAAATAAAGCAATATTGTTTCAACTACGTATAATCGTTATAATTAAAACGAGCTAGTAAAATGTAAAAAGCGAAAATTTATAGTTACATTTTAACTATTTTAGTGTAGTCTCAAGTTAAATGTCTACCTACCTTAAATAATTTATTTTTAAATTAATTAATTTATCTATAATACCCTTAATATTAATTGTCATATTTCTATTCTCTATGCATATTTATGGAGTATCATTAATTATATACAAAAAATTATGCAATTAAATGAGAACTTAAATATGGACAAATTAAATTTCTTATTTTATTCTTTTTTTTAATGTGTAAAAAATCAACCACAATTCTATCATGAGGGAGTATTATTGTATTAGAGATAAATATAAAAATAAAATATTTGTACTTTCTTTTTACTATGTCTTAGGGCTGAGCAAGTAACCAAATTGAAACCGAAACCGCACCAAAAATCGCACAAACCGCATCAATTAAAATCGCACCAACAGTTCCGGCGTATGTTGCGGTTTTAGGTTGGTTGAATAACCAAATTTATGGTTCCGGTTTGGTTACTAGCCAAAACCGCAAACATAAAATCGAAACCGTACCATATGTGTATATGTATGTATAAAGGGGCGGATCGAGTACAAGGGAAGCTTATGCTCAATTTTTTTTAATAGGTAAACTCAATAGGGGCAGAATTTATAAGTTAGTAAAGTCAAAGGACCATATTAATAAACAAGTAAACTCCTCTCTTTTTTTTGCCGCAATTATGAATTAGTTACTGCAAGTCAGGTTTAACCTATATGGTTTTGTTGGATGATCATGCATGTTCCTGTGAATTGGATGACTCATTTTGTATTTTGATTTAGAAAATATTCTACAATTTCCATGTAATGAAGAAGTTGTTGCAGAAAAAATCTATATTTTAGATAGTTTATAGTTTCCAATGTTGTATTTGTCTACATTAATGAACTTATGTCAATTTCGAAAGCAGAGAGCTTATTTTATATCAATTGTTATTTCAATTGGGTTTGGAGCCGAAACCGCACCAAATAAAACCGCACTGCACTTTTAAAACCGCACTGCACCAATCACAAGCGGTTTCATATACGGTTTTGAATTTATCAAACCGCACCTAAGCGGTTTCGGGTGCGGTTTCGACTTCAACCCGCACCATGCTCATCCCTACTATGTATGCATAAAAATTATAGCTAAGTCATTATTTAATATTACCGAAGAATTGTAATAATTAATGCTTAATTTTTATTTTGGCTTCTTAAAAGTTAATTTGACATATTTTTTAATTTAAAATTAAAATGATTCACCTAAAATTAAAATAAAAATAAATAACTAATCTTGCATGTTATTAGCGGTACATTTTATATAATTTATAATATTCACAATTTTATTTATTAAAATCAAATGAAGTTATATCATTTTTGAATTTGAAAATGTCATAAATTGATTTTGAGTAATATTTTTTTGGTCAAGTCCATTCCAAATCTTTTTTTCTATGTTAGGACATTGAGTATGTTTGAGAATTCTTTCCAATTCCACGGCAATGGACAATAAACTACCGGACCAGACCATAAATTCAGTGGTGGGTTCTTTACATAAGTATACAACAAATAGAAAATAATTACAAGAAAAGTACATCAATTAAATAATTACAAAAAGAGTTTAATTAGGACCCATATTATAAAAATAGTACAACTCACATTAATAAGAAAACCTAAAATCAAGGACGAATAACTGCCATAATTAATAATTCAAATTCAAATATTTGGATCTAACAACAAAAACAAATTCAAATTCAAAATAATAATTTAAATTTAAATATTCAAATTCAGATCTTCATCTCCCTCACATACACTTTGAAATAATAGTCCACCGCTACACCGTCGCTACACCTCACATACTCCACCGCTAAACCGCCGCGAATCTCCGTTATCGAAAACGCCAATGAGAATAAGAAGAAGATTCGTCCTACAAAAAGTTTAAAAATAAATAGATGTAACTATTAATGTTCTGAATTTTTTTTATAATTATTTTGTTACTCATAAATACTAAAATGGTTACCTTTGTAAGAATGGTTGGCTACCAACTGCATCACATTCAAACGAAATTGGTAACTTAATAAAATTGAATTGGTTACCTTGGTCTGAAGGTTTGGCTACCAACTGCACTATGAAAAAAATTGCAAGTGTGGATGTGAATTAGTTACTTTGGTATGAAAGTTTTGTTACCTTGGTACGAAGGTTTGCTTACCTTGATATGAAGGTTTGGTAACCAACTGTACTAAGAAAAAAATTTAAAGTGTGGAGGTTGATTGGTTACTTTGATATAACAGTTTGGTTACCTTGGCATGAATGTTTGGTTACCATCATCTAGGAAGCCCAGAATTTCTCTAGACAACTTTCCAATTCCCTTCGCCATGCCTCTTTACGTATTCTAACAACATCGAATCCTCCGCCACGGTCCACGACCCCTTCTTAAGCAACTGTCGCTCCCCGTTTCTTGATCCGCCCTCCGTCATCGTCACCATCTTAATTCCTCTCATTGATGATATCACATAACCTGGCAACCATTGTTGCTTATACTTGCTTTGCTTCTTTTTTTTCCTTCACGTTACCAAATGCTCCTGATATGGAAATCTTTTCAATGTATGGAGTTGGCATCCCAACTGAAAGAGCATATGTTTACCGGCTCGCTCATTCAGCAGAATGTTACATTCCATTTCAGATAGATACTTCAGCAGATGGTTGTCACGATGGTGATGATCGATGATAGAGAAATTAAGACAATTGAAGATGATCACTAATTTAATTAATTAGTTTATGTTTTCAGTTTTGTTGGGTAGCAGGAAAAGGATGGATGAATTGGATATATATATATATATATATATATATATAGAGAGAGAGAGAGAGAGAGAAATAATACGTTGAATGAAGAAGAAGGGTGATGACTAACTAATGCAGTTGTTATAGATGAGGAGAAACCCTAAATTAAGGAATTCTAATTGAATACTAATTTCCTAAATTAAGGAATCCTAATTGCACTAGTATTGTAAATAAATATGGAAGTGTATTAGTTGTGTAAAAGTTTTATGAGAACACTATTGTTGTAATTTTTTTTAAGAATGTAATAGAATATGTAATTCACCCTTCAGGGGTCCTGTTTTAGGCGTCAGGCTATTCTGTTTGTTTCCCAAATGCTTGTTTAGTCTTACTGCAATACAACAACAACAACAAAAAAAAGAAGCTGAATGATACTTTTATCATTTCAAGTTCTTACTTACTTTTGAAGTCGTTCTAAAAGTTTATTTTTTGTTAGTTAGGTTTTAAAATGATATTTTTTTGCTGTTTTTATTCCTCCAACTCCATTTGACCCCAACCCGACCCATTTTGACTAAATATTAACCCAACCCAAAATTTAAATATTTTAAAATAAAATAAATAATTTTAATATTTTCAAATAAATTATTATTTTCAAAATAGTTTTAAAATAATAATTATATTTAATATTTTAAAATAAATTATTATTTTTGAAATAATAATTATTTTTAATATTTTGAAATAATAATTATTTTTAATATTTTTAAAGATAATATTTTTAAAAATAATTATATTTTATATTTTATATAAAATAATTTGAAAATAATTATTAATTTTAATTTTTTAAAATAAAATATTATTTTAAAATATTAATTATTGTTATATTTAAAAAATATTATTTTTAAAAAGTTATAAAAATAATAATTAATTTAAGGAAAAAATGAGTAAAGTTTCCTAAAATATAGATACAAAAAAAAATTATTTTAAAAAAAGTAGATTTTTATTTTATTTTTTATGGAAAACTTTATTTTCAGGGGAAAAAAGCTAATACCTTTACCATTATTATATATGTATTCTTAATATTAGAATTTTTAAAAAGAAAAACTAAAAATAGAAATTAAATTACAAAAAATAGTAAAAGATAAATAAAAAAAACTGATTCAACTTTTGTTTAAAAAATTAAATTAAAAAGTTTTAAAAATAACTATTATTTTCAGGTAAATAAATGGAAAATTTTCATTTTTAAAAAAATGAGTAAGTTTTTATAAAATATATATTCAACCGATACCGGACCAGTTAACCGGTTCGGTAGGTACCGAATTTTACCAGAAAATACCGAAAATAAATGATAGGGCAGCAGAGATCTTAGCGATAAGGGGCTTAAAAAAGGAAGAAAAAAATATTATTGGTCTGTGCTTCACATTTCTTTGCATTGAGAATGGAAGGAAACAAGAAACTCTCTCATCCATGGTTGCCACTGACAAATTACACATAGTTATGTTTCCATGGTTGGCCTTCGGTCACATCCTTCCATACCTAATGCTCGCTAAGCTCCTTCATCTCTGGCCAAAACATAGATCGCCTCCTAAAAATTCCCCCAAATCGAGCTCACATAGATCTAGTCAAATTTCCATTACCTTCAATCCCAAACCTCCCTGAAAATGCAGAAGCCTCCATTCAACAAAGGTTAAGTACCTAAAAATCGCCTACGATCAACTTCAACAACCGTTAACCCAATTCTTAGAATCCAATTCACCAAATTGAATACTTTTCGATGTAATTGCTTACTGGGTACTAGGTCCTATTTCATCCAAATTTAATGTTCACAGCGCTTATTCCTCCATTTTCAGTGCATTTATAATGGGTTGGGATGCAAACAAGTTTATTAATTACCAAGGTTGGAACAACATATTACAGCTTGAATGAACAAAACTTCCGAGGTAAGGATGCTATTACGCTTTACCCGACTGAAAATGAAAGTGTGAAATAGGAGCTTATACCAGAAACTAACTGACACGCATCCGGATAAGGAAATGGAGATTGAAACCGAGGCTAGCTGAAAATTTTGACCACCCTAGCCCAAGTGGCTTCTTGTTCTTACCAAGCCATGCACGTTATTTATTTCTAATGCTTTACCAAAAAAAAAAAATCATTTGCCATTTTTTTTGTTTTAAGAAAAGAGTTTAATTTTTTATTGATGACAATGTAAATGACATAACTATATATATATATATATATATATATATATATATATATATATATATATATATATATTCAAATTTATCATTAAAATTTTATTATGCTATTATTACTAAATAATTTAATACTCTATAGATTCCATCTAAAGTTGAATAAATCGTCCAAATCATAAACAAATGGATAGAATAAACGCAAACGCAATCCGTACTACCATTATTCATTATACGTCCAAGTATTAATTATACTCCTTCGATTCCCTGCAGAAAGGCAAAAAAGGAGACTACTTGTTTTTAAGTTTTATTAGTTGTGACATTGACTTTTTATTTGTTGTTAGATTGACTTTTTTACATTTTTAAAGTTTAAGAAATATTCCCTCCTCCGTTATAAAATTAGTTAGATATATAACTTAATTTTTGAGGTTATACTAAATTTTAAATTGATGTGATTTTTTTTTAATTTTAGTCGATATATTTATTATAATCATATAATGAAGTATATAACAAAAACTATTAATCACAAAATTTATTTTATTTTAAACTTTTATGAATTATATTAATTTTTTTAAAATTTAATATGGTGATCTCAAAAGTCAACTTTGAAACAGAGGCAACAAAAAATTATTTTCAAACCAAAATTTATTACTGAAAAATATATCCAAGTAATTCCAACGTCATCAACCTTAATATTGGGTTAAAAATGAAGAGATCAAAGTTATGCTAAAAAAGTGTATTACTGAAAAGGGGATCAGCAATATTAATTCCAAGGTGGCTGATCGAATTAAGCTTTTCCTACCAAAAGACGTAACAAACAGTTGAGCTTAATTAATTTCTAAGGAGCACAATATTTGCAATGCCAATTACTCCCTCCGTCCCAAATTAACTGCTCAGTTTTGACTTTTTAAAGTCAAATTGACCATTTTTAAAACTAATCTTTTTACTATTTTTGCTAAAATATAAGTGAAGAGATTATAACTAAAAGAAAGTATATACAATTTATTACTAATCCTAATTTTTATAATTTTAGAAATATATTTATATATGCTTAATTATTAATTCTAAAAATAGTCAATTTGACTTAAAAAAGTCAAAACTGAGCAGTTAATTTGGGACGGAGGGAGTAATCTTCTAGTTCATCGTCGTGGTCCTCATAATTATACATAATTAATAACTACAACTTGCCTTGAAAAGTTAGCTTTACCCATAACTTAACTTTTTTGTTATATAATTTCATGTCATGCATGTGAAAAATGCAACCATAATATTCACAACCACCCAATCTGATCTGCAATCTCATTTTAATTAAAACCTTTTCAGGCCGCTCCGCCGTACGTGTTTACGCTAATCTTTCTCTAATGGGCTAGTATTTTAACTAATTAATTTAATATATTAATATTGCAGAATAAATATTATTCATTGCATGTGGACTGATGAAGCCGAATAGTTAATCCCGTGCATGTATGACTGGCCTTTTCAATATTTAAGCACTAGTAGTAATGTTGATTAATTAATTGCGCAACTTGATGCATGGAATTAACACTGCCATTAATTAGATAATATTAACGTACGTTTTGTGTATCATATATAAAATGCTGCAAAATGTGGTCGGTTAACGAATATTAAGTAATTAATTAGGCGCCGGAGAAGGAAAAAAAAGAAGAAGCAGTCAACTGCTTATTGGCTACTTCCACACAGACATTGCTATTCATCAAAGTATTCAGACCTCATATATGATCAGTTCCAAGGAAAATATATTTAAACCTTTTACACTAAACATATGATATTTATTTAATTACTTTCTAATTATTACTCTCTCCGTTCCTTAATACAAATCATTTTAGAGAATTATTTTTGTTTTTTAATATAAGTTGTTTGAGAATTTCAAGTAACCATTAATTGTTTCGTTTCCAATATTAACTCAACTAATAAATACTACTTTGGTTCTCTCACAATTTTTTGTCCAATCAGTAACACTCTCTTTTTCTAATATAAAGAAAATATAGAAAATTGATATTATATTTAATGTTATACAATAATTTTCTTAATACTTGTGCACAACTTTAAAACGAGTTATATTAAAGAATGGAGTGACTATACCCTAACTAGTTTAAAACGTACAGTCAGTCAGTGAGAAACGAACCATACAAAAAAATTTAAGCATTGTCGACGGGCTTGCCTAACTAGCTAGCAACTAAGGCTCATCGCTTGAGTTGAACAGCCGACGTATATAGCATTAAAGAAAGTTAACTAAATGCTAACGTCATCTGGCCAGCTCTATCCTCAAACAAACCCTAAGCGTGCTTATAACCTAGATTATCTTCAGCTTACCAAACTCATATTCCACTACGTACCAATACAAATCCCACAGGCAAATTAAATATATATATATATGATGAGAGCTATATACTCTAATAGATATGATGAGAGATATGCATTAAGGATTAATTATATATAGATGGTTAGGCCTAATGACATGTAAACCACCAAATGTCACGCCGTCTTAATTAACGAATGCTAATTGAGTATGTGTTATGTTAATCACACGTTCACATTTCTCATTGGCGGAAGGTCATAGTCAAAGAACTAGGGCGCCAAACGTTACGTTCAATACTTCAACGGCAGTTAGGCACAAGTAGAGATTAATTGGAAAATCTTAATTCTGGATTGGTTGCTTATTTGCATTGGACATCTCCCAGCTAGCTAGCTTTTCCTATCCTCTCTTAAAACCCTTTGGTGATGCAACATTTTTCCTACCATTCTCCCTCCCCTTATCCATTTCAAAATCTCTCTTCAAATTTTTAGCTCTTTGAAGAAGATTTAACTTGATCAAATACAACATGGGGTCTTGTTATAAGTTCGCCAACTTTCTTTTCTTGATTATGGTTTTTTTCATAGTGTATGGAGAGGAAAATAATTCTCCAATTTTAAATGATCAAAATTCACTTCTTTCGTTCATGTCGGGGGTTGTTTCTGATCCGAAAAATACTCTTGAAAGTTGGAATTCCCCCTGGATTCATGTATGCAACTGGTCAGGAATTGGCTGCAATATCAATAGAACTCGAGTTATAGAGCTTGACCTTAGTGGCCTTTCTCTTAGAGGTACCATTTTACCTGCCATTTCCAATCTTTCTTACTTGAAAATCCTTGATTTGTCCGGGAACTTCTTTCAAAGCCACATTCCGGCTGAGCTTGGCTCTCTTTCCAGGCTCAAACAGCTCAGTTTATCGACAAATCTTCTCGAAGGAACAATCCCAACTGAGCTAGGTTTTCTTGGTGAGTTAGTATATCTTGATTTGGGAAGTAACCGTCTCACCGGTGAAATACCAATGTCACTTTTTTGTAATGGCACATCTTCTTTGGAATATATAGACCTATCCAACAATTCTATTAGTGGTAATATCCCTTTGAAGAAGCAATGTGAGCTTAGGGAGCTAAGGTTTCTACTACTTTGGTCAAACCAACTTGTAGGTCAAGTCCCTCAAGCCCTTTCAAACTCTTCAAAACTCAAATGGCTAGACTTGGAATCAAATGCCTTAAGTGGACGCTTGCCATCTGAGATTCTACAAAAAATGCCAATGTTACAATTCCTATATCTGTCCTATAACAACTTCTCAAGCCATAACGGTAACACTGACCTCAAACCCTTTTTCTCTTCTTTAGTAAATTCTACTAACTTGCAAGAACTTGAATTGGCGGGAAATAATCTTGGAGGAGACATACCTTCTATTATTGGTGATCTTTCCACTACTCTTGTACAAATTCATCTGGATGATAATCTCATTTATGGCTCAATCCCTCCCCACATTTCAAAACTTGTCAACCTTACACTCCTAAATTTGTCTAGTAACCTCATCAATGGGTCAATTCCACATGAGCTATGTCGAATGAGAAAACTTGAGAGGCTTTACTTATCGAACAATTCACTCTCGGGTGACATTCCATCCACGTTTGGTAACGTTCCCCATTTGGGTCTTCTTGATTTATCCAAGAACAAACTTTCGGGTTCAATCCCGGATAGTTTTGCAAATCTTTCTCAGCTAAGAAGGCTCTTGCTTTATGAAAACCAGCTCTCAGGTACCATACCCCCAAGTCTTGGAAAATGCGTCAATTTAGAGATTCTTGACCTTTCTTGTAATAAAATATCTGGGGTGACTCCGAGTGAAGTGGCCGGACTAAGTAGCTTGAAATTGTACTTAAACTTGTCTAGCAATCACTTGCATGGTCCTATACCATTAGAGCTGAGTAAAATGGACATGGTTCTAGCAATTGATATTTCATCCAACAATCTTTCGGGGGCAATCCCTTCACAACTGGGAAGCTGCGTTGCCCTCGAGTATCTTAACCTTTCGGGTAACTTTCTAGAAAGTTCTCTACCCGAATCAATCGGGCAACTGCCTTACCTTAAAGAACTCGACGTGTCCTTTAACCATTTAAGTGGTGAGATACCGGAATCTCTACAGGCTTCTTCCACCCTCAAACAACTGAATTTGTCCTTTAACAAATTTTCCGGGATTGTATTAAACAAAGGGGCATTTTCATGGCTGTCCATTGATTCTTTCCTCGGGAATCGCCAGCTATGTGGATCAATACAGGGCATGCGTAGCTGTAGAAAGAAACGGAGTTACCATTTCATAATATTACCTGCCGTGATAAGTTCATTATTTGTCATTCTCATTTTGTGCATATTGGGGTATCGACTAGCACTCAAGCTAAAGTTCAGAAGAAAATTGGCTACTTTTATTGGTCCAGAAATGGAAGAAGAGGAACAAGAAAGAAAAGAACACAAATACCCAAAAATCTCCCACCAGCAACTCATTGAGGCTACTGGTGGATTCAGCAGCTCGAGCCTAATTGGATCGGGTCGATTTGGTCATGTCTACAAGGGAGTCCTTCAAGACAACACAAGAATAGCGGTGAAAGTAATGGACTCGAAAACAGCTGGAGAATTATCTGGTGGGAGCTTTAAAAGGGAATGCCAAGTTCTAAGGAGGACTAGACACAGGAATTTGATCAAAATCATCACGATTTGCAGTAGTCCAGATTTTAAGGCTCTTGTTCTTCCATTGATGCCAAATGGGAGCCTTGAGAACCATTTGTATCCGAGCCACGGGTTGAGCCACGGATTGGACTTGGTTCAGTTAGTAAGAATTTGCAGTGACGTGGCTGAAGGTTTGGCCTATCTTCATCATAATTCTCCGGTGAAAGTAGTGCACTGTGATCTTAAACCAAGCAACATTCTTCTTGACCATGACATGACTGCTTTGTTGACTGATTTTGGTATTGCAAAATTGGTAAAAAATGATGATCAGGAGAATTTCTTTGTTGATGATTCTGCTTCTTATAGTTCTACAGATGGCTTGCTTTGTGGTTCCCTCGGTTACATTGCTCCAGGTATGTAATTTTTAAGTTATTATTGATCTTACAAAAATTATTGAATTTAATTATGTAATGTACGTATTTAATAATATAGAAATTAACTTACGTTATTGGTAAAGTATAATCTGACTTAATTAATTTAGAAATGATTGTAAAGCTACAGTACTTTCTCGATATAAATTTATGGTCGTAAATGCATGTAGCTCAATACTTGTGAACCACATAAATTTATTAATTATCGTAAGGTGTGTGATTGTTTTTTATTAGTATTATTTTTGCATGCTCCGTTGTTAATGACTAACAAGAATAAAATTATTCATGGATGCAGAATATGGTATGGGCAGGCAGGCTTCAACACAAGGAGATGTATACAGTTTTGGTGTTCTCTTATTAGAACTGATGACCGGAAAACGTCCAACAGATATAATTTTCCAAGAAGGGTTAAGCCTGCATGAATGGGTCAAGAGGCAATACCCTTACAAGATTGAGTCAATTGTAGAAGAAGCACTTGTAAGGTATGCACCACGTGTCCCAATGGCGTGCCATAGCAGGATGTGGTGCGACGTGATGTTGGAACTGATTGAGCTGGGGCTAATATGCACCCAATACACTCCCTTAACTAGACCGACTATGGAGGATGTGGCTCATGAGATGGCTCGGTTGAAGCAATATCTTTCAAGTACTTCGGCATTGGTCACCCAAGGAGAAGCTACCTGCTTAACCTAAATTAATACTGAGCAATGGTAGAAATTATTAGCTAGCTAGTGCCTAGTGGAATAGATTAAGAGTAATAATAATATATTGCCATTTAATATCTTTATTATTATTATTATTATATAGTGCCTAGTGGAATATCTTTATTATTATTATTATTTTGAGATTTAGAGAGTTGTTTAAATGATGTTGAATAGATTAAGAGTAATAATAATATATTGCCATTTAATATGAATGTTTTTAATATTTTTATTTTTGGTCTAGTATATGTGTGACTTGTTTTGAGTAGTTTACATGTTTTGGATAAAATATTTTTTTAAATATAATGAATATGAGTTAATAATTAAATTATTCTTTATATAATGATGATCAATCAAATTAAATTAATTTAGATATGAATCATTTCTTGAGTTGTTATATTATTGATGATATTCCGTCATTATGATCATAACAGAGCAGCCTATCAATTAGTAGTACTTGTAATAAACAAATACTATTAATTGTTTTAGCCTACCAGTTTATTATAGGTAACTACTGCCTAGTGGAAGGTCTGGCTACCCAACTCACTAACCTCCACGTCTGTCATTAACATTAAATGAATGCACTAATATAACTTTTTATAATTAAGTAAGCCACCGGCCGGGACTTTTGGTTTATTTTAAAATATGAAGAACAATTTTATATTCTCATCATCTCGAGCGATACAAATTTTACTTTTTGCTGATAAGAATTGGACAACAATCTCTACATTGGCTGTTAAAGCGAAGGAAGAGGAGCTTTCACTATAAAATTAACTATGATCAATTGATCAATATAATGTTGACACGCAAGTCAGAAAGTCTACGTGTTAGTACTGTATTAGTCAATTTACCAACATGAAGTTAATTTTATAATAACCGGATTTGAAGAAAGAGTTTTGCTTCCAAAAATGACCAACCTCTAAACAAGTAATTTCTATAAATATTTTTTTGGACAAATTATAAAACTACATTGAATTGCAGTTTAGACGTCAATATTTTAATTTTTGCAATGTCATAGTTAAAATCTCAAAATTGTCTTCTCTAATCAATTTTTGTCAAAATTAGTAAGACGTGCATGTTATGTGAGTTTTATAATGACAAAATAGTTTATTCTTGCATAAAACTATTGTATCTCCTAATAGAAGGGTAAATACGTCCATACAATATTTTATTTTAACCAAATAGAATAATTACAAAGAAATTAATTACAAAACTCAAAGATATGTTTAAATGAAAATTTAAGTAGCATATTAAATGACGTAAAAGAGAAAATTAAACCATAAAAATAAGATTAAATTAAAAGGAAAAAATAAAAAAATTATTAGTTATTCATTTAACAAATAATTTGTTTTATATACACACACGAAAAATAATTTACTTTATATGTATTTGTATTTGTTATTCATAATTTACTTTATACACGCACAATAATTCACTTTATATATATATATATATTGTGTATATATATAAAGTAAATTATTTGTTAAAATGAATAACTAATAATTTATTTATTTATTTTCCTTTTAATTTAATCTAACTTTTAGTGTTTAATTTTGTCTTTTTCATTTAAATTAACATAGATCTGTTTGAGTTTTGTAATTAATTTCTTTTTACTTATTTTATTTGGTTAAAATAAAACAAATTTATTTATGTAAGAATCTATTTTATTATTGTATGGATGTATTTATCCTACTATTAGGAGAGAAAATAGTTTTGCACATGAATGAACTATTTTACCCCTATAAAACTCACATGACATGCACATGTCTTACTAAGGAAGTGTTTGATAAAAATTGAATGAATCTGAATCTGAATCTGAATCTGAATGAAAAAAGTTGTTTGATAATTGAAATGTCTGAAACATATGAATGACAAAACTTTATTATTTTACCCTTCTGAAAAAATTCAAAATTGTTGTAAATTTATTTAATATTACTTAATATAATAGTTAATATTTTTTTTAAATTTTTTAATTTTTTTACTTCATTCAGCTGCTCATTCAGCCATACAGCTTAAAAAATTTGACTTAGTCATTCAGCTCGTTCATCTTACCGATTCAGTCATTCAGACCAAAACAAACGCACTTACTGATTCAGCCATTCAGATTTAGCTTCATTCAGTTCTAAACAAACACCCCCTAATTTTGACCGAAAAATTAAGACATTAACTATGACATTATAAAAATTAGAATATTGGCGTTTATGCTCTAATGTAAGATTAAAATGAGAAAAACAAATTTAGGGCACATTTATCATTTATATATATCAAGTCTATGTGGCATACACACAATTGTGTGTAATTAAAATATTATGCGACATAAAATAGGGATAATAATAAATAGTAGTAAAAGAGAAAAAAAAAGAAAAAAGAAAAAAGAAATCATTGGCAGGTGGGCAAAAGCAGGTTTGTGAATGCATTAATTGTTGTTAAAATTAAATCGACCATCCACCATTCTCAAGCATTTACTCTCATTAATTGTCTATGGCTTCTACTTATATACGTTAAATTCAAATGCCTCGCATCAATTATTTTATCAAATACTACAAGCTACGTAATGAAGTAATTAATGGTCGAACTCACAATCACTATCATGAGGATGTATCGGCTAAATGTCCCGCGCACCCGTCACCTTTAAAAATCTTTATGACTATGTTAACTATCTCTTGAGAAATATATATATATATATATATATATATAAATCTTAAAACTTATTATACATACTTTGTTTCCAATTAATACTACTCCCTCCGTCCCAGGATAAAAGTCCTTATTACTATTTTGGGTTGTCCCATGTTAAATGTCTACTTTCTTTTAATAACTAAACTTTTACACATTTTTTCCTATTATGCCCGTAACATTAAATATCTCATACTTTTCTTATTCTAATTCTCTCTCCATATTTAATGACATTATTATGGACAATTTTGTCATTTTATTCATGTTCTTAATATGCGTGAAAAGTCCACCAGGACTTTTATCCTGGGACGGAGGGAGTATTAAATTTACTTGTGGGGAAATATCAATTCTCTTCTCAACAACAAACATGTTGTGATTATGACACCGAGCACTTCATCAATAAAAGTTGTATAAATATCGCACGAAGTTCAAACAAAAAGAAAAGGGTTAAAATCCAACTATATAATTATGTATGTGTAAAAGCTATATACACGCTACGTTGTATACATTGTCAACAGATAACAAAACCAAGTCCAATCCAATCCGTATCTTCACTCCAATCCTTGTATACAAACAAGACACAATCTTGCACAACATTACATTGGTGATGCACCACGATCGACCTTCAGTATGTTGGAGCGGTAATAGATAGTAGCCAAAGACCCATTACCATTGCTGCTCACTAATTTATAAAAACTGTAATAGCTGATCAGAGCCAGAAATGCAGCATTGCCTGTCCATCATTAGGATACATCAACTAAGAAATCTACTTACAGATTTTAATTGAAATAAATAAATGAGAAAGACAGAGAAATGGAGGTCTAAATAAACTGATGATGCAATGAGGTAACAACTAAATAAGAGGATACCTCCGCAAGACATTGCATAGGCAAATCAGCTGAGGGAGAAGAGTACTTCTTAGATTTCAAACGATTTATCTCAGATTGAATTGAATTTAGTTGCTCCCGAATCTCATTCAACAACTTCAATTCCTCTTCCCCTCTACTAGTAGATTCTTGTCTCAAGGCTCGACTCTGAATCTCAACTATTTCTGATGCCCCATTCACCTGTAGAAACTTGTCTTGAGATTCAGAAACACCAATAGTAGGGCTAACTATCGCCAAGTGGCAATCAACAGACACGCCATCATGTGGCCAACTTAAATTAGGCTCACAGTGCTTGGATAGAAGCACTTCATTCAAACAGTCAGCTTCATCTTTAACAAATAGTTTGACAGCCTCATTTGGAACCAAATCTGGTTTTCCACACCTCTCATTGCATTGCAAATTCAGTTTCCCCTCGGCTTTTGCTTTTCGTACACAAATATTGAGATTCTCAGAAGTTGGTGGGACTTCAAAAACATCATGGACACTCAGGGAACAACTGAAGTTTGTAATAACTTCGTTTTGTAACAAATTTTGGGGATGCTTGAGTTGATCTTCTGATTCATTAGTAATGGTTCCTTTCCTGGCATCATATGACATGTCAGTGCTCCCTTGAGAAAGTTGCGAGGGTGACTTTGATCCACTCCTCAATTTGCATACTGCTCTCCTGCTATCTGTCTTACTTGTTCGTCTAACTCCCTAATCTGTTCCAAGTACGAATTAATGTTTCCTGTAGCAGAAATATTAGACTGCTTCTCAGAACCCATGTTCTGACCATTTACTTCTTCACTCAAGTGTTCCTTCACTACCTTTAGACTCAAGTCAGTGTCTGGACTCTCAGATCTCTCTCTTTCAAAAGTAGCCTTCTTCAAATATGACAACTTGAGAGCAACTGGAGGGGCAGAATTCATCCTCAAAATGCTTTTGGTACTAGTCTCCCCTATTAAAGTTTCATTCCTTTGCAACAAATTCTCAGGAAATTTTATCTCACCGACTCCTGGATCATTACAGCCGAGGCTTAGTAGTTTATACCTATAGGCCTGCACTTGGTAATCTAGAGCAGCAATCTCCATTTCTTTCTGATATATAAGGTCTTCGAAAATTTCCATAGATTGTTCCGCATAGCACATCTTTTCCTCTGCCAATCTCTTATACTGCACCGCTTCCATTTTCACAGCAGCCTTTTCTCCTTGGAGACGCAATATCATAGATAAAGCTTCACTTGCCGCAGTAGAAGAAGCTTCTCTTTCCACATCTAACTCATTGTAAAGTTTTTGCAGAAGTTGTTGTTGAGCAGCAAGTGTTTCTTTTAGGGAAGTAGTTTTTATTTCTTGCATTCTCGCAGGCGCGGCGCTACTTTCTGTTATAGAACATTTGATTGGAAGATGTTACCAGGTTTAATTCTGAGAAAACAAAAGAGTATTCAGTATAGACGTAATTTTTTCTTTTCTTTTTCATTTTTGTTTTTTGTGTGTGGGTGTTGTGGTGGGGGATTAAACACACCAACCATGTCAAACTAGCTTAAAGGATGCCTTGAGATAAAAAACTATAATAAAAAAAAATAAGAATAATTCAAGAACTATCAATTCAGATAATATGTTTTGTGAAAATCTACAAAAACTGAAACTTGATATCAAATAAAAAAGTTGAAATCAGCCAAAAGTTATCTCCTCTCAGCTGAAGAGAAAGAGCCCTCATATTATCCGCAGTTCCACTTAAATATCTAGAATGCAAAAATCTACAAGAGAGACTAAACTAATGACTAATTGATGAAATATAGGAACAAAATAACCTCCTCTGTAGAAAAACCAAGAGCCAAATGGATTACCTGATTGGTTGCTGAGTGCGGACGATTCACATATGATCTTCAGAACAAGATTCTCTCTTTCAAAAGATTCAAATTCAGGCCCAATCAGAAGAACCCACCAAACACTTTTCACTCCAAAACCAAAAATCCTCCTGTGAAAGAAAGAAAAGATGGTGTTCGAGTATGATTCATCCAGTGTAAACTAAAGATCATCAAATGCAATGTCTTTTGTAACGGTTTACTGTTTTGTCTTTTACAAAAAGAAAGTGGAGTAGTGAATTTGAAGGCTTTTTCAACCAAAACGCATTCATTCATAACTCTAGATTTGTCATGAACAATTTTATACGTTTCCGTTGGGGGAAAGATGAAAACCAAATCAAATCTACAAGTATATCCACAGTCGAGTAGATTTATCTGGTAATTTGGAATCTGTGAATTTGACTTTAGACCCAGCTTAAAGTTGAAATTGTCCCCGAACAAAAATTAGGGCACAACCCCCCATATAACACCGAATTAGTATTTTTTTTAGATTCCCGGCCCCATTTCAAGCAGTATTCCAAACAATTACTCCATGCTTGGATTCACAATTAAAATGTCCAAAATCCTAAATTAAAATTCAAAATATTTTATGAAATTTATTTTATGCTCAAAAGTACTTGGTAGAATTCACTATTTTTAAAGAAAAAGAGAAATTTTAGTGTAGATAAAACATAAATTTATCTTGATGAGAGGAGTCCCAATTGCGTTACGTTTGGAAATAAGCGAAAAAAAAAATTATTACCTTCGTTCCATAATAAAAGTCTTTATTACTCCCTCCGTCCCATAATAAAAATTTTTATTACTATTTTGGGTAGTCTCATGTTAAATGTCTATTTTCCTTTAATAATTAATTTTTTACCCATATTTTCCTATTATATCCGTAGCATTAAATATCTCATACTTTTTTTATTCTAATTCTCTCTCCATATTTAATGACATTATTATGGGTAATTTTGTCATTTTATGCGTGAAAAAGTTCACCAAGACTTTTATCCTAGGACGGAGGGAGTACTATTTTAGGTAATCCAAAGTTAAATGTCTATTTACCTTAAATTATCTATTTTTTACAATAATTTATCTATAATACCATTATTATTAATTGTTATATTTCTATTCTCTATGCAATTAAAATGAGAATCTAAATATTGATAATTTTATTCTTTTTTTTAATATGCACAAAAGTCAACCAAATAGTTTATTTATCCGGAATGGGACTCGCCCCCATCAATATATTAATGCCGGAGGTTTAGGAAAAAAAATAAAATCTTTATAAATTTAGAGTGTAGTATAATACTCCCTCCGTCCCATGATAAGTCTTTATTACTATTTTGAGTAGTCTCATGTTAAATATCTATTTTTTTTTAATAACCAATTTTTTACACATATTTTTCTATTATACCCGTAGCATTAAATATCTCATACTTTTCTTATTTTAATTCTCTTTCCATATTTAATGACATTATTATGAACAATTTTGTCATTTTATTCATCTTCTTAATATGCGTGAAAAGTCAGGACTTTTGTCCTGGGACGGAGGGAGTATTTAACTTGTAATATTTTCAAATCCATCCCACCTAAAGCGTTATTACAGTTTTATGTAGTTATTTTTGGATGAATTACTAATTAAAAATTCTATAAGGACATGATAATGAGCTCTTTAAAATTTCACCTATTTATAATAAGCTCTTCGACATAATGAGTATCATGTCCACAGATAGAGTTTTTAATTTATAATGGGGTTAAAATATAACTAGGTAAAATTATAAACAACTCATGTTCAATTATTATGTCCTCATAAAAGAGTTGATTACTAATAAGTAGTTTTGTTTGGAGTTAGATTTCTAAAATTTTTTATTAATTATTGTTCACAAAATATGTGTTTTTACTTGTTCATTCATCGAACTGTATTCTCTTTAAAAAGAAAACTAGGGCCGGCAGAATGGGAATGTACTCGGAGGGTGGGGAAGAGTCAAGAGTCATTGTTGCTGCCATGCCTGTACACCATGCATAAAATTTTCAATATTTTCATGATTAGTCATCATTATATGTAGGCCTTCTAAATCTCTTTTTTTTTAGATGGGGATTTTAATTATTGAAAAAGCAATATTCAAGGTGCGTGCGTCATCTTTTGCCGACCATTGCCCTAACGCGTTGCACTGTGATGGAGATGGAGATGGAGATGGAGATATTATTAGTGTATTTGTGAGTGTCAAGGACAGAGTTTTGACGTTACACCTTTCTTTAATAAATTCAATTCATCCCCTTTATCTAATAAAATTATACAAAAGAGAATGAATATAAACCTGGACTTATTCTTCTCTGTACCCTACTCTCTTTTTTTCCTCCTCTCTTCATTTAATTTTTTTTTTTTGACAAAAAGACTTTGAAATTGAAAGTTTAAAATTTGAGTAGCTTACTTGGGAGGATCTCAGGGGCGAAAAAGTAGAAAGTATAGCGGCTAGAGCCCACTTTAATCCTCAACCACCCCTTGAGGCTTGATAGAGATACCACCTACCACATAAAATAAAAACTCAACCATCCTCTTAGTTGAACTTAAAAGAGGAGTTAAGACACAACACCACAACTAATACATTCAACTGTTGGTTCTTACAACTTTTACCAGAATGTCAATAAAAACGTCAATGCCACTTTTTCTTTAGAAGAAACCACACAAACATATCTATCTAGGACCATAACGTTTTGGTAATACGACTTCAATAATTACTACTGCCATTTTAATCTACTGGAACCTCAACTTCCATCTTCAAGCCAGAACTTCCAAGAATCTGCAAGCACCAAGAATGGAAGTTCTATAAACAGGAGAAAGCCATAAAATAAATTACTATATTTTGCCAAGAATTAGAGCATAACACCCACTCTACAAAATATATAACTCCTTTTTACTCACTAGGGGATATTCAAAAACATACACCGAGGACTGACTGACAGTTGTTCGTTTCTTCTTTTTAATTAAAATAACAAAGAGGGAATGCACTTGAGGGGGAGCTCTGGACGGTTGATCAAATATTAAGCACTAGATTACTAGATCCCCTCAAAAAACACACTGCAACGAGATGGGGATAATAAATACCGTACGTAATTCTTAGATTTGAATATTACCACTGTAGAAATTTAAAAAATCATGAATTCATCAACACACACTCTCAAGTTCAAATGAAGCCTCAAGTCCAGCTACTATTCTAATCTCAGATGAATTTTAGGCAACTCCAGCTATATTTCAAATAACATTTGTTTCTATGGTCCATCAAATCTTTACATGCTTAGCTATCTTCAAGCTTTCATTGTCTGGCACACTTGTTAAACACATTTGATTTCCCAAACAAAAAATACTTCTACCTAAAAAGTATGCGTAAATATTTTACTTGGTTTCATTATCATCAAATGAACTTTTTTGATATCTATAACTTCGGAGAAGCTTTAATACAATTATTTTAAGAAATGCTGCATTTTGGACCTACTTCATTGGGATTGGAGCTCAGAATCAAATCTTTAAAAAAGTATTATTAGAAATGTAGCGATTTGAACTTACTTCTTAGGGATTGGATCTGAGAATAGAAGCAATAACTAAACCCTATGCTCTATTTGCTAGTCAACATGACAAAGGGAATATAAGAAAGAGAAGAGATTGAAAACTGTTAAAGAGTTGATGCTTTCCTACATTTTCAGGCCTGGAAGCACAAGTAATTGCAACTACTCCAAATGGCCCATGTTAAACTTGTACATCATGGATATTACAAGAGGCTACAGATTGCAGTAACTACTGTGGCATTAAACATCTTAAGTTGATTTTGATAACAAATATCTGCACGCAAATGCTTTTTGTAATGTCTAGGTCTGTATATGAATATGCATGTAAACTCTACCTTGGGATCATCATAATAGACTTTTATAGGATGTATTTTGACCCAAAAAAGAAGAGCATGTTGATTTAAACACTAGGAATAGGTAACTGAGACGAACTGAAATTTAAATTTCGAAATTCGCAAGCCCAACAGAAAATAAACTTACATGCCATATTCCATATCAACCATGCTAACCCGAAGTAGTAAAATTGAAGTTGCTTTTAGTTATCATATAGAGTAACACATATTACCTTCATAAAGTCGGATAGAACTAAGAAAGAATCTTTGTTATAGCCTGCTTCCTCAAGAACATGAGTCAGAACTTGCTGAGCAAAAAACAACACCCATAAATGTATGTTAGCATCAACTGTTATTATTTACAAAGCATGTGACAGTATTAATAATTTAACATAGTCTTCTCTCCTTATATCAATTTTCTTTTTATAAAAACCATTAAACTTATGGCATTAATCAAGATGACTAAATTTCTTTGACTATTTTGATCAACTTGTACCAGAAAACTCTTATGACAATGAAACATAAATGATTTTTTTTTATGAATTTAAAATTTAACAAATATATAAGAAGATCATGTTATTTCTCGCTTGTCAAAAAAAATGGAAAGATTATCTTAATAGTTACTTCTTCAATTCTTTAGGCCATTCAGTTTTTCTAGTACATAAAAATGTTGCCTGAACCCTATAAGATATTCATGATATAAGGTTGGATCATTGAACTTAAAATTTAAAACATCTTCTTTTGCAAGAATGTAACTCCAATATTCATCTAATTCAGTTAGCCAGCACGACTAAAATTCAACTAACCCAATTGGTATTTTGTGTATGCACTAAAAGGCAAGAAACAAATATTTGGGCTCCCTAACTCAGCTGACTTCACAATATGGAAGTTACACCATAAAATCCAAGCACAGTTCAAACTAAGCCTTCTTAAAACAAGACTATCATTCTGCCCATATTACACAGCTTAGTAGCTACAAAACTGAAAGCAAATTCTTTATGAATATTGCCTCCTTGAAATTATCCATCAGGACAACAATATCAACTTTCAACCCTAGATGTCTAGTCAACTGCTGGCTGCAGTGAGTTTCAGCTAATACCAGCTAGATCTTATTTTGGGTTGCATCTCACTCAAACTATAACTTGTATGGAGATCACTTATCTGACAAACTTCATTTTTCAAATTTTATTTTGTAGCACCAAATATCCTTTATCATCTTTTTCTGAAAATTTCACTTCAGCAAATAGAAAATGACGAAAATGTACTTTATCTGTTGGGTAAACAGAAAACCCAAAACGAAGGAAATAATACACATGTAGGGGCATAACTTGACTAAAAACTTAAGCTATTAGGCCTTGGGCCACCATTATATACAGATTTTTAGTAGGAGCTTATGCATTGATTTCTGTAACAAGTGGGGAGAAACCTTCCGTGATTGTCCAAAGTGATAATGAAGCAGCTCATTCTCATCAGAAAGATTGATATGCGAAGACGTAAAATTTTTACCTCAAACCAAGGCCAGAGAGGTTTAGGAAGACTATAACAACTTCCTACTTGGAAATGGTCTAAAATGAATAGAAGCCTTAAAAGAACAATAGATAAACTGTTACCTTATTATTTTGCAATTCTATGGTATTAGGAAACATTTTGCTTTCCTCTTCCCTCTACCCCAGAAAGATATAATTTCTTCACGCAAACTAAATAAAGTGTTAATATGCTTCTATCTTCCTGCAGCTTGTCATGTTAAATAGAAAATGCAGAGAACTATAATACCCCATCATATTTTAGATCTTGTAGATAATGCCATGTGAGCATGAAAAACGAAGCCTAATAATGTTTTTTACCTTTCTTTAAGCTGTCCTTTTCTTAAAAAATAAATAAATACAAATCTGGGTAATAAAAGAAATTTGAAAACTTATTGTAATATTTTCTTTCAAAAACCTATTTTATGTTATTAAAGGAACGCTTGGATTTTGTTTGAATCCAAAAGTTGGTGTAGTTTGGTTTTTTATGCTATCACTAAAACACTGCCAGTTAGCAAGCTGAGAAAGAAGATATAACATGGGAAGGTAATAAATAAGAGAGTAATATAACTCACTAGATGGGATAAAACTTCGTCAGAATATAAATAGCTGCACAATGCCTATTTAGTGCCCCCACCACGTCCACTTTTTCCTAGTTGTCATAGGCGAATAGAAAGTAGAGAAGTAAAAGAAAAAAATGCCAGATTTTTACTAATACTAACCTCCCTTTGTTGTTCAGATATAAATTGTCCCGTCAAATCCCGCAAAACGTCCAACATATCATTAAATGCAACTTTTCCGTTGCCATCCAAATCATAAACCTTGAAAATGACTACATAAAACATCAAATCATTACAGCAACAGAGAGTATAAATATCCTAAGTGCGAGGGAAGTAAAAGGGAGAACAAGAATGAGATTCCATTAACTATAATTACTAAACAAGATTACATAAACGTATGACAGAAAGAGTTCATTACATTCTACTTTCTGTTGCAGGGTTGCACGAGAACTAAATGCAGACAAGAATGCAACAAATTCCTTAAAATTCAGTCCATCCACCATACGGAACAATCTCTGAAAATGTAAAAATAATGTCAATAGCTCTCTGTTTTTTATTGATAGATAACACTAAACTAGGAAAACTAACATAAAAGCACACACTTAGTTATAAATGTGCTACAAATTTCAGCAAATGAGCTCAAACTAAAGAGTTCTGATGAACAATATTTTGCTCTTAAAGTTGGAATTTTTTTTAAAATGAAGCACATTTATCAATTCCCAAAGCTTTGACATATGCATGTTATGAAACTGTCTATAGATTCATACATGCATGCCAAGAGAAGATCATATACAGCTTCTTTGAATTCCAACTTTAAATTTGTTTTGCCATTGAATATGCTTCAGAGAAATGAAAATAGAGGTGGGAGTCTAAAGTTAATCAAATGTTGTATTACTTCCCAGTTCCAACTTCCAAGGCCATGATTTATGTTGCCAGCATTGATTTTATTGAATTACTGAAATGCAATACTATTTTTTATTCTTAGTACTTTTTAATTGAAGTTTATTTTCATATATTTTGTATTTCCCATGTCAAATCACTTGACGAATCAAATTACTGAAAAACATGCAAAATACAGAAACATGAATCATATTTACATTGGATTACATGCTTATACATACTAAAACTAAGGAGGTGTGGAACCTGTGAGAGAGGATTGACGGCGAATTCGGGTACAGAGAGGAACTCTTCAGCAGAAATGAAGCCACCACCATTGCGATCCAGCTGACAAAACCTCTGATACAGAGATACTATCTCTTGCAGCGAGACTATACAAAATTAAAATCTCAGAAAACCCTAATATAAGTCCATACATTACCCAAAAAAAAAGTTCTTACTAGATGTTTGTAGACATATACATATAGATACACATACGTACAAGTATGATTGCAGTGTTCTTGGACTTCTTCAATATCGTATTGAGTGAGCATGGAGGAGGTGTTGCCCATGGTTTTCTTCCAATACCAGAGATCGAGTATTACTCCCTATTTTCGATTATTCAATTCGGACATCAACTGAATTGAAATAGAACGGATGGGTTTTGGAATTGAAAGGAGTGTTTGGTTATCTGCCCAAGAAAAGAAGTACTTAAAAACAATTAAAACTTCTTTGGTTTATTTATACATAAAATACTTTTTCACAAAATATATCATTTTCTTTTTAGGGGCAGTTTAGTATTTTTCCCTCGAATACACAAGATTTTTGATCCACCGACCAACCCAAACACATTTTTCACCGTAACAAGAACACGAGTAGTGAGAGAGAGAGGGAGAGAGGAGTGTGGGAGGGAGGGAGAGAGAGAAGACTCTTAAAAATCGTCGACGGACTTCTTTCCCTGCGCGATTTCCCCTCTGAACCCTTAAAATTTGTGATCAGATGGTTCGTATTTTTTACTCGTGATAGTCATTTTGTTTAAATAATATGTGATTCTTTACATATATTTATATAATTAAATTTGTTGGATAATGAATTCTGCAATTGTACTTATTCTTGCAAATCTGGTCTTGTTATTATTACTTCACACATTATGTTGTGTGACTAATTATTATTCAACTGAAAGTAGGAAGCATGCAAAATTGTGATTTTAGGGCGGGTGTTTTAATATAAAAGAAATCCTCAGATTAGTTAGGTATTGTGGGTGAAAAGTTTTCATAGATTATGATTTATGTTAGCAAAGAAATTTTTTGATAGATTAATGATGGTAGATTTCTTCAAACTGTTATAATTTTTTTGGTTGGTAATTGAAAGTGATGTCTGTTACAAATTACTACTAAGCATCTTGTGGGCAAGGAAATCGTACCTTGCTAGGGTTAAGGTTTTGTGTTGTCTGAGGAGGCGAGAAATCCACGAAGAGTACGGAATTGATTGGTTGATTGAAGAGGGGAGAACGACAAGTGGGCTATTACTCTAACGACGCGTGGCAGAACCCCTAGAATCCAAGAACCGTGTTAGGGTAACAGGGATTCCAAGAGCCTTCTTGAGTCCTTCGAATTTAGAGAATGTTCAAACCTTTTCTAGTGCTTTTAGGTGGAATCTCCGAGCCTTTAAGTCACCAAAAAGGGTCATTCGATCTTCCATGGGTCTGAGTCTTGAGTCTGAAGAGAAGTCCTTTTCCAAATGGAATGAAAGGGGTATTTATAGGGTTTTCTGGAAAGTAGTCATGTGCAAGGCACATGCCTTCAGGAAAATTCCAGAAATACCCTTTAGTCCTTAGAGTAATGCCCATATTACCCTGTCCTTCTAGTCACCAATCCAATCCCTCAATCAATTCCCAAAACGAGCTGCCTCCACGAGCCTTCTGCCTCGGGACCTGTGGAGGCTTCTCTCGGGTCTCGCCTATTTGCACATTTAATGAGGTCGCGGAACCCTAATTGTGCATTTAATTCAATTAGGTCATGTGAACCTTAATTTGCACTTGGGCCCACATTTGCCTCCTGCGCGAGAGTCACGTTTTTGGAGTGACGATCGTGCAAAATACTTTAACTCTGTGCATCCTGCTTTAAATTTCTAAAATATTCGCGGAGCTCGATCTTGCAAGTCCTGAAAACAAAAAATCCTTAGATAGGGGACCCCTAGGGGAGGTCTCCCAAGATACCTTAAAAATCTTTCCCAAATCCTGCTCAATCTTTGTTTCCTTAATTTTTTCTGGAAACTAAGATAAGATAAATCACATTAGATTTGGAAGTCATATGTTACCAAATCTAATAAATATTTTCTCATTTTATTTTAAAAATAAGATCAAATCTTCCCAATATATATATATATTAGATATAATATTAATTATAATTAATATTAAATCTTATTTTATTTTGAAAACAAGATCAAATTATTTCTAATATTTTGGAAACTAGATCAAATCATTCCCATTAATTTAGAAATAGAATATTTGTTTCCTTAATATATATATATATATATATATATATATATTACTAAGTAAACAAAATTTTATTTATTTTGAAAAATAAAATAAAATCTTTCTTTATCAAATCAAATATTAACTTTTTTTTTATTTTCAAAATCAAATCTTGATTTTATTTTGGAAATTAAAACTTTATTTATTTTTTGAAATCAAATCTTTCTTAATTTGAAAAGAGATTTTTTTTTTAAAATCAAATCAAAACCATAAAATCATATGAAATAAAATAAAATCATATGATTATGTATGAATTTTATTTTGGAAATTAAAACTTTATTTATTTTTTGAAATCAAATCAAATCTTTCTTAATTTGAAAAGAGATTTTTTTTTTAAATCAAATCAAAACCATAAAATCATATGAAATAAAATAAAATCATATGATTATGCATGAATCACGCTAGCCACAGATTTTATTTTGGAAATAAAAATTTTATTTATTTTTTTGAAATCAAATCAAATCGTTCTTAATTTGAAAAAAGATTTTTTTTAAATCAAATCAAAATCATAAAATCATATGAAATAAAATAAAATCATATGATTATTCATCATGATAGCCACAGTTAAAATTTGGTATGAAATATATATATATATATATATATATATATATATATATATATATATATATATTCCTCCCTGGCTCAATTAAAAAATAATTGTCTGTAGATCTTGGAAAAGTTAGTCCTCCATTTTTGCATGAGTTTCATCCTGCAATCTCGCATAGGCCATAGCCAAGTCAAAAATACTTCTATTTCTGGTGGAACCTTTGTAAAAGAATACAATTATTGCTGCTTTCAATTTATCATAAATAGGTAGATATTCTCCACTGTGCATGCGCTTGAAATTAACATTGAGTTGAACTGAAATTCGCTTTCCTTAAGGAGAGACTAGCCATGCCATGTGTCGAACCCTATGCATTATTATTATTATTATTATTATTATTATTATTATTATTATTATAAAACATTTACTTATCTTATTTTTGGGAGGTAAGGATTTGATATCCAGGACCACGTCTTGCATCCCAAATTGCAGTAGGAAATGCTACAGGTCAGATCTTGTACCAAAATGCTAGCCAAATCCTTGAGTAAATGTTACAGGTCCTTGTACCATTTTGGGAGGTGAGGAAGTAAATGCTAGCCACGTCTTGTACCAAAATGCTACAAGTCTAAAAGACCTGTCCCTCATTAGCCAATAGCAAGACTTGTCCTTCATTAGCCAATACAATGCTACAGGTGCTATAGCTCATGGACTTTTCCAACAGCAACTCAGCAAGACATGTCTCATACACGCTAGCCCAAATCTTTTTTTTTAAATAAAATAAATAATAAAATACTTTACTTATCTCATTTTTAATAGGTAAGGAATCGCAATTCATAATTTACGGCCGCCCGTCTTACTTCTAAATTGTAGTAGAGAGCTTTGTTACCACTTCACTTGGGCAATACTTTTTATTTGTTGTAAGAAGGAACCTTTTGAAGCTATGCAACAATACATGCTATTCTATTGCATTTATAGCCTCTAGGTGGAAATCATGAACTTTGAATTCGAAGAGGAATGCATCTAGCAGCTTGAGTTATATAGATATCAAATTCTCCTCTTTTCATGAACTTTGACTTAATGGCCAAAGACATGTCAGTTATTTAAAATCAAAGAAGTTCTCACTTTCTTCACAGGTAACAAGGCTTGCTTCCTAGATAATGATGCAACATCAATCACTGTAATAAATAAATTATCACAGCCTTCATTGGAGTCTTCGTTGGCCAATTCCTCATAATTATTTCATCTCTCTCTCTCTATATATATATACATATATATATATATATATATATATTCAGGTAATTGTAGCTTTTCTTCTATTTTCCGAGCCCCATCACCTTGACCATATCTTGGTTTTTTCCCTCGGAATTCATTAGAAAAAAGGTTATATCTTCGCGGCGAATGAGCATTCATCTCAAGCAATTGATTGGTAGAGCAGCAGGACCTCAAAGGTACAAAGGGTGAAAGGTGTTCCCTAGCGGGGCCGAACCCCTTTTTTTTAAAGAAGGAGGAGGAACACCCCCTACTTGAAGAAGGAGGAGAGACCTGTAGGGAGCGAGCCCTATGAACATACTTTCTTTTGGAAGTTCTCTCATTTTCAAAATTATTGAGTCATCGAGAAGGCACCGAGTGAACATACTTCAAGTTGGGGTGAATAAGAGATGAAGGGGATCTTTCCTCTAGGTACCCGAACCGTGAGTAGCTTCATTCTGGAACATTGATCAACGAGCTAGGAGAAGTAAAAGGTAAGAGGGGAGAGCCTCCGTAGGTGTTCGAACCCTAAGGGCCAAACCCTAGAAGACTGCCTCTTCCTTCACTCTCTTTTTCCTTCTTCCTTTTCACTTGAATCTTGGTCGTGTCCTAGCTTGGTTCCCTTAGATACTTGATCGGATACATCTTCATAGGGCCCTTCTCCAGATTTTCTTGCAAGATTGTCTTCTGAGACTTATTCTCGAAATGCACAGTCTCTCTCTATTATCTGTGAGCAGAGGACTTAGAGGTGTTTAGTTGTAAAGTTAATGACTTCTCGATCCTTCTTGGGCCTTGACATGTCTCCCTTCCGTGCTAAGCTGAATTTCTTTACTTTCAGTTATCATGTTATTGCACTTTGCTCGGAGGTCCCTTCACGTTCTCATGAGAATGACTTTCTTTATGTAAGGGTCTCAAGAGCTTCAGGACGTCATGGATAGATTGAAGACTAAGCTTCGGGAAATTGATTCATATGCCCAAGACCTTGAGGAACTGTTAGCCTGAAGTTCGAAAGGCTCAAGATACTGCCATTGTCGACTTGGAGGCCTTAGCTATGCTCCCAGTTCAGTTTGATTTATCATGACCTTTGGATTATGACTTCACGTAGCTTTTATTTCTTCCATCACTTTTGAAGATAAAGTGTATTATCGAGGATTTCAGGGTCAAGTATCTTAATCACTTTTGAAGTTGAAAGTATAACTTTTTTTGGGTTGAGGGCTGATTAATCAGGTGCCTCATTACTTTTAAAGTTGAAAGTATAACTTTTTCTCATTACTTTTAAAGTTGAAAGTATAACTTTTTCGGTCGAGGACTGATTAATCAGGTGCCTCTTTACTTTTGAAGTTGAAAGTATAACTTTTTTGGGTCGAGGACTGATTAATCTGGTGCCTCATTACTTTTAAAGTTGAAAGTATAACTTTTCCTCATTACTTTTAAAGTTGAAAGTATAACTTTTTCGGTCGAGGGCTGATTAATCAGGTGCCTCTTTACTTTTGAAGTTGAAAGTATAACTTTATAAGAAATTTGTTCTGATCAAAATTTGATGTATTTATTTAATGATCAATATATAATGCATTTATTTGATAATAAAAGCACAAATGAATATACATTTTTTTCATTTTCTAGTGTGCTAGGGCAGTAGCTTATCCAGTATTATGCTTCTTATTATAGTTCGATTTCACCTGCCGCTACTTTTTCATGGTAAATTCTCCTCAGATTGCGACAATTCATGGTGGAGTGTCCTGGATATTGATGATACACGCAAAAGTCTGATCTCTTCTTCATCTCCTCGGTTACAACGAATCTGGGTTTTGGAGGCTTCACCATTCCATTTTCTACCCATTGCTCATACAAATTTTTAAATGTCTCCTCACCACAAGTGATAGCTTCCGGCTCTGACAAATTTATATTCTTTCCGATTCTTTCCCTCTTGCCCCCTTGTGGCTTTGACTGAGAGTCTGTCAAAGTCATAGTAGCTGTCCTCTTGCCCTTCCAGGTAGCAGTCGGATGGTTCACAGATACGGCCATAATTCCTCCTAGGTCCTGTGCAAAGGTGGAAAGCGTCGCAAAGGAATCACAAGACTTAGTGATCAAGTGGGGCTTGAAGGCGTCGAGGGCGCCGTTGTTGCAAATACTCACTAAATTCTTCTCTTCGATTGGCTCCACACATTTCCGCGCTTGAGCCCGAAATCTGTCAACATAATCAGATAACTCCTCATTCGAATTTTGCTGAATTCTCATAAGATTTATAATTAAGACTTCCTTCTGAACATAAAAGAATTTTTTGAAAAACTGGTGTTTCATATCATCCCAGTCTCGAATTGATCCCTTCTCCAAATTATAGTACCAGCTGAAGGCACCGTTAGTAAGCGTCTTGTTAAACTCCCTTAGTAGAATATTGTGGTTGCTCACTTCATCTAGTCCCAACCACGGGGACATCGACTCCACAAATCTTGCAATATGCTCTCTCGCATTCTCTTTCTCTCCACTATACTTAGGGAACTGCGGTGGATGTTCAATATACCCAGCAGGGTATGGCTGTCTTCTCACGTGTGCCGGGTATGGTGGGGTGAAATCCAATTCCGCAGGCCTGACTGTCTGTCTACGCATTTGATTGATTACATCCATCATGTCTTCCCTTGTCACATATTGATCGGTTCCTGGAGCCTTTTGGGACGTCATCGTATACTGGTTTATCTGAGGTGTATGTGGAACAAACACATGTTGATGCACACTTGCATCATGTAAGATTGGTTGTACTTGCTGGATTATTGGTTGTATATGGCTTGGGAAGGTTTGTATATGCACTTGTGAAAATACTGGGAGTGTAATCGGGATGATGTTTGGCTGAGGCTGGCTAGGTTCCAATCTAAGTGGTGGCACATCACCACTGTTCTGGGGCTCCAAGTTAATGACTGGAATCGGCTGACTCTCCATTACTGGAGGCACAATCTGATTCTCTTTGTTGTTGTTGTTGTTGTTGTTGTTGTCCTCCACTTCTCCTGCTCGTCCCCCCTGCGAACTTCCTGGGAACATGGTCTTGAAAGTGGGGATTTGCATCAACTGCTGGCAGAAATTCCCCATTTCTTCTTCCTTCCTTTGCATCTCTAGCATCATCGCCATCATCATTCCATGCCCTTCTCGTGCTTCCTTCAATGTTTTGAGCATCTCCAGTTGCACAGCATTCATCGGGTCTCCACCTGCATCCTCGCCTTGCCTTCTTGCGTTGGTTTGTTGTTGATTGGCCATATGTGGTGATGTCGAACTTCCTTCTGAAGCGTCTTCAATAAGTGGTTGGTCAAAATCAAGATTTGCGCCTTGGAAAGCTTGAGTTGTTTGCCTTGGAACTGGATTTGGTGAGGTAATACTATTTATTGGTGAAACAGCTCTTCCTGTAGTTCTCCTACTTCGAGTTGTGGGAATACCCTTCACGAATTCTACACCTTCCCCAGCAGAGTCGCCAAATAAATGTGGGCAAGGAAATCGTACCTTGCTAGGGTTAAGGTTTTGTGTTGCCTGAGGAGGCGAGAAATCCACGAAGAGTACGGAATTGATTGGTTGATTGAAGAGGGGAGAACGACAAGTGGGCTATTACTCCAACGACGCGTGGCAGAACCCCTAGAATCCAAGAACCGTGTTAGGGTAACAGGGATTCCAAGAGCCTTCTTGAGTCCTTCGAATTTAGAGAATGTTCAAACCCTTTCTAGTGCTTTTAGGTGGAATCTCCGAGCCTTTAAGTCACCAAAAAGGGTCCTTCGATCTTCCATGGGTCTGAGTCTTGAGTCTGAAGAGAAGTCCTTTTCCAAATGGAATGGAAGGGGTATTTATAGGGTTTTCTGGAAAGTAGTCATGTGCAAGGCACATGCCTTCAGGAAAATTCCAGAAATACCCTTTAGTCCTTAGAGTAATGCCCATATTACCCTGTCCTTCTAGCCACCAATCCAATCCCTCAATCAATTCCCAAAACGAGCTGTCTCCACGAGCCTTCTGCCTCGGGACCCGTGGAGGCTTCTCTCGGGTCTCGCCTATTTGCACATTTAATGAAGGTCGCGGAACCCTAATTGTGCATTTAATTCAATTAGGTCATGTGAACCCTAATTTGCACTTGGGCCCACACATCTAAAAGTTGTTGAAATTTTGTAACAACCTGGGTTAAATCTGAGTCCGACTTACCAAGCTCCAATTATCCCACATGTTTCCGACGTGGGTTGTTACTAATTTAATCGAGTATGTACGAAGGTTTGGCCTTTAAAGGTCATAAATTGATGATCACAGGTCAGTAGCAGTGCCATCTTGACACGAAAGATGACTTAGAAACAGCATTACATGGCATGTAAAAGTTTATACGGTTATACTTGACACGAAAGGTTTCATGAGGTTTGGGACTTTTGAGGGAAGCAAGCATTAATGGTATTACCCTTTGAAACTATTGAACATAGTAAATTTCTACAGGATTGCTTTAGCTTTTCATTGGCACATTAAGAGGCAGATGATGAAATATAGCTTTGTCTAATTGGTCTTTTGAGTTTTTTTAAGGTATATATCATTTTTATTGAGTTAATATAACATATATGTGATGGAAGTGTCAGATGAGCTTTGGAAACTGTGTAAAGAGAAGTAAAATAAAAGTATTGTTGGGTTGCATATATTAAGAAATTGGAGTAAAATACTGAAAATTAGTCCATTACTGTTTCAATCTAGTTTTCTTTGGCAATTCAGTATAGTTTATCTCATGTTAGTTGATAAACATGGTTTGTCTCTGATACAGGCTATGTATATTCGTGTTAAGCGAAGTAAGACAACCTATTTTCTGCAGTGCGATGCAACTGAGACGATTCTAGACATTAAGCAAAAGGTCTACGCTCTCATTGATCAACCAGTTAACGATCAGTGCTTGATTCTAATGGAAACTGGAAAGGTGCTAGATGATTCAAAGACTTTGGCAGATCAGAAGGTATCAATCCTTGTATATTTTTATAATTGAAAATTCCATATAAAATTTTACATACTGTATTCGGAACACCGAGCTTTTTGAGAAACTTATATTTTCCTTCGAATATTGAAAAAACATATTTATAAAATTGTCAACGTGTTTAATTAATTTGCTATTTTTTCCAGGTCGAAAATGATGCTGTTGTGGCACTGACCTTGAGAAAAGGTTTTTAACTCTTGTCTGCTTTCCTGATGTTTAATGCATGAAAATATATACATATATGTCTGTATGTTCTTTGTTATTCTGGTTTCGGCTCTCATTTTGTAGGTCCTACTTGTTTGATTAATGATTACAAACCTGCTTTTGGCTTCTACTGAAACCATTATTCGTCTGAACTATTTAGACCTTGACTAACAAGAGTTACGTGTTAAGAACTTAATATACTAAATGCCTGACATATAGTTCTGTTTGACAATTGGTAAATGGTTTATGTGAATTGCATTCTGATAATCTACTGGTATTTGAAGTGTTAATTTTAAATACCCTGGGACTCCTATTGAATCTTTAAACCTGATCCCCTTTATTGAAGCTTGCAAGTCCCAAGTTGTGTACATAAGGTTTCTAGAAATTGCTGTGTAACTCAATATGACATGTTCAGTTCGCCATTTGTTTTTGCTTCATCTGAATATCACCACGTACTCTTACCTGATACCTCTAACGCTAGCATCTATGTTCCTGCATCTGCACCACCATAGCATCCCATTTAAAGAAACCTCTATTAGCTTTACTATTTTACTTGCACCTTTTTAGACACATTTGTGTACTTGATGCTACAATATTTTATATTACCACTATCATAACGTTTCTGCTTCCTCTATCTTGTATCACCTTAACCTTGCCTTTGGGATCATTGGACTGGCTGGGGTTCTATGCAGAGGTGGAAGGCCTAAAGACCTGGAGCGGCCATTGCGCTGGTCAACTTATTCGAAGCTCCTTTAGTACTAGTTCGTATAATGTTGTTTTGGGACCATAACTCTGCAAGGGATTGTCAACAAATAGGTTGGGGTTTCCAAAGCTGTTCTTATTGGCCATGACATTGATTGTACAGGGAAACTATCTGCGAGGCATTAATTTAGATCGGTTTAAAGTAGGAGTAAATCCTAAATTTCTCTTAAGTAGTGGCAACCAATGATATCGGAAAGAGCATGGCTAAATTATGTAGACTGGGCTTGTGGTATGATGACTAGTGCTGCATTTTGTGCAAGTTATACACCTTTTTAATAGGCTGATGGATCATTGCATGCATGGATAACTTTTTAATTTTTTTGTGGTTTCTAATATTTTTCCTTGAAACCAAATTCTACACATGCAGTCTTACAGATTATCTCGGCATTTGTTTATTATACATTCTTTTGGACCTTTTTCATGTGCATATTTTGGCTCTAGACTTTTGTAGCTACTTACTCAACTTGTTTGTGCTTTCAGATAACAATGAATTTGAGGAGGTAAACATTGTTAGACCAAATGATTTTTCATCAATACCGTGATGCAGAAGGTTCTGGGAACTGCGAAGAACTGACTCGCAAGAAATATTTATAATTTAGATACGACTAGTTGCTTGGATTGCCTTGGAAACATTAGGGACCTTGTGTTACAGATGTCATGAACATTCTATTTTATGAACTTTAATCAAGTTTCATCTCAAGTTAGTTGATGTCTAAATCTTGTTCAAGGTTTTCTGTACTATACTTGTAGTTATTTCATGCTATTCATTTATATGCTTTCGTGGTTGGTCATCTGAATCTATAATGACAGTTTTTAGGTAGAAATATTAAAAATTCACGTGAAAATATCAGTTTCCATTTCCATAATAGGGAAATGATTGACATAGGTCCCTCATACAAGTGAATGAGACCACATTTATGTGGAAATATTAATTACCTTTATTATACCTATACATGTTCCAACATCATTAGTATTATTTAATCTCTCTCATTATGGTGAGCAATTACAGGTACATAAAATTTTATAATTAACATCACATAATATATGTTTGACATCATATATATCTAATGAACGGGGAAAGAAAACTCTCAGAATGATATATGGAGAGAAACTAAATTAATAAGGGAAACAAGAACAGAAAATCAAATTACACTCGGCATATTTTAGCAACAGAAGTTCCATTTTTTCTTCTTCTTGAGCAATTCTACCAATCCAAACTCACTTAATCCTCTGATTCACCACATTTTAGTCATCTTCCACACGATCCTCTCTATCCAATGTCCGTCTGTCGCCTCTATTTTCACTATTGATGAAGTCCACAAGCATGAACATTACTCCAAAAACTTGTGCAACAATAATACTTTTATCTTCGTCATTACCGTAGAACGTCAGACATGACTACAATTTTAATTTGATAATCTATCTACCAAAATACAACTGATTTTGAATTTCTTGTTCACCCTAATAAATCATCTGGACCATTCACAATTTGAGATAAATCTCACCGTTCATGTAGTGCCAGAGGCATATAACACAGCTAGTATACTAATATATTAGGTGAAAATATGTACTCCCTTCCCTATTTAAATTATGTAGGCCAAAATAAGGTTTGTTTGAACCTTTCACTCTCTAAAGTGTATTCATGACTACTATTTTTCACTTCTTTCTTTAATTGTTTAGATCGGTCTCAGTCCAATTCAAATAATTTTGGTTAATAATTAAATTAAACTTAGAATTGCAATATCTAAAATCAAATAAACATTATATATACACAAAAAAGATTTTGGGCTAAAGTGCAACCGTGAGTAAACTTTAGGGCCTTGGGGGATAAAAATTACTAGAATAAAACATAAATATTTATTTATTTATAAAACACTGCAGGAAAACCAAAACCATTTCGTAAAACCTTCCCCCTTATCTCTTCCACTCTTTAAACCCTCAGACACTGACCACTACTACTCCAAACTTGAACAATGTCCATCGTCTCTAAGCTCATTACCCCTCTCTACTTCTCCTCCTCCTCCTCCTCCTCAAATCCTAATTATAACCTTATACTTCCATTTTCAAGCTCAAAATCCCTCACCATTAGATGCGCCAAAAGGTCCAAACGAACCGGAAAATTAAGGTACCCGTCAGAGAAAAAGAAGCTCAAATTGAAAACACAGGAAGCTGTTAGTGTCGAAAACAAATTTGAAGGCTTCTGGAGGTTATCCAAGCTAGGAGTTTTAGTCCATAATGATCCTGGCAAGGATTTTCTTGGTGTTTCCGATGCTTTGCTTCAAGAAATTGCCAAAGTTCTTGAATTTCCGGTAATTCATCCCGCTCTAGCCCGTGCTTGGTTTCTGAGGAAAAAAATGAAAATAAAAACGTTTGCTTTGTTTCTACGTTTTAGTATATACTTATGAGGCCCCGTTCTGGGGCATTTCTTGTGCATCGTGTTCTTTATAAATTGGGTTTTCAGCTACCAAGCATATTGTTTTCACTTTTCAGTTGGCAGAAAATTTTGAGAGAACCCTATAAGGAATTAGATATTTTTTCATGCAGGGTCATAAGGTTTGTGTTTGATTGGTTTCAATTATGTGGCAGTTCATGTTTGCTCGAGTGCTTAAGTGAATTAATTTGAATCAACCATATAGAGTATTTTACTTCACGTAAAATTGTTTTACCATAATTGAATTTACTTTCAGATCATTGGAGTACTGTACTAGCGCACTGTAGTGTGTTTGAACCTTTCCAATTTTTTCTATGATGTGCAGGTTGCTTCCATGTTGCCACCGGAGGCCTTCTCAGTCATTCGGAAATCTTTTGATGCAAGGAAGGTTTGTACTTTGTGAATTGTGAAGCAAATGATGTTCTGTTTTCTTATATATGTATTGGCGTATCTGAAATATTTGGTTTCTTGTTTATCTCATTAAATTATATTTAGCTGCAAAATAATGTTTTCCTTGAAATTTAACGTAGCAATATCCGATGTTAGAGTTTTCTCAGTTATGTTGATAGTGAAATCCAGCCAAGCTTTAGTTTGTAATACCTGTCCTTCACTATTTAGTTTAAATCACCCTTATGAAGAGACCAAGGTCATCTAGATGCTGGAGATATTTTTATTATATTATTCTCGTTGGAGATCGAATACCCAGAGCTGGATCTCGACACACGTCAAGATTTAAACAACCCACACGGTACATTATGTGGTCTGGGTTTTCTAACTGATGCCGCAGCAAGTGTGCAAGTGCATGTGCAGTTGTATACCAGTTCTGTAAAATCATTTCCTTACAGAGTTGTTTAGAGAGTTCGTCTATAGCTTTTAATATTAGGCTTCCTTCGTGCATGATACGTTGATTGCATATCATTCGTAACTTTGCTTGTTTGTTGTACTTTTGTTTTTTTTTCTATGCTAGGATTTTTCTAATTTGGTTATAGATTATTTTAAAAAAATAAAAACATTTTTATGTTGTTTTTCATCACTTGTATAATGAAGTGGCTTATTTATCTCAAAATTGATGTATAAAGACACCTGAATAAATGGATTCTCAATTGATTGAATATTTGAATTCGTTTTCTTTTCTCATGATTCTCAGATGCAGAAGGAACCCAAGTTTGTATATACAGTGGAGATGGATGTCAGTAGACTCCTGAGGCTAGAACCTCGTACTTGGGACTTCATTTCTCGGTTGGAACCAAAAGTTGGGTTAATAGAGCACATGCCTCATGAGAGAGTTTCTGGTGATTTAATCAGTATTATACATGACAATAGAAATAATGTAGAAGCTACAGTTTCTGGAAAATATGGGAACGACAATTTCTCAGGGGGATCATACAAGTTTCCAATTATTGAAAAGCCAAAAGTTGCAGTTGTTGGTAGTGGGTCGTCAGGCTTGTTTGCGGCTCTAGTCCTTGCAGAATTTGGTACTGATGTAACCTTGATAGAAAGAGGTCAAGCAGTTGAACAGAGGGGGCGTGATATTGGCGCTTTGATAGTCAGGCGGATTTTACAACTGGAAAGCAACTTTTGCTTTGGGGAGGTTATATCTTGATTTACTTACTAGATTAAAGGTTTTTCCAGTATCTTAATTAATTCTTTTCGCACCATTTCACTTTCACTTGCCGGTGCTTTCTTTAGTTGAAGGCTGCCTTTTCTTCTTATCATGCAACTATATGTCTTTGGAAACAAAGAATTTTCAGTTTTGTCTTCCTTCTTCAATTAAAATGTGCTAGAAGGCATAAAAGATACCACGCTACAATACATGTATGTTATCCATATAAAAAATTGATGACAATGTAATAGTTGATTACATGAGAACAATTAAATTGGAAGCCAGGCTGTTTTCATGGTAAGAGACTTAATAAACCCTGGCGAAGTATCTTTTTTATGTGGAATTTTACATACATACACCAGTGTTGCAACAAGTCTATCCATTTTCAATTGCCTTTAAATGCACGCACATATTAAAATGTAATTATATATACACATAATTTTCTTTTATTATCATTATTTATTTATGAAGGACTTATGGGTGACAGGGTGGTGCAGGTACTTGGAGTGATGGAAAACTAGTTACTAGGATTGGAAGGAACAGTAGTAGTGTTCAGGCGGTGAGCATCCTAGCAACTTGAGATTCCCTTTTGTTATTTCTATCATATACATCTGTTACATGAGTACACTCAATTGAAACTTCAGGTTATGAAAACCTTAGTTCGTTTCGGAGCTCCAGAGTGTATCTTAATTGATGGAAAACCACACTTGGGAACTGACAGATTGATTCCACTACTTCGCAACTTTCGACACCATCTGCAGGAAATTGGGGTTAGGGACACATCCACATTTGCCAGAAAGCTGTTGTGGATCATTTACCTAGTATTTTCTTTTCGAAGTTTATTAATACTCTTTATTCATCTGTATGCTTAGGTTACAATCAGGTTTGGAACAAGGGTTGATGATCTGCTTGTAGAAGATGCATGTGTTGTTGGAGTCAATGTCTCTGATTCAACCGAAAGCTCACAGTTTAGTACCCAGAAGTTGAAATATGACGCTGTTGTTCTTGCAGTTGGACATTCTGCACGTGATACATATCAAATGCTTCTTACTCATAACGTGAACATTGTTCCAAAAGATTTTTCCGTGAGTTATTGTTTGTATGATTTAGCCAAAACTGATTGCTCTTTCTTTAATTCGTTCCTGCACCCATCGTTTATCTTGTATTTGCTGTAGCACTAAGGGAAAAAAGGAGGAGTGGATGGTAGGCCGTACACTATGTGAAATGGTAGTAAGCTGTACTATGAGTTAAATGTTCAGTTTTGCTGTACTACTTTCAACCTGCAAGCGACTTAAAACTGGCTGCTCGTGGTCAATTTTTTTTAAAAAATTGCCTTCGTGCAGCTAGAAGGAAATTATGATAAATGGGGTGCTCAGCAGGATGCAAGACTAGAATGACTGCGTTTTGTATTCACATTTCCACTAAAGTATTTTTGAAGATTGGTTTCTGGTCTAGTCCCTAATAAGTGAGTGTGCAATGTTGGTGCTTTGTCAACCCCAAACGTAAACAAAAAGTGAAACAGAACACCAAGAACAAAACCAAAAACATAAAAGGGGTTCCTATGTCTTAATGAAAAATATTACCAATGATTATAATATATGTATTATAATTATGATTTATGTTGACAGTCCATATGATGGAAAGAGGAAATAAATGGTTGCGAGTGGAAGGTACTTTAGCTTTGTTTCTTAAAAACATATTTATGCTTTTTGACATTTTCTTTGGGAATTTATGTGCTGCGCCTAAATAAAAAATATTTGGGAATGTTTATTGTAGTATAATTAGTTGGTTCATGCTGAAATATGTAAGCTTTAGGTTTCTTATAACAACTTGTGATGAGCAGGTCGGTTTGCGGGTTGAGCATCCTCAAGAATTAATAAACAGCATTCAGGTTTGTAGATTAGCCCTTTAGTCCTTTCTTTTTATGGGCAATTTAGCTGATTCAATTAAGTAATCCTTTTGTTAAAAGATGCCATTGTCTGATTGTTAATAATTTAATATTCTCTTTACAATTCCCCCCTGTTATCTGGAGTTAAAAGTAATTATAATATATACATATATTATATGTGTGCGTGTGTATATTAGTGTTAAATTTGGTAATGACCCCGAAAAATTTTGTATCACATGATCAAATGTGCAGTACTCTGAATTAGCTGACGAGGTTCGCAGTGGACGTGGAAAAGTACCTGTTGCTGATTATAAGATTGTTGATTATGTTGACGGAGATAATACTTCAGGAATAATTAAGCATAGTTGTTATTCCTTCTGCATGTGTCCTGGTGGGCAGGTAAAACTTTTCTTCTGATTTTCATACTCGGAAAGTATGATTCAAAGTATGCAATATATTCTTGTATTGCGCATTTCATTTTCTTTTGCTTGCCTCTTTCTCTCTATATATCTGTCTCTCCCCTTTTCCATATTGATTTGTAGCTTAATAATGCACCAAAGGTACAAAAGCATAACCATATTAGGTATATAGCAATTTGACAAAATGCATGAATTGTTACCGACAAAATGCTTTACATTTGACAAAATGCCTGAATTGAAATGAGGGGAGGCTGAAGAACGTCATCACTAAAATTTCCTTTATGTAGTTACTTGACTAGTTCTTTGCAGGTTGTCCTTACCAGTACGAAACCATCAGAACTCTGTATTAACGGCATATCATTTTCTCGACGTGCATCCAAATGGGCGAATTCTGCACTTGTAGTCACTGTCTCAGCAAAGGATTTCGGTTCATTAAATTTGCATGGACCTCTTGCTGGGGTTCACTTTCAGGTAGTACCTGGCTTCAACTATCAAGGTTTCTAGTTGTTCTGCAAACCTTCCCTGCCATTTAACTTGTATGTGATATTGATTATTGAGGCAAGTATAAGGCTGAATGTGACACCATCTACTAGCTACATAGGCACAGTTCCCCTGTTCTATGTGACACTTGGTGGGGTATCAAAATTTTGAAGTATTTGTTCCAAACTTCCCATACAAACTTCTTTACAGATCGAATTTTGTTATCTTTATCAAATATTTTCAAGCCTTTGTGGAGCATTTTTATAGTACTGTTTCTGACAGCAGTAGTTTATGTAAATTTCTTTCCTTTTATCCTGTTCGACAATTAGTTTCAATTCACACATTTATTTTCCAGAGGGAACTTGAACAAAGAGCAGCTGTAATGGGAGGGGGCAATTTTGTAGTGCCTGTACAAACAGTGCCTGATTTTCTGGAGAAAAAGTACTCAGGTAGAGCTTGAATTTCATTCCCCAGTTCTTTGATCACTGAATCTTCTAATCTGACATCTCTTTCTCAGCAACTACTTTACCTTCATCAAGTTATCGCCTAGGAGTGAAAGCAGCAAATCTCGATGAATTGTTCCCTGTGCATATCACAGAGGCTTTGCAGCACTCACTTTCAATGTTTGACCAAGAGGTCAGTATTTCTTTTTTGCTAACTGTTGTTTATTTACTTTCATTGCAATTTTTCCGTGAATTACAAATTGAACATGTTTTACTCCACTTTCGAATTTCAGTTACCTGGATTTATTTCCAACAATGCCCTTCTTCACGGAGTAGAGGTATTTCAGTCTTTCTTTGATTCCAGTTCATCTATATGGTGCATTTAACTTTGTAATGGGATTGAAAACCTCGAAGATTTAGAAATAGTTCACACTGTTTTACCCAATAATTGTATAACAACAATTTTGACATACTTGAGTCCCAATTTGCCATGTTTCTTTAACAAATACCATCCAATTCTTTTCGTGCTCCAGACAAGAACCAGTTCTCCAGTCCAGATTCCCCGGAGTGTTGACACATACGAGTGCACATCATTAAAAGGCCTCTACCCAATTGGAGAAGGAGCAGGCTATGCAGGTGGGATTGTAAGCGCAGCCGTTGATGGCATGTTTGCTGGTTTTGCATTGGCAAAAAATCTTGGTCTGTACCAGGGCAGCACAGAATCGGTTTTGGGCAAGGCTCAGAATGCTGGAGTAGCCAAGTATTGAAGACCAGGGGCAGGGCAATAGGGTTGTGTTCAAAAAAGGGGGCACCCCCTAATATTTTGGAAACCTTTCTATATGTACTAAACTGGATTTTTGTGTGCGGGAAATATATGCTTTTGCTTCAATACAATAATATTAGACTCCCTTATTCTAGAAATTAATTCCTATTTTTACTCGCTTATTAATTTAAAACATTTGGATTTGAAAACAACTACGTATAATTTATGGATTTAAAAGACTTGAATATATTTTTTAGTACTTGGCAAATACTACCATTCATATATGGTCTGTTTTGGTTTGGGAGGAATGGAATGGACATTGAAATGTTGGTTACTTAAAAGGGAAGGGAATGAGCATTTTAATGGAATGTCTATTCATATGTTTAAAGGAATAATTATTCAATAGGTAAAAATTGATCATTTCATTTTGATCGACAAATTAAAAAAAAATTCTGCAACACTCATTCCCATTCTAATATTATAACCAAACAGACTGATACATAATGCATCAGTGGTTCTAACTTCTAATTTTGGAGTAATCTTGTGGCAGGAACGCCGGGAAGCTTTTAGCCTCTAATGCCTGATATGTCTTGTTATTTTAAGTCAAAAAAAATAAGTATTTATTTGTAACTTATTATAAGTCATTTTAAAATAAGTTAGTTAATTCCAAATGTAATGTCTATTTTGCCCATCTTTTTATTAATGTCAATTTTTTGTAAGTTTTACACATTCATAACTTGTTTTAACTTCATTTTGGACTTATAAGTCAAATTGACACCAAACACTTTTACTTATATTTAATTTTGACAAAATTTTAGGTAAATTGATTTCATTTAGGCTGCATATCAGCTTCAAATAGATATGGAAGTGCCACTTTGGACAGATTATGTCCTTATTAATTTGTGCAGAACTTAGTTAAGTATGGTTTAATGATGCGATGCTATTAGTTTCCTAAAACGGGAAAAAAGCACAGAAGTTTCAAAGTTTTATTTAGGTAATGATTTGACCCTGTAATGACTTAAAAGCATTACAAGTCATTACAGGGTTGTTTAAAAGCACAGAGGTTGTTTCAAGTTTTTTTACTGGGGCTAAAAAATAAGGCCCTGTAATGACTTGAAAGAAGTGCATATATCATAACTACCCTGCCTCTCCAACTGATAACAACCTGCTTGTAATGAGAGAGATTCCAGGTTTTAAAACAAAAGCAGAGAATAGAAGCCCTAGAGGAAGGAGAAATTCGGGAGGAATTTGGGTAAGCCTTAAATCAGATGATCGATCATCAAAGGATATATGTGATATAATATATATATATATATATATATGATGATAAAGTCACCCATGCATGCATGCATGCACTTGTTTTTGCCATACATAAATTTTCTTCAAAATATTATACAAATATAAAATTATGTTATTTTATTAAGTAGCCTTAAATTAACTTTGTATATATAATATATCTATCGGAGAGAGGCAGAGTTGTACTTGGAGACAAAAAGTATATATGCTCTAGTGTCGAAGAAAGTGATGGGAGCTAAAGCATCGAGTCATGATTTGGATGTTTCATGTTCTACTTGATTTTCTAGTGTCCCACTGGTCCTCACCTAAAAATTTCACTCCTCTTATATATATGGTGGTATAATTATTTATATAAATAAATTGTTTTTAAAATTTAAAAGAACTATATTATCAATTTTTAATTTCATGAATTGACTTTTAAAAATTAAAAGAAGACTTTTTCATTCTCTTAGAGCTGAGGGTTTACGATTGAACATCACAGCTTTATCATAAATATTACTAATATTAGTTGAGGGTTTATGGTGTTGTTTAATATCTAATCATGATAATGAATATGGTGTCATACTTAAAAACATTATACTACTATTAATAATATAAAAAAAAAGATTGTTATTTTTATGATATTTTTTTTGGCAAATGCGATTATTTTTGTACAATAAAGAGATCATATTTTATTTTAGCATAAAATTAATTAGAAGGGAGGTTATAGAAATGATAATGATTAATTAATTAATTAATTAATTAGGTGGCGCGAAAACAACGTCCTAATCCTTTGTCCAATTCTCAACTGTCCTCCAACTGAAACCCCTCTTCTCTTTCCTGTCATCCAATATTCCATTATTTGATTAACGCATACAGACATATATACATACATAATTACATTTCACAATCGATTATATATTTATTTTTGATACGTTGTGTGTGATTCAGAGAATTCTGCCGGAAAATATCCTCCCGGATCACCGTCGGACGGTCAGCTCAACTTATTACCGGTTAGATTTAAAGCTCTTGTTGTTCAACCGAATATGTGTCTAATTAATTATTTGATTGAATTTGATGGTTTTGAATATGGAGAATCATTACGTTACGTAGGTATCGCGTGATTCAATGAAAGTTGTTGGGTTCGCTAGGGTTTCTGGAGAAGTTACCAATTCGATTCTTTTACTTTCTATTTTTGGAGTTTTTAAAATTCATGTGAAATTCAGAAACGGCACGAAACTCTTCTTTTGTATTGATTGGTGAAGGTTGTAAATTGCTAGTTTCACCCCTTTCTTCTCCATTTTTAATTGAATAAATTTATGAAAAAAATATGTATTTTTTTGTTGTTGCTCCTTTTACTTATGAATTTAGTTCTCAAATCACCAATTATTTTCTAGGGCTCGTAAATTAATACTGAATTCCGCTTCTCTGGCAATTAATACTCCTCTGTATTTATTTGAGACTTTAAAATATTCTTTTTTCCCTCTGGTTTCTGAAACTTCCGTATTAAGATTATAAAATGAATACTCGATATGTCCTAGAAATTAGGGACAAAGTCTGTAAAACGCAGGTACTATTTCGTGTATACAAACGTTTTATTAATACTGATATAGATTTAGTTTAAGGTTTTCACCAATTTTCGTTTTCGTCATATCTATAAAGAAATGAATAGTCAAAAGCTTGAAGTTTTCACCAATTTATATGAACTGTGAAATCATGTGGATGAACAATGATCTCTCTCTCTGCACGTGGTCTCCATGTTTGTTCCCATAACCCAAATAATTATTTATCATTTGCAGCTTAAAATCCTCTTTCTGAAGTATAATATTAAAACCAAATTCAAATTATTTCAATTATTTAGTAATTTAATTTTGAATAAATGATTGGGAACTGTAAAAAAGAATTAAAATATTTTGTTTTTGTTTGCGTTATTCATTTCAGCGAGACCAGTTGATCCCCAGATTGTTACTCTCATTTTAATTCACTTTCCATAAAGAGGAGTTAAAGAGCAGGAGAGAGAGGGGGGGGACGTGTAGAGAAAATCCCTCTTATCCTACGCACCCCTCTTCTTTCTTATCCTTCAATGGTTCAACCCACTCCCCCATTTCTTCTTCTGCACTTCTCAGTTCTGAGGAAGGGCTAACGCTACAACTAGCAAAAAAAGAGAGCTAACCCTACTTTGATTTTCTTCTTCTTACTCTTTAGGCCCTACAGTTTGTTGTTGATATCTAATGATCATTGTTAATTTACATATTCCCCTCACCATAAGGATAATCCTATATGACTTGGAGCTCCAGAGTTTTTCCAATTTCTTGAGCTCTTGTCTGCCATTGCCCGAGTATGATGTATGATCACTATTTAAAAGGAATCTATTTGCATTGGATGATGAATTCACACTCATTTAGATCTGTCAGTCTGTAAATATATATGCTTTTTTTAATTTTCTTTTTCTTTTTCGTCATGGCCTCTCTTTTCCTTTTCGTCCCTGTAGCATCTTACTTTGGGTTGTGTATTTTGTAGCAGATTTATAGCAGAGAAAAAGATTTCTTTTACGCAAATGGGTGTATAATAATCGGATGTGAGAGTAATAAAAAGCCTGTAATTGCATTGTGTGGAATGGGATATCAATGTGGTATTGTTTAGAGAGCTTGGATGGATGCTTGTGAATTAGATCAAGCATTACAGAAGCATTCAGCAGTGGAGACCCGAAGACCAACATTGGTTCCAGCGGAAAAGAACAATGGAAAAACCCGCCGTTCCAAGACGAGAGATGTTAGTTCTAGGTACAAGTCACCTACTCCATCTGCAGCCTCTGGTCCCAGGCGCTGCCCTTCCCCAAACAGTACAAGAACAGCTACGGCTGCATCGTCTGTATCGGTTCCAAAGAGAGCTATATCGGCAGAAAGAAAGCGGCTCTCCACACCACCATCCCCGCCGAGTCCATCCACACAAGTCCAAGATACAACAACAGTAATACAATTGGCATCCAGAAAGTTAATGGGCAGTCGCTTGCCAGAGGCTTTATGGCCTTCCACAATGCGCAGTCTCAGCGTTTCTTTCCAGTCTGATAACTTTTCCCCTCCTATTAGTAAGATAGAAAAACCAGTTAATCATGCCTTGTCAGATCGAACTTTGAGATCATCATCAAATGTAGCACATAAACAGGCTGAAACACTGCCTGCTTCACGAAAGCCTACACCAGAGAGAAAGAGGAGCCCTCTTAAAGGAAAAAACGCTCCTGATCAATCAGAAAATTCTAAACCAGTTGATGGTATACATAGTCGACTAGTGGATCAGCACCGATGGCCTAGCAGAATAGGTGGAAGAGTATCATCCAGTGCTTTAGCTAAAAGCTTTGATCTTGCTGATAAAACAGCTAAAGTTTCAACTACACCAAATCCAGGGGTACCTTCTTTGAGGAGAATGTCCTTACCTGGTTATTTGAGTAAACCTTTACTAGGAAAAGTAGAATTAGCGCCTTGTTCAGTTGATGATAATACATTGAGGAAACCCAAGGTTGTTTCTTCAAGATCATCAGAACGACCAAAACTAGTTACTCCAACTGGTTGGTCTCTGTCTTTGCCTTCTCCTGGATCACGCCCTGCATCACCAAATAAGACCACTCCAGTTTCAGCTTCTGTTTCTAGAGGTGTCAGTCCATCTCGAACAAAGACCTTGACTTCGGCTCCATCTAGAGGAAGCAGTCCATCTCGGACAAGACCATCCAGTCCATCCAGGACAAGACCATCCAGTCCATCAAGGCAATCCAACAGTTCAACATCTGTACTCAGTTATATTGCAGATATTAGGAAGGGAAAGAAGGTCGCAACCCACATAGAAGATGTTCATCAATTGCGGCTACTGTACAATAGGCATTTGCAATGGCAATATGCCAATTCCCAAGCAGATGCTGCTCTAGATTCTCAGCAAATAACAGCCGAGGTTTGGATTTTTAATCTTTATGGAACTTCTGTGACCCTTTTAATATGTTATGTAATCTTGTAATTCTTATTTTCTTGATTACCAATATTGTTTATTTTTGCGATTTGCTTCAGAATATTTGATCTTTTGTTATCAATTTCATTGCATTATGTTAAAGTTTTACTAATTTTTCAATATTGATCTTCAGAAAGCATTATACAATGTGTGGAGAACTACCACAGAGCTGTGGGATTCAGTTACTAAGAAGAGGATTGACCTCCAACAGCAGAGGTTGAAGCTAAAGTTGTACTCAGTTTTAAACAAACAAGTAATGCATCTTCCTCGCTACAACATCATCATTAAGCAACTTCATGTACTGCAATATTTATTCAAGAAGTCAATACTACTGAGATGCTGTTTATTGTTTCAAGCCTCCTCTTGTTTGCTTACTGAAAACTGTATTTAAAGATGAAAACAGAAAACTGTTAATTACCATCATGATTTTTCCTATTAATGCTCAGTAGAGAAATCAAACTGGATCAATCACGAAGGGTGTCATAAATATCAATAGCAGTGGTAGCCATAGGAACTGTACAGTGAAACTGTAGCTGTTGGATATGATGTGCGTACATAGTGTAAAAATTCATGAGTTGCTTGTTTAGTTGTTTAAAATTGTCATTTCTATTTTGTGTCCATTAATTCTTAAATCAGAATCATTCGGTTACATCACTAACTGTTTGGATAATTTGTAGCTGCCGGCTTCATCTAGTGATATTGAATCCACCTGACAGATTTAAGGTCTTTATAGAAGAGGCAGCCACACACACACACAAAGAAAAAATAAGAGAGAGAAGCCAAAAAAGTAACCCATTTAGTTTTGCATTATTCCTAGTCCAGTTAAACCATGCAGCAACCAATTTAGATCACTCCTAGCATGTTAATAGTAGCAATAGGAAGTGTCTAGTTAAATTTATTCAACTTTGTGAATGTCTGGCAAATATTAAAAGCTTCAGACCTTAGTATGAACTTCTTTTTAAAAGTCTGGTGCTGTGGCATTTTTAGTGTGAAACTACGGTTTCTGTAACTTTTTCAATTGTCTAGTCCTGTATCATGACATTGTGAAGTGCTTGTTATTTTTATTTATTTTTCTTTGTTTTCGATATGTTCTTTTAATTATGCGATGTACATACTTATGATTTTTTATTGCTTGCATGTGATCTACCGATTAGGTGGCCTACCTTGACAGATGGCCTATAATTGAAAAAGATCACATTTGTGCTTTATCTGGGGCTATCACTGATCTACAAGCAAGCACTCTCCGTATTCCAGTCACTGGAGGAGCGAAGGTATGCCATTTTATGAAAATTTATTGAGATTGGCTTTTGAGAAGTAATTAATTGCCAACTGATCTTAAACTACAGGCAGATATTGATACTGTGAAGGCAGCCGTATGCTCAGCCATCGATGTGATGCAGACAATGGGATCCTCCATACGTACTGTACTTTCAAGGGTGAGATTCACTATTTTGTATGTAGTGTTACCATCGTATGCTATATAAAGTTGATTTTTGGAATTTGTTGCTTCCTTTTTCTGCACCAGTAGTTTTGCTTTAATATGTCCTATACTGTGTTATTTGCCCTATTATGCAGCTTCTAATCTTGCAGCCTTTCACAATTTGAATAGTGACATGTTTTTTGTATCGCCAATAATTTTTCACTACAATTATTAAGTCACCGGGATATCCCAAATTCATTTCCTTAAGATAGTCTTGGACGTCCATTTTAGTTACTGAAAACCGCCTTCTGTCTTCTCCATGGACTACAGGGGGATGGGATGAATTGCCTGGTTTCTGAACTTGCTGATGTAGCAGCACAGGAAAGAGCCATGCTTGATGAATGTGAAGCTCTATTGGCAACTACAGCGGCTATGCAGGTGAGAACAATAACAAAGATGTGTGATTCCACTTCAACTCATTTTGAAAATCATACTTCACATGGTGCTTTCTGGGTTTTGTCTTGCTCATAAATTGAGAACATCACTAAGGATGTTTCACATGACTAGATATTTTGATTGGTGTCTACTACACATTTTTATGGTTAGAAAGCTTGTCAGGGGGAATTCTTTTTTTCTTATGTGTGATGCATAACTTATGTTTTCATCTATATCTTTCTGTTGCTGCTGGATAGAATCTAACTTATGCCTCTAGCTCCAGGCACCCAACTTAGCTCATCAGACATCAATGTCTATAGAATCACTCACCTCATCTTGTGAGTTGTGATATATAATTTAGATCTTAAGTTAAATGTCTGTCAACTGTATGGTCTTTTTCCCCTTTAACTTACACATGAAGGAACACTCGTACAAAACACAGTTTCAACAAATCTGTAACTCGATGCTAAGTTATCATCTGTAATATCAACTCTTAAACTCCTTCCAGCATGACTCCGGCTAAACAGAAATGAGCTTTGGTGAAAAGCATAGATAGATCATAGGTTGATTCACCTTTGACTTGTCTGTTTATTTTATTTTTTTCAATAAATAAATTCATCTCTGCAGATAAGTCACTACATATCACTTCAGCTTTATCATTTAATCCTCAGTTTATACCGAGTGTTTTATATTTGAATTGTTGTCAAGTATATTTGCTTTTTTTTATTGGCAGGTAGAAGAATACAGCCTTAGGACGCATCTCGTACAGTTAAAACAAACTTGGAAGAGTTGTGAAGAGCCAATGTAATGTAAGGCAATTAAAACACCTCCACGACTCTATCCGGACCCAATATACTAACAAGAAGTAACAACATATCCGTTTGCCTATCCAGCAAAGACACCAAATGACATGCCTATTAGCCAACTAGGTCATAGTGAGTACATATCGAATTTATTTTTTCCAGATGGAAAATGTAATTTATATGTTTCTATTCTTTTTTCTTTCCTCGGCAAGAGCTGCTGGCTCCATCCTGTCAACCTGTAATTTTTTGAATCATTAATGTGAAGAAAATGCAGAGGAAGAAAAAAGTGGTTGAAATTCCAATGTCAGTCGGTCAGTCAGTTCGGTTAACTCAGTTTATGCTGCTAGTGCTAGTTCTGAGGTTTGAAGAATCCATCAGAATCATCTTTGCATAAACACGTTCAAACGGAGTGAAAGAAACACAGGTTTGACAAACATCAAAACATTGCGGGCACTAGTAGTATTTGACTACCCTTTCTCAATTTGGTTACACTTGGAATCTAAAAGTTTGCAGAATATAATAAAGAATCTAAACTTGAGCATTTTTTGTTGGGGTGCTTTTGAATGTAATCCTATTATTATTTTAAAAAGGAAAAAGAAAATACCTAAATTCAGTCTTACAATGGTCTTTCTTGGAAGCATAAGTATGAGTTAGAAAATTTGGAATTAACTTACCTAAATTCAGTCTTAGATTCTAAAAAACTACCGACTATCCATTGATTTGGTTAGACTTGAAACTTTAAAATTTATTTTATTAAGGAAGATAAAAAAGAGAGAGAGAAAAATAAAGTAAAATATCAAGACAAATAAATAAATATTCACTGTTCGAGCCAGTTTCTCCTTACAAACTTCAATGACTGAATATCAATTTTATTTGACTTTTATTGTAATTTTAATGTTCATATATCAATTTCCATCCTTTGATCCAACAAGAACACCTTGTAACTTCAAAATCCAAACCCTATTTTTCAGGACAAAATAGATGAATAAGTAGTCCTTTTTCCCGCCAAGTTTGAATATATGATAAGGAGAAGAAAACATCCTCTCATCAATTTTTCTGAAACCAATGATTTACAGGACCATTAGCACCTCTGCATCGCGTAACTTGTTTCTGAACTTTATCAACAAGTCCACCAATCTGTCCCAACTCAACCAAACACACGCCCAAATCATCCACAACGGTCTCCACGGCGACTTAATAACGGTCACTAAGCTGACCCAGAAGCTCTCTGATTTTAATGCCACAAAACAAGCAAGCCTCCTCTGTTCTACATTCCCAAAACCTGATATTTTCCTTTATAATGTCCTCATCAAAGGCTTCTCTCACAACAACTCACCCGCAAATTCTCTCTCTCTATACCTACACCTTCGCAAAGACACCACCCTTAAGCCTGATAACTTTACTTATGCGTTTACTATATCAGCCTCGTCGCGCTTTTTGTCTGAAACAATCGGGGCTCTGCTTCATGTGCATGCAATTGCTGATGGGGTTACTTCAGATTTATTTGTTGGGTCTTCTATTGTCGATATGTATTTGAATTTTTCAAATGTAGGATATGCGCACAAGGTGTTTGATGGAATTCCTGAACCAGATACGGTTTTGTGGAATACGATGATTTCTGGGTTGGTGAGGAAGGGTTGTTTAGATGATGGGATTCGAGTTTTCGGGGATATGGTTGGGAGGGGGACCCGGTTTGATTCAACTACATTGGCTGTGGTTCTTCCAGCTGCAGCAGAGTTGCAGGAGTTGAGGGTGGGGATGATGGTTCAGTGTTTTTCAATTAAGATTGGATTTCATTGTCATGTTTATGTCCTTACTGGTTTGATCTCTTTGTATTCTAAATGCCGGGAGATGTCAATAGCAAGGTTGTTGTTTGAGCAGATTGAGCGGCCAGATTTGATATCTTATAATGCATTGATTTCAGGGTTCTCTTGCAATAGTGAGACTGCATCTGCAGTGGGTCTCTTCAGGGAATTACTATTGTCGAGGGAGAAAGTCAATTCAAGTACAATCGTTGGCTTGATACCTGTATTTTATCCTTTTGGTCATCTTGATCTTACATGTTCAATCCATGGTTTTTGTTTTAAATTTGGGTTGGTTTCAAATTCTTCAGTTTCAACTGCTCTAATAACTGTCTACAGCCGCCTAAACGAAATTGAATATGCCAGGAAGCTTTTTTATGAGTTCCCAGATAAAAGCTTAGAATCTTGGAATGCTATGATATCAGGTTATGCTCAAAATGGACAAACAGAGATGGCGATCTCTCTCTTCCAGGAAATGCAAATGTGCGAAATCCATGCAAATCCTGTCACATTTACTAGTATTCTTTCAGCTTGTGCACAACTTGGTGCCTTAAGTCTTGGAAAATGGGTCCACGAATTGATAAGTAAAGAGAACTTTGAGTACAACATATATGTGTCGACTGCTTTAGTTGATATGTATGCCAAGTGTGGAAGCATTGAAGATGCTCGACGGTTATTTGACATCATGCCGAGGAAGAATGCAGTGACTTGGAATGCCATGATTTCAGCATATGGCCTACATGGACATGGGTATGAAGCATTGAAGCTGTTTCAAAAGATGGTGGATTCTGGAGTTACCCCAACTGGGGTTAGTTTCCTCGCTATCTTGTATGCTTGCAGCCATGCGGGCTTGGTTAGTGATGGGGAAGAGATTTTTCATGCTATGGTCAAAGATCATGGCTTTGTGCCATCGGCCGAGCATTATGGTTGCATGGTTGACCTCCTTGGTCGTGCTGGTAAACTAGAGAAGGCCTTGGACTTTATTAAAGCATTGCCCGTTGACCCAGGTCCTGTTGTGTGGGGTGCACTGCTTGGTGCTTGCATGATTCACAAAAACTCAAATCTAGCACGCTTGGCTTCAGATAAGTTGTTTGAATTAGACCCAAAGAATGTTGGCTACCATGTCCTACTCTCCAACATCTACTCAGCTGAACAGAACTATCCCCAGGCTGCCTCAGTACGGCGAGTGGTTCGGGAAAGAAATCTGGTAAAAACTCCAGGGTGCACTCTAATTGAGGTTGGTAAGACCCCAAATGTCTTTACATCTGGTGACCAATCTCACCCCCAAGCAGAATCAATCTATGCAATGCTTGAGAAATTGATGGGAAAGATGAGGGAGGCTGGATTTCAGACAGAGACTGTGACAGTGTTCCATGATGTTGAGGACGAAGAGAAGGAACTAATGGTGAAGGTTCATAGTGAAAAATTGGCCATTGCGTTTGGGCTTATTACTTCTGAGCCAGGAACAGAGATTAGGATAATCAAGAATCTCCGGGTTTGTTTAGATTGCCATAATTTTACTAAATTTATATCCAAGATCACCAAGAGAGTTGTTGTAGTGAGGGATGCCAATAGGTTTCATCACTTCAAAGACGGTGAATGTTCTTGTGGAGACTATTGGTGAAAATTTTGTATTCTGCATTGCGGAGGTATGCAGCTTAGGATCTGCTTTGACTATTAATTTGTTTATTTAAAACAATTAAAATGGATAGCATTATGCACAAGGTTTCAAGCATCAACATAGTCATGTTTTGATATTGCTAAAAGTAGGGAGAATAAAATGCTTAAGTTTCTGCCTGCTGATACAAAAGGGTTCCTGTCATTACTTCGTTCCGATGAAAAGAAGGGAAGTCTTTTTTCCTGATAGAAAAATAAAGTATTGGCAATGATCTTTGATCTTCATTCAATAACAGTTCTCTTTTTATTTATTTAATTTGGATGTTTAATTTGCATATTAGAACAATATTTATGGATAAATGATGTGTCAAATAAGCTTGTTTGAGCTGCTTTACACATTGCTAATATGTAATGATGTGTGATTCCTTTTTCTTTTTTAAAAATTTCTTTCAATTTGTAACAGGTGATATATCAGCACACAATTCTTCTGAATATTTAGAAATATTTTGAAAGGCTAAGGTAATCTTATTTAATCTTTGAATGGCCCGAAGTAGAACTGGCAAACGGGCGGGCCGGGCCGGGCCTAGCGCGGGCCAGGCTGAAAAGGCCCGGGTTTTGGCAGGCTAGATTTGTTAGGCCCGTGGCCCGGGTTGGGCGGGCCAGCCCGGCCCGCGGGCTTTTTCCTATATATATATTATTTTTTTTTGCAAAATCTTGATACACCAAAAATAGTAATAATAATAAATATTAAAAATAATAAAATAATTTATAATAAACAATAATTCTAATTACTTAAATTAACTACATATCTCAATCAATTAAAATTTTAATAGTATTATAATTTTAGATATTATTCTAAAGGCATGATTTGGGATAATGATTGATTTACTTTCCAAATAAGTATGGGGAATGCATAATTAAGGGATAATGATTGATTTACTTTCCAAATGTACTACAATAAGTAGGGGGATGCAAGGGATAAAATTATCTATATTATTGTGTACAGATTTTGGACTTGCAATCTAAAAATTTAGTGGTTGATCGGATTATATATTGCTAGTAATTCAAAGTATATAATCAAATTTGATTCTTTAAAATTAATATAATTTGTTTAACTTTTAAAAATAATAAATACTTTAATTAATACTAATATATAGATAATTTTAAATTTTTATAATTATATTATCTAACTTAAACTAATAATTGTTATTTGTTAGTTTAATAGTTTTATACTTTGAAATTATTAACTACATATCTCAATCAATTAAAATTTTAATAGTATTATAAATTAGTATTATTAATTAATTACCTACATTAACTACATATCTTAATTATAATTTTCAATTATAGTTAAAATATATTGAAGATTGCATTAAAAACAAATAGTTGTTGTAGTTTAGTTGGTTTGAACTCTTATTTATTTACTTACAAATCTTGTGTTCAAGTCTCACAACCCACAAGTAGTAATATTTTATTTAAAAAAAAAAAAAATCACGGGCCACTTGGGCGGGGCGGGCCTCAATTGGCCGGGCCAAAAAGGCCCGGGTTTTGACGGGCTAGAAAACTACGGCCCAAAGCCCGTTTTTTGGCGGCCCGGCCCGGCCCGCGGGGGCCATCTTTGCCAGGTCTAGCCCGAAGTGTTTAAGTTCAACACTTTAAATTCTATTGCTATTTGATAATTTTATTGATTTTCCCTTTTTTCTTTTCTGCTTCTCTTTTCTTATGGAGGTATCCTCCTTGACTTGTTTCTAAGAAAGTCCAATACAGATATATTCCTGTAAATGACAGAGGAGTCTCTCACTGTAGTTAAGGATGAAAGCTACATTTCCTCATTCAACTATGCTCTTGATTCGGCTTGACATCATTTAAATTAATCCCATGAGAGCAAACTTAGCTTGTTGTTTCTCTCACTATTCCAGCCATGTGCTTAGCATAACAAGCTCTGATCCATCGTGTTGCCATGTCAATCTTTTCTTCTTGTTTATGTGTAGATTGCATAATTTTACTAAATTTATAGCCAAGATTGCCAAGAGAGTATTTGTTTTGAGGGATACCAATATATTTCATCATTTCAAAGATGGCTTTTGTTCTTCTGCACTCTCTGTTGCTTATTTGTTTTCTGCACTGATTCGTATGCAGTGTGTGGTTCTACTCTTACTATACTACTCTTTTTGTTTATTAAAAGAAATGAAACTGGGAAAATATAATTGATGCAAAGTTTGATGTTTCACAGTCGTACCGATTAATTTTTGGATTATTGGTCACAATAAACAGAATGAAAAGCTATTGTTTCTTCATTATGGATCTAAAGAATTCTACTGGTGGGTTGGGGCGGAAGAGAAGTCTACTTACTAAAATAAAATAAAATAAAAACATAATAGTCTAATTTTCTCTATTAGAAAGATTAATAAAAAAGGCCGATAATATCTGATCTGTTTTGATAACAGAATAAGTTACATGGACGTTTATTGCTCACTGAAACAACATCATGGAAATTGAATGTTAACTAAGCTTTGCTGAGCTTTTTTTTAAATTATCTTGTTGAGTTGTTTATGTGCCTTCAAGTCAGGTTTTCTTGTTTATATGTGCTTTGTGTATGAATTTGTGTTAAAGAACCATCCGAAGAACATTTTTGTTTCTGAATACCGGGTTTGTAACATACTTAATAAGTATATAAATATGTTTTTGGGTTTTCTGACAGTTTTTTACATACTAAAATATAATGAAGTTTAGTAGGTTATTTTTTATATTTTTTTCTTTATAGTAAGTAACCATTTCAGTGCATAAATATTCTAAACATCTTGGAGTATATAAAATAACAGCAAACAGCTTGCACACTTGTTTGAATTTGACTGCAAGTTGTTTTCTATTAAGCAGAACTCAGAACATCTGCTCTCTTTTTTTTCTTCACCTTCTTGTGTTATGCTTTTTCATCACTATCTAAATAAAAACTCTTTACTTTTTCCCTGTTTTTTTTGGTCCTTGTAACAGTGTCTTTCTTGATTTGTGTTGCTAAGAAAGTCTATCCCTGGGAACATATTCTGGTATGGGAGAGGAGGCTTTCACTGTAGTTGAGGATATAATAGGTATGTTTCCTCGTTTGAATATGCTCTCAGCTAGACTTGTTACTCTTATGCAAGTGTATGGTATTGAGCTAACAACACTCAGTATTGTTGTCATTTTCATATTTATGTTATGCACATGGATATCCTCGGGTTAACAATACTTAGTAATGTTATGATTTACATATTTTTCTATGCATTTGTTTATCATTGAGCTCAGTAATGTTGTCATGTCCTTATTTGTTCTTAATCCTTATTGTTTGCTTTTGTATGTTTTTGTATTGTTTGCCTCATTGTTTCCTTGCTAGTGGATGTAAGTTTCTTCATACATGCGCTATATGCTTAATTTTAAGGGATGGTAATGAGCTGAATAGACTAGTGCATTTACTAGACAAAGCTTAATGTTTTGATAACTAAATTGAGCATATCCGAATGTTCCATAGTATTGAAGTGTATTACAATAACCAGAAAAAGCTGCATCTCATAACTAGCAAAGAGTTGAGTAGATTCTTCCAAGACATATACAGTTGGTCTAGTAATATTCTCACCACAACTTTCCTCTGATTCACATACAAAACTCAGAGTAAATCATCATGTAGCTGAACAAAACTTTTCAATCTGGACTTATTCCTTCTACCGGCTACTGCAACTCCATTTAGCTGATTCCATGATATTTGAAGAAGACAAAAGCAAATATTTCAGCAATTGATTCCACATTGCTTAACATCAGGCCCCTTGGTTTTTAACACAAATGGGTCAATTCGGACCCAAAGCAAAGAGAAGATAGAAGCCAAAAGCACAGACCATATAACAACAATTGTGGGAGTCCTGTTCTGTTTTCCCATGAGACCTTTGAGGAATGGGTAGAGATGGACAATCACCCAAAATGCAAAGAAGAGTTTTCCAAATAGAGGACCCCATGATTGGTATCCATTATTTATGGCATCAGAGATTCCAGCTACAACCCCGACTAGGTTAATGATTAGGAGAGTGGTTGGAGGAATAAGGAGCGTTGTCCATTTAAAAGCGTATAGCTCTCCGAAATCCTCATCCTCAGATGCCTTCGATGTGACAGTGAAGTTGGTGTCAATTCCGGCCAAAATCTTCAAAAGACCCTGTACAACAGCGAAGAGGTGTGCAGATACACCGCCTATCACCCAAAACTGTTCATTTCTCCACCATTCCTCAATGCTCACACCGCTCCACCTCAGCTCAAGGATGCCAGTCGTGAAGATCGAGAGGAACAGAGCTATGAAAAATAGACTTGCAAAAGTGCTTATCTGGAATAAGAAGGAATGGAAGAGTAAGTTCACTAGCAAAACAAAAAATTAGAAAGTGGTTTTCAAATCATGGAAAGAATATTCCCTGTTTAGTATGACAAGGGAAATTGGTCAATCAATGGATATCATTCTGGACTCTACGGCTCTGTTTCTGTTAAGAAAATAATTTTTGGATTTTGAATGTTGGTATGACAACAGAAGAAAGTAGTTGGGCAACTGTACACACAATATCAAATCTATTCTCTCTTAGATGGCAATTCCAGTTTTTTAAAATGACACATGTTTTGCTAATTAAGGAAAGCAAATTTATTGTTTTTCTTAAAATGCCGCTGTCATCTCTTAGTTAATGTATGATTGTGGAAAGTAAGTATTAAATTGTTTCTCACCTCTGGCATAATGAATTTTCCGGTGAGCAAGCAGATAGCAGGGAGGGTACAGTAGGCAAGCAGAGGTATGGAAGTGAATGGATAGACAGTTGTATTAACATAAGCAAAGCGCTCAAGCCATTTAAGATTTCCTCCCTTGTAACCATACCAAACAGGGCTGTGACGACTAAAAAAGATCTCTACAGAGCCAAGAGCCCAACGTAGCACCTGGTTAAGACGATCTGACAGGTTGATAGGAGCAGATCCTTTAAATGCAGGCCTTTTTGGCATACAGTATATGGACCTCCACCCACGGCAGTGCATCTTGAAACCTGTTAGGATATCCTCGGTAATTGAGCCGTAGATCCAACCCAACTGCATTGTGAGGAGTCTTTAGAAATTTATAGTAATGCACGAGCATATACATGCAACACATGTTACAATTAACCATTAAGGGGAGAAATTGATTACACGAATGGAGAATGGCATACAACCTTTCTGTAGAAGTTTTCTGCATTTGCTATTTCATACTGCATATTTGGAGTGTGCAGGGCATCTACTCCATCAGGGGCTTATGTAAATTCTGATTTTCCTTTTATTCCAAAGGTTTGCATGGTAGATGTAGGTTTTTTCTTTTTCTTTTTCTTTCTTTCCACATTCATCGTAATGTACAATTTACAACTCAATATGATCATGTTAGTTTTTAGAAATTACCTCCAAACCCCATTCTGTTTTGTCTTCATAACCACAGCTGATCACGTGAATGGCTTCTTTTAGCAGGGCTGCGGGGCTTGAGGAAGGTGGAACACCACCTTCAACCATCAAAGTCGAAGTCACAAAAATTACCGACTGTCCAAACTTCTTTTCAAAATTCATTTGAGACATCAAAAGCTCCTTATCATCATCAAATCCTGTTGCAGAGAATTATAACTCTCATATAGATGAGGGGAAAAATTAAGATAGGAAGGAATCTAGCATTCAAAAGCTAGATGGATGTAAAGAAAGTCAATAACCTTGAGCGTTTCCACCGTCTCCATTCACACCGTGTTTAGAATATTTCTCAAGCTTTTTGCGGCGTCCAAAACATGGGCAGCAGTCACAGCTAACCATTTTTGGGCGCTTGGGACCCTTAGGTGGTGCATAACCATATAAAGCTTGTCGTCTGAAGACACATCCTGTGCCAACATATACAGGGCCTTGTATTCCATCTAGACCTTTCATGTTAATCTGCCAAAGGTGGAAACCACATTAATTGGGAAGCATACAAAATATAAAATACAAGGTACATTATAATTTTACATATTAGTTTCGGAATAGTAGACACCAGACATGTTCTTTAATAGTCCAAATTGTGTTTTGTTTTGTCTTTGCAGGAAGTGAACTTACATCAAAGAACACTGTGTTTCTGTTTGCGTATCTATCACTCCTGTCTATGCCATCAAATCTTTGAGGAAATTGAACATAGCAAACCTTCCTCCCAATTTGTGGATCCATCAAGAAACACATTGCCTCTCGGACAGCCTTGCTGTTGTTCAGGTAATGATCACAGTCCAAGTTCAGCATAAAGGGAGCATTTGTAAGAACTCCAGCGACACGTACCTGCAGAGTTCGAATACAAGAGTGGAAACAGATTATTATTAGAGAATGTGATTGAGCTTCCATTATCTGGATCAAAAATGGTACTGACACCAAGTTTGTAACTTTGCAGCTTTGAGCCCCAATCTTGAGACCTCACATTGCACTCAAATTATGACAAGCAGATGAAAAATTAAGAGAAGGTAGCAAATTATTGTAACAGTATCAATTTTATCAGCAAAGGGATGATAGATGTATTTCTGAATTCTTACCAGGGCATTCATGGCACCAGCTTTCTTGTGATGTTGGATACCAGGCCTCTTTTCACGAGAAACGTAAACAAGGCGAGGAAGCTCATTTCCTTCCACATCAAGACCTCCACTTTGTCCTAGAAAAACTTGAATCATTCCTGGATGATCCTTAGTATTGTTTCCTGGCCAGGGTGTCCCATCTTGCATGATCCAACCTTCTGCAGGAACTTTCAGTGCTTTTGCTACTTGTGCATTGATCCGAACCTTGAATTCTTCATATTCTCTCTGCGATAAACACCACATAATTAGTAATTTCCGATTGAGAACCCTGATTTTACAAGCTATATTGACATTAATAGAATTAATTCAAACCTTCATAGCTCTACGCTCCTTAACAAATGTTGGTTGGACTTTGTCCTTGAGGTAATCAACTTTGAGAGAGAAATACATCTCTGGGGCTCGAGGCTCTATAGAGAATTTCTTGCAGAAGGGAACCCATTTCCGAGCAAATTCTGCTGTTTCTGATTGTGCTTCAAAGGTAAGCATTGAAGCTCCGTCATCAGATATATAGCATGATATTTTATCAACTGGGTAGTCCATTGCTAAGATTGATAGTATTGTGTTAGCTGTAACAAGAGGAGGTTCCTTCAAGGGATCCACAGTACTGACAAAGATATCTACTGGAGATAGCATATTTGGTTCACCTTCCCTCTCATACCTGCATCATAAATTCAATGCATTTGTTGATTCTGATGGACCTTGAAATGCATAATTTGTGAATTTAAGAGGGTATATATGCACCTGAGAGAAAGGCGATCCAGATAAGTTTCACGATCGATTGGGAACCACTTGGGGAACTGATCAAGAATCCATGAGAATGCAAACCAGATCTCACATATCACAGATGTTAGCCAGAGTCCAAAGGCATCATGCACTGGATTCAGAATTCTATAACGGAGGAAGAAAGCCAGAACAAGAAGCCGAGTCACTATCACTATCCGATAAGGGTTGATCTTGCTAGATGCAATTGGAACTTTTCTTGAGAGTGGCTGCCTAGCTTCATCCACCCTGCGCTATTCATACACATATTAAGGCATGTTACTTATATTTATGTTACTCCCTCCGTCCCAAATTAACTGCTCAGTTTTGACTTTTTTAAGTCAAATTGACTATTTTTAGAATTAATAATTAAGCATATATAAATATATTTCTAAAATTATAAAAATTAGGATTAGTAATAAATTGTATATACTTTCTTTTGGTTATAATCTCTTCACCTATATTTTAGCAAAAATAATAAAAATATTAGTTTTAAAAATGGTCAATTTGACTTTAAAAAGTCAAAAATGAGCAGTTAATTTGGGACGGAGGGAGTATTTCTTTATTTTGGTGTTTGGCTTTAAGTTATTTGCGGATTGATTATCAAATTCATCATATTGAAGTTGGTAGGGATTGTATGGATTCACTGGATTTAGTTTTCTGTTGTGATTCATTTGTTTAAACAACCTTCAAAAGGGGGAGTTAAGAAATTAGTTAAGAACAACCTTATTTGCTCTGTAAAGTGCAGCTATATATAACTTGAATTTTTATATTTAATTTGTTATTTTATTATACCAGCAGTTGTTGGGTTTACAAAAAATATAACCTTTAATTCATAGATTAATTAGAATATGTGATATAAATAGATGGGTACATGGCCATGTCAGGATCAGCCGAGTCATCAGCTTCTGGCCCCAAATTTCCTTGCTGCAGCATTTTCCAATCATCCATCCTTTCTTTCCATCCTCCCTCTTTCTTTTCATTCCATCTTGCACTTCCTGCATGTGATTAATTATACATCACTTAACGTATTCCATTGAAAACTGTGCTCATCAATTAAATTAACTCTTAGTAAAATCCAATTTATATTATGAGAAAATGTTTCAGTTATAAAACTAAATTAACATATGTACCAGGCTCAGAAACCGGATATGGATGCACTCTTTTATGTAGAGAAGAAGGCAACATCTGATCTCCATAAGCATGGCTGCTTGATATTGGGAGCTCTCCACTCACCTGTACGTATGCATGCATGTTCTTTTTCCTTATTAATATAATATACATAAATTACAATTAAATTTAAGAGTTTTGACGAACCGGACGTGATCGACCGGCTATGACAGGAGGGTATTGAGCGTTAGTATTAATATTATCATCATCATCGGCTCCTCTTCCATAGCTCATCTTCCCATGAAGCATTGCTTCTGCAATATTTTTGTTTTTGTTCTGTTCATTTTCAATGCTGAATTCGTGTTCAATGTCATCCACGTCTTCTTCATCATCATCTCCATCCACCCTTGGGCTCCCTAATTCACATCGTTATAAACAAATAGCTAGCAAGTGAGAGAAAGAAAGAAAATAATCCGTCTTTAATTGCATTTTATTAGTATGTCACATATAAACAAAGTTCAAAATACATGTAAAAGCTTAATTATCTTGCAATTAATAACATTGATTTTAAATGTCCCTATCTAACAAGTATATACATGAAACCAGTACAGTTTTCTAGTTCTACCGGTAGCTGGCTAGGCTCAAATAATTTAACGTAAAGGTTATAAACTTATAAAGAAGTAGGGTACCTTTAAGACGCTTGTATCTTGTCTTGCACTGGGGGCACAATTGGCTGCCTTCTCTCCTCTCATATTCGTAGCAGGGGCGGCAAACCGGAAAACCACACTCGTTGCATGCCACAAACAAGTCTCTGTCCACCGTTATCCCAATCTCGTCCCCACATATCTCACAATATTGACCATTCAGATCCTTCAAAGCCTTAGGCTGCATGCATGCATACACCATATACATAATTAAAAACCAAGCATATGTATAAAATAAAGTAAATAAAAGAATGCACATACATGCATATATGCAGTAAGTGTTGATAATTACCTCTTCATGACCATGAATGACGACGAGCTCATTACGGTTATGAGATCCTGCCACAAGTCCGGCACTGGCCTCCATGGTAGTCTAGATAGGGAGTGGTATAGTATTGGTGACTTGTGACAATGAGGGAAGGGGGATTTCTTTTAAATAAATGAACGGAGAGGATGCACATTCTTTATCTCTCTCGTACCTAATGGGAGGTGCTGTTGGTTGCTGAGTCTCCATTGCCTTGAAGTAAAGTTAAGCTTCGTCTTGTGTTTCAACTACTTTTCTTTTCCAACGACCATATATATCTATGCACCTTAATTCTGGACTTTAACTTAGTTTCTTGGTTATTAATTTGTCCAAATCATAGCTTTGATATTTTTTTCATTTCCCATAATAGCCTTTCACTAGCTAGCTATAGTAATTAATAATTATACCTTAAAGCACCCCAATCTTTTTAATAATAATGATTTGATGCGTCACTCAGCAGCTCCAAATTAGGACTTTGGTCAACCCACAAACATTGACTTTGACCACGGCTTGACCACCTTGATCTCGTCGAAAATTCTACAAAAAAGTCCACTGGAGTTGAGAAAAAGGGGATGGACTCACGCACATGAACATAACTAAGGAATTGGGTTGGGCCAAACTTGAATCTTGGACTTCCGGTCAAAAAACCTTAGTGTGTGTACGCGCATTACGCCCGCGCAGGGGTGCCAATCCAGTCGATTATACTTCGCGGGTACACCCAGGTAGCCCACTGTTTGGTTAAAATCCCTAACATATTTTTTATTATTATATTTACTTACGCCGCAAACCTAGCCCCGACGTTCAGAAATTGTTTCACGTTATCTTTGTTAACGTTCATCACATCGTTCTGTTCTCTTCTCCATAACGTATACTTTTTGTCTCCAACGTTCACCACTAACGTATATGTTTTTCCTCCTATAAATATCAATCTGTTCTTCAGAGTTAACATAAGATATCATATTTTTCACTATACACTATATATTCTGCTATTATTTTCTGGGCAATCCACAGAGACAAGTCCAAAACTTTCATCTGTGAGTACATGCAATTGAAGGCTTCACCATTGAATCCTGGAGGGTGACCGCCAGCAGCCCATTTGTTGCCCATTTGTACTTGAGGTTATTACCAGTGGGGGCGAAATCACTTTTTAGGACAGTAGCTTAGCTACGTCTCGGTTACTTTCGTATACTAGATAAGTTGTTCCAATTTTATTCTTCAATTCGTCTTGTTAATACTGCTCCATATTCCAACAACTTTGACCACGGCTTGACCGCCTTGAGCTCGTCGAAAATTCTACAAAAAGTCCACCGAAGTTGGGGATTTCGGGAGGACTCTTTGATACTTAAGTTAGAACACTGATATGAAGAGAGAATTATTATAAAGTTTCAAATTTTATACTTTATCCTCCTCCACTATTTCACTTAATGTTGGGAACTTCAATATTTCATATGATACATAGAGGGGATAGTTTTTAATTTATTCGGCCTAAGAATTATGTTGTATAATGAAAGAGATTTCACAATCAAAAAGTGATCAGTGGTGGATTGATTTGGTGCTAAACGTGAGTATTCATTGAATTGTGAGAAAGAGAATGACTTTTTGTTCGTTTATGTGATGTGTCAACACACAAACTTTGATTTTGACCATTGCTTGACTGCCTTGATCTCGTCGGAAATTTTGCAAAAATTCCATCGGAGTTAAGGGATTCCTGGAGGACTCTCTAATGTTTAAATATGGAGAGAACTGATAGAATTCTAATTGGCTTTACATAACCAACTACTTGGTGGGTTATTTTTACCTCAAGGAGTACTATTGAAGTTAAAATTTATAACCATGTATCAAAGTAATCATTACTTCTTCTTTCTTCCGTATCAAAGTAATTAGCTTGGTCAAGGGTGGGTTATATACATAACCAACTAAGAAGAAATGGAGTAGTTTGGGTAATGTTTTGGTTTACATAGATAATACTAGCTTTTGATACAGCTTGTCAATACATTGTTTTGTTTGGGTAAAATAAATATAGCTATATTATACTACTAGCAACAGTCCCGTGCCTCCGGCACTATGGACGTTGGGATTTATTCTAAATTTTGGACGACTCATATGATTTATTGAGTGAGCGAGAAATTCAAAATCATTTGTATTTTATTAGATAGATGGATGGTGGGATTTATCCCAAACTTTGGACGTTCTAGATGATTTATTGAGTGAGCGTTAAAATCATTTGTATTTTATTAGATATAATTAGATATATAGAATATAGATATAGATAGATAGAATTAGATAGATTGTATTTTATTAGATAGATGGATGGTGAGATTTATCTCAAACTTTGGACGGCCCATGTGATTTATTGAATGAGCGGGAAATTCAAAATCATTTGTATTTTATTAGATAGATTTATATTGAATTGGTTAGCACTAGACAAATTCTTTAATTTTTGCTAAAGAGGTGGAAAAGGTTGGTAACTGAATTTTAGAATCGCAAGTCTTTTTTTGAGCCGTACAATATAATTAAGAAGATCATCATTATTATAATATTAATAATCAATCATATCTTAAATCTTGTGGGTGATCCACAATTAAAACTAAAACAAAAATAACATTTTTGAAAACACTTTAAATACTCATTTAGAAGTTGGAAAAAAGAGATAATAAATGCTTGTAAAAATAGAATTAACGAAGTAATGGAATTAAAAAGAAAATACAATGCAGAGTAGAATGATTCATACAAGAAATAAAATTATTATCAACAAAGAATCCTCTTTTTGGAATCATCTTCCAAAATTACTCGCTTAACTTTTACCAACAAAATCCTGTTCATACAAAATATTCCATCCAATACAGAATTAAATTTGACCTTTAAAATATTTTTAAACTAAAATTAATTGGAATTTATTTACTTTTAGACAGTACTTATAAACTACTCCATCATAGACGTGCAAGTAATTATAAGATTTGTTATTTTCATATATTAATTTTATATTTGAAAACATATCATATGACGTTGAAAAGTCTAACGTAATTATATTTTGGAATAGAGGGTCAGAGAAATATATATTGAAGTCATATGAAGGTCAAAAGTTAAATCCCTCATCTCTCTGTTTTCCTACGATAAGGATGAAATATAGTTGTTTGTATTCATAAAATTTGAGAGATAGGATGCTTGAGGAGTAACAACTTTCAAACTAAGTCATATATGTATCCAACTCCTTATTTGGTTGTTGATAATTAAGCTGCAATTTCACTCTCAAGAAAGATTAGGCCTACCTTGTATTAGCTATTCTGTCACCTAACCTATCTATTATATTAGGAGTTAGGACACACACCACAACACAACCAAGTAATATATATATATATATATATATATATATATATATATATATATATATATATATATATATATACATACATACACGGTAAGGATCAAGAGCATTCTCCTTAAATAACATTCCTCCTTAAATAATATTCTTTTATTAAAACTACATCGTTTTGGAGGGGCGCCGTGGCATTTTTGTAAATACAACGTAGTTTTAAGAAAAGAATGTTATTTAAGGAGAATGCTATTGATCCTGACCGTGTATATATATATATATATATATATATATATAGTTTTGTCAAAAAAAATTAGTATTTCTTAACGTATTGTTGTGGCTGGCTTATAACCAAGCTGATGCCTTGTAACTCAGCCCTCCTTCTAGCGCCAGTGTTAACGCCAAGATCTTTCTTCACGTCCCAATCACGAAAGACGTCCTGATCCTGCACAGTAAACACGACAACACCACAAGCTTGACGGCCGGACCGCCGGGGGATAGCTCAGGCGTGAGAGTAAGTATGTCTGTTCACAAGGTTAACTCAAGAGGAAAAAGTCTAGTGCAATGTGAGTATGAATTGTGTTAATCTATGGTCGTGTGTGTGTAATACATACCTCTACCATGAAGACTTACTCGGTGGGAAATAATATCTTTGCCTGGAATATTGTGCCACCTACTACCATCTGACATATCCCCATGATCTGATGGGTTCTACCGGCTGCATGAAACCTGTACATTGCTTTTTGCTGCTGTTCACATCGCCGGCCGGCTATAATCCCATCCACATTAATGCATGGCAGGTATCTTGGTCAACTGTCATACTATATCATCATTACAAGTCAAAGTAATAGATATTAAATGACCCAATGGGTTGACCCATTGACCCAGCCCGGTTTTTATAGGATTTAATGAAGTCAATATAATGATTAGGCCCAATGAGCCCAATGACTTAATTAATAAGTGAGCCCAATGTACCCGGCCCAATATGGGAGAAATATCATGACCCAACATTACCCCCTAGTTTTTTAGTTAAACATGATGTTTAATAGAAAACTATAAATGGTCCATGATATCAAAATTTAATAAAGGTCCAAAAATAAGAAGTAATTGTAACATACCCACTTTGATGTGTGACATAGGATAAGGGATGGCAGGATGCCCAGAATAATAAGCCCATTCTGATAAAGGTTTTGAATTTTAAAGAGGACGGGTCAATAATCAGGAACTCAACAAATAGGCCCAAATTGACAAGATATCCAAGAGTCATCCCAACACGCCTCCTTCGAATTCTCATTATTACCGATAATTAATGCGTCGGCCTTGATTCCTGTGTAACGGTCAGTATAAAAAGCTAACTTTACCAATTTTGACGGTTTTACCTGCTGATTTGAAATTCGAACCTTTGAACTTTCTCTCGCCTTTCAGAAACTCTCTCTCTAGCTTCTCAGATCTCAACAATGGTGAACCCAAACCAGATTCCTTCAAGTTCTTCACACTCGAAACCTAACCCGGAAGGCTCGAGCGCAAACCCCATACATCCTGTCGATTTCTTCAAGGACGAGGAACAATTTCCTCATGCCAACACTAAGTCCATCATTACGGAATCGGAGGTATGTTTCCTCCGAACTCAATATCGGATTCCGGAAACATATGATCTAAGGGCTCCTGCTCCTGAGGAGCGTATGTATCAGCGACCGGATGGTTGGGTCGCCATGTCTGTTACCCTTCTAGAAAAGGGGGTTCGCTTGCCACTCCACGCCTTCATCGTTACCTTGTTAGGGTTCATAGGAGTGGGATTCGCACAAATGGTGCCCAACTCCTACATCCATATACTGGCATTCATCGCCTTCTGCCACGAGCTAGGGATTACCCCCTCTGTGGACGTGTTTTTTACCCTCTTCTCAGCCGGCAAATCCCGAGAACCAGGGTTTAAGATGATAAGCAAACAGTCTCCACGCCCGAACTCCAAATTTGAGAGGAGGCCTTTGATGAGTACTCCCTCAAGCAACAAAGGATGGCACAAAGAGTGGTTCTTCATCAATGGACCAGAGATTTCTTCTCTTCCAGACTGGACTACCTCAAATCGAATCTCTGCCGACTTCGGAGATATTCCCGAAGCACGCATAAAGGAAATGGGAGATTTCTTGATGAAGATTCCTCCCAAAGAGTGGAGTTTCACTCTTCTGACCAAACAAGCCTGGCTGTACGATCATAAATGTAAGTTCGACAGACTTTGTGGCATAATTTCTTGAGATATTTATGTGATGTGGACTTTAATACATAGTTTTTGCAGTGTCTCTGATCAAGCCAACTTCTTCGGAAGTGAAAGGTTTGGAAGACTTTCTGGCGGGAAAGACTTCGAGGACCCATGAGGAGCTTCCGGTTGAAGACTCCTCTCAAACAAACCCTTCCGCCTCCGACCCACCAATTGTCCTCCTTCAAAACAATGAGCCCGAAGTTGAGGAGCCTACCAATCCTGAAGAAACTCTCAGACCCCGACGAAAGAAGAAAGCTGTCAAAAAGGTCAGGACTACCCAACGCGAGGTTGATCCTGAAAGTGACGAGGATATTCTTCCCGAAGCAAATCCACAAACGATCCCTCCTGAAGAAATCCCTCAACCAACTCCTTCAACCGGGCCCATTATTATTGCACCTTCCAACCCAAACCCGAAAAAGAGGAGCTTATTGGATATACCTCCCCAAGACAGGGCAAAGGTTCTTCGTGCAAAGAAGATAAGATCAAAATAACTCCTCTTACGGCAGAAGAACTTCGTGTCCCTCCCTCCTTCAACATCAACTAACCCTCCATCTACAACACAAACACCCGAGGCCCATCCTGCCCCCTCCTCGGCTCCCGAGCCTCCAACTGCCCGATCTTCTCCCCCAGAGGCGATACCTGCGAATCCATCTCCGGTTCGTAGTCATCCTGCGCCCTCTCCTCCAAGACAAACGACGACCGAATTTCAGCAGGATGCTATGGGTTCGCCTACCATATGGCCTCAATTCAATGCCAACTTCCCCTTCCAACTGTTCGAGGCCTTCGTTCGCGAGACCGATGACCATCGATTCGGCAACAGTTCGAATGGGGATCTGCTTAATGAAGGCATGAGCTATTTGGCAAAGGTAATTGACTCTTTCCTTCTTTTTCATACTTATGTTTGTATTTCGTGTATCTGGAACTGACTGAATAATATTGAACGTGTGTAGGCAAATGCTGTATTCGGGCGTCTGCGTCCAAGATCTCTCGAGGCTGAATCCGAGGAGGAAAGGCTGAGGAAAGAGAATGCCATATTAAAATCAACCTTGGCTCGAGAAAGGACTCAACGTGAAGGTATCCTTCATACAAATGAAGGTCTTCATAAAGATTTGGCCCGAGCTAAGGAAGATTTGAAAACCTCCAATGAAGAACTGAAGTTGACTAAGGTTCAACATGCCGAGATCACCAAGATGAACGTTGATTTGGTTCTGAGGAGTGAAATAAGGATGAATGAGATCAGTAATCTGAAGTCTGACGCTAAGGTTTTGACCAAGACGATCCATGATCTGGAAAATGAAGGAACCCGTCAGATGAACATACGGCAGCAGCTCGAGCAAGAAATCGAGAACTCAAAGCTCTCCGGGACTTAGGGCCTCCTTTGACTGATGCTCTTCGCAAAGAAATCTGTGAAGAGTATCGGAATTCGGATGAAATAAGTGGAGAGATAATGAGGATCTTTACAGAAAGCTACACGCTCTGCCGAACTCGTGGCAAGGATAAGTTGTTCAAAGCCAACTTAGATCCACACTTGCTCGACTCTTCAGATGATGATGGAGTTGCCTGAAATGATATCTTTTGTAATTTCCTTATTTTTGTAACTAAATAGAATATCAATGAAAATGATCTTCTTCCTTATGACTTCAGTGTGTTTTCTTTCTGTCAATATTTCAATATGAATTAATACGGACAAATGTGTAAAAAACTCCTTTGAGGATTTAACTCAAGTAGTTGATTAATAATTAGGCAAATCATATGATAGACAAATTGAAGTTATAACAATGTATTCCGAACTCAACACTTAGAGAAAATTCAGGTGATAAAGTAAAGGGATACTTATTCAGTTACCGAAGTGTGAGACGGATTTGCTTTACTGAAGGTTTGTTTACCCCGAAAGGCCTAACATAACCAAAAGATGACACTTGCCTACCACGAAGGGCCTGACAAGGTCTAAGTGGCGACAATTGCCTACCCCGAAGGGCCTGACAATGCCAATAGTGGCGACAATTGCCTACCCCGAAGGGCCTGACAATGCCAAATAGTGGCGACAATTACCTACCCCGAAGGGCCTGACAATGCCAAATAGTGGCGACAATTGCCTACCCCGAAGGGCCTGACAATGCCAAATAGTGGCGACAATTGCCTACCCCGAAGGGCCTGACAATGCCAAATAGTGGCGACAATTGCCTACCCCGAAGGGCCTGACAATGCCAAAAAGTGACCACCTGCCGAAGAGGCTACCATCAAAATGGTCAGCAAGTCCTCCCGAACCTCCTAACTCCCATAGACTGAGCAGCAACAAAGACAAAACTTGTTTGAGGGAAAAGATGATCTTTTATTGATGATGATGTAGATATTTACAGACTTCTGACGTGTTGACAACAAGTTTACTGAAAATATTTTCTAAGTCTGCCAGCGTGCCAAGTGTTTTTGATTATTGAGCCATCCAATGCCTTCAAACGATAGGTCCCTGGTTTCGGAACCTCAGTGACTTCATAGGGTCCTTCCCAATTCGGCATCAGTTTTCCCAGATTCTGAGGTGTAGACGCTTCGACTTCTCTGAGAACAAAATCTCCTACTTCAAATCTGCGAAGCTTACCCCCTTATTGTAATGCTTAGCCACTCTTCGCGATACGCCGCCAATCTGATTAAGGCAATTTCCCTGACTTCTTCCAACAGGTCAAGATTGGTCTTCAGTCCTTCTTCGTTGTAGATCTCATTGAATTGACTGACTCGAAGACTCGGAGATCCAATTTCAATTGGGACTAAGGCATCAGTACCATAGGCCAATCTGAAAGGTGACATCCCCCGTCGTAGTCCTCGTGTAGTTCGATAGGCCCATAATACACTTAACAGCTCTCCTGGCCATCTGCCTTTAGCTTCGTCTAGTCTGCGCTTGATCCCGTTCAATAGCGTTCTGTTGGTCACTTCGACTTGTCCGTTTGATTGAGGATGAGCCAACCGAGGTCTTCTTCTGTGCTGGACCCCAATTCTGCTAGAAAAGCTTCAACTTTGATCCAACAAACTGACGGCCATTGTCTGATATTACCACCTTAGGAATTCCGAAACGGAATACAACTGATTCCTTCATGAACTTCAAACATTCCTGTTCTGTTATTGACCTAAGTGGCTTTGCTTCTACCATTTGGTCATATAGTCTATGGCAACTATACAAAACTGACCTGACCTTTTGCTTTCGGTAACGGCCCCAATATATCAACCCCCAGACAGTGAAGGGTATAGGAGATAGGATCGAGTATAGTTCTTCTGGTGGCTGATGCGGTATTGGACTGTTGAGCTGGCACTTCTCGCACTTCTTACATATTCGGTAGCTTCCTTGAAGATTGTAGGCCAATAATACCCCTGACGAAGTACTTTATATGCTAATGACTTGGCAGCCATATGGTCGCCACAAATGCCTTCATGCACTTCTCGGAGAGCGTATTCAGCTTCTGATGGAGTCAGACATTTCAATAATGGAGACGAGAAGGCCCTTCGGAAGAGATCCCCATCAATCAGAACAAAATTAACACTTTTATACTTGACTTTCTTGGCGAGCATCCGATCCGAAGGTAAGACGCCATCAGCCAAATATTCTATGTAGGGAGTCAACCAGCAGTTGGTTCGGTCAATGCACGTCACCATTTCGTGATGAACACTAGGATGTTGTAGAATTTCCAGGTATACTGATCCTTCAAAAACATTAACATCCGTAGTGGCTAGTTTGGCGAGTGCATCAGCAATGCAATTATTGTTACGTTCGACCCCCTGAAACTCATAAGATGAGAAATATTGAAGTCGATCCTTTAATTCTTTCAAATATTTGATCATTCTTGGACCTCGAGCTTCGTATTCCCCAGTAAACTGTTTAAACGACTAACTGAGAATCACTGAAATGATTATTCTCTGCACTTCCAGACTCTTCGCTAGTCGCAAACCGGCCAATACTGCCTCGTACTCAGCTTCATTATTCGTCGCTTTAAACTGAAAACGGATAGCCTGCTGCACTCTGATCCCTCTGGCTTGTCAAAATAACCCCCGCTCCACTGGACGTCTGAATTGCATACCCATTTCCGCAAAAAGTGTCCACGAGCTGCCTCTTTCTGTTTGACGTCTGAGGCGGTTCAAAGATAGGTTGGTTTTTGATTTGGTCCAAGATAACAGCCCTATCTGCATTAAGTGCTGTGTAGACTCTATTCACTCTTTGAGGTGGAGCGGACGAACGTCCTCCACCTTGTCTCCAGTTGTTATATCTTTTTGATCCGCCTTCATGGCGGTCTTTACTCCCTTCATTTCTCTTTTGGTCCGTATCGGCCTTATCTCCATCTGTCTCTTTGAACCGATCCGAAGGACGTTTGAGACTGTTCATGGCTTCTTCTACCACGATATAACCTTCGGCTTTGTCAAAGGCTTCGGCGAGACTCTTCGGGTGGTTAAACATAAGTTTTTTCACCAACTTTTCCGATTTGACCAGATCTAAACCATTCTGAAACAGTCCTACAGCCTGTAGATCATTCAAATCTGCCACTTGGCCGACTTGCTTCTCGGAACCGTTGCACGTAACTGGCCCAAAGACTCAGTTAGAGGACTGTCGGACTTGAGCTAATGAAACCAGTTGGCTTTCCTCTTCTTCTGTTGCCTCCCAAAACGAGCATGAAACTTACTGCACATTCTTCCCAGGATGATATAGAATCCGAGGGGTAAGGTCCCCATCCTGTCGGGCATCTTTTCTGAGTGTTTGTGACAACGTATGACATTTAGCTGCATCGCTAAGTCATAATAGTCCATAAGTCGGTCGATGCTGACTATGGTCGTAAGGGTCCCCCGATCCATCATAACCTCGATAGGGGCAATTTTCTTGGTGGGGATCAGCTTTTCACTAAGAATTTCCCCGCGGAAAAAGAAAAGGGGATGCCTTCTTTCCCGGAGTGTCTTTGGGTTTCTGTACTTCGGCAAGTTGCTTCCGAAGCTCCTTCAATTCTTTAAAACCGATATTCCACGCCTTCTGGTTGAGATGACCCTCTTTCTCTGGCATTCATTTCTTTCTGTGAGCAGATCGGATTTTCTCAACAGATCCTTCCATTCTAGAGGGACTTCTCCTATGACGAGTATCTACAGGGCGGGGTACCCTCAGTAGACTCTCGGGAGTATGTCCTCTGGATATACTTCGCCTTTGACTTCGGGCACTATGGTGAGAATGTGCAATGACAAGTGCTCTCTTTGCATGCTCCGGAGTGCGATCTCTGGATCGACCTCTTCGTTGACTTCGTCCCTGTTCTCTGGACTCGACAGGAAGATATACCCTCTTTGACCTCTGAGGAGTAGGGCTACGAGACCTTCTTCTTTCCCTAGTTCGACCTAGAGACTCTCGTACCGATGAGCAGGTTCTTTTCCGCTTCGATGCCCTTGCTCTTCGGATTGGACATAACTGAGCTCCTCGTCTCTTAATTCTGCCACTCGAGCCATTTGCTCGGCTATGTCCTGCCGTTGTTTCATAAGTGCTTCCATGGCCTTATCTGCTTCATCTGCCATCTTTGCCAACCGGGAGGCTTTTTGCGTTTTGGTCATCTCGGTTTCGAGTTCTAGGCGAGGTGCCTTCTACTCGTTTCCGACCATGACCAGGTTCTCTCTCTGTGGGGAATATAAGCTTACGCTTTGCTTTGCCTACCTCCCTCGGTCGAGAATCTTCAGGTGAACGTTTGGATGCTGTGCTAGCATGGACACTTATAGTTGGTCCCAAACGATCTTTGGCAGATATTCGCGGTGCTGAATCACTGACAGCCATCGGCTGTCCTTCGGGTGTAGATGTTCTACTCTTCCCCATGAAAACTGGATAGAATAAAACAAGATGAGTGATTGAAAATACTCAGGACACTAGAACTCGCCCTCCTTCTAGCGCCAATGTTAACGCCAAGATCTTTCTCTACGTCCCAATCACGAAAGACGTCCTGATCCTGCACAGTAAACACGACAACACCACAAGCTTGACGGCCGGACCGCCGGGGGATAGCTCAGGCGTGAGAGTAAGTATGTCTGTTCACAAGGTTAACTCAAGAGGAAAAAGTCTAGTGCAATGTGAGTATGAATTGTGTTAATCTATGGTATGTGTGTGTAATACATCCCTCTCTCATGAAGACTTACTCGGTGGGAAGTAATATCTTTGCCTGGAATATTGTGCCACCTACTACCATCTGACATATCCCCATGATCTGATGGGTTCTACCACGGCTGCCTGAAATCTGTACATTGCTTTTTGCTGCTGTTCACATCGCCGGCCGGCTATATCCCATCCACATTAATGCATGGCAGGTATCTTGGTCAACTGTCATACTATATCATCATTACAAGTCAAAGTAATAGATATTAAATGACCCAATGGGTTGACCCATTAACCCAGCCCGGTTTCTATAGGATTTAATGAAGTCAATATATGATTGGGCCCAATGAGCCCAACGACTTAACTAATAGGTGAGCCCAATATACCTGGCCCAATATAGGAGAAATATCATGACCCAACAGGATTGATTTAATTTATTCTAAGTTGATTTCTTGAATGCCCCAAAATTGATTATCAACCCATTGGTATTATTATTGCTAACAGACTTCTTATTATATTCGGTCTAAAATTAAAGATATATTATTTAAGTTGAAAATGAGTCTTACAAGGAAATTGGGGTAGATATGAACAGGTTTGGAATGAGTCAAATATTATGTGATATTGTTCAACTATGGTTAATCCGTGCCTCTGGCACTACGAATACTCGTATAATTATTTAATATTTAAAGATGAATTTAAATGAAATTGTGAGTTGACAATATGAAAAAATATATGAAAAAGTTTTGGGCGAGATGTCTAATCAAGATAGACATCTCACCCAAAAGTAAAGAAGTCGAGAATTTTGGCACAAATTGTATCTACATGCTCATTATTTTCAAATCAAGGCTGGCAAGAAAAAATGAATTTGTTTAAGGAAATAACTAAAGTCAACATCCACATTCACACAACAATAAAATTGACCTAGGCCAATTAAATAAATTTATTAAATTCGAAACAATCCCAGTGCCAATGACCTTTAAAATTTCTTTAAGCACATTTTAAAGCCCTCATCCACACGTATATGCTACTGATTCCCTTCATTTAATTTGCAATTTTAGATGGAACATAGATTAATTAGTAAAACTAATTTATGCACAATCAATCATACAAATGTGTCCACTGAATGCTAGTCGCTGATACATTAATAGGTAAAAACATTGTAGTAAGGAAATAGCATAATGATACCCACTTGTTTAAAAGGTTTATGTGAACAAAATTGGTTTGGAGCTCTTTTGTCTGATTAAAGAAAAAATAAAATAAAATAATAACTTCAAAAATAATTGACCCAACCGCAAAAAAAGGTAAATTTGGTCAAACATATAGCCAAAAAATTATCTGAGTCGTCCAAAGTTTGGAATAAATTTTATCGTCCATGGACACAGCTAGAATATATTGTAGAAACAAATTCAAAACAAAACTCTGCAAATAATTAATACTTTACCTTTTTACAACATCACATTTGGGCAATGCGAAACTTATTTACAAATGTATAAGAAAATAACTCAGTTAACACCACTGAGTACTAGAGCTTCTCATGTTACCATTCTTTTATGATTTCGTCTATGAGTTCATCAATCACATGTCCCGTCCACATCCTTTATAATATCATCTGTTTCAACATATAACAAACAACCACATCATTCCACTTAAAGTCCCACATACAATTTATTTGAATTTGTAATTTGATGTTTCTCTCGAATATTTTGAGCAGGTTTTCAGCAGCATCACATTCATCATGCTCATTCATTCAGTAGAATTTTAACCCTTCAAAATCCCTATACAATTGTTTGACCAAATCATCTAAAGACCTTACATTTGTGTAACTGATGGATATCTTCAAGATGAGTTCTTAATTGATGCAGTGATAGCCAAGATATCAGTACCTCAAGTCTCTTCTCCCAATCTACACCTATAGATTACTTAAAATTGGGTCCACCTTTAACTATAAACTGAGGAATCTCTTTAAAAAAATCCACAATACTATGAAATCAAGAAAATACACCCAAAATTAAAACAATAAATTATCCGAAAGTAACAAATAACAAAAATTCAGTAGTTAGAACATTACTTTAGCTTTGCAATTCAATATCTAACATAAGGTAAACCCATTTGTATCTCAAAAAATTTGCTACATGCTCAGTATTTACCTAAAACATTAAATTGACTACACCAAGCAAAATATAGTCTTCTGTCGCCACCACTATTGAGAAAATTTAGCTGAGATATATAGTCTCCATGGCAACCGAATTTTTTTTATATACCAACTGCTACAAGCTGTAGCGGCTTGGTCTTTAATTTTTTTTTTATATATGCCTTCCGTTGTCTCACTTTGTCAAATAGAAAGATAATTTTTTTATATATACCAAATTCTTTTTACAATAGCGACTTGATCTTTAATTTATTTATTTTACATGTCTTCCGTGTTCCACTATGTCAAATTTTAGTACAAAAGACTTATATTATTTTATTTTCACTTGTACCGCTACCACTACATGTTGTATGGAGTTGCCTAAGCAACACATGGGAAAAGCTAAAGGAATGGTATGGTATGTAAAGGGACCATCCGCCAACTAATATGGCTTTTACTTAACTTGTAAATAATGTCAAGCAAAAATTATACTTTTAGCTTAGAAACTTGTGAGAAATACTGTAAAAATCTCGAATTTTTTAAAATGATTTTTTTAATAATGACATTTTTATTTTTAGATGTGTTGCTTAGTCAAACCGTTATAACATATAGCGGCACCGGTGAAAACAAAATAATATAAGCCTTTTGTACTAAAGTTTGACATAGTGGGACAGCATAAGACTTGTAAAAAAAAAAATTAAAGACCAAGTCATTACAGCTTATAGCGGTTGGTATGTATATAATATATAAATTTTTTTTTATTTTTTTCTTTCAACCGTTACATGTTGTAGTGGCTAGCCAGATTTTCCTTTCAATCTTTGGACTGACATGTTAGTTAATGGAAATAAGTTGTCATGAATTGAAACCCTATATATATTATATTCGTTAAGCTTGTTTAGTTTGATTGGGATTCTATATAGGTGTTGAAGACTATGTCAGTTTGTTGTTATGAAGTATATCTCATTCCCGTTGAAAAGAATCAATTTGCTTGAATCATGTGATATACCTGTTGATTTAAAACTCTTACTAACTAATCTCTTTTAGCCATTAGTATATTTAGTATATGAGTAATTATGAACTTTATGAATATCAGATATTGAGGAAATGAGAAGCAACAGAGAAAGTGTATATTCTTAATGATTGTAACTTGTACATACAAACATAACTGGTTTTGTTACACTCTAAGCTAGCTAACCAAATAGTAAGGAAAAGAAAAAATACAAGAAGGCTAACTAACTATTCATATATCTCCTATAATCTGATTACACGTGTATATATGTACCAATCCCTAAGTACAGAATCCTTGTTGACAATCTGTTGCAATCCTTGTGCTAGTTTGTGCTGGATCTGTCCATGTGTGTTTCGTTGCTGTTGTCCATGTGTGCTTGCACTGACCACAAGTGTACTTGTTTTACCTTCAATACTATTACCTGCAATAGTAATCCTACAGACACAAACTATTTTACAAACATTTTATAAACTGCTGATGTGGTATACTCCATCTCAGCATATTGATCAACAAATTATTTCAATATAATTTTCGCCCCACACAATATGTTGAGGTAGAGTATGCCACATCAGCAGTTTGTAAATTTTTGTAGGATAGTTTGTGTCTCTAGCATTATTCTTACTATATATGTATATCTCTTCCTCTTTGCAAAACAAGTACACTTTCACTTGAAGGATATATCAGAAAACTCAAAATAATATTCAGAGATATCTCCATTAGGGCTTAGCAAGTAACCAAATTAGAACCGAAACCGCACTAAAAAATCGCACGAACCGCACCAATTAAAATCGCACCAACGGTTCCGGCGTATGTGGCGGTTTTAGGTGGGTTGAATAACTAAATTTACGGTTCTGGTTTGGTTACTAACCAAAACCAAACCGAATAAAACCGAAACCGCACCATGTGTGTGTATGTATGTATTATATATCTCTAGTAAATCCTAAAGTTACTTTTCACTTGAACACACTCAGAGAAAACTCCAGTCTTGCATTGTCATTTTTTCACCAATTGAAAGAAGATGTTAGATGTTATAGAGTCAAAAATTAAGCAATTGGATTTTAAAATTTTGAATTTGTTTGATGCGTTTGGAGGGGCTTATAGTTGAGGGGTTCGAGCACTTGATTCATTGTTTAATGTCAATGCTATAATTGTAATAGTCTAATAGATTATTTTTAGTCTTCTCTGCACTATATTTTATTCTATCTTCAGTATATACTTTTAATTTTTTGGGAACTAGATAAACATCCTTGTTTGTTATCGAATATATGGTCTCCGTTGTTTTATATAGCGCATATTTTAGTTTTAAAGCATGCTTGATATATTCTCATTGTCGACTTTGTCACTAAGTTAATTGCTCGATGTAAGTTTTATACTTCCTCCGTCCCAGGATAAAAGTCTTGGTGGACTTTTCACGTATATTAAAGAGGAATAAAATGACAAAATTGTCCATAATAATATCATTAAATATGGATAGAGAATTAGAATAAGAAAAAGTATGAGATATTTAATGCTACGGGCATAATAGGAAAAAATGTGTAAAAGTTTAGTTATTAAAAGAAAGTGGACATTTAACATGGGATAATCCAAAATAGTAATAAGGACTTTTATCCTGGGACGGAGGGAGTATTAAATTTTATTGAAGGCTTAAACTTTTTTGTTGTTTCAATTAGTTTTGGAACCGAAATCGCACCGATTAAAATCGCACCGCACCAATCACAAGCGATTTCGGGTGCGATTTTGAATTTTTCAAACCGCACCTAAGCGGTTTCAGGTGCGGTTTGGACTCTAAACCGCATCAAACCGCACCATGCTCACCCCTAATCTTCATTGAGTGTTATTAGAGTAAATTTCCAGCAAGTCAGTGCCATTATTATTAATTCTTTAGTAGTTGGAAAATCATAGCATAGTATATCTATCTAATAAAATACAAATAATTTTGAATTTCCCGCTCATTCAATAAATCATTTTGGCCGTCCAAAATTTGGGATAAATCTCACCATCCATCTATCATAAAATACAATCTATCTAATTCTATCTATCTATATCTATATTCTATATATCTAATTATATCTAATAAAATACAAATGATTTTAAATTTTTCGCTCACTTTATAAATCATCTAGGACGTCCACAGTTTGGGATAAATCTCACCATCCATCTATCTATAAAATACAAATGATTTTGAATTTCTCGCTCACTCAATAATCATATGAGTCGTCCAAAATTTAAAATAAATTCTAACGTCCATAGTGTCGGAGGCACGGGACTGTTTCAGTTCAAATATTTTATAACAAATTCTGAATTCAAGCAATATTTATTATTTAGCTTGGTTGTTCCAATAGTGGATACTGGATAGGGTATATTCAAAGAAAATTTTCAAGGTTGGAGAGGTCGAAATGTGTCAGTAGTAAAAAAGGTAGTATGCAAAATGGAGACACTAAAACAGACATTAATATTTGTCTGATAATAATTCACGTATTACTTTTAGTTTAAACCCATCTTCACCCCAGGAGTCTACCACCTTTTGAGTACAATCAGTCTCATTTTAATGGATTCTTCAAGATTCAACCCACTAACCAATTTTCTCTCTCCTCCCAAATATTTCACCCATTTCTCCCCAAAACCTTATTTCCGTGTAATCTCCCGCCTGCAAATCCCGCAAACTCTAGACCTAAACTGGTGATCACCGGCGGTAAGAAACTCTCCGGGCATGTCACCATTAATGGTTCCAAAAACTCTGCTTTACCAATACTAGCAGCGACCCTTTGTTGCTCTGGTAGCTCAAAGATTCAAAATGTGCCTAATTTGTCAGATACCGCAATAATGGCCTCTATTTTGGAGTCCTTGGGCTGAAATTGATGTGTTTGATGGTGGAATGTTGGTCAAAACTAAAGGGATTCGATCTGTTGAGCCTTGTTCGGGTGAAATTGGAAAAATTAGAGGTGGGTTTCTTGTGATTGGGCCGTTGCTAGGCCGGTTTGGGGAGGCAGTGGTGGGGTTTCCCGGTGGGTGTGATATTGGGGGTCGACCGGTTGATCTGTACATTCGTGGGCTTCGTGCTTTAGGTGCCATTGTAGAGCTGAGGTAAGTGTTTGTTGTTACTGGGCTCTAAGTAATATTGTTTGAATGGTAATCTTAGCAAATTTCTTGTTTTTTCTTATAATGAAAAATGGAATCAATGTAATGGGGGTGAATTTTAATCAATCCAAATACCACCTCCTTTCTAAAATTTGAGTTTTTGAAGTCAATTGGCAAAATCCTAAAATTCAAAGTTGATATGAATTTGATTATTAAGTTTTGTAAACAACAAATATGACAGTTAATAATATTTTTTTAGTTAGTTTATAACAATTATGATTGTTTGTACTAAAATCTAAAAAGTAATGATTTTGAATTTAGGATGTCACAAAGTTCAAAAAAATTCAAAATGTTTCTCATATTGGAACAGACGGAGTAGATTAGACGTGGTTATCACTTGACAATACCTTATTATTTTGTAGTATCAATGGATCATCTTTATCTATATGCATTTGTACATTTTGGTTTCTTTCATTGATGAAGATTTTCTGTCTGGAACCTGTAAAATAATTATAGTACAAATTTAGAGGCTGGGCTTTCGACACCTTGATGCAGTCTAATCCTACATGTTGCATAATGTTGCCACATTATGGTAAATAGAATCCTCTGTTTTAGATAGAGTTCTTATGGAAAATATAGCTATGCATAGGTCTTATAGTTTTTTTCCTTTTAATTTTTTATGAATCAAGAAGTAAGATGGAGATAAAGAGGAAAGACGGGCCCTATTCCATCCGGGAAAAAAGAAAAGGAAAAAACAAATGCCCTTCCTAAATACTGTTCCCACATTCACTTTCGGTCATGTTTGCAATATGGAAGCAAGGCACATTGGTGGTGGTAAATTGGATTTCAACGTACTTCTTTAAAAACTACTCATCACAAAAAGAAAGCCAGGTAAAAAGAAGACTTGCATGATTATTCGACTGGAGTCATGCCTCTCGAGTGATGAGCCCTAGGCCTTAGGCCCTAGCAACATGTGTTTAATTGCTTTGGCACTGAGACTTGAAAAAGATGTATGAGAGACTGGACTGAGATTTATGCAAATTTACAGGAATGAAAAAGTCCGAGCATATGCTGCAAATGGCAAAGGATTGATTGGTGGGAGATTCCGACTTGATTACCCTAGTGTGGGGCAACTGAAAGTCTAATGATGGCAGCATGTATGGCTGATGGAGAGACCGTGCTTTCAAATGTAGCTAAAGTATGATGTGAATAATTTCACCATCCTTTTGGACCTTTTCTCGTCTTTTCTTAATAGTCATGGCTGATACTGAAAATTAATATATGAAGTGTGCTTTCAACACAGGAACCAGAGGTGATTGATCTGGCTCGTTTTCTTACACATTGTGGGCCTGCATAGAAGGAGCAGGCTCCAACAAGCTTCACATAAAGGGAAAAATCCAATTGCATGGCATTGAGTATAATATAATACCAGATCGCATCGAAGCAGGCACTTTTATGCTGGCTGCTGCTATTACTCGTTCCTGCATCTCAATGTCACCTGTCATTCCTGGCCATTTATCATGCTTGGTAGACAAGCTTGAAGCTGCTGGTTGCAGAACTCACAATGCACCGATAACACTTTGCAGGTCTTATTTCTTAGCTCTATGTTTCCTCTCCCCTTGCTTCCCTTCTCCCCTTTATATTTGCATGAGGTGTAACTATTGATTGGTCCTACAGATTTCAGCAGTCCTGGCGAACCAAGGAGATGGTTTGCGAGGTTTTAATATTGAAACATGCCCATTTCCAGGATTTCCTACAGATCTGCAGCCTCAAACAATGGCTTTGCTTACAACCTGCAATGGTTTAAGTATCGTGGAGGAAACTGTGTTTGAAAACCGCATGGGTCATGGTACGTGCCACACAAACTGGACATCTTTGGGAGTCTGTAGTCTTTTTGTTGCCTAGTCAATTGAGCTGCTATGTCTCCATTGAGGTATTCAGATGTCAAACAACCTTTGCTTACATGATTTTCGTCTCTATTCAGAATGGTATTAGATTTTGTGCTCCGAAACAGCTAATGCTGTCATATTTTGTACTGAATTTTTTTGAAATGCACTGCCTTTTGTGGTGCTAGAAGATAAAAAGAGGGATAACTATATACGAAATATAACCTATGTAGGCCCCCGACCCCATATCCACGTAGTTTTCTGATTGCTAATGCTAAAAGGTTTTGTTTCTTATTTAGAATTACTCATCTCCAAGTGTTTTGATGCTTTTTTGGAAATAGCAAGAGAACTGCAGAAGCTTGGATCTAGAATTGAGGTGCATGGAAGCACAGCCTTGGTTTTTGGACAAGAGAGAGAAAGGTAATATACTCTCTTCGTTAAAACTATGATGTGCAAAATACAAAAGAAAATGCTTTTGTATTTT